>JAUCNB010000012.1:2400000-3000000 GCA_033675215.1 Rhodiola kirilowii | reverse complement strand
TTCTTTGATCATCCAAAGTTAGTCTCGTTAGTCTCATTCTAAGGTTTGTCTAAGTTCGTCCTTAGAAAGAGACTAACTTGGGACGAACTTAGACAAACCTTAGAATGGGACTTCAGTTTGTCATTGTTCGTCCCAAGTTAGTCTCATTCTATGGTTTGTCTAAGTTCATCCTTAGAAAGAGACTAACTTGGGACGAACTCAAAGAAACCTTAGAATGAGACTTAAGTTTGTCTTTGTTCGTCCAAAGGTAGTCTCGTTAGTCTCATTCTAAGGTTTGTCTAAGTTCGTTCTTAGAAAGAGACTAACTTGGGAGAACTAACACAAACCTCAGAATGAGACTACTGTTTTTCTTTGTCCGTCCAAAGTTAGTCTCGTTAGTCTCATTCTAAGGTTTGTCTAAGTTCGTCCTTAGAAAGAGACTAACTTGGGACGAACTTAGACAAACCTTAGAATGAGACTTAAGTTTGTCTTTGTTCGTCCCAAGTTTGTCTCGTTAGTCTCATTCTAAGGTTTGTCTAAGTTCGTCCTTAGAAAGAGACTAACTTGGCACGAACTTAGATAAACCTTAGAATGAGACTAACGTTTTTCTTTGTTCGTCCAAAGTTAGTCTCGTTAGTCTCATTCTAAGGTTTGTCTAAGTTTGTCCTTAGAAAGAGACTAACTTGGGACGAACTTAGACAAACCTTAGAATGAGACTAACATTTGTCTTTGTTCGTCCAAAGTTAGTCTCGATCTAAGGTTTGTCTAAGTTCGTCTTTAGAAAGAGACTAACTTGGGACATACTTAGACCAACCTTAGAATGAGACTAAAGTTTGTTTTTGTTCGTCCCAAGTTAGTCTCGTTAGTCTCATTCTAAGGTTTGTCTAAGTTCGTCCTTAGAAAGAGACTAATTTGGGACGAACTTAGACAAACCTTAGAATGAGACTAACGTTTGACTTTCTTCGTCCCAAGTTAGTCACGTTAGTCTCATTCTAAGGTTTGTCTAAGTTCGTCCTTAGACAGAGACTAACTTGGGAAAAACTTAGACAAACCTTAGAATGAGACTAAAGTTTGTCTTTGTTCGTCCCAAGTTAGTCTCGTTAGTCTCATTCTAAGGTTTGTCTAAGTTCGTCCTTAGAAAGAGACTAACTTGGGACGAACTTAGACAAACCTGAGAATGAGACTAATGTTTGTCTTTATTCGTCCAAAGTTAGTCTCGTTAGTCTCATTCTAAGGTTTGTCTAAGGTCGTCCTAAGAAAGAGACTAACTTGGGACGAACTAAGACAAACCTTAGAATGAGACTTACGTTTGTCTTTGTTCGTTCCAAGTTAGTATCGTTACTCTCATTCTAAGGTTTGTCTATGTTCGTCCGTAAAAAGTGACTAACTTGGGACGAACTTAGAGAAACCTTAGAATGAGACTTAAGTTTGTCTTTGTTCGTCCAAAGTTTGTCTCGTTAGTCTCATTCTAAGGTTTGTCTAAGTTCGTCCTTAGAAACAGACTAACTTGGGACGAACTAAGATAAACCTTAGAATGAGACTAACGTTTGTCTTTGTTCGTCCCAAGTTAGTCTCGTTAGTCTCATTCTAAGGTTTGTCTAAGTTCGTCCTTAGAAAGAGACTAACTTGGGACAAACTAAGACAAACCTTAGAATGAGACTAACGTTTTTCTTTGTTCATCCAAAGTTAGTCTCGTTAGTCTCATTCTAAGGTTTGTCTAAGTTCGTCCTTAGAAAGAGACTAACTTGGGACGAACTTAGACAAACCTTAGAATGGGACTTCAGTTTGTCATTGTTCGTCCCAAGTTAGTCTCGTTAGTCTCATTCTAAGGTTTGTCTAAGTTCATCCTTAGAAAGAGACTAACTTGGGACGAACTTAGAGAAACTTTAGAATGAGACTTAAGTTTGTCTTTGTTCGTCCAAAGGTAGTCTCGTTAGTCTCTTCTAAGGTTTGTCTAAGTTCGTTCTTAGAAAGAGACTAACTTGGGACGAACTAAGACAGACCTTAGAATGGGACATAAGTTTGTCTTTGTTCGTCCCAAGTTAGTCTCATTAGTCTCATTCTAATGTTTGTCTAAGTTCGTCCTTAGAAAGAGACTAACTTGGAACGAACTAAGACAAACCTTAGAATGAGACTAACGTTTTTCTTTGTTCGTCCAAAGTTAGTCTCGTTAGTCTCATTCTAAGGTTTCTCTAAGTTCGTCCTTAGAAAGAGACTAACTTGGGACGAACTTAGACAAACCTTAGAATGGGACTTCAGTTTGTCATTGTTCGTCCCAAGTTAGTCTCGTTAGTCTCATTCTAAGGTTTGTCTAAGTTCGTCCTTAGAAAGAGACTAACTTGGGACGAACTTAGACAAACCTTAGAATGAGACTTAAGTTGTCTTTGTTCGTCCCAAGTTTGTCTCGTTAGTCTCATTCTAAGGTTTGTCTAAGTTCGTCCTTAGCAAGAGACTAACTTGGCACGAACTTAGACAAACCTTAGAATGAGACTTAAGTTTGTCTTTGTTCGTCCCAAGTTAGTCTCGTTAGTCTCATTCTAAGGTTTGTCTAAGTTTGTCCTTAGAAAGAGACTAACGTGGGACGAACTTAGACAAACCTTAGAATGAGACTAACATTTGTCTTTGTTCGTCCCAAGTTAGTCTCGTTAGTCTCATTCTAAGGGTTGTCTAAGTTCGTCTATAGAAAGAGACTAACTTGGGACGAACTTAGACAAACCTTAGAATGAGACTAAAGTTTGTCTTTGTTCGTCCCAAGTTAGTCTCGTTAGTCTCATTCTAAGGTTTGTCTAAATTCATCATCAGAAAGAGACTAACTTGGGACGAACTTAGACAAACATTAGAATGAGACTAACGTTTGACTTTCTTCGTCCCAAGTTAGTCTCGTTAGTCTCATTCTAAGGTATGTCTAAGTTCGTCCTTAGAAAGAGATTAACTTGGGACGAACTTAGACAAACCTTAGAATGAGACTAACATTTGTCTTTGTTCGTCCCAAGTTAGTCTCGTTAGTCTCATTCTAAGGTTTGTCTAAGTTCGTCTTTAGAAAGAGACTAACTTGGGACAAACTTAGACAAACCTTAGAATAAGACTAACGTTTGTCTTTGTTCGTCCCAAGTTAGTCTCGTTAGTCTCATTCTAAGGTTTGTCTAAGTTCGTCCTTAGAAAGATACTAACTTGGGACGAACTTAGACAAACCTTAGAATGAGACTAACGTTTGTCTTTGTTCGTCCCAAGTTAGTCTCGTTAGTCTCATTCTAAGGTTTGTCTAAGTTCGTCCTTAGACAGAGACTAACTTGGGACGAACTTAGACAAACCTTAGAATGAGACTAACATTTGTCTTTGTTCGTCCCAAGTTAGTCTCGTTAGTCTCATTATAAGGTTTTTCTAAGTTTGTCCTTAGAAAGAGACTAACTTGGGACGAACTTAGACAAACCTTAGAATGAGACTAACATTTGTCTTTGTTCGTCCAAAGTTAGTCTCGATCTAAGGTTTGTCTAAGTTCGTCTTTAGAAAGAAACTAACTTGGGACATACTTAGACCAACCTTAGAATGAGACTAAAGTTTGTCTTTGTTCGTCCCAAGTTAGTCTCGTTAGTCTCATTCCAAGGTTTGTCCAAGTTCGTCCTTAGAAAGAGACTAATTTGGGACGAACTTAGACAAACCTTAGAATGAGACTAACGTTTGACTTTCTTCGTCCCAAGTTAGTCTCGTTAGTCTCATTCTAAGGTTTGTCTACGTTCGTCCTTAGAAAGAGACTAACTTGGGACGAACTTAGACAAACCTTAGAATGAGACTAACATTTGTCTTTGTTCGTCCGAAGTTGGTTTCGTTAGTCTCATTATAAGGTTTTTCTAAGTTCGTCATTAGACAGAGACTAACTTGGGACAAACTTAGACAAACCTTAGAATGAGACTAAAGTTTGTCTTTGTTCGTCCCAAGTTAGTCTCGTTAGTCTCATTCTAAGGTTTGTCTAAGTTCGTCCTTAGAAAGAGACTAACTTGGGACGAACTTAGACAAACCTGAGAATGAGACTAATGTTTGTCTTTATTCGTCCAAAGTTAGTCTCGTTAGTCTCATTCTAAGGTTTGTCTAAGTTCGTCTTTAGAAAGAGACAAACTTGGGCGAACTTAGACAAACCTTAGAATGAGACTAAAGTTTGTCTTTGTTCGTCCCAAGTTAGTCTCGTTAGTCTCATTCTAAGGTTTGTCTAAGGTCGTCCTAAGAAAGAGACTAACTTGGGACGAACTAAGACAAACCTTAGAATGACACTTACGTTTGTCTTTGTTCGTTCCAAGTTAGTATCGTTAGTCTCATTCTAAGGTTTGTCTAAGTTCGTCCGTAAAAAGTGACTAACTTGGGACAAACTTAGACAAACCTTAGAATGAGACTTAAGTTTGTCTATGTTCGTCCAAAGTTTGTCTCGTTAGTCTCATTCTAAGGTTTGTCTAAGTTCGTCCTTAGAAACAGACTAACTTGGGACGAACTAAGATAAACCTTAGAATGAGACTAACGTTTGTCTTTGTTCGTCCCAAGTTAGTCTCGTTAGTCTCATTCTAAGGTTTGTCTAAGTTCGTCCTTAGAAAGAGACTAACTTGGGACAAACTAAGACAAACCTTAGAATGAGACTAACGTTTTTCTTTGTTCATCAAAAGTTAGTCTCGTTAGTCTCATTCTAAGGTTTGTCTAAGTTCGTCCTTAGAAAGAGACTAACTTGGGACGAACTTAGACAAACCTTAGAATGGGACTTCAGTTTGTCATTGTTCGTCCCAAGTTAGTCTCGTTAATCTCATTCTAAGGTTTGTCTAAGTTCTTCCTTAGAAAGAGACTAACTTCGGACGAACTTAGAGAAACCTTAGAATGAGACTTAAGTTTGTCTTTGTTCGTCCAAAGGTAGTCTCGTTAGTCTCATTCTAAGGTTTGTCTAAGTTCGTTCTTAGAAAGAGACTAACTTGGGACAAACTAAGACAAACCTTAGAATGGGACATAAGTTTGTCTTTGTTCGTCCCAAGTTAGTCTCATTAGTCTCATTCTAAGGTTTGTCTAAGTTCGTCCTTAGAAAGAGACTAACTTGGGATGAACTAAGACAAACCTTAGAATGAGACTAACGTTTTTCTTTGTTCGTCCAAAGTTAGTCTCGTTAGTTTCATTCTAAGGTTTCTCTAAGTTCGTCCTTAGAAAGAGACTTTCTTGGGACGAACTTAGACAAACCTTAGAATGGGACTTCAGTTTGTCATTGTTCGTCCCAAGTTAGTCTCGTTAGTCTCATTCTAAGGTTTGTCTACGTTCGTCCTTAGAAAGAGACTAACTTGGGACGAACTTAGACAAACCTTAGAATGAGACTTAAGTTTGTCTTTGTTCGTCCCAAGTTTGTCTCGTTAGTCTCATTCTAAGGTTTGTCTAAGATCGTCCTTAGAAAGAGACTAACTTGGGACGAACTAAGACAAACCTTAGAATGTGACTTAAGTTTGTCTTTGTTCGTCCCAAGTTAGTCTCGTCAGACTGATTCTGAGGTTTGTTTAAGTTCGTCCTTAGAAAGAGACTAACTTGAGACGAACTTAGACAAACCTTAGAGTGAGACTCAAGTTTGTCATTGTTCGTCCCAAGTTTGTCTCGTTAGTCTCATTCTAAGGTTTGTCTAAGTTCGTCCTTAGAAAGAGACTAACTTGGGACGAACTTAGACAAACCTTAGAATGAGACTAACATTTGTCTTTGTTCGTCCCAAGTTAGTCTCGATAGTCTCATTCTAAGGTATGTCTAAGTTCGTCCGTAGAAAGAGACTAACTTGGGACGAACTTAGACAAACCTTAGAATGAGACTAACATTTGTCTTTATTCGTCCCAAGTTAGTCTCGTTAGTCTCATTCTAAGGTTTGTCTAAGTTCGTCTTTAGAAAGAGACTAACATGGGACGAACTTAGACAAAACTTAGAATGAGACTAACGTTTGTCTTTGTTCGTCCCAAGTTAGTCTCGATAGTCTCATTCTAAGGTATGTCTAAGTTCGTCCGTAGAAAGAGACTAACTTGGGACGAACTAAGACAAACCTTAAAATGAGACTAACGTTTGTCTTTGTTCGTCCAAAGTTAGTCTCGTTAGTCTCATTCCAAGGTTTGTCTAAGTTTGTCCTTAGAAAGAGACTAACTTGGGACGAACTAAGACAAACCTTAGAATGAGACTAACGTTTGTCTTTGTTCGTCCCAAGTCAGTCTCGTTAGTCTCATTCTAAGGTTTGTCTAAGTTCGTCCTTAGAAAGACTAACTTGGGACGAACTTAGACAAACCTTAGAATGAGACTAACATTTGTCTTTGTTCGTCCCAAGTTAGTCTCGTTAGTCTCATTATAAAGTTTTTCTAAGTTTGTCCTTAGAAAGAGACTAACTTGGGACGAACTTAGACAAACCTTAGAATGAGACTAACATTTGTCTTTGTTCGTCCAAAGTTAGTCTCGTCCTAAGGTTTGTCTAAGTTCGTCTTTAGAAAGAGACTAACTTGGGACAAACTTAGACAAACCTTAGAATGAGACTAAAGTTTGTCTTTGTTCGTCCCAAGTTAGTCTCTTTAGTCTCATTCTATGGTTTGTCTAAGTTTGTCCTTAGAAAGAGACTAACTTGGGACGAACTTAGACAAACCTTAGAATGAGACTAACGATTGACTTTCTTCGTCCCAAGTTAGTCTCGTTAGTCTCATTTTAAGGTTTTTCTAAGTTCGTCCTTAGACAGAGACTAACTTGGGACGAACTTAGACAAACCTTAGAATGAGACTAACATTTGTCTTTGTTCGTCCCCAAGTTAGTCTCGTTAGTCTCATTATAAGGTTTTTCTAAGTTCGTCATTAGACAGAGACTAACTTGGGACAAACTTAGACAAACCTTAGAATGAGACTAAAGTTTGTCATTGTTCGTCCCAAGTTAGTCTCGTTAGTCTCATTCTAAGGTTTGTCTAAGTTCGTCCTTAGAAAGAGACTAACTTGGGACGAACTTAGACAAACTTTAGAATGAGACTAATGTTTGTCTTTGTTCGTCCAAAGTTAGTCTCGTTAGTCTCATTCTAAGGTTTCTCTAAGTTCGTCCTTAGAAAGAGACAAACTTGGGCGAACTTAGACAAACCTAAGAATGAGACTAAAGTTTGTCTTTGTTCGTCCCATGTTAGTCTCGTTAGTCTCATTCTAAGGTTTGTCTAAGATCGTCCTAAGAAAGAGACTAACTTGGGACGAACTAAGACAAACCTTAGAATGAGACTTACGTTTTTTTTGTTCGTTCCAAGTTAGTATCGTTAGTCTCATTCTAAGGTTTGTCTATGTTCGTCCGTAAAAAGTGACTAACTTGGGACGAACTTAGAGAAACCTTAGAATGAGACTTAAGTTTGTCTTTGTTCGTCCAAAGTTAGTCTCGTTAGTCTCATTCTAAGGTTTGTCTAAGTTCGTCCTTTGAAACAGACTAACTTGGGACGAACTAAGATAAACCTTAGAATGAGACTAACGTTTGTCTTTGTTCGACCCAAGTTAGTCTCGTTAGTCTCATTCTAAGGTTTGTCTAAGTTCGTCCTTAGAAAGAGACTAACTTGGGACAAACTAAGACAAACCTTAGAATGAGACTAACGTTTTTCTTTGTTCATCCAAAGTTAGTCTCGTTAGTCTCATTCTAAGGTTTGTCTAAGTTCGTCCTTAGAAAGAGACTAACTTGGGACGAACTTAGAGAAACCTTAAAATGAGACTTAAGTTTGTCTTTGTTCGTCCCAAGGTAGTCTCGTTAGTCTCATTCTAAGGTTTGTCTAAGTTCGTCCTTAGAAAGAGACTGACTTGGGATGAACTAAGACAAACCTTAGAATGGAACTTAAGTTTGTCTTTGTTCGTCCCAAGTTAGTCTCATTAGTCTCATTCTAAGGTTTGTCTAAGTTCGTCCTTAGAAAGAGACTTACTTGGGACGAACTAAGACAAACCTTAGAATGAGACTAACGTTTTTCTTTGTTCGTCCAAAGTTAGTCTCGTTAGTCTTATTCTAAGGTTTGTCTAAGTTCGTCCTTAGAAAGAGACTAAGTTGGACGAACTTAGACAAACCTTAGAATGGGACTTCAGTTTGTCATTGTTCGTCCCAAGTTTGTCTCGTTAGTCTCATTCTAAGGTTTGTCTTAGTTCGTCCTTAGAAAGAGACTAACTTGGGACGAACTTAGACAAACCTTAGAATGAGACTTACGTTTGTCTTTGTTCGTCCCAAGTTTGTCTCGTTAGTCTCATTCTAAGGTTTGTCTAAGTTCATCCTTAGAAAGAGACTAACTTGGCACGAACTTAGACAAACCTTAGAATGAGACTTAAGTTTGTCTTTGTTCGTCCCAAGTTAGTCTCGTTAGTCTCATTCTAAGGTTTGTCTAAGTTCGTCCTTAGAAAGAGACTAACTTGGGACGAACTAAGACAAACCTTAGAATGTGACTTAAGTTTGTCTTTGTTCGTCCCAAGTTAGTCTCGTCGGTCTCATTCTGAGGTTTGTCTAAGTTCGTCCTTTGAAAGAGACTAACTTGGGACGAACTTAGACAAACCTTAGAATGAGACTTAAGTTTGTCTTTGTTCATCCCAAGTTTGTCTCGTTAGTCTCATTCTAAGGTTTGTCTAAGTTCGTCCTTAGAAAGAGACTAACTTGGGACGAACTTAGACAAACCTTAGAATGAGACTAACATTTGTCTTTGTTCGTCCCAAGTTAGTCTCGTTAGTCTCATTCTAAGGTTTGTCTAAGTTCGTCTGTAGAAAGAGACTAACTTGGGACGAACTTAGACAAACCTTAGAATGAGACTAAAGTTTGTCTTTGTTCGTCCCAAGTTAGTCTCGTTAGTCTCATTCTAAGGTTTGTCTAAACTCGTCCTCAGAAAGAGACTAACTTGGGACGAACTTAGACAAACCTTAGAATGAGACTACCGTTTGACTTTCTTCGTCCCAAGTTAGTCTCGTTAGTCTCATTCTAAGGTTTGTCTAAGTTCGTCCTTAGAAAGAGACTAAGGCCCTGTCCACTTTGACTTATTTTTTTGACTTGTAAGTTAAGATAAGTTAATATCAGTTAATATAAGTTAAGATCAGTTAAGATAAGTTAATATCAGTTAAGATAAGTTAAGATAAGTTAAGATAAATTAAGTTACTTTTAACATACCACCATACTATTTATCCTACCATCATACTATTCACCATCATCATCATCATACCATCATCATCATCATACTATTCACAATCATCATACTATTCATCATACCATCATCATCATCATAGCATCACACTATTCATCATCATACCATCATACCATCATCATCATCATACTATTCATCATACCATCATCATCATCATACTATTCACCATCATGATCATACCATCACACTATTCATCATCATACCATCATCATCATCATCATACCATCACCATCATCATCATACCATCATACTATTCATCATACCATCATCATCATACCATCATACTATTCATCATCATCATAAAATTACTATTCATCATCATAAAATTACTATTCATCATCATAAAATTACTATTCATCATCATAAAATTACTATTCATCACCATCATCACCCCCATCTTCATCATCAGTATATTACGATTCATCATCATAAAATTACTATTCACCATCATAAAATTACTATTCATCATCATCACCATCATTATAATATTACTAATCATCATAATAATATTACTATTCATCATCATAAATTATTATTCATCATCATAAATTACTATTCATCATCATAATATTACTATTCATCATCATCATACCATCATCATAATATTACTATTCACCAACATCATAAAATTACTATTCATCATCGTAATATTACTATTCATCATACCATCGTCATCATACTATTCACCATCATCATAATATTACTATTCACCATCATCATAATATTACTATTCATTAGTCAATAAAAGTTTCAGTTAAGTTAAGATAAGTTAATATCAGTTAAGATAAGTTAATATCAGTTAATATAAGTTAAGATCAGTTAAGATCATTTAAGATCAGTTAAGTTTCAGTCAAAGTGGACAGGCCCTAACTTGGGACGAACTTAGACAAACCTTAGAATGAGACCAACATTTGTCTTTGTTCGTCCCAAGTTAGTCTCGTTAGTCTCATTCTAAGGTTTGTCTAAGTTCATCTTTAGAAAGAGACTAACATGGGACGAACTTAGACAAATCTTAGAATGAGACTAACGTTTGTCTTTGTTCGTCCCAAGTTAGTCTCGTTAGTCTCATTCTAAGGTTTGTCTAAGTTCGTCCGTAGAAAGAGACTAACTTGGGACGAACTAAGACAAACCTTAAAATGAGACTAACGTTTGTCTTTGTTCGTCCAAAGTTAGTCTCGTTAGTCTCATTCCAAGGTTTGTCTAAGTTTGTCCTTAGAAAGAGACTAACTTGGGACGAACTAAGACAAACCTTAGAATGAGACTAACGTTTGTCTATGTTCGTCCCAAGTTAGTCTTGTTAGTCTCATTCTAAGGTTTGTCTAAGTTCGTCCTTAGAAAGAGACTAACTTGGGATGAACTAAGACAAACCTTACAATGAGACTAATGTTTGTCTTTGTTCGTCCCAAGTTAGTCTCGTTAGTCTCATTCTAAGGTTTGTCTAAGTTCGTCCGTAGAAAGAGACTAACTTGGGACGAACTAAGACAAACCTTAGAATGAGACTAACGTTTGTCTTTGTTCGTCCAAAGTTAGCCTCGTTAGTCTCATTCTAAGGTTTTTCTAAGTTCATCATTAGAAAGAGACTAACTTGGGACGAACTTAGACAAACCTTAGAATGAGACTAACGTTTGTGTTTGTTCGTCCAAAGTTAGTCTCGTTAGTCTCATTCTAAGGTTTGTCTAAACTCGTCCTCAGAAAGAGACTAACTTGGGACGAACTTAGACAAACCTTAGAATGAGACTACCGTTTGACTTTCGTCGTCCCAAGTTAGTCTCGTTAGTCTCATTCTAAGGTTTGTCTAAGTTCGTCCTTAGAAAGAGACTAAGGCCCTGTCCACTTTGACTTGTTTTTTTGACTTGTAAGTTAAGATAAGTTAATATCAGTTAAGATAAGTTAAGATCAGTTAAGATAAGTTAATATCAGTTAAGATAAGTTAAGATCAGTTAAGATAAATTAAGTTACTTTTAACATACCACCATACTATTTATCCTACCATCATACTATTCACCATCATCATCATCATACCATCATCATCATCATACTATTCACAATCATCATACTATTCATCATACCATCATCATCATCATAGCATCACACTATTCATCATCATACCATCATCATCATCATACTATTCATCATACCATCATCATCATCATACTATTCACCATCATCATCATACCATCACACTATTCACCATCATACCATCATCATCATCATACCATCACCATCATCATCATACCATCATACTATTCATCATACCATCATCATCATACCATCGTCCTTAGAAAGAGACTAACTTGGGCGAACTTAGACAAACCTTAGAATGAGACTAAAGTTTGACTTTCTTCATCCCAAGTTAGTCTCGTTAGTCTCATTCTAAGGTTTGTCTTAGTTCGTCCTTAGACAGAGACTAACTTGGGAAGAACTTAGACAAACCTTAGAATGAGACTAACGTTTGACTTTCTTCATCCCAAGATAGTCTCGTTAGTCTCATTCTAAGGTTTGTCTAAGTTCGTCCTTAGACAGAGACTAACTTGGGAAGAACTTAGGCAAACCTTAGAATGAGACTAACATTTGTCTTTGTTCGTCCCAAGTTAGTCTCGTTAGTCTCATTATAAGGTTTTTCAAAGTTTGTCCTTAGAAAGAGACTAACTTGGGACGAACTTAGACAAACCTTAGAATGAGACTAACATTTGTCTTTGTTCGTCCAAAGTTAGTCTCGTTCTAAGGTTTGTCTAAGTTTGTCTTTAGAAAGAGACTAACTTGGGACAAACTTAGACAAACCTTAGAATGAGACTAAAGTTTGTCTTTGTTCGTCCCAAGTTAGTTTCGTTAGTCTCATTCTAAGGTTTGTCTAAGTTCGTCCTTAGAAAGAGACTAACTTGGGACGAACTTAGACAAACCTTAGAATGAGACTAAAGTTTGTCTTTGTTCGTCCCAAGTTAGTCTCGTTAGTCTCATTCTAAGGTTTGTCTAAGTTCGTCCTTAGAAAGAGACTAACTTGGGACGAACTTAGACAACCTTAGAATGAGACTAACGTTTGACTTTCTTCGTCCCAAGTTAGTCTCGTTAGTCTCATTCTAAGGTTTGTCTAAGTTCATCCTTAGACAGAGACTAACTTGGGACGAACTTAGACGAACCTTAGAATGAGACTAACATTTGTCTTTGTTCGTCCCAAGTTAGTCTCGTTAGTCTCATTATAAGATTTTTCTAAGTTTGCCCTTAGAAAGAGACTAACTTGGGACGAACTTAGACAAACCTTAGAATGAGACTAACATTTGTCTTTGTTTGTCCAAAGTTAGTCTCGTTCTAAGGTTTGTCTAAGTTCGTATTTAGAAAGAGACTAACTTGGGACAAACTTAGACCAACCTTAGAATGAGACTAAAGTTTTTCTTTGTTCGTCCCAAGTTAGTCTCGTTAGTCTCATTCTAAGGTTTGTCTAAGTTCGTCCTTAGAAAGAGACTAATTTGGGACGAACTTAGACAAACCGTAGAATGAGACTAACGTTTGACTTTCTTCGTCCCAAGTTAGTCTCGTTAGTCTCATTCTAAGGTTTGTTTAAGTTCGTCCTTAGACAAAGACTAACTTGGGATGAACTTAGACAAACCTTAGAATGAGACTAACATTTGTCTTTGTTCGTCCGAAGTTGGTCTCGTTAGTCTCATTATAAGGTTTTTCTAAGTTCGTCATTAGACAGAGACTAACTTGGGACAAACTTAGACAAACCTTAGAATGAGACTAAAGTTTGTCTTTGTTCGTCCCAAATTAGTCTCGTTAGTCTCATTCTAAGGTTTGTCTAAGTTCGTCCTTAGAACGAGACTAACTTGGGACGAACTTAGACAAACCTGAGAATGAGACTAATGTTTGTCTTTATTCGTCCAAAGTTAGTCTCGTTAGTCTCATTCTAAGGTTTGTCTAAGTTCGTCCTTAGAAAGAGACAAACTTGGGCGAACTTAGACAAACCTTAGAATGAGACTAAAGTTTGTCTTTGTTCGTCCCAAGTTAGTCTTGTTAGTCTGATTCTAAGGTTTGTCTAAGGTCGTCCTAAGAAAGAGACTAACTTGGGACGAACTAAGACAAACCTTAGAATGAGACTTACGTTTGTCTTTGTTCGTTCCAAGTTAGTATCGTTAAACTCATTCTAAGGTTTGTCTAAGTTCGTCCGTAAAAAGTGACTAACTTGGGACGAACTTAGAGAAACCTTAGAATGAGACTTAAGTTTGTCTTTGTTCGTCCAAAGTTTGTCTCGTTAGTCTCATTCTAAGGTTTGTCTAAGTTCGTCTTTAGAAACAGACTAACTTGGGACGAACTAAGATAAACCTTAGAATGAGACTAACGTTTGTCTTTGTTCGTCCCAAGTTAGTCTCGTTAGTCTCATTCTAAGGTTTGTCTAAGTTCGTCCTTAGAAAGAGACTAACTTTGGACAAACTAAGACAAACCTTAGAATGAGACTAACGTTTTTCTTTGTTCATCCAAAGTTAGTCTCGTTAGTCTCATTCTAAGGTTTGTCTAAGTTCGTCCTTAGAAAGAGACTAACTTGGGACGAACTTAGACAAACCTTAGAATGGGACTTCTGTTTGTCATTGTTCGTCCCAAGTTAGTCTCGTTAGTCTCATTCTATGGTTTGTCTAAGTTCATCCTTAGAAAGAGACTAACTTGGGACGAACTCAGAGAAACCTTAGAATGAGACTTAAGTTTGTCTTTGTTCGTCCAAAGGTAGTCTCGTTAGTCTCATTCTAAGGTTTGTCTAAGTTCGTTCTTAGAAAGAGACTAACTTGGGAGAACTAAGACAAACCATAGAATGAGACTTAAGTTTGTCTTTGTTCGTCCCAAGTTAGTCTCATTAGTCTCATTCTAAGGTTTGTCTAAGTTTGTCCTTAGAAAGAGACTAACTTGGGACGAACTAAGACAAACCTTAGAATGAGACTAACATTTTTCTTTGTTCGTCCAAAGTTAGTCTCGTTAGTCTCATTCTAAGGTTTGTCTAAGTTCGTCCTTAGAAAGAGACTAACTTGGGACGAACTTAGACAAACCTTAAAATGAGACTTAAGTTAGTCTTTGTTCGTCCCAAGTTTGTCTCGTTAGTCTCATTCTAAGGTTTGCCTAAGTTCGTCCTTAGAAAGAGACAAACTTGGCACGAACTTAGATAAACCTTAGAATGAGACTAACGTTTGACTTTCTTCATCCCAAGATAGTCTCGTTAGTCTCATTCTAAGGTTTGTCTAAGTTCGTCCTTAGACAGAGACTAACTTGGGAAGAACTTAGGCAAACCTTAGAATGAGACTAACATTTGTCTTTGTTCGTCCCAAGTTAGTCTCGTTAGTCTCATTATAAGGTTTTTCTAAGTTTGTCCTTAGAAAGAGACTAACTTGGGACGAACTTAGACAAACCTTAGAATGAGACTAACATTTGTCTTTGTTCGTCCAAAGTTAGTCTCGTTCTAAGGTTTGTCTAAGTTTGTCTTTAGAAAGAGACTAACTTGGGACAAACTTAGACAAACCTTAGAATGAGACTAAAGTTTGTCTTTGTTCGTCCCAAGTTAGTTTCGTTAGTCTCATTCTAAGGTTTGTCTAAGTTCGTCCTTAGAAAGAGACTAACTTGGGACGAACTTAGACAAACCTTAGAATGAGACTAAAGTTTGTCTTTGTTCGTCCCAAGTTAGTCTCGTTAGTCTCATTCTAAGGTTTGTCTAAGTTCGTCCTTAGAAAGAGACTAACTTGGGACGAACTTAGACAACCTTAGAATGAGACTAACGTTTGACTTTCTTCGTCCCAAGTTAGTCTCGTTAGTCTCATTCTAAGGTTTGTCTAAGTTCATCCTTAGACAGAGACTAACTTGGGACGAACTTAGATGAACCTTAGAATGAGACTAACATTTGTCTTTGTTCGTCCCAAGTTAGTCTCGTTAGTCTCATTATAAGATTTTTCTAAGTTTGTCCTTAGAAAGAGACTAACTTGGGACGAACTTAGACAAACCTTAGAATGAGACTAACTTTTTTCGTCCAAAGTTAGTCTCGTTCTAAGGTTTGTCTAAGTTCGTCTTTAGAAAGAGACTAACTTGGGACAAACTTAGACCAACCTTAGAATGAGACTAAAGTTTGTCTTTGTTCGTCCCAAGTTAGTCTCGTTAGTCTCATTCTAAGGTTTGTCTAAGTTCGTCCTGAGAAAGAGACTAATTTGGGACGAACTTAGACAAACCTTAGAATGAGACTAACGTTTGACTTTCTTCGTCCCAAGTTAGTCTCGTTAGTCTCATTCTAAGGTTTGTTTAAGTTCGTCCTTAGACAAAGACTAACTTGGGATGAACTTAGACAAACCTTAGAATGAGACTAACATTTGTCTTTGTTCGTCCGAAGTTGGTCTCGTTAGTCTCATTATAAGGTTTTTCTAAGTTCGTCATTAGACAGAGACTAACTTGGGACAAACTTAGACAAACCTTAGAATGAGACTAAAGTTTGTCTTTGTTCGTCCCAAGTTAGTCTCGTTAGTCTCATTCTAAGGTTTGTCTAAGTTCGTCCTTAGAACGAGACTAACTTGGGACGAACTTAGACAAACCTGAGAATGAGACTAATGTTTGTCTTTATTCGTCCAAAGTTAGTCTCGTTAGTCTCATTCTAAGGTTTGTCTAAGTTCGTCCTTAGAAAGAGACAAACTTGGGCGAACTTAGACAAACCTTAGAATGAGACTAAAGTTTGTCTTTGTTCGTCCCAAGTTAGTCTTGTTAGTCTCATTCTAAGGTTTGTCTAAGGTCGTCCTAAGAAAGAGACTAACTTGGGACGAACTAAGACAAACCTTAGAATGAGACTTACGTTTGTCTTTGTTCGTTCCAAGTTAGTATCGTTAAACTCATTCTAAGGTTTGTCTAAGTTCGTCCGTAAAAAGTGACTAACTTGGGACGAACTTAGAGAAACCTTAGAATGAGACTTAAGTTTGTCTTTGTTCGTCCAAAGTTTGTCTCGTTAGTCTCATTCTAAGGTTTGTCTAAGTTCGTCTTTAGAAACAGACTAACTTGGGACGAACTAAGATAAACCTTAGAATGAGACTAACGTTTGTCTTTGTTCGTGCCAAGTTAGTCTCGTTAGTCTCATTCTAAGGTTTGTCTAAGTTCGTCCTTAGAAAGAGACTAACTTTGGACAAACTAAGACAAACCTTAGAATGAGACTAACGTTTTTCTTTGTTCATCCAAAGTTAGTCTCGTTAGTCTCATTCTAAGGTTTGTCTAAGTTCGTCCTTAGAAAGAGACTAACTTGGGACGAACTTAGACAAACCTTAGAATGGGACTTCAGTTTGTCATTGTTCGTCCCAAGTTAGTCTCGTTAGTCTCATTCTATGGTTTGTCTAAGTTCATCCTTAGAAAGAGACTAACTTGGGACGAACTCAGAGAAACCTTAGAATGAGACTTAAGTTTGTCTTTGTTCGTCCAAAGGTAGTCTCGTTAGTCTCATTCTAAGGTTTGTCTAAGTTCGTTCTTAGAAAGAGACTAACTTGGGAGAACTAAGACAAACCTTAGAATGGGACTTAAGTTTGTCTTTGTTCGTCCCAAGTTAGTCTCATTAGTCTCATTCTAAGGTTTGTCTAAGTTTGTCCTTAGAAAGAGACTAACTTGGGACGAACTAAGACAAACCTTAGAATGAGACTAACATTTTTCTTTGTTCGTCCAAAGTTAGTCTCGTTAGTCTCATTCTAAGGTTTGTCTAAGTTCGTCCTTAGAAAGAGACTAACTTGGGACGAACTTAGACAAACCTTAAAATGAGACTTAAGTTTGTCTTTGTTCGTCCCAAGTTTGTCTCGTTAGTCTCATTCTAAGGTTTGTCTAAGTTCGTCCTTAGAAAGAGACAAACTTGGCACGAACTTAGATAAACCTTAGAATGAGACTAACGTTTTTCTTTGTTCGTCCAAAGTTAGTCTCGTTAGTCTCATTCTAAGGTTTGTCTAAGTTCGTCCTTAGAAAGAGACTAACTTGGGACGAACTTAGACAAATCTTAGAATGGGACTTATGTTTGTCTTTGTTCGTCCCAAGTTAGTCTCGTTAGTCTCATTCTAAGGTTTGTCTAAGTTCGTCCTTAGAAAGGGACTAACTTGGGACGAACTTAGACAAACCTTAGAATGAGACTAACGTTTGACTTTCTTCGTCCCAAGTTAGTCTCGTTAGTCTCATTCTAAGGTTTGTCTAAGTTCGTCCTTAGACAGAGACTAACTTGGGACGAACTTAGACAAACCTTAGAATGAGACTAACATTTGTCTTTGTTCGTCCGAAGTTGGTCTCGTTAGTCTCATTATAAGGTTTTTCTAAGTTCGTCATTAGACAGAGACTAAAGTTTGTCTTTGTTCGTCCCAAGTTAGTCTCGTTAGTCTCATTCTAAGGTTTGTCAAAGTTCGTCCTTAGAAAGAGACTAACTTGGGACGAACTTAGACAAACCTGAGAATGAGACTAATGTTTGTCTTTATTCGTCCAAAGTTAGTCTCGTTAGTCTCATTCTAAGGTTTGTCTAAGTTCGTCCTTAGAAAGAGACAAACTTGGGCGAACTTAGACAAACCTTAGAATGAGACTAAAGTTTGTCTTTGTTCGTCCCAAGTTAGTCTCGTTAGTCTCATTCTAAGGTTTGTCTAAGGTCGTCCTAAGAAAGAGACTAACTTGGGACGAACTAAGACAAACCTTAGAATGAGAATTACGTTTGTCTTTGTTCGTTCCAAGTTAGTATCGTTAGTCTCATTCTAAGGTTTGTCTAAGTTTGTCCGTAAAAATTGACTAACTTGGGACGAACTTAGAGAAACCTTAGAATGAGACTTAAGTTTGTCTTTGTTCGTCAAAAGTTTGTCTCGTTAGTCTCATTCTAAGGTTTGTCTAAGTTCGTCCTTAGAAACAGACTAACTTGGGACGAACTAAGATAAACCTTAAAATGAGACTAACGTTTGTCTTTGTTCGTCCCAAGTTAGTCTCGTTAGTCTCATTCTAAGGTTTGTCTAAGTTCGTCCTTAGAAAGAGACTAACTTGGGACGAACTTAGACAAACCTTAGAATGGGACTTCAGTTTGTCATTGTTCGTCCCAAGTTAGTCTCGTTAGTCTCATTCTAAGGTTTGTCTAAGTTCATACTTAGAAAGAGACTAACTTGGGACGAACTTAGAGAAACCTTAGAATGAGACTTACGTTTTTTTTGTTCGTTCCAAGTTAGTATCGTTAGTCTCATTCAAAGGTTTGTCTAAGTTCGTCCGTAAAAAGTGACTAACTTGGGACCAACTTAGAGAAACCTTAGAATGAGACTTAAGTTTGTCTTTGTTCGTCCAAAGTTAGTCTCGTTAGTCTCATTCTAAGGTTTGTCTAAGTTTGTCTTTAGAAAGAGACTAACTTGGGACAAACTTAGACAAACCTTAGAATGAGACTAAAGTTTGTCTTTGTTCGTCCCAAGTTAGTTTCGTTAGTCTCATTCTAAGGTTTGTCTAAGTTCGTCCTTAGAAAGAGACTAACTTGGGACGAACTTAGACAAACCTTAGAATGAGACTTACGTTTGTCTTTGTTCGTCCCAAGTTTGTCTCGTTAGTCTCATTCTAAGGTTTGTCTAAGTTCATCCTTAGAAAGAGACTAACTTGGCACGAACTTAGACAAACCTTAGAATGAGACTTAAGTTTGTCTTTGTTCGTCCCAAGTTAGTCTCGTTAGTCTCATTCTAAGGTTTGTCTAAGTTCGTCCGTAGAAAGAGACTAACTTGGGACGAACTAAGACAAACCTTAGAATGTGACTTAAGTTTGTCTTTGTTCGTCCCAAGTTAATCTCGTCGGTCTCATTCTTAGGTTTGTCTAAGTTCATCCTTAGAAAGAGACTAACTTGGGACGAACTTAGACAAACCTTAGAATGAGACTTAAGTTTGTCTTTGTTCATCCCAAGTTTGTCTCGTTAGTCTCATTCTAAGGTTTGTCTAAGTTCGTCCTTAGAAAGAGACTAACTTGGGACGAACTTAGACAAACCTTAGAACGAGACTAACATTTGTCGTTGTTCGTCCCAAGTTAGTCTCGTTAGTCTCATTCTAAGGTTTGTCTAAGTTCGTCTGTAGAAAGAGACTAACTTGGGACGAACTTAGACAAACCTTAGAATGAGACTAAAGTTTGTCTTTGTTCGTCCCAAGTTAGTCTCGTTAGTCTCATTCTAAGGTTTGTCTAAACTCGTCCTCAGAAAGATACTAACTTGGGACGAACTTAGACAAACCTTAGAATGAGACTACCGTTTGACTTTCTTCGTCCCAAGTTAGTCTCGTTAGTCTCATTCTAAGGTTTGTCTAAGTTCGTCCTTAGAAAGAGACTAAGGCCCTGTCCACTTTGACTTGTTTTTTTGACTTGTAAGTTAAGATAATTTAATATCAGTTAAGATAAGTTAAGATCAGTTAAGATAAGTTAATATCAGTTAAGATAAGTTAAGATCAGTTAAGATAAATTAAGTTACTTTTAACATACCACCATACTATTTATCATACCATCATACTATTCACCATCATCATACCATCATCATCATCATACCATCATCATCATCAGACTATTCACAATCATCATACTATTCATCATACCATCACACTATTCATCATCATACCATCATCATCATCATACTATTCGTCATACCATCATCATCATCATACTATTCACCATCATCATCATACCATCACACTATTCATCATCATACCATCATCATCATCATCATCATACCATCACCATCATCATCATACCATCATATTATTCATCATACCATCATCATCATACCATCATACTATTCATCATCATCATAAAATTACTATTCATCATCATAAAATTACTATTCATCACCATCATCACCCCCATCATCATCATCAGTATATTACTATTCATCATCATAAAATTACTATTCACCATCATAAAATTACTATTCATCATCATCACCATCACCATCATTATAATATTACTAATCATCATAATAATATTACTATTCATCATCATAAATTACTATTCATCATCATCATAATATTACTATTCATCATCATCATACCATCATCATAATATTACTATTCACCATCATCATAAATTACTATTCATCATCATCATAATATTACTATTCATCATACCATCGTCATCTTACTATTCACCATCATCATAATATTACTATTCACCATCATCATAATATTAATATTCATTAGTCAATATAAGTTTCAGTTAAGTTAAGATAAGTTAATATCAGTTAAGATAAGTTAATATCAGTTAATATAAGTTAAGATCAGTTAAGATCATTTAAGATCAGTTAAGATCATTTAAGATCAGTTAAGTTTCAGTCAAAGTGGACAGGCCCTAACTTGGGACGAACTTAGACAAACCTTAGAATGAGACCAACATTTGTCTTTGTTCGTCCCAAGTTAGTCTCGTTAGTCTCATTCTAAGGTTTGTCTAAGTTCGTCTTTAGAAAAAGACTAACATGGGACGAACTTAGACAAATCTTAGAATGAGACTAACGTTTGTCTTTGTTCGTCCAAAGTTAGTCTCGTTAGTCTCATTCTAAGGTTTGTCTAAGTTCATCCTTAGAAAGAGACTAACTTGGCACGAACTTAGACAAACCTTAGAATGAGACTTAAGTTTGTCTTTGTTCGTCCCAAGTTAGTCTCGTTAGTCTCATTCTAAGGTTTGTCTAAGTTCGTCCTTAGAAAGAGACTAACTTGGGACGAACTAAGACAAACCTTAGAATGTGACTTAAGTTTGTCTTTGTTCGTCCCAAGTTAGTCTCGTCAGTCTCATTCTGAGGTTTGTCTAAGTTCGTCCTTAGAAAGAGACTAACTTGGGACGAACTTAGACAAACCTTAGAATGAGACTTAAGTTTGTCTTTGTTCATCCCAAGTTTGTCTCGTTAGTCTCATTCTAAGGTTTGTCTAAGTTCGTCCTTAGAAAGAGACTAAGGCCCTGTCCACATTGACTTGTTTTTTTGACTTGTAAGTTAAGATAAGTTAATATCAGTTAAGATAAGTTAAGATCAGTTAAGATAAGTTAATATCAGTTAAGATAAGTTAAGATCAGTTAAGATAAGTTAAGATCAGTTAAGATAAGTTAAGTCACTTTTAACATACCATCATACTATTTATCATACCATCATACTATTCACCATCATCATCATACTATTCATCATCATCATCATACCATCACACTATTCATCATCATACCATCATCATCATCATACTATTCACCATCATCATACTATTCATCATACCATCATCATCATCATACTATTCATCATACCATCATACTATTCATCATACCATCATACTATTTCTCATACCATCGTCATCATACTATTCACCATCATCATACCATCATACTATTCATCACACCATCATCATCATCATACCATCATCATCATCATCATACTATCATCATTATACCATCCTCATACTATTCATCATCATGCCATCATCATCATCATACCATCATACTATTCATCATACCATCATCATCATCATCATACTATTCACCATCATAATACCATCACACTATTCATCATCATACCATCATCATCATCATACCATCCTCATACTATTCATCATCATATCATCATCATCATCATCATACCATCACCATCATCATCATACCATCATCATCATACTATTCATCATACCATCATCATACTATTCATCATACCATCATTATACTATTCATATCATCATCATCATACCATCACGCTATTCATCATACCATCATCATCATAAAATTACTATTCATCATCATAAAATTACTATTCATCACCATCATCATCATCAGTATATTACTATTCATCATAAAATTACTATTCATCATCATACCATCATCATCATCATACCATCATCATCATCATCATCATCATACCATCATCATCATCATACCATCCTCATACTATTCATCATCATATCATCATCATCATCATCATCATACCATCACCATCATCATCATACCATCATACTATTCGTCATACCATCATACTATTCACCATCATCATACCATCATACCATCATCATCATACTATTCATCATACCATCATCATACTATTCATCATACCATCATCATACTATTCATATCATCATCATCATACCATCACGCTATTCATCATACCATCATCATCATAAAATTACTATTCATCATCATAAAATTACTATTCATCACCATCATCACCCCCATCATCATCATCAGTATATTACTATTCATCATCATAAAATTACTATTCATCATCATAAAATTACTATTCATCATCATAAAAGTACTATTCATCATCATAAAATTACTATTCATCACCATCATCACCCCCATCATCATCATCATCATCAGTATATTACTATTCATCATCATAAAATTACTATTCACCATCATCATAAAATTACTATTCATCACCATCATCACCCCCATCATCATCATCAGTATATTACTATTTATCATCATAAAATTACTATTCACCATCATCATAAAATTACTATTCATCATCATCACCATCATAATATTACTATTCACCATCATCATAATATTACTGTTCATCATACCATCATCATAATATTACTATTCATCATACCATCATAAAATTACTATTCATCATCATCATAATAATATTACTATTCATCATCATTATGACAACCATCATCATCATAATATTACTATTCATCATACAATATAAGTTTCAGTTAAGTTAAGATAAGTTAATATCAGTTAAGATAAGTTAATATCAGTTAAGATAAGTTAATATCAGTGAAGATAAGTTAAGATCAGTCACTATCAGTTAAGATCATTTAAGACAAGATAAGACACTATAAGTTTCAGCCAAAGTGGACAGGCCCTAACTTGGGACGAACTTAGACAAACCTTAGAATGAGACTAAGGCCCTGTCCACATTGACTTATTTTTTTGACTTGTAAGTTAAGATAAGTTAATATCAGTTAAGATAAGTTAAGATCCGTTAAGATAAGTTAATATCAGTTAAGATAAGTTAAGATCAGTTAAGATAAGTTAAGATCAGTTAAGATAAGTTAAGTTACTTTTAACATACCATCATACTATTTATCATACCATCATACTATTCACCATCATCATCATCATACTATCATCATCATCATACTATCATCATCATCATACCATCACACTATTCATCATCATACCATCATCATCATCATACTATTCATCATACCATCATCATCATCATCATACTATTCATCATACCATCACACTATTCATCATACCATCATCATCATCATACTATTCACCATCATCATACCATCATACTATTCATCATACCATCATCATCAACATCATCATCATCATACCATCACACTATTCATCATCATACTATTCATAATACCATCATCATCATCATACTATTCACCATCATCATACCATCATACTATTCATCATACCATCATCATCATAAAATTACTATTCATCACCATCATCACCCCCATCATCATCATCAGTAAATTACTATTCATCATCATAAAATTACTATTCATCATCATCATAAAATTACTATTCATCATCATCATAATATTACTATTCATCATCATCAACATCATCATCACCATCATCATAAAATTACTATTCATCATCATCATAAAATTACTATTCATCATCATCATAAAATTACTATTCATCATCATCAACATCACCATCATCATAATATTACTATTCATCATCATCATAAAATTACTATTCATCATCAACATCACCATCATCATAATATTACTATTCATCATCATAAAATTACTATTCATCATCATTCTAATATTACTATTCATCATACCATCATCATCATAAAATTACTATTCATCATCATCATAAAATTACTATTCATCATACCATCATCATCATAAAATTACTATTCACCATCATCATAAATATTACTATTCATCATCATCATCATACCATCATCATCATCATAATATTACTATTCATCATACAATATAAGTTTCAGTTAAGTTAAGATAAGTTAATATCAGTTAAGATAAGTTAATATCAGTTAAGATAAGTTAAGATCAGTCACTATCAGTTAAGACAAGTTAAGATAAGATAAGACACTATAAGTTTCAGTCAAAGTGGACAGGCCCTAACATTTGTCTTTGTTCGTCCCAAGTTAGTCTCGTTAGTCTCATTCTAAGGTTTGTCTAAGTTCGTCTGTAGAAAGAGACTAAGGGCCTGTCCACTTTGACTGAAACTTATAGTGTTTTATCTTATCTTAACTTGTCTTAACTGATAGTGACTGATCTTAACTTATCTTAACTGATATTAACTTATCTTAACTGATATTAACTTATCTTAACTGATATTAACTTATCTTAACTTAACTGAAACTTATATTGTATGATGAATAGTAATATTATGATGATGATGATGGTATGATGATGATGATGAATAGTAATATTATGATGATGGTGAATAGTATGATGATGGTATGATGAATAGTAATATTATGATGATGGTATGATGAATAGTAATATTATGATGATGATGAATAGTAATTTTATGATGATGATGGTATGATGAATAGTAATATTAGAATGATGATGAATAGTAATTTTATGATGATGAATAGTAATATTATGATGATGATGATGATGGTGATGATGATGATGAATAGTAATATTATGATGATGAATAGTAATATTATGATGATGATGGTGATGATGATAAATAGTAATTTTATGATGATGATGATGAATAGTAATATTATGTTGATGATGATGAATAGTAATTTAATGATGATGATGAATAGTAATTTTATGATGATGAATAGTAATTTTATGATGATGTTGATGATGATGATGATGAATAGTAATATTATGATGATGATGAATAGTAATTTTATGATGATGGTGAATAGTAATTTTATGATGATGAATAGTAATATACTAATGATGATGATGGGGGTGATGATGGTGATGAATAGTAATTTTATGATGATGATGGTATGATGAATAGTATGATGATGATGAATAGTGTGATGGTATGATGAATAGTATGATGATGATGATGAGATGAATTTTATGATGATGATGGTATGATGAATAGTATGATGATGATGATGATGATGATGGTATGATGATGAATAGTGTGATGGTATGATGATGAATAGTATGAGGATGGTATGATGATGATAGTATGATGATGAATAGTGTGATGGTATGATGATGATGATGATGGTATGATGAATAGTATGATGGTATGATGATGGTGAATAGTATGATGATGCTGCTGGTATGATGAATAGTATGATGATGATGGTATGATGAATAGTATGATGATGATGATGGTATGATGATGAATAGTAATATTATGATGATGATGGTATGATGAATAGTATGATGGTATGATGATGGTGAATAGTATGATGATGATGATGGTATGATGAATAGTGTGATGGTATGATGAATAGTATGATGATGATGGTATTATGAATAGTGTGATGATGAATAGTGTGATGGTATGATGATGATGATGATGGTATGATGATGGTGAATAGTATGATGATGATGATGGTACGGTGAATAGTATGATGGTATGATAAATAGTATGATGGTATGTTAAAAGTAACTTAACTTATCTTAACTGATCTTAACTTATCTTAACTGATCTTAACTTATCTTAACTGATATTAACTTATCTTAACTGATCTTAACTTATCTTAACTGATATTAACTTATCTTAACTTACAAGTCAAAAAAACAAGTCAATGTGGACAGGGCCTAACTTGGGACGAACTTAGACAAACCTTAGAATGAGACTAAAGTTTGTCTTTGTTCGTCCCAAGTTAGGGCCTGTCCACTTTGGCTGAAACTTATAGTGTCTTATCTTGTCTTAAATGATCTTAACTGATAGTGACTGATCTTAACTTATCTTAACTGATATTAACTTATCTTAACTGATATTAACTTATCTTAACTGATATTAACTTATCTTAACTGATATTAACTTATCTTAACTTAACTGAAACTTATATTGTATGATGAATAGTAATATTATGATGATGATGGGTGTGATAATGATGATGAATAGTAATATTATGATGATGATGAATAGTAATTTTATGATGGTATGATAAATAGTAATATTATGATGATGGTATGATGAACAGTAATATTATGATGATGGTGAATAGTAATTTGATGATGGTGATGATGATGAATAGTAATTTTATGATGATGGTGAATAGTAATTTTATGATGATGAATAGTAATATACTGATGATGATGGGGGTGATGATGGTGATGAATAGTAATTTTATGATGATGAATAGTAATTTTATGATGATGGTCAATAGTAATTTTATGATGATGAATAGTAATATACTGATGATGATGATGGGGGTGATGATGGTGATGAATAGTAATTTTATGATGATGGTGAATAGTAATTTTATGATGATGAATAGTAATATACTGATGATGATGGGGGTGATGATGGTGATGAATAGTAATTTTATGATGATGAATAGTAATTTTATGATGAATAGTAATATACTGATGATGATGATGGTGATGAATAGTAATTTTATGATGATGAATAGTAATTTTGTGATGATGATGGTATGATGAATAGCGTGATGGTATGATGATGATGATATGAATAGTATAATGATGGTATGATGAATAGTATGATGATGGTATGATGAATAGTATGATGATGATGGTATGTTGATGATGGTGATGGTATGATGATGATGATGATGATATGATGATGAATAGTATGAGGATGGTATGATGATGATGATGGTATGATGATGAATAGTGTGATGGTATTATGATGGTGAATAGTATGATGATGATGATGATGGCATGATGATGAATAGTATGAGGATGGTATAATGATGATAGTATGATGATGATGATGATGGTATGATGATGATGATGGTGTGATGAATAGTATGATGGTATGATGATGGTGAATAGTATAATGACGATGGTATGATGAATAGTATGATGGTATGATGAATAGTATGATGATGATGATGGTATGATGAATAGTATGATGATGGTGAATAGTATGATGATGATGATGGTATGATGATGAATAGTGTGATGGTATGATGATGATGATGAATAGTATGATGATGATGGTGAATAGTATGATGGTATGATAAATAGTATGATGGTATGTTAAAAGTGACTTAACTTATCTTAACTGATCTTAACTTATCTTAACTGATCTTAACTTATCTTAACTGATATTAACTTATCTTAACTGATCTTAACTTATCTTAACTGATATTAAGGGCCTGTCCACTTTGACTGAAACTTATAGTGTCTTATCTTATCTTAACTGATCTTAACTTATAGTGACTGATCTTAACTTATCTTAACTGATATTAAGGCCCTGTCCACATTGACTTGTTTTTTTGACTTGTAAGTTAAGATAAGTTAATATCAGTTAAGATAAGTTAAGATCAGTTAAGATAAGTTAATATCAGTTAAGATAAGTTACTATTCATCATCATAAGTTTCAGTAACTTAACTTAACTGATATTAACTTATCTTAACTGATCTTAACTTATCTTAACTGATATTAACTTATCTTAACTGATCTTAACTTATCTTAACTGATATTAACTTAACTTGACTTACAAGTCAAAAAAACAAGTCAATGTGGACAGGGCCTAACTTATCTTAACTTACAAGTCAAAAAAACAAGTCAATGTGGACAGGGCCTTAGTCTCGTTAGTCTCATTCTAAGGTTTGTCTAAACTCGTCCTCAGAAAGAGACTAACTTGGGACGAACTTAGACAAACCTTAGAATGAGACTACCGTTTGACTTTCTTCGTCCCAAGTTAGTCTCGTTAGTCTCATTCTAAGGTTTGTCTAAGTTCGTCCTTAGAAAGAGACTAAGGCCATGTCCACTTTGACTTGTTTTTTTGACTTGTAAGTTAAGATAAGTTAATATCAGTTAAGATAAGTTAAGATCAGTTAAGATAAGTTAATATCAGTTAAGATCAGTTAAGATAAATTAAGTTACTTTTAACATACCACCATACTATTTATCATACCATCATACTATTCACCATCATCATCATCATACTATTCACAATCATCATACTATTCATCATACCATCATCATCATCATACCATCACACTATTCATCATCATACCATCATCATCATCATCATACTATTCATCATACCATCATCATCATCATACTATTCACCATCATCATCATACCATCACACTATTCATCATCATACCATCATTATCATCATCATACCATCACCATCATACCATCATACTATTCATCATCATCATAAAATTACTATTCATCATCATAAAATTACTATTCATCACCATCATCACCCCCATCATCATCATCAGTATATTACTATTCATCATCATAAAATTACTATTCACCATCATAAAATTACTATTTATCATCATCACCATCATTATAATATTACTAATCATCATAATAATATTACTATTCATCATCATCATAATATTACTATTCATCTTCATCATACCATCATCATAATATTACTATTCACCATCATCATAAATTTACTATTTATCATCGTAATATTACAATTCATCATACCATCGTCATCATACTATTCACCATCATCATAATATTACTATTCACCATCATCATAATATTACTATTCATTAGTCAATATAAGTTTCAGTTAAGTTAAGATAAGTTAGGCCCTGTCCACATTGACTTGTTTTTTTGACTTGTAAGTTAAGATAAGTTAATATCAGTTAAGATAAGTTAAGATCAGTTAAGATAAGTTAAGATCAGTTAAGATAAGTTAAGTCACTTTTAACATACCATCATACTATTTATCATACCATCATACTATTCACCATCATCATACCATCATCATCATACTATTCATCATCATCATCATACCATCACACTATTCATCATCATACCATCATCATCATCATCATACTATTCACCATCATCATACTATTCATCATACCATCATCATCATCATAATATTCATCATACCATCATACTATTCATCATACCATCGTCATCATACTATTCACCATCATCATACCATCATACTATTCATCACACCATCATCATCATCATACCATCATCATCATCATCATCATACTATCATCATTATACCATCCTCATACTATTCATCATCATGCCATCCTTAGAAAGAGACTAACTTGGGACGAAGTTAGACAAACCTTAGAATGAGACTAACGAGACTAACTTGGGACGAACAAAGACAAATGTTAGTCTCGATCTAAGGTTTGTCTAAGTTCGTCCCAAGTTAGTCTCTGTCTAAGGACGAACTTAGACAAACCTTAGAATGAGACTAACGAGACTAACTTGGGACGAAGAAAGTCAAACGTTAGTCTCATTATAAGGTTTGTCTAAGTTCGTCCCAAGTTAGTCTCTTTCTAAGGACGAACTTAGACAAACCTTAGAATGAGACTAAAGTTTGTCTTTGTTCGTCCCAAGTTAGTCTCGTTAGTCTCATTATAAGGTTTGTCTAAGTTCGTCCTTAGAAAGAGACTAACTTGGGACGAACTTAGACAAACCTTATAATGAGACTAACGTTTGACTTTCTTCGTCCCAAGTTAGTCTCGTTAGTCTCATTCTAAGGTTTGTCTAAGTTCGTCCTTAGACAGAGACTAACTTGGGACGAACTTAGACAAACCTTAGATCGAGACTAACATTTGTCTTTGTTCGTCCCAAGTTAGTCTCGTTAGTCTCATTATAAGGTTTTTCTAAGTTTGTCATTAGAAAGAGACTAACTTGGGACGAACTTAGACAAACCTTAGAATGAGACTAATGTTTGTCTTTGTTCGTCCAAAGTTAGTCTCGTTAGTCTCATTCTAAGGTTTGTCTAAGTTCGTCCTTAGAAAGAGACAAACTTGGGCGAACTTAGACAAACCTTAGAATGAGACTAAAGTTTGTCTTTGTTCGTCCCAAGTTAGTCTCGTTAGTCTCATTCTAAGGTTTGTCTAAGGTCGTCCAAAGAGAGAGACTAACTTGGGACGAACTAAGACAAACCTTAGAATGAGACTTACGTTTGTCTTTGGTCGTTCCAAGTTAGTATCGTTAGTCTCATTCTAAGGTTTGTCTAAGTTCGTCCGTAAAAAGTTACTAACTTGGGACGAACTTAGAGAAACCTTAGAATGAGACTTAAGTTTGTCTTTGTTCGTCCAAAGTTAGTCTCGTTAGTCTCATTCTAAGGTTTGTCTAAGTTCGTCCTTAGAAAGAGACTAACTTGGGACGAACTAAGATAAACCTTAGAATGAGACTAACGTTTGTCTTTGTTTGTCCCAAGTTAGTCTCGTTAGTCTCATTCTAAGGTTTTTCTAAGTTCGTCCTTAGAAAGAGACTAACTTGGGACAAACTAAGACAAACCTTAGAATGAGACTAATGTTTTTCTTTGTTCGTCCAAAGTTAGTCTCGTTAGTCTCATTCTAAGGTTTGTCTAAGTTCGTCCTTAGAAAGAGACTAACTTGGGACGAACTTAGACAAACCTTAGAATGGGACTTCAGTTTGTCATTGTTCATCCCAAGTTAGTCTCGTTAGTCTCATTCTAAGGTTTGTCTAAGTTCATCCTTAGAAAGAGACTAACTTGGGACGAACTTAGAGAAACCTTAGAAAGAGACTTAAGTTTGTCTTTGTTCGTCCAAAGTTAGTCTCGTTAGTCTCATTCTAAGGTTTGTCTAAGTTCGTCCTTAGAAAGAGACTAACTTGGGACGAACTAAGACAAACCTTAGAATGGGACTTAAGTTTGTCTTTGTTCGTCCCAAGTTAGTCTCATTAGTCTCATTCTAAGGTTTGTCTAAGTTTGTCCTTAGAAAGAGACTAACTTGGGACGAACTAAGACAAACCTTAGAATGAGACTAACGTTTTTCTTTGTTCGTCCAAAGTTAGTCTCGTTAGTCTCATTCTAAGGTTTGTCAAAGTTCGTCCTTAGAAAGAGACTAACTTGGCACGAACTTAGACAAACCTTAGAATGAGACTTAAGTTTGTCTTTGTTCGTCCCAAGTTAGTCTCGTTAGTCTCATTCTAAGGTTTGTCTAAGTTCGTCCTTAGAAAGAGACTAACTTGGGACGAACAAAGACAAACCTTAGAATGTGACTTAAGTTTGTCTTTGTTCGTCCCAAGTTAGTCTCGTCAGTCTCATTTCTGAGGTTTGTCTAAGTTCGTCCTTAGAAAGAGACTAACTTGGGACGAACTTAGCCAAACCTTAGAATGAGACTTAAGTTTGTCTTTGTTCGTCCCAAGTTTGTCTCGTTAGTCTCATTCTAAGGTTTGTCTAAGTTCGTTCTTAGAAAGAGACTAACTTGGGACGAACTTAGACAAACCTTAGAATGAGACTAACATTTGTCTTTGTTCGTCCCAAGTTAGTCTCGTTAGTCTCATTCTAAGGTTTGTCTAAGTTTGTCTGTAGAAAGAGACTAACTTGGGACGCACTTAGACAAACCTTAGAATGAGACTAATGTTTGTCTTTGTTCGTCCCAAGTTAGTCTCGTTAGTCTCATTCTAAGGTTTGTCTAAATTCGTCCTCGGAAAGAGACTAACATGGGACGAACTTAGACAAACCTTAGAATGAGACTAACGTTTGACTTTCTTCGGCCCAAGTTAGTCTCGTTAGTCTCATTCTAAGGTTTGTCTAAGTTCATCCTTAGAAAGAGACTAACTTGTGACGAACTTAGACAAACCTTAGAATGAGACTAACATTTGTCTTTGTTCGCCCCAAGTTAGTCTCGTTAGTCTCATTCTGAGGTTTGTCTAAGTTCGTCTTTAGAAAGAGACTAACTTGGGACGAACTTAGACAAAACTTAGAATGAGACTAACGTTTGTCTTTGTTCATCCCAAGTTAGTCTCGTTAGTCTCATTCTAAGGTTTGTCTAAGTTCCTCCGTAGAAAGAGACTAACTTGGGACGAACTAAGACAAACCTTAAAATGAGACTAACGTTTGTCTTTGTTCGTCCAAAGATAGTCTCGTTAGTCTCATTCTAAGGTTTGTCTAAGTTCGTCCTTAGAAAGAGACTAACTTGGGCGAACTTAGACAAACCTTAGAATGTGACTAACGTTTGTCTTTGTTCGTCCCAATTTAGTCTCGTTAGTCTCATTCTAAGGTTTGTCTAAGTTCCTCCGTAGAAAGAGACTAACTTGGGACGAACTAAGACAAACCTTAAAATGAGACTAACGTTTGTCTTTGTTCGTCCAAAGATAGTCTCGTTAGTCTCATTCTAAGGTTTGTCTAAGTTCGTCTGTAGAAAGAGACTAACTTGGGCGAACTTAGACAAACCTTAGAATGAGACTAAAGTTTGTCTTTGTTCGTCCCAAGTTAGTCTCGTTAGTCTCATTATAAGGTTTTTCTAAGTTTGTCATTAGAAAGAGACTAACTTGGGACGAACTTAGACAAACCTTAGAATGAGACTAATGTTTGTCTTTGTTCGTCCAAAGTTAGTCTCGTTAGTCTCATTCTAAGGTTTGTCTAAGTTCGTCCTTAGAAAGAGACAAACTTGGGCAAACTTAGACAAACCTTAGAATGAGACTAAAGTTTGTCTTTGTTCTTCCCAAGTTAGTCTCGTTAGTCTCATTCTAAGGTTTGTCTAAGGTCGTCCTAAGAAAGAGATTAACTTGGGACGAACTAAGACAAACCTTAGAATGAGACTTACGTTTGTCTTTGTTCGTTCCAAGTTAGTGTCGTTAGTCTCATTCTAAGGTTTGTCTAAGTTCGTCCGTAAAAACTGATTAACTTGGGACGAACTTAGAGAAACCTTAGAATGAGACTTAAGTTTGTCTTTGTTCGTCCAAAGTTAGTCTCGTTAGTCTCATTCTAAGGTTTGTCTAAGTTCGTCCTTAGAAAGAGACTAACTTGGGACGAACTAAGATAAACCTTAGAATGAGACTAACGTTTGTCTTTGTTCGTCCCAAGTTAGTCTCGTTAATCTCATTCTAAGGTTTGTCTAAGTTCGTCCTTAGAAAGAGACTAACTTGGGACGAACTAAGACAAACCTTAGAATGAGACTAACGTTTTTCTTTGTTCGTCCAAAGTTAGTCTCGTTAGTCTCATTCTAAGGTTTATCTAAGTTCGTCCTTAGAAAGAGACTAACTTGAGACGAACTTAGACAAACCTTATAATGAGACTAACATTTGTCTTTGTTCGTCCAAAGTTAGTCTCGTTCTAAGGTTTGTCTAAGTTCGTCTTTAGAAAGAGACTAACTTGGGACGAACTTAGACAAACCTTAGAATGAGACTAAAGTTTGTCTTTGTTCGTCCCAAGTTAGTCTCGTTAGTCTCATTCTAAGGTTTGTCTAAGTTCGTCCTTAGAAAGAGACTAACTTAGGACGAACTTAGACAAACCTTATAATGAGACTAACGTTTGACTTTCTTCGTCCCAAGTTAGTCTCGTTAGTCTCATTCTAAGGTTTGTCTAAGTTCGTCCTTAGACAGAGACTAACTTGGGACGAACTTAGACAAACCTTAGATCGAGACTAACATTTGTCTTTGTTCGTCCCAAGTTAGTCTCGTTAGTCTCATTATAAGGTTTTTCTAAGTTTGTCATTGGAAAGAGACTAACTTGGGACGAACTTAGACAAACCTTAGAATGAGACTAATGTTTGTCTTTGTTCGTCCAAAGTTAGTCTCGTTAGTCTCATTCTAAGGTTTGTCTAAGTTCGTCCTTAGAAAGAGACAAACTTGGGCGAACTTAGACAAACCTTAGAATGAGACTAAAGTTTGTCTTTGTTCGTCCCAAGTTAGTCTCGTTAGTCTCATTCTAAGGTTTGTCTATGGTCGTCCAAAGAGAGAGACTAACTTGGGACGAACTAAGACAAACCTTAGAATGAGACTTACGTTTGTCTTTGGTCGTTCCAAGTTAGTCTCGTTAGTCTCATTCTAAGTCTCGTTAGTCTCATTCTAAGGTTTGTCTAAGTTCATCCTTAGAAAGAGACTAACTTGGGACGAACAAAGACAAACCTTAGAATGTGACTTAAGTTTGTCTTTGTTCGTCCCAAGTTAGTCTCGTCAGTCTCATTTCTGAGGTTTGTCTAAGTTCGTCCTTAGAAAGAGACTAACTTGGGACGAACTTAGCCAAACCTTAGAATGAGACTTAAGTTTGTCTTCGTTCGTCCCAAGTTTGTCTCGTTAGTCTCATTCTAAGGTTTGTCTAAGTTCGTCCTTAGAAAGAGACTAACTTGGGACGCACTTAGACAAACCTTAGAATGAGACTAATGTTTGTCTTTGTTCGTCCCAAGTTAGTCTCGTTAGTCTCATTCTAAGGTTTGTCTAAATTCGTCCTCAGAAAGAGACTAACATGGGACGAACTTTGACAAACCTTAGAATGAGACTAACGTTTGACTTTCTTCGGCCCAAGTTAGTCTCGTTAGTCTCATTCTAAGGTTTGTCTAAGTTCATCCTTAGAAAGAGACTAACTTGGGACGAACTTAGACAAACCTTAGAATGAGACTAACATTTGTCTTTGTTCGTCCCAAGTTAGTCTCGTTAGTCTCATTCTGAGGTTTGTCTAAGTTTGTCTTTAGAAAGAGACTAACTTGGGACGAACTTAGACAAAACTTAGAATGAGACTAACGTTTGTCTTTGTTCGTCCCAAGTTAGTCTCGTTAGTCTCATTCTAAGGTATGTCTAAGTTCCTCCGTAGAAAGAGACTAACTTGGGACGAACTAAGACAAACCTTAAAATGAGACTAACGTTTGTCTTTGTTCGTCCAAAGATAGTCTCGTTAGTCTCATTCTAAGGTTTGTCTAAGTTCGTCCTTATAAAGAGACTAACTTGGGCGAACTTAGACAAACCTTAGAATGAGACTAAAGTTTGTCTTTGTTCGTCCCAAGTTAGTCTCGTTAGTCTCATTCTAAGGTTTGTCTAAGTTTGTCCTTAGAAAGAGACTAACTTGGGACGAACTTAGACAAACCTTAGAATGAGACTAACATTTGTCTTTTTTCATCCCAAGTTTGTTTCGTTAGTCTCATTCTAAGGTTTGTCTAAGTTCGTCTTTAGAAAGAGACAAACTTGGGACGAACTTAGACAAACCTTAGAATGAGACTAACGTTTGTCTTTGTTCGTCCCAATTTAGTCTCGTTAGTCTCATTCTAAGGTTTGTCTAAGTTTGTCTGTAGAAAGTGACTAACTTGGGACGAACTTAGACAAACCTTAGAATGAGACTAACGTTTGACTTTCTTCGTCCCAAGTTAGTCTCGTTAGTCTCATTCTAAGGTTTGTCTAAGTACGTTCTTAGAAAGAGACGGACTTGGGACGAACTTAGACAAACCTTAGAATGAGACTAACATTTGTCTTTGTTCGTCTCAAGTTAGTCTCATTAGTCTCATTCTAAGGTTTGTCTAAGTTCGTCTGTAGAAAGAGACTAACTTTGGACGAACTTAGACAAACCTTAGAATGAGACTAAAGTTTGTCTTTGTTCGTCCCAAGTTAGTCTCGTTAGTCTCATTATAAGGTTTTTCTAAGTTTGTCATTAGAAAGAGACTAACTTGGGACGAACTTAGACAAACCTTAGAATGAGACTAATGTTTGTCTTTGTTCGTCCAAAGTTAGTCTCGTTAGTCTCATTCTAAGATTTGTCTAAGTTCGTCCTTAGAAAGAGACAAACTTGGGCAAACTTAGACAAACCTTAGAATGAGACTAAAGTTTGTCTTTGTTCGTCCCAAGTTAGTCTCGTTAGTCTCATTCTAAGGTTTGTCTAAGGTCGTCCTAAGAAAGAGATTAACTTGGGACGAACTGAGACAAACCTTAGAATGAGACTTACGTTTGTCTTTGTTCGTTCCAAGTTAGTATCGTTAGTCTCATTCTAAGGTTTGTCTAAGTTCGTCCGTAAAAACTGATTAACTTGGGACGAACTTAGAGAAACCTTAGAATGAGACTTAAGTTTGTCTTTGTTCGTCCAAAGTTAGTCTCGTTAGTCTCATTCTAAGGTTTGTCTAAGTTCGTCCTTAGAAAGAGACTAACTTGGGACGAACTAAGATAAACCTTAGAATGAGACTAACGTTTGTCTTTGTTCGTCCCAAGTTAGTCTCGTTAGTCTCATTCTAAGGTTTGTCTAAGTTCGTCCTTAGAAAGAGACTAACTTGGGACAAACTAAGACACACCTTAGAATGAGACTAACGTTTTTCTTTGTTCGTCCAAAGTTAGTCTCGTTAGTCTCATTCTAAGGTTTGTCTAAGTTCGTCCTTAGAAAGAGACTAACTTGGGACGAACTTAGACAAACCTTAGAATGGGACTTCAGTTTGTCATTGTTCGTCCCATGTTAGTCTCGTTAGTCTCAGTCTAAGGTTTGTCTAAGTTCATCCTTAGAAAGAGACTAACTTGGGACGAACTTAGAGAAACCTTAGAATGAGACTTAAGTTTGTCTTTGTTCGTCCAAAGTTAGTCTCGTTAGTCTCATTCTAAGGTTTGTCTAAGTTCGTCCTTAGAAAGAGACTAACTTGGGACGAACTAAGACAAACCTTAGAATGGGACTTAAGTTTGTCTTTGTTCGTCCGAAGTTAGTCTCATCAGTCTCATTCTAAGGTTTGTCTAATTTCGTCCTTAGAAAGAGACTAACTTGGGACGAACTAAGACAAACCTTAGAATGAGACTAACGTTTTTCTTTGTTCGTCCAAAGTTAGTCTCGTTAGTCTCATTCTAAGGTTTGTCTAAGTTCGTCCTTAGAAAGAGACTAACTTGGGACGAACTTAGACAAACCTTAGAATGGGACTTCAGTTTGTCATTGTTCGTCCCAAGTTAGTCTCGTTAGTCTCATTCTAAGGTTTGTCTAAATTCGTCCTTAGAAAGAGACTAACTTGGGACGAACTAAGACAAACCTTAGAATGAGACTAACGTTTTTCTTTGTTCGTCCAAAGTTAGTCTCGTTAGTCTCATTCTAAGGTTTGTCTAAGTTCGTCCTTAGAAAGAGACTAACTTGGGACGAACTTAGACAAACCTTAGAATGAGACTTAAGTTTGTCTTTGTACGTCCCACGTTTGTCTCGTTAGTCTCATTCTAAGGTTTGTCTAAGTTCGTCCTTAGAAAGAGACTAACTTGGCACGAACTTAGACAAACCTTAGAATGAGACTAACGTTGTCTTTGTTCATCCCAAGTTAGTCTCGTTAGTCTCATTGTAAGGTTTGTCTAAGTTCGTCCTTAGAAAGAGAGTAACTTGGGACGAACAAAGACAAACCTTAGAATGTGACTTAAGTTTGTCTTTGTTCGTCCCAAGTTAGTCTCGTCAGTCTCATTCTATGGTCTGTCTATGTTCATCCTTAGAAAGTGACTAACTTGGGATGAACTTAGACAAACCTTAGAATGAGACTTAAGTTTGTCTTTGTTCGTCCCAAGTTTGTCTCGTTAGTCTCATTCTAAGGTTTGTCTAAGTTCGTCCTTAGAAAGAGACTAACTTGGGACGAACTTAGACAAACCTAAGAATGAGACTAACATTTGTCTTTGTTCGTCCCAAGTTAGTCTCGTTAGTCTCATTCTAAGGTTTGTCTAAGTTCGTCTGTAGAAAGAGACTAACTTGGGACGAACTTAGACATACCTTAGAATGAGACTAACGTTTGTCTTTGTTCGTCCCAAGTTAGTCTCGTTAGTCTCATTCTAAGGTTTGTCTAAATTAATCCTCAGAAAGAGACTAACTTTGGACGAACTTAGACAAACCTTAGAATGAGGCTAACATTTTGTCTTTGTTCGTCCCAAGTTAGTCTCGTTAGTCTCATTCTAAGGTTTGTCTAAGTTCGTCTTTAGAAAGAGACTAACTTGGGACGAACTTAGACAAAACTTAGAATGAGACTAACGTTTGTCTTTGTTCGTCCCAAGTTAGTCTCGTTAGTCTCATTCTAAGGTTTGTCTAAGTTCCTCCGTAGAAAGAGACTAACTTGGGACGAACTAAGACAAACCTTAAAATGAGACTAACGTTTGTCTTTGTTCGTCCAAAGTTAGTCTCGTTAGTCTCATTCTAAGGTTTGTCTTAGTTCGTCCTTAGAAAGAGACTAACTTGGGCGAACTTAGACAAACCTTAGAATGAGACTAAAGTTTGTCTTTGTTCGTCCCAAGTTAGTCTCGTTAGTCTCATTCTAAGGTTTGTCTAAGTTCGTCCTTAGAAAGAGACTAACTTGGGACGAACTTAGACAAACCTTAGAATGAGACTAACATTTGTCTTTTTTCGTCCCAAGTTAGTTTCGTTAGTCTCATTCTAAGGTTTGTCTAAGTTCGTCTTTAGAAAGAGACTAACTTGGGACGAACTTAGACAAACCTTAGAATGATACTAACGTTTGTCTTTGTTCGTCCCAATTTAGTCTCGTTAGTCTCATTCTAAGGTTTGTCTAAGTTTGTGTGTAGAAAGTGACTAACTTGGGACGAACTTAGACAAACCTTAGAATGAGACTAACGTTTGACTTTCTTCGTCCCAAGTTAGTCTCGTTAGTCTCATTCTAAGGTTTGTCTAATTACGTTCTTAGAAAGAGACGGACTTGGGACGAACTTAGACAAACCTTAGAATGAGACTAACATTTGTCTTTGTTCGTCCCAAGTTAGTCTCATTAGTCTCATTCTAAGGTTTGTCTAAGTTCGTCTGTAGAAAGAGACTAACTTGGGATGAACTTAGACAAACCTTAGAATGAGACTAAAGTTTGTCTTTGTTCGTCCCAAGTTAGTCTCGTTAGTCTCATTATAAGGTTTTTCTAAGTTTGTCATTAGAAAGAGACTAACTTGGGACGAACTTAGACAAACCTTAGAATGAGACTAATGTTTGTCTTTGTTCGTCCAAAGTTAGTCTCGTTAGTCTCATTCTATGGTTTGTCTAAGTTCGTCCTTAGAAAGAGACAAACTTGGGCAAACTTAGACAAACCTTAGAATGAGACTAAAGTTTGTCTTTGTTCGTCCCAAGTTAGTCTCGTTAGTCTCATTCTAAGGTTTGTCTAAGGTCGTCCTAAGAAAGAGATTAACTTGGGACGAACTAAGACAAACCTTAGAATGAGACTTACGTTTGTCTTTGTTCGTTCCAAGTTTGTATCGTTAGTCTCATTCTAAGGTTTGTCTAAGTTCGTCCGTAAAAAGTGATTAACTTGGGACGAACTTAGAGAAACCTTAGAATGAGACTTAAGTTTGTCTTTGTTCGTCCAAAGTTAGTCTCGTTAGTCTCATTCTAAGGTTGTCTAAGTTCGTCCTTAGAAAGAGACTAACTTGGGACGAACTAAGATAAACCTTAGAATGAGACTAACGTTTGTCTTTGTTCGTCCCAAGTAAGTCTCGTTAGTCTCATTCTAAGGTTTGTCTAAGTTCGTCCTTAGAAAGAGACTAACTTGGGACAAACAAAGACAAACCTTAGAATGAGACTAACGTTTTTCTTTGTTCGTCCAAAGTTAGTCTCGTTAGTCTCATTCTAAGGGTTGTCTAAGTTCGTCCTTAGAAAGAGACTAACTTGGGACAAACTTAGACAAACCTTAGAATGGGACTTCAGTTTGTCATTGTTCGTCCCATGTTAGTCTCGTTAGTCTCATTCTAAGGTTTGTCTAAGTTCATCCTTAGAAAGAGACTAACTTGGGACGAACTTAGAGAAACCTTAGAATGAGACTTAAGTTTGTCTTTGTTCGTCAAAAGTTAGTCTCGTTAGTCTCATTCTAAGGTTTGTCTAAGTTCGTCCTTAGAAAGAGACTAACTTGGGACGAACTAAGACAAACCTTAGAATGGGACTTAAGTTTGTCTTTGTTCGTCCGAAGTTAGTCTCATTAGTCTCATTCTAAGGTTTGTCTAAGTTCGTCCTTAGAAAAAGACTAACTTGGGACGAACTTAGACAAACCTAAGAATGAGACTAACATTTGTCTTTGTTCGTCCAAAGTTAGTCTCGTTAGTCTCATTCTAAGGTTTGTCTAAGTTCGTCTGTAGAAAGAGACTAACTTGGGACGAACTTAGACAAACCTTAGAATGAGACTAATGTTTGTCTTTGTTCGTCCAAAGTTAGTCTCGTTAGTCTCATTCTATGGTTTGTCTAAGTTCGTCCTTAGAAAGAGACAAACTTGGGCAAACTTAGACAAACCTTAGAATGAGACTAAAGTTTGTCTTTGTTCGTCCCAAGTTAGTCTCGTTAGTCTCATTCTAAGGTTTGTCTAAGGTCGTCCTAAGAAAGAGATTAACTTGGGACGAACTAAGACAAACCTTAGAATGAGACTTACGTTTGTCTTTGTTCGTTCCAAGTTTGTATCGTTAGTCTCATTCTAAGGTTTGTCTAAGTTCGTCCGTAAAAAGTGATTAACTTGGGACGAACTTAGAGAAACCTTAGAATGAGACTTAAGTTTGTCTTTGTTCGTCCAAAGTTAGTCTCGTTAGTCTCATTCTAAGGTTGTCTAAGTTCGTCCTTAGAAAGAGACTAACTTGGGACGAACTAAGATAAACCTTAGAATGAGACTAACGTTTGTCTTTGTTCGTCCCAAGTAAGTCTCGTTAGTCTCATTCTAAGGTTTGTCTAAGTTCGTCCTTAGAAAGAGACTAACTTGGGACAAACAAAGACAAACCTTAGAATGAGACTAACGTTTTTCTTTGTTCGTCCAAAGTTAGTCTCGTTAGTCTCATTCTAAGGGTTGTCTAAGTTCGTCCTTAGAAAGAGACTAACTTGGGACAAACTTAGACAAACCTTAGAATGGGACTTCAGTTTGTCATTGTTCGTCCCATGTTAGTCTCGTTAGTCTCATTCTAAGGTTTGTCTAAGTTCATCCTTAGAAAGAGACTAACTTGGGACGAACTTAGAGAAACCTTAGAATGAGACTTAAGTTTGTCTTTGTTCGTCAAAAGTTAGTCTCGTTAGTCTCATTCTAAGGTTTGTCTAAGTTCGTCCTTAGAAAGAGACTAACTTGGGACGAACTAAGACAAACCTTAGAATGGGACTTAAGTTTGTCTTTGTTCGTCCGAAGTTAGTCTCATTAGTCTCATTCTAAGGTTTGTCTAAGTTCGTCCTTAGAAAGAGACTAACTTGGGACGAACTTAGACAAACCTAAGAATGAGACTAACATTTGTCTTTGTTCGTCCCAAGTTAGTCTCGTTAGTCTCATTGTAAGGTTTGTCTAAGTTCGTCTGTAGAAAGAGACTAACTTGGGACGAACTTAGACATACCTTAGAATGAGACTAACGTTTGTCTTTGTTCGTCCCAAGTTAGTCTCGTTAGTCTCATTCTAAGGTTTGTCTAAATTAATCCTCAGAAAGAGACTAACTTTGGACGAACTTAGACAAACCTTAGAATGAGGCTAACATTTTGTCTTTGTTCGTCCCAAGTTAGTCTCGTTAGTCTCATTCTAAGGTTTGTCTAAGTTCGTCTTTAGAAAGAGACTAACTTGGGACGAACTTAGACAAAACTTAGAATGAGACTAACGTTTGTCTTTGTTCGTCCCAAGTTAGTCTCGTTAGTCTCATTCTAAGGTTTGTCTAAGTTCCTCCGTAGAAAGAGACTAACTTGGGACGAACTAAGACAAACCTTAAAATGAGACTAACGTTTGTCTTTGTTCGTCCAAAGTTAGTCTCGTTAGTCTCATTCTAAGGTTTGTCTTAGTTCGTCCTTAGAAAGAGACTAACTTGGGCGAACTTAGACAAACCTTAGAATGAGACTAAAGTTTGTCTTTGTTCGTCCCAAGTTAGTCTCGTTAGTCTCATTCTAAGGTTTGTCTAAGTTCGTCCTTAGAAAGAGACTAACTTGGGACGAACTTAGACAAACCTTAGAATGAGACTAACATTTGTCTTTTTTCGTCCCAAGTTAGTTTCGTTAGTCTCATTCTAAGGTTTGTCTAAGTTCGTCTTTAGAAAGAGACTAACTTGGGACGAACTTAGACAAACCTTAGAATGATACTAACGTTTGTCTTTGTTCGTCCCAATTTAGTCTCGTTAGTCTCATTCTAAGGTTTGTCTAAGTTTGTGTGTAGAAAGTGACTAACTTGGGACGAACTTAGACAAACCTTAGAATGAGACTAACGTTTGACTTTCTTCGTCCCAAGTTAGTCTCGTTAGTCTCATTCTAAGGTTTGTCTAATTACGTTCTTAGAAAGAGACGGACTTGGGACGAACTTAGACAAACCTTAGAATGAGACTAACATTTGTCTTTGTTCGTCCCAAGTTAGTCTCATTAGTCTCATTCTAAGGTTTGTCTAAGTTCGTCTGTAGAAAGAGACTAACTTGGGATGAACTTAGACAAACCTTAGAATGAGACTAAAGTTTGTCTTTGTTCGTCCCAAGTTAGTCTCGTTAGTCTCATTATAAGGTTTTTCTAAGTTTGTCATTAGAAAGAGACTAACTTGGGACGAACTTAGACAAACCTTAGAATGAGACTAATGTTTGTCTTTGTTCGTCCAAAGTTAGTCTCGTTAGTCTCATTCTATGGTTTGTCTAAGTTCGGCCTTAGAAAGAGACAAACTTGGGCAAACTTAGACAAACCTTAGAATGAGACTAAAGTTTGTCTTTGTTCGTCCCAAGTTAGTCTCGTTAGTCTCATTCTAAGGTTTGTCTAAGGTCGTCCTAAGAAAGAGATTAACTTGGGACGAACTAAGACAAACCTTAGAATGAGACTTACGTTTGTCTTTGTTCGTTCCAAGTTTGTATCGTTAGTCTCATTCTAAGGTTTGTCTAAGTTCGTCCGTAAAAAGTGATTAACTTGGGACGAACTTAGAGAAACCTTAGAATGAGACTTAAGTTTGTCTTTGTTCGTCCAAAGTTAGTCTCGTTAGTCTCATTCTAAGGTTGTCTAAGTTCGTCCTTAGAAAGAGACTAACTTGGGACGAACTAAGATAAACCTTAGAATGAGACTAACGTTTGTCTTTGTTCGTCCCAAGTAAGTCTCGTTAGTCTCATTCTAAGGTTTGTCTAAGTTCGTCCTTAGAAAGAGACTAACTTGGGACAAACAAAGACAAACCTTAGAATGAGACTAACGTTTTTCTTTGTTCGTCCAAAGTTAGTCTCGTTAGTCTCATTCTAAGGGTTGTCTAAGTTCGTCCTTAGAAAGAGACTAACTTGGGACAAACTTAGACAAACCTTAGAATGGGACTTCAGTTTGTCATTGTTCGTCCCATGTTAGTCTCGTTAGTCTCATTCTAAGGTTTGTCTAAGTTCATCCTTAGAAAGAGACTAACTTGGGACGAACTTAGAGAAACCTTAGAATGAGACTTAAGTTTGTCTTTGTTCGTCAAAAGTTAGTCTCGTTAGTCTCATTCTAAGGTTTGTCTAAGTTCGTCCTTAGAAAGAGACTAACTTGGGACGAACTAAGACAAACCTTAGAATGGGACTTAAGTTTGTCTTTGTTCGTCCGAAGTTAGTCTCATTAGTCTCATTCTAAGGTTTGTCTAAGTTCGTCCTTAGAAAGAGACTAACTTGGGACGAACTAAGACAAACCTTAGAATGAGACTAACGTTTTTCTTTGTTCGTCCAAAGTTAGTCTCGTTAGTCTCATTCTAAGGTTTGTCTAAGTTCGTCCTTAGAAAGAGACTAACTTGGGACGAACTTAGACAAACCTTAGAATGGGACTTCAGTTTGTCATTGTTCGTCCCAAGTTAGTCTCGTTAGTCTCATTCTAAGGTTTGTCTAAATTCGTCCTTAGAAAGAGACTAACTTGGGACGAACTAAGACAAACCTTAGAATGAGACTAACGTTTTTCTTTGTTCGTCCAAAGTTAGTCTCGTTAGTCTCATTCTAAGGTTTGTCTAAGTTCGTCCTTAGAAAGAGACTAACTTGGGACAAACTTAGACAAACCTTAGAATGAGACTTAAGTTTGTCTTTGTACGTCCCAAGTTTGTCTCGTTAGTCTCATTCTAAGGTTTGTCTAAGTTCGTCCTTAGAAAGAGACTAACTTGGGACGAACTTAGACAAACCTTAGAATGAGACTAACGTTGTCTTTGTTCATCCCAAGTTAGTCTCGTTAGTCTCATTGTAAGGTTTGTCTAAGTTCGTCCTTAGAAAGAGACTAACTTGGGACGAACAAAGACAAACCTTAGAATGTGACTTAAGTTTGTCTTTGTTCGTCCCAAGTTAGTCTCGTCAGTCTCATTCTAAGGTCTGTCTATGTTCGTCCTTAGAAAGTGACTAACTTGGGATGAACTTAGACAAACCATAGAATGAGACTTAAGTTTGTCTTTGTTCGTCCCAAGTTTGTCTCGTTAGTTTCATTCTAAGGTTTGTCCAAGTTCGTCCTTAGAAAGAGACTAACTTGGGACGAACTTAGACAAACCTTAGAATGAGACTTAAGTTTATCTTTGTTCGTCCCAAGTCAGTCTCGTTAGTCTCATTCTAAAATTTGTCTAAGTTCGTCCTTAGAAAGAGACTAACTTGGGACGAACTAAGACAAACCTTAGAATGAGACTTAAGTTCGTCTTTGTTCGTCCCAAGTCAGTCTCGTTAGTCTCATTCTAAGGTTTGTCTAAGTTTTTCCTCAGAAAGAGACTAACTTGGGACGAACTAAGACAAACCTTAGAATGGGACTTAAGTTTGTTATTGTTCGTCCCAAGTTAGTCTCGTTAGTTTCATTCTAAGGTTTGTCTAAGTTCGTCCTTAGAAAGACACTAACTTGGGACGAACTTAGACAAACCTTAAAATGAGACTTGAGTTTGTCTTTGTTAGTCCCAAGTTTGTCTCGTTAGTCTCATTCTAAGGTTTGTCTAAGTTCGTCCTTAGAAAGAGATTAACTTGGGACGAACTTAGACAAACCTTAGAATGAGACTTAAGTTTGTCTTTGTTCGTCCCAAGTTAGTCTCGTTAGTCTCATTCTAAGATTTGTCTAAGTTCGTCCTTAGAAAGAGACTAACTTGGGACGAACTTAGACAAACCTTAGAATGAGACTAATGTTTTTCTTTGTTCGTCCAAAGTTAGTCTCGTTAGTCTCATTCTAAGGTTTGTCTAAGTTCGTCCTTAGAAAGAGAATAACTTGGGACAAACTTAGACAAACCTTAGAATGAGACTTAAGTTTGTCTTTGTTCGTCCCAAGTCAGTCTCGTTAGTCTCGTTCTAAGGTTTGTCTAAGTTCATACTTAGAAAGAGACTAACTTGGGACGAACTAAGACAAACCTTAGAATGGGACTTAAGTTTGTCTTTGTTCGTCCCAAGTTAGTCTCGTCAGTCTCATTCTAAGGTTTTTCTAAGTTTGTTCTTAGAAAGAGACTAACTTGGGACGAACTTAGACAAACCTTAGAATGGGACTTAAGTTTGTCTTTGTTCGTTCCAAGTTTGTCTCGTTAGTCTCATTCTAAGATTTGTCTAAGTTCGTCCTCAGAAAGAGAATAACTTGGGACGAACTTAGACAAACCTTAGAATGAGACTTAAGTTTGTCTTTGTTCGTCCCAAGTTAGTCTCGTTAGTCTCATTCTAAGGTTTGTCTAAGTTCGTACTTAGAAAGAGACTAACTTGGGACGAACTAAGACAAACCTTAGAATGGGACTTAAGTTTGTCTTTGTTCGTCCCAAGTTAGTCTCGTTAGTCTCATTCTAAGGTTTGTCTAAGTTCGTCCTTAGAAAGTGACTAACTTGGGACGAACTAAGACAAACCTTAGAATGAGACTAACATTTTTCTTTGTTCGTCCAAAGTTAGTCTCGTTAGTCTCATTCTAAGGTTTGTCTAAGTTCGTCCTTAGAAAGAGAATAACTTTGGACGAACTTAGACAAACCTTAGAATGAGACTTATATTTGTCTTTGTTCGTCCCAAGTTAGTCTCGTTAGTCTCATTCTAAGGTTTGTCTAAGTTCGTCCTTAGAAAGAGACTAACTTGGGACGAACTAAGACAAACCTTAGAATGGGACTTAAGTTTGTCTTTGTTCGTCTCAAGTTAGTCTCGTTAGTCTCATTCTAAGGTTTGTCTAAGTTCGTCCTTAGAAAGAGACTAACTTGGGACGAACTTAGACAAACCTTAGAATGGGACTTAAGTTTGTCTTTGTTCGTCCCAAGTTAGTCTCGTTAGTTTCATTCTAAGGTTTGTCCAAGTTCGTCCTTAGAAAGAGACTAACTTGGGACGAACTTAGACAAACCTTAGAATGAGACTTAAGTTTGTCTTTGTTCGTCCCAAGTCAGTCTCGTTAGTCTCATTCTAAGGTTTGTCTAAGTTCGTCCTTAGAAAAAGACTAACTTGGGACGAACTAAGACAAACCTTAGAATGAGACTTAAGTTCGTCTTTGTTCGTCCCAATTTAGTCTCGTTAGTCTCATTCTAAGGTTTGTCTAAGTTCATCCTCAGAAAGAGACTAACTTGGGACGAACTAAGACAAACCTTAGAATGGGACTTAAGTTTGTCTTTGTTCGTCCCAAGTTAGTCTCGTTAGTTTCATTCTAAGGTTTGTCTAAGTTCGTCCTTAGAAAGAGACTAACTTGGGACGAACTTAGACAAACCTTAGAATGAGACTTAAGTTTGTCTTTGTTAGTCCCAAGTTTGTCTCGTTAGTCTCATTCAAAGGTTTGTCTAAGTTCGTCCTTAGAAAGAGATTAACTTGGGACGAACTTAGACAAACCTTAGAATGAGACTTAAGTTTGTCTTTGTTCGTCCTAAGTTAGTCTCGTTAGTCTCATTCTAAGATTTGTCTAAGTTCGTCCTTAGAAAGAGACTAACTTGGGACGAACTTAGACAAACCTTAGAATGAGACTAACGTTTTTCTTTGTTCGTCCAAAGTTAGTCTCGTTAGTCTCATTCTAAGGTTTGTCTAAGTTCGTCCTTAGAAAGTGAATAACTTGGGACAAACTTAGACAAACCTTAGAATGAGACTTAAGTTTGTCTTTGTTCGTCCCAAGTCAGTCTCGTTAGTCTCGTTCTAAGGTTTGTCTAAGTTCGTACTTAGAAAGAGACTAACTTGGGACGAACTAAGACAAACCTTAGAATGGGACTTAAGTTTTTCTTTGTTTGTCCCAAGTTAGTCTCGTCAGTCTCATTCTAAGGTTTTTCTAAGTTTGTTCTTAGAAAGAGACTAACTTGGGACGAACTTAGACAAACCTTAGAATGGGACTTAAGTTTGTCTTTGTTCGTTCCAAGTTTGTCTCGTTAGTCTCATTCTAAGATTTGTCTAAGTTCGTCCTCAGAAAGAGAATAACTTGGGACGAACTTAGACAAACCTTAGAATGAGACTTAAGTTTGTCTTTGTTCGTCCCAAGTTAGTCTCGTTAGTCTCATTCTAAGGTTTGTCTAAGTTTGTACTTAGAAAGAGACTAACTTGGGATGAACTAAGACAAACCTTAGAATGGGACTTAAGTTTGTCTTTGTTCGTCCCAAGTTAGTCTCGTTAGTCTCATTCTAAGGTTTGTCTAAGTTCGTCCTTAGAAAGAGACTAACTTGGGACGAACTAAGAGAAACCTTAGAATGAGACTAACATTTTTCTTTGTTCGTCCAAAGTTAGTCTCGTTAGTCTCATTCTAAGGTTTGTCTAAGTTTGTCCTTAGAAAGAGAATAACTTGGGACGAACTTAGACAAACCTTAGAATGAGACTTAAATTTGTCTTTGTTCGTCCCAAGTTAGTCTCGTTAGTCTCATTCTAAGGTTTGTCTAAGTTCGTCCTTAGAAAGAGACTAACTTGGGATGAACTAAGACAAACCTTAGAATGGGACTTAAGTTTGTCTTTGTTCGTCTCAAGTTAGTCTCGTTAGTCTCATTCTAAGGTTTGTCTAAGTTCGTCCTTAGAAAGAGACTAACTTGGGACGAACTTAGACAAACCTTAGAATGGGACTTAAGTTTGTCTTTGTTCGTCCCAAGTTAGTCTCGTTTGTTTCATTCTAAGGTTTGTCCAAGTTCGTCCTTAGAAAGAGACTAACTTGGGACGAACTTAGACAAACCTTAGAATGAGACTTAAGTTTGTCTTTGTTCGTCCCAAGTCAGTCTCGTTAGTCTCATTCTAAGGTTTGTCTAAGTTCGTACTTAGAAAAAGACTAACTTGGGACGAACTAAGACAAACCTTAGAATGAGACTTAAGTTCGTCCCAAGTTAGTCTCGTTAGTCTCATTCTAAGGTTTGTCTAAGTTCGTCCTTAGAAAGAGACTAACTTGGGACGAACTAAGACATACCTTAGAATGGGACTTAAGTTTGTCTTTGTTCGTCCCAAGTTAGTCTTGTTAGTTTCATTCTAAGGTTTGTCTAAGTTCGTCCTTAGAAAGAGACTAACTTGGAACGAACTTAGACAAACCTTAGAATGAGACTTAAGTTTGTCTTTGTTCGTCCCAAGTTTGTCTCGTTAGTCTCATTCTAAGGTTTGTCTAAGTTCGTCCTTAGAAAGAGATTAACTTGGGACGAACTTAGACAAACCTTAGAATGAGACTTAAGTTTGTCTTTATTCGTCCCAAGTTAGTCTCGTTAGTCTCATTCTAAGATTTGTCTAAGTTCGTCCTTAGAAAGAGACTAACTTGGGATGAACTAAGACAAACCTTAGAATGAGACTAACGTTTTTCTTTGTTCGTCCAAAGTTAGTCTCGTTAGTCTCATTCTAAGGTTTGTCTAAGTTCGTCCTTAGAAAGAGAATAACTTGGGACGAACTTAGACAAACCTTAGAATGAGACTTAAGTTTGTCTTTGTTCGTCCCAAGTTAGTCTCGTTAGTCTCATTCTAAGGTTTGTCTAAGTTCGTACTTAGAAAGAGACTAACTTGGGACGAACTAAGACAAACTTTAGAATGGGACTTAAGTTTGTCTTTGTTCGTCCCAAGTTAGTCTTGTTAGTCTCATTCTAAGGTTTGTCTAAGTTCGTCCTTAGAAAGAGACTAACTTGGGACGAACTTAGACAAACCTTAGAATGGGACTTAAGTTTGTCTTTGTTCGTCCCAAGTTTGTCTCCTTAGTCTCATTCTAAGGTTTGTCTAAGTTCGTCCTTAGAAAGAGACTAACTTGGGATGAACTTAGACAAACCTTAAAATGAGACTTAAGTTTGTATTTGTTCGTCCAAAGTTAGTCTCGTTAGTCTCATTATAAGGTTTGTCTAAGTTCATCCTTAGAAAGAGACTAACTTGGTACGAACTAAGACAAACCTTAGAATGAGACTAACGTTTGTTTTTGTTCGTCCCAAGTTAGTCTCTTTAGTCTCTTTCTAAGGTTTGTCTAAGTTCATCCTTAGAAAGAGACTAACTTAAGACAAACTTAGACAAACCTTAGAATGAGACTTAAGTTTGTCTTTGTTCATCCCAAGTTTGTCTCGTTAGTCTCATTCTAAGGTTTGTCTAAGTTCTTCCTTAGAAAGAGACTAACTTGGGAAGAACTTAGACAAACCATAGAATGAGACTTATGTTTGTCTTTGTTCGTCCCAAGTTAGTCTCGTTAGTCTCATTCTAATGTTTGTCTAAGTTCGTCCTTAGAAAGAGAATAACTTGAGACGAACTTAGACAAACCTTAGAATGAGACTTAAGTTTGTCTTTGTTCGTCCCAAGTTAGTCTCGTTAGTCTCATTCTAAGGTTTGTCTAAGTTCGTCCTTGGAAAGAGACTAACTTGGGACGAACTAAGACAAACCTTAGTATGGGACTTAAGTTTGTCCTTGTTCGTCCCAAGTTTGACTCGTTAGTCTCATTCTAAGGTTTGTCTAAGTTCGTCCTTTGAAAGAGACTAACTTGGGACGAACTTAGACAAATCTTTGAATGAGACTTAAGTTTGTCTTTGTTCATCCCAAGTTTGTCTCGTTAGTCTCATTCTAAGGTATGTCTAAGTTCGTCCTTAGAAAGAGACTAACTTGGGACGAACTTAGACAAACCTTAGAATGAGACTTAAGTTTGTCTTTGTTCGTCCCAAGTCAGTCTCGTTAGTCTCATTCTAAGGTTTGTCTAAGTTCGTCCTTAGAAAAAGACTAACTTAGGACGACCTAAGACAAACCATAGAAAGAGACTTAAGTTTGTCTTTATTCGTCCCAAGGTAGTCTCGTTAGTCTCATTCTAAGGTTTGTCTAAGTTCGTCCTTAGAAAGAGACTAACTTGGGACGAACTAAGACAAACCTTAGAATGAGACTAACGTTTTTCTTTGTTCATCTAAAGTTAGTCTCGTTAGTCTCATTCTAAGGTTTGTCTAAGTTCGTCCTTAAAAAAAGACTAACTTGCGACGAACTTAGACAAACCTTAGAATGAGACTTAAGTTTGTCTTTGTTCGTCAAAAGTTCGTCACGTTAGTCTCATTTTAAGGTTTGTCTAAGTTCATCCTTAGAAAGAGACTAACTTGGGACGAACTTAGACAAACCTTAGAATGAGACTTAAGTTTGTCTTTGTTCGTCCCAAGTCAGTCTCATTAGTCTCATTCTAAGGTTTGTCTAAGTACGTCCTTAGAAAAAGACTAACTTTGGATGAACTAAGACAAACCTTAGAATGAGACTTAAGTTCGTCTTTGTTCGTTCAAAGTTAGTCTCGTTAGTCTCATTCTAAGGTTTGTTTAAGTTCGTCCTTAGAAAGAGACTAACTTGGGACGAACTAAGACAAACCTTAGAAGGGGACTTAAGTTTGTCTTTGTTCATCCCAACTTAGTCTCGTTAGTTTCATTCTAAGGTATGTCTCAGTTTGTCCTTAGAAAGAGACTAACTTGGGACGAACTTAGACAAACCTTAGAATGAGACTTAAGTTTGTCTTTGTTCATCCCAAGTTTGTCTCGTTAGTCTCATTCTAAGGTTTGTCTAAGTTCGTCCTTAGAAAGAGACTAACTTGGGACGAACTTAGACAAACCTTAGAATGAGACTTAAGTTTGTCTTTGTTTGTCCAAAGTTAGTCTCGTTAGTCTCACTCTAAGGTTTGTCTAAGTTCGTCCTTAGAAAGAGACTAACTTGGGACGAACTAAGACAAACCTTAGAATGAGACTAACGTTTTTCTTTGTTCGTCCAAAGTTAGTCTCGTTTGTCTCATTCTAAGGTTTGTCTAAGTTCGTCCTTAGAAAGAGAATAACTTGGGACGAACATAGACAAACCTTAGAATGAGACTTAAGTTTGTCTTTGTTCATCCCAAGTTAGTATCGTTAGTCTCATTCTAAGGTTTGTCTAAGTTCGTCCTTAGAAAGAGACTAACTTGGGACGAACTTAGACAAACCTTAGAATGAGACTTAAGTTTGTCTTTGTTCGTCTCAAGTTTGTCTCGTTAGTCTCATTCTAAGGTTTGTCTAAGTTCGTCCTTAGAAAGAGACTAACTTGGGACGAACTAAGACAATCTTTAGAATGAGACTAACTTTTGTCTTTGTTCGTCCCAAGTTAGTCTCGTTAATCTCATTCTAAGGTTTGTCTAAGTTCGACCTTAGAAAGAGACTAACTTGGGACGAACTTAGACAAACCTTAGAATGAGACTTAAGTTTGTCTTTGTTCGTCCCAAGTCAGTCTCGTTAGTCTCATTCTAAGGTTTGTCTAAGTTCGTCCTTAGAAAAAGACTAACTTGGGACGAACTAAGACAAACCTTAGAATGAGACTTAAGTTCGTCTTTGTTCGTCCCAAGTTAGTCTCGTTAGTCTCATTCTAAGGTTTGTCTAAGTTCATCCTCAGAAAGAGACTAACTTGGGACGAACTAAGACAAACCTTAGAATGGGACTTAAGTTTGTATTTGTTCGTCCCAAGTTAGTCTCGTTAGTTTCATTCTAAGGTTTGTCTAAGTTCGTCCTTAGAAAGAGACTAACTTGGGACGAACTTAGACAAACCTTAGAATGAGACTTAAGTTTGTCTTTGTTAGTCCCAAGTTTGTCTCGTTAGTCTCATTCTAAGGTTTGTCTAAGTTCGTCCTTAGAAAGAGATTAACTTGGGACGAACTTAGACAAACCTTAGAATGAGACTTAAGTTTGTCTTTGTTCGTCCCAAGTTAGTCTCGTTAGTCTCATTCTAAGATTTGTCTAAGTTCGTCCTTAGAAAGAGACTAACTTGGGACGAACTTAGACAAACCTTAGAATGAGACTAACGTTTTTCTTTGTTCGTCCAAAGTTAGTCTCGTTAGTCTCATTCTAAGGTTTGTCTAAGTTCGTCCTTAGAAAGTGAATAACTTGGGACAAACTTAGACAAACCTTAGAATGAGACTTAAGTTTGTCTTTGTTCGTCCCAAGTCAGTCTCGTTAGTCTCGTTCTAAGGTTTGTCTAAGTTCGTACTTAGAAAGATACTAACTTGGGACGAACTAAGACAAACCTTAGAATGGGACTTAAGTTTTTCTTTGTTTGTCCCAAGTTAGTCTCGTCAGTCTCATTCTAAGGTTTTTCTAAGTTTGTTCTTAGAAAGAGACTAACTTGGGACGAACTTAGACAAACCTTAGAATGGGACTTAAGTTTGTCTTTGTTCGTTCCAAGTTTGTCTCGTTAGTCTCATTCTAAGATTTGTCTAAGTTCGTCCTCAGAAAGAGAATAACTTGGGACGAACTTAGACAAACCTTAGAATGAGACTTAAGTTTGTCTTTGTTCGTCCCAAGTTAGTCTCGTTAGTCTCATTCTAAGGTTTGTCTAAGTTTGTACATAGAAAGAGACTAACTTGGGATGAACTAAGACAAACTTAGAATGGGACTTAAGTTTGTCTTTGTTCGTCCCAAGTTAGTCTTGTTAGTCTCATTCTAAGGTTTGTCTAAGTTCGTCCTTAGAAAGAGACTAACTTGGGACGAACTTAGACAAACCTTAGAATGGGACTTAAGTTTGTCTTTGTTCGTCCCAAGTTTGTCTCCTTAGTCTCATTCTAAGGTTTGTCTAAGTTCGTCCTTAGAAAGAGACTAACTTGGGATGAACTTAGACAAACCTTAAAATGAGACTTAAGTTTGTATTTGTTCGTCCAAAGTTAGTCTCGTTAGTCTCATTATAAGGTTTGTCTAAGTTCATCCTTAGAAAGAGACTAACTTGGTACGAACTAAGACAAACCTTAGAATGAGACTAACGTTTGTTTTTGTTCGTCCCAAGTTAGTCTCTTTAGTCCCTTTCTAAGGTTTGTCTAAGTTCGTCCTTAGAAAGAGACTAACTTAAGACAAACTTAGACAAACCTTAGAATGAGACTTAAGTTTGTCTTTGTTCATCCCAAGTTTGTCTCGTTAGTCTCATTCTAAGGTTTGTCTAAGTTCTTCCTTAGAAAGAGACTAACTTGGGAAGAACTTAGACAAACCATAGAATGAGACTTATGTTTGTCTTTGTTCGTCCCAAGTTAGTCTCGTTAGTCTCATTCTAATGTTTGTCTAAGTTCGTCCTTAGAAAGAGAATAACTTGAGACGAACTTAGACAAACCTTAGAATGAGACTTAAGTTTGTCTTTGTTCGTCCCAAGTTAGTCTCGTTAGTCTCATTCTAAGGTTTGTCTAAGTTCGTCCTTGGAAAGAGACTAACTTGGGACGAACTAAGACAAACCTTAGTATGGGACTTAAGTTTGTCCTTGTTCGTCCCAAGTTTGACTCGTTAGTCTCATTCTAAGGTTTGTCTAAGTTCGTCCTTTGAAAGAGACTAACTTGGGACGAACTTAGACAAATCTTTGAATGAGACTTAAGTTTGTCTTTGTTCATCCCAAGTTTGTCTCGTTAGTCTCATTCTAAGGTATGTCTAAGTTCGTCCTTAGAAAGAGACTAACTTGGGACGAACTTAGACAAACCTTAGAATGAGACTTAAGTTTGTCTTTGTTCGTCCCAAGTCAGTCTCGTTAGTCTCATTCTAAGGTTTGTCTAAGTTCGTCCTTAGAAAAAGACTAACTTAGGACGACCTAAGACAAACCATAGAAAGAGACTTAAGTTTGTCTTTATTCGTCCCAAGGTAGTCTCGTTAGTCTCATTCTAAGGTTTGTCTAAGTTCGTCCTTAGAAAGAGACTAACTTGGGACGAACTAAGACAAACCTTAGAATGAGACTAACGTTTTTCTTTGTTCATCTAAAGTTAGTCTCGTTAGTCTCATTCTAAGGTTTGTCTAAGTTCGTCCTTAAAAAAAGACTAACTTGGGACGAACTTAGACAAACCTTAGAATGAGACTTAAGTTTGTCTTTGTTCGTCAAAAGTTCGTCACGTTAGTCTCATTTTAAGGTTTGTCTAAGTTCATCCTTAGAAAGAGACTAACTTGGGACGAACTTAGACAAACCTTAGAATGAGACTTAAGTTTGTCTTTGTTCGTCCCAAGTCAGTCTCATTAGTCTCATTCTAAGGTTTGTCTAAGTACGTCCTTAGAAAAAGACTAACTTTGGATGAACTAAGACAAACCTTAGAATGAGACTTAAGTTCGTCTTTGTTCGTTCAAAGTTAGTCTCGTTAGTCTCATTCTAAGGTTTGTTTAAGTTCGTCCTTAGAAAGAGACTAACTTGGGACGAACTAAGACAAACCTTAGAAGGGGACTTAAGTTTGTCTTTGTTCATCCCAACTTAGTCTCGTTAGTTTCATTCTAAGGTATGTCTCAGTTTGTCCTTAGAAAGAGACTAACTTGGGACGAACTTAGACAAACCTTAGAATGAGACTTAAGTTTGTCTTTGTTCATCCCAAGTTTGTCTCGTTAGTCTCATTCTAAGGTTTGTCTAAGTTCGTCCTTAGAAAGAGACTAACTTGGGACGAACTTAGACAAACCTTAGAATGAGACTTAAGTTTGTCTTTGTTTGTCCAAAGTTAGTCTCGTTAGTCTCACTCTAAGGTTTGTCTAAGTTCGTCCTTAGAAAGAGACTAACTTGGGACGAACTAAGACAAACCTTAGAATGAGACTAACGTTTTTCTTTGTTCGTCCAAAGTTAGTCTCGTTTGTCTCATTCTAAGGTTTGTCTAAGTTCGTCCTTAGAAAGAGAATAACTTGGGACGAACATAGACAAACCTTAGAATGAGACTTAAGTTTGTCTTTGTTCATCCCAAGTTAGTCTCGTTAGTCTCATTCTAAGGTTTGTCTAAGTTCGTCCTTAGAAAGAGACTAACTTGGGACGAACTTAGACAAACCTTAGAATGAGACTTAAGTTTGTCTTTGTTCGTCTCAAGTTAGTCTCGTTAGTCTCATTCTAAGGTTTGTCTAAGTTCGTCCTTAGAAAGAGACTAACTTGGGACGAACTAAGACAATCTTTAGAATGAGACTAACTTTTGTCTTTGTTCGTCCCAAGTTAGTCTCGTTAATCTCATTCTAAGGTTTGTCTAAGTTCGACCTTAGAAAGAGACTAACTTGGGACGAACTTAGACAAACCTTAGAATGAGACTTAAGTTTGTCTTTGTTCGTCCCAAGTCAGTCTCGTTAGTCTCATTCTAAGGTTTGTCTAAGTTCGTCCTTAGAAAAAGACTAACTTGGGACGAACTAAGACAAACCTTAGAATGAGACTTAAGTTCGTCTTTGTTCGTCCCAAGTTAGTCTCGTTAGTCTCATTCTAAGGTTTGTCTAAGTTCATCCTCAGAAAGAGACTAACTTGGGACGAACTAAGACAAACCTTAGAATGGGACTTAAGTTTGTCTTTGTTCGTCCCAAGTTAGTCTCGTTAGTTTCATTCTAAGGTTTGTCTAAGTTCGTCCTTAGAAAGAGACTAACTTGGGACGAACTTAGACAAACCTTAGAATGAGACTTAAGTTTGTCTTTGTTAGTCCCAAGTTTGTCTCGTTAGTCTCATTCTAAGGTTTGTCTAAGTTCGTCCTTAGAAAGAGATTAACTTGGGACGAACTTAGACAAACCTTAGAATGAGACTTAAGTTTGTCTTTGTTCGTCCCAAGTTAGTCTCGTTAGTCTCATTCTAAGATTTGTCTAAGTTCGTCCTTAGAAAGAGACTAACTTGGGACGAACTTAGACAAACCTTAGAATGAGACTAACGTTTTTCTTTGTTCGTCCAAAGTTAGTCTCGTTAGTCTCATTCTAAGGTTTGTCTAAGTTCGTCCTTAGAAAGTGAATAACTTGGGACAAACTTAGACAAACCTTAGAATGAGACTTAAGTTTGTCTTTGTTCGTCCCATGTCAGTCTCGTTAGTCTCGTTCTAAGGTTTGTCTAAGTTCGTACTTAGAAAGATACTAACTTGGGACGAACTAAGACAAACCTTAGAATGGGACTTAAGTTTTTCTTTGTTTGTCCCAAGTTAGTCTCGTCAGTCTCATTCTAAGGTTTTTCTAAGTTTGTTCTTAGAAAGAGACTAACTTGGGACGAACTTAGACAAACCTTAGAATGGGACTTAAGTTTGTCTTTGTTCGTTCCAAGTTTGTCTCGTTAGTCTCATTCTAAGATTTGTCTAAGTTCGTCCTCAGAAAGAGAATAACTTGGGACGAACTTAGACAAACCTTAGAATGAGACTTAAGTTTGTCTTTGTTCGTCCCAAGTTAGTCTCGTTAGTCTCATTCTAAGGTTTGTCTAAGTTTGTACATAGAAAGAGACTAACTTGGGATGAACTAAGACAAACCTTAGAATGGGGCTTAAGTTTGTCTTTGTTCGTCCCAAGTTAGTCTCGTTAGTCTCATTCTAAGGTTTGTCTAAGTTCGTCCTTAGAAAGAGACTAACTTGGGACGAACTAAGAGAAACCTTAGAATGAGACTAACATTTTTCTTTGTTCGTCCAAAGTTAGTCTCGTTAGTCTCATTCTAAGGTTTGTCTAAGTTCGTCCTTAGAAAGAGAATAACTTGGGACGAACTTAGATAAACCTTAGAATGAGACTTAAATTTGTCTTTGTTCGTCCCAAGTTAGTCTCGTTAGTCTCATTCTAAGGTTTGTCTAAGTTCGTCCTTAGAAAGAGACTAACTTGGGATGAACTAAGACAAACCTTAGAATGGGACTTAAGTTTGTCTTTGTTCGTCTTAAGTTAGTCTCGTTAGTCTCATTCTAAGGTTTGTCTAAGTTCGTCCTTAGAAAGAGACTAACTTGGGACGAACTTAGACAAACCTTAGAATGGGACTTAAGTTTGTCTTTGTTCGTCCCAAGTTAGTCTCGTTTGTTTCATTCTAAGGTTTGTCCAAGTTCGTCCTTAGAAAGAGACTAACTTGGGACGAACTTAGACAAACCTTAGAATGAGACTTAAGTTTGTCTTTGTTCGTCCCAAGTCAGTCTCGTTAGTCTCATTCTAAGGTTTGTCTAAGTTCGTACTTAGAAAAAGACTAACTTGGGACGAACTAAGACAAACCTTAGAATGAGACTTAAGTTCGTCCCAAGTTAGTCTCGTTAGTCTCATTCTAAGGTTTGTCTAAGTTCGTCCTTAGAAAGAGACTAACTTGGGACGAACTAAGACATACCTTAGAATGGGACTTAAGTTTGTCTTTGTTCGTCCCAAGTTAGTCTTGTTAGTTTCATTCTAAGGTTTGTCTAAGTTCGTCCTTAGAAAGAGACTAACTTGGAACGAACTTAGACAAACCTTAGAATGAGACTTAAGTTTGTCTTTGTTCGTCCCAAGTTTGTCTCGTTAGTCTCATTCTAAGGTTTGTCTAAGTTCGTCCTTAGAAAGAGATTAACTTGGGACGAACTTAGACAAACCTTAGAATGAGACTTAAGTTTGTCTTTATTCGTACCAAGTTTGTCTCGTTAGTCTCATTCTAAGATTTGTCTAAGTTCGTCCTTAGAAAGAGACTAACTTGGGATGAACTAAGACAAACCTTAGAATGAGACTAACGTTTTTCTTTGTTCGTCCAAAGTTAGTCTCGTTAGTCTCATTCTAAGGTTTGTCTAAGTTCATCCTTAGAAAGAGAATAACTTGGGACGAACTTAGACAAACCTTAGAATGAGACTTAAGTTTGTCTTTGTTCGTCCCAAGTTAGTCTCGTTAGTCTCATTCTAAGGTTTGTCTAAGTTCGTACTTAGAAAGAGACTAACTTGGGACGAACTAAGACAAACTTTAGAATGGGACTTAAGTTTGTCTTTGTTCGTCCCAAGTTAGTCTTGTTAGTCTCATTCTAAGGTTTGTCTAAGTTCGTCCTTAGAAAGAGACTAACTTGGGTCGAACTTAGACAAACCTTAGAATGGGACTTAAGTTTGTCTTTGTTCGTCCCAAGTTTGTCTCCTTAGTCTCATTCTAAGGTTTGTCTAAGTTCGTCCTTAGAAAGAGACTAACTTGGGATGAACTTAGACAAACCTTAAAATGAGACTTAAGTTTGTATTTGTTCGTCCAAAGTTAGTCTCGTTAGTCTCATTATAAGGTTTGTCTAAGTTCGTCCTTAGAAAGAGACTAACTTGGTACGAACTAAGACAAACCTTAGAATGAGACTAACGTTTGTCTTTGTTCGTCCCAAGTTAGTCTCTTTAGTCTCTTTCTAAGGTTTGTCTAAGTTCGTCCTTAGAAAGAGACTAACTTAAGACAAACTTAGACAAACCTTAGAATGAGACTTAAGTTTGTCTTTGTTCATCCCAAGTTTGTCTCGTTAGTCTCATTCTAAGGTTTGTCTAAGTTCTTCCTTAGAAAGAGACTAACTTGGGAAGAACTTAGACAAACCATAGAATGAGACTTATGTTTGTTTTTGTTCGTCCCAAGTTAGTCTCGTTAGTCTCATTCTAATGTTTGTCTAAGTTCGTCCTTAGAAAGAGAATAACTTGAGACGAACTTAGACAAACCTTAGAATGAGACTTAAGTTTGTCTTTGTTCGTCCCAAGTTAGTCTCGTTAGTCTCATTCTAAGGTTTGTCTAAGTTCGTCCTTGGAAAGAGACTAACTTGGGACGAACTAAGACAAACCTTAGTATGGGACTTAAGTTTGTCCTTGTTCGTCCCAAGTTTGACTCGTTAGTCTCATTCTAAGGTTTGTCTAAGTTCGTCCTTTGAAAGAGACTAACTTGGGACGAACTTAGACAAATCTTTGAATGAGACTTAAGTTTGTCTTTGTTCATCCCAAGTTTGTCTCGTTAGTCTCATTCTAAGGTATGTCTAAGTTCGTCCTTAGAAAGAGACTAACTTGGGACGAACTTAGACAAACCTTAGAATGAGACTTAAGTTTGTCTTTGTTCATCCGAAGTCAGTCTCGTTAGTCTCATTCTAAGGTTTGTCTAAGTTCGTCCTTAGAAAGAGAATAACTTGGGACGAACTTAGACAAACCTTAGAATGAGACTTAAGTTTGTCTTTGTTCGTCCCAAGTTAGTCTCGTTAGTCTCATTCTTAGGTTTGTCTAAGTTAGTCCTTAGAAAGAGACTAACTTGAGACGAACTTAGACAAACCTTAGAATGAGACTTAAGTTTGTCTTTGTTCATCCCAAGTTTGTCTCGTTAGTCTCATTCTAAGGTATGTCTAAGTTCGTCCTTAGAAAGAGACTAACTTGGGACGAACTTAGACAAACCTTAGAATGAGACTTAAGTTTGTCTTTGTTCGTCCCAAGTCAGTCTCGTTAGTCTCATTCTAAGGTTTGTCTAAGTTCGTCCTTAGAAAAAGACTAACTTAGGACGACCTAAGACAAACCATAGAAAGAGACTTAAGTTTGTCTTTATTCGTCCCAAGGTAGTCTCGTTAGTCTCATTGTAAGGTTTGTCTAAGTTCGTCCTTAGAAAGAGACTAACTTGGGACGAACTAAGACAAACCTTAGAATGAGACTAACGTTTTTCTTTGTTCATCTAAAGTTAGTCTCGTTAGTCTCATTCTAAGGTTTGTCTAAGTTCGTCCTTAAAAAAAGACTAACTTGGGACGAACTTAGACAAACCTTAGAATGAGACTTAAGTTTGTCTTTGTTCGTCAAAAGTTCGTCACGTTAGTCTCATTTTAAGGTTTGTCTAAGTTCATCCTTAGAAAGAGACTAACTTGGGACGAACTTAGACAAACCTTAGAATGAGACTTAAGTTTGTCTTTGTTCGTCCCAAGTCAGTCTCATTAGTCTCATTCTAAGGTTTGTCTAAGTACGTCCTTAGAAAAAGACTAACTTTGGATGAACTAAGACAAACCTTAGAATGAGACTTAAGTTCGTCTTTGTTCGTTCAAAGTTAGTCTCGTTAGTCTCATTCTAAGGTTTGTTTAAGTTCGTCCTTAGAAAGAGACTAACTTGGGACGAACTAAGACAAACCTTAGAAGGGGACTTAAGTTTGTCTTTGTTCATCCCAAGTTAGTCTCGTTAGTTTCATTCTAAGGTATGTCTAAGTTTGTCCTTAAAAAGAGACTAACTTGGGACGAACTTAGACAAACCTTAGAATGAGACTTAAGTTTGTCTTTGTTCATCCCAAGTTTGTCTCGTTAGTCTCATTCTAAGGTTTGTCTAAGTTCGTCCTTAGAAAGAGACTAACTTGGGACGAACTTAGACAAACCTTAGAATGAGACTTAAGTTTGTCCTTGTTTGTCCAAAGTTAGTCTCGTTAGTCTCACTCTAAGGTTTGTCTAAGTTCGTCCTTAGAAAGAGACTAACTTGGGACGAACTAAGACAAACCTTAGAATGAGACTAACGTTTTTCTTTGTTCGTCCAAAGTTAGTCTCGTTTGTCTCATTCTAAGGTTTGTCTAAGTTCGTCCTTAGAAAGAGAATAACTTGGGACGAACTTAGACAAACCTTAGAATGAGACTTAAGTTTGTCTTTGTTCGTCCCAAGTTAGTCTCGTTAGTCTCATTCTAAGGTTTGTCTAAGTTCGTCCTTAGAAAGAGACTAACTTGGGACGAACTTAGACAAACCTTAGAATGAGACTTAAGTTTGTCTTTGTTCGTCTCAAGTTAGTCTCGTTAGTCTCATTCTAAGGTTTGTCTAAGTTCGTCCTTAGAAAGAGACTAACTTGGGACGAACTAAGACAATCTTTAGAATGAGACTAACTTTTGTCTTTGTTCGTCCCAAGTTAGTCTCGTTAATCTCATTCTAAGGTTTGTCTAAGTTCGACCTTAGAAAGTCAATAACTTGGGACAAACTTAGACAAACCTTAGAATGAGACTTAAGTTTGTCTTTGTTCATCCAAAGTTAGTCTCGTTAGTCTCATTCTAAGGTTTGTCTAAGTTCGTCCTTAGAAAGAGAATAACTTGGGACGAACTTAGACAAACCTTAGAATGAGACTTAAGTTTGTCTTTGTTCGTCCCAAGTTAGTCTCGTTAGTCTCATTCTAAGGTTTGTCTAAGTTCGTCCTTAGAAAGAGACTAACTTGGGACGAACTTAGACAAACCTTAGAATGGGACTTAAGTTTGTCTTTGTTCGTTCCAAGTTTGTCTCGTTTGTCTCATTCTAAGATTTGTCTAAGTTCATCCTCAGAAAGAGAATAACTTGGGACGAACTTAGACAAACCTTAGAATGAGACTTAAGTTTGTCTTTGTTCATCCAAAGTTAGTCTCGTTAGTCTCATTCTAAGGTTTGTCTAAGTTCGTCCTTAGAAAGAGACTAACTTGGGACGAACTAAGACAATCTTTAGAATGAGACTAACTTTTGTCTTTGTTCGTCCCAAGTTAGTCTCGTTAATCTCATTTTAAGGTTTGTCTAAGTTCGACCTTAGAAAGTCAATAACTTGGGACAAACTTAGACAAACCTTAGAATGAGACTTAAGTTTGTCTTTGTTCGTTCAAAGTTAGTCTCGTTAGTCTCATTCTAAGGTTTGTTTAAGTTCGTCCTTAGAAAGAGACTAACTTGGGACGAACTAAGACAAACCTTAGAAGGGGACTTAAGTTTGTCTTTGTTCATCCCAACTTAGTCTCGTTAGTTTCATTCTAAGGTATGTCTCAGTTTGTCCTTAGAAAGAGACTAACTTGGGACGAACTTAGACAAACCTTAGAATGAGACTTAAGTTTGTCTTTGTTCATCCCAAGTTTGTCTCGTTAGTCTCATTCTAAGGTTTGTCTAAGTTCGTCCTTAGAAAGAGACTAACTTGGGACGAACTTAGACAAACCTTAGAATGAGACTTAAGTTTGTCTTTGTTTGTCCAAAGTTAGTCTCGTTAGTCTCACTCTAAGGTTTGTCTAAGTTCGTCCTTAGAAAGAGACTAACTTGGGACGAACTAAGACAAACCTTAGAATGAGACTAACGTTTTTCTTTGTTCGTCCAAAGTTAGTCTCGTTTGTCTCATTCTAAGGTTTGTCTAAGTTCGTCCTTAGAAAGAGAATAACTTGGGACGAACTTAGACAAACCTTAGAATGAGACTTAAGTTTGTCTTTGTTCGTCCCAAGTTAGTCTCGTTAGTCTCATTCTAAGGTTTGTCTAAGTTCGTCCTTAGAAAGAGACTAACTTGGGACGAACTTAGACAAACCTTAGAATGAGACTTAAGTTTGTCTTTGTTCGTCTCAAGTTAGTCTCGTTAGTCTCATTCTAAGGTTTGTCTAAGTTCGTCCTTAGAAAGAGACTAACTTGGGACGAACTAAGACAATCTTTAGAATGAGACTAACTTTTGTCTTTGTTCGTCCCAAGTTAGTCTCGTTAATCTCATTCTAAGGTTTGTCTAAGTTCGACCTTAGAAAGTCAATAACTTGGGACAAACTTAGACAAACCTTAGAATGAGACTTAAGTTTGTCTTTGTTCATCCAAAGTTAGTCTCGTTAGTCTCATTCTAAGGTTTGTCTAAGTTCGTCCTTAGAAAGAGAATAACTTGGGACGAACTTAGACAAACCTTAGAATGAGACTTAAGTTTGTCTTTGTTCGTCCCAAGTTAGTCTCGTTAGTCTCATTCTAAGGTTTGTCTAAGTTCGTCCTTAGAAAGAGACTAACTTGGGACGAACTTAGACAAACCTTAGAATGGGACTTAAGTTTGTCTTTGTTCGTTCCAAGTTTGTCTCGTTTGTCTCATTCTAAGATTTGTCTAAGTTCGTCCTCAGAAAGAGAATAACTTGGGACGAACTTAGACAAACCTTAGAATGAGACTTAAGTTTGTCTTTGTTCATCCAAAGTTAGTCTCGTTAGTCTCATTCTAAGGTTTGTCTAAGTTCGTCCTTAGAAAGAGACTAACTTGGGACGAACTAAGACAATCTTTAGAATGAGACTAACTTTTGTCTTTGTTCGTCCCAAGTTAGTCTCGTTAATCTCATTCTAAGGTTTGTCTAAGTTCGACCTTAGAAAGTCAATAACTTGGGACAAACTTAGACAAACCTTAGAATGAGACTTAAGTTCGTCTTTGTTCGTTCAAAGTTAGTCTCGTTAGTCTCATTCTAAGGTTTGTTTAAGTTCGTCCTTAGAAAGAGACTAACTTGGGACGAACTAAGACAAACCTTAGAAGGGGACTTAAGTTTGTCTTTGTTCATCCCAAGTTAGTCTCGTTAGTTTCATTCTAAGGTATGTCTAAGTTTGTCCTTAAAAAGAGACTAACTTGGGACGAACTTAGACAAACCTTAGAATGAGACTTAAGTTTGTCTTTGTTCATCCCAAGTTTGTCTCGTTAGTCTCATTCTAAGGTTTGTCTAAGTTCGTCCTTAGAAAGAGACTAACTTGGGACGAACTTAGACAAACCTTAGAATGAGACTTAAGTTTGTCTTTGTTTGTCCAAAGTTAGTCTCGTTAGTCTCACTCTAAGGTTTGTCTAAGTTCGTCCTTAGAAAGAGACTAACTTGGGACGAACTAAGACAAACCTTAGAATGAGACTAACGTTTTTCTTTGTTCGTCCAAAGTTAGTCTCGTTTGTCTCATTCTAAGGTTTGTCTAAGTTCGTCCTTAGAAAGAGAATAACTTGGGACGAACTTAGACAAACCTTAGAATGAGACTAACGAGACTAACTTTGGACGAACAAAGACAAACTTAAGTCTCATTCTAAGGTTTGTCTAAGTTCGTCCCAAGTTATTCTCTTTCTGAGGACGAACTTAGACAAATCTTAGAATGAGACTAACGAGACAAACTTGGAACGAACAAAGACAAACTTAAGTCTCATTCTAAGGTTTGTCTTAGTTCGTCCCAAGTTAGTCTCTTTCTAAGGACGAACTTAGACAAACCTTAGAGTGAGACTAACGAGACTAACTTTGGACAAACAAAGACAAACTTAAGTCTCATTCTAAGGTTTGTCTAAGTTCGTCCCAAGTTAGTCTCTTTCTAAGGACGAACTTAGACAAACCTTAGAATGAGACTAACGAGACTAACTTTGGACGAACAAAGACAAACTTAAGTCTCATTCTAAGGTTTGTCTAAGTTCGTCCCAAGTTATTCTCTTTCTGAGGACGAACTTAGACAAATCTTAGAATGAGACTAACGAGACAAACTTGGAACGAACAAAGACAAACTTAAGTCCCATTCTAAGGTTTGTCTAAGTTCGTCCCAAGTTAGTCTCTTTCTAAGGACGAACTTAGACAAACCTTAGAATGAGACTAACGAGACTAACTTGGGACGAACAAAGACAAACTTAAGTCTCATTCTAAGGTTTGTCTAAGTTCGTCCCAAGTTATTCTCTTTCTAAGGACGAACTTAGACAAACCTTAGAATGAGACTAACGAGACTAACTTTGGACGAACAAAGACAAACTTAAGTCTCATTCTAAGGTTTGTCTAAGTTTGTCCCAAGTTATTGACTTTCTAAGGTCGAACTTAGACAAACCTTAGAATGAGATTAACGAGACTAACTTGGGACGAACAAAGACAAAAGTTAGTCTCATTCTAAAGATTGTCTTAGTTCGTCCCAAGTTAGTCTCTTTCTAAGGACGAACTTAGACAAACCTTAGAATGAGACTAACGAGACTAACTTGAGACGAACAAAGACAAACTTAAGTCTCATTTTAAGGTTTGTCTAAGTTCATCCCAAGTTAGTCTCTTTCTAAGGACGAACTTAGACAAACCTTAGAATGAGACTAACTAAGGTTTGTCTTAGTTTGTCTCGTTAGTCTCATTCTAAGGTTTGTCTAAGTTCGTCCCAAGTTAGTCTCTTTCTAAGGACGAACTTAGACATACCTTAGAATGAGACTAACGAGACAAACTTGGGATGAACAAAGACAAACTTAAGTCTCATTCAAAGATTTGTCTAAGTTCGTCCCAAGTTAGTCTCTTTCAAAGGACGAACTTAGACAAACCTTAGAATGAGACTAACGAGTCAAACTTGGGACGAACAAGGACAAACTTAAGTCCCATACTAAGGTTTGTCTTAGTTCGTCCCAAGTTAGTCTCTTTCCAAGGACGAACTTAGACAAACCTTAGAATGAGACTAACGAGACTAACTTGGGACGAACAAAGACAAACTTAAGTCTCATTCTAAGGTTTGTCTAAGTTCGTCTCAAGTTATTCTCTTTCTAAGGACGAACTTAGACAAACATTAGAATGAGACTAACGAGACTAACTTGGGACGAACAAAGACAAACATAAGTCTCATTCTATGGTTTGTCTAAGTTCTTCCCAAGTTAGTCTCTTTCTAAGGAAGAACTTAGACAAACCTTAGAATGAGACTAACGAGACAAACTTGGGATGAACAAAGACAAACTTAAGTCTCATTCTAAGGTTTGTCTAAGTTTGTCTTAAGTTAGTCTCTTTCTAAGGACGAACTTAGACAAACCTTAGAAAGAGACTAAAGAGACTAACTTGGGACGAACAAAGACAAACGTTAGTCTCATTCTAAGTTTTGTCTTAGTTCGTACCAAGTTAGTCTCTTTCTAAGGACGAACTTAGACAAACCTTATAATGAGACTAACGAGACTAACTTTGGACGAACAAATACAAACTTAAGTCTCATTTTAAGGTTTGTCTAAGTTCATCCAAAGTTAGTCTTTTTCTAAGGACGTACTTAGACAAACCTTAGAATGAGACTAATGAGACTGACTTGGGACGAACAAAGACAAACTTAAGTCTCATTCTAAGGTTTGTCTAAGTTCGTCCCAAGTTAGTCTCTTTCTAAGGATGAACTTAGACAAACCTTAAAATGAAACTAACGTGACGAACTTTTGACGAACAAAGACAAACTTAAGTCTCATTCTAAGGTTTGTCTAAGTTCGTCCCAAGTTAGTCTTTTTTTAAGGACGAACTTAGACAAACCTTAGAATGAGACTAACGAGACTAACTTTAGATGAACAAAGAAAAACGTTAGTCTCATTCTAAGGTTTGTCTTAGTTCGTCCCAAGTTAGTCTCTTTCTAAGGACGAACTTAGACAAACCTTAGAATGAGACTAACGAGACTACCTTGGGACGAATAAAGACAAACTTAAGTCTCTTTCTATGGTTTGTCTTAGGTCGTCCTAAGTTAGTCTTTTTCTAAGGACGAACTTAGACAAACCTTAGAATGAGACTAACGAGACTGACTTGGGACGAACAAAGACAAACTTAAGTCTCATTCTAAGGTTTGTCTAAGTTCGTCCCAAGTTAGTCTCTTTCTAAGGACGAACTTAGACATACCTTAGAATGAGACTAACGAGACAAACTTGGGATGAACAAAGACAAACTTAAGTCTCATTCAAAGATTTGTCTAAGTTCGTCCCAAGTTAGTCTCTTTCAAAGGACGAACTTAGACAAACCTTAGAATGAGACTAACGAGTCAAACTTGGGACGAACAAGGACAAACTTAAGTCCCATACTAAGGTTTGTCTTAGTTCGTCCCAAGTTAGTCTCTTTCCAAGGACGAACTTAGACAAACCTTAGAATGAGACTAACGAGACTAACTTGGGACGAACAAAGACAAACTTAAGTCTCATTCTAAGGTTTGTCTAAGTTCGTCTCAAGTTATTCTCTTTCTAAGGACGAACTTAGACAAACATTAGAATGAGACTAACGAGACTAACTTGGGACGAACAAAGACAAACATAAGTCTCATTCTATGGTTTGTCTAAGTTCTTCCCAAGTTAGTCTCTTTCTAAGGAAGAACTTAGACAAACCTTAGAATGAGACTAACGAGACAAACTTGGGATGAACAAAGACAAACTTAAGTCTCATTCTAAGGTTTGTCTAAGTTTGTCTTAAGTTAGTCTCTTTCTAAGGACGAACTTAGACAAACCTTAGAAAGAGACTAAAGAGACTAACTTGGGACGAACAAAGACAAACGTTAGTCTCATTCTAAGTTTTGTCTTAGTTCGTACCAAGTTAGTCTCTTTCTAAGGACGAACTTAGACAAACCTTATAATGAGACTAACGAGACTAACTTTGGACGAACAAATACAAACTTAAGTCTCATTTTAAGGTTTGTCTAAGTTCATCCCAAGTTAGTCTCTTTCTAAGGACGAACTTAGACAAACCTTAGAATGAGACTTAAGTTTGTCTTTGTTCGTCCCAAGTTTGTCTCGTTAGTCTCATTCTAAGGTTTGTCTAAGTTCGTCCTTAGAAAGAGATTAACTTGGGACGAACTTAGACAAACCTTAGAATGAGACTTAAGTTTGTCTTTATTCGTCCCAAGTTAGTCTCGTTAGTCTCATTCTAAGATTTGTCTAAGTTCGTCCTTAGAAAGAGACTAACTTGGGATGAACTAAGACAAACCTTAGAATGAGACTAACGTTTTTCTTTGTTCGTCCAAAGTTAGTCTCGTTAGTCTCATTCTAAGGTTTGTCTAAGTTCGTCCTTAGAAAGAGAATAACTTGGGACGAACTTAGACAAACCTTAGAATGAGACTTAAGTTTGTCTTTGTTCGTCCCAAGTTAGTCTCGTTAGTCTCATTCTAAGGTTTGTCTAAGTTCGTACTTAGAAAGAGACTAACTTGGGACGAACTAAGACAAACTTTAGAATGGGACTTAAGTTTGTCTTTGTTCATCCCAAGTTAGTCTTGTTAGTCTCATTCTAAGGTTTGTCTAAGTTCGTCCTTAGAAAGAGACTAACTTGGGACGAACTTAGACAAACCTTAGAATGGGACTTAAGTTTGTCTTTGTTCGTCCCAAGTTTGTCTCCTTAGTCTCATTCTAAGGTTTGTCTAAGTTCGTCCTTAGAAAGAGACTAACTTGGGATGAACTTAGACAAACCTTAAAATGAGACTTAAGTTTGTATTTGTTCGTCCAAAGTTAGTCTCGTTAGTCTCATTATAAGGTTTGTCTAAGTTCGTCCTTAGAAAGAGACTAACTTGGTACGAACTAAGACAAAACTTAGAATGAGACTAACGTTTGTCTTTGTTCGTCCCAAGTTAGTCTCTTTAGTCTCTTTCTAAGGTTTGTCTAAGTTCGTCCTTAGAAAGAGACTAACTTAAGACAAACTTAGACAAACCTTAGAATGAGACTTAAGTTTGTCTTTGTTCATCCCAAGTTTGTCTCGTTAGTCTCATTCTAAGGTTTGTCTAAGTTCTTCCTTAGAAAGAGACTAACTTGGGAAGAACTTAGACAAACCATAGAATGAGACTTATGTTTGTCTTTGTTCGTCCCAAGTTAGTCTCGTTAGTCTCATTCTAATGTTTGTCTAAGTTCGTCCTTAGAAAGAGAATAACTTGAGACGAACTTAGACAAACCTTAGAATGAGACTTAAGTTTGTCTTTGTTCGTCCCAAGTTAGTCTCGTTAGTCTCATTCTAAGGTTTGTCTAAGTTCGTCCTTGGAAAGAGACTAACTTGGGACGAACTAAGACAAACCTTAGTATGGGACTTAAGTTTGTCCTTGTTCGTCCCAAGTTTGACTAGTTAGTCTCATTCTAAGGTTTGTCTAAGTTCGTCCTTTGAAAGAGACTAACTTGGGACGAACTTAGACAAATCTTTGAATGAGACTTAAGTTTGTCTTTGTTCATCCCAAGTTTGTCTCGTTAGTCTCATTCTAAGGTATGTCTAAGTTCGTCCTTAGAAAGAGACTAACTTGGGACGAACTTAGACAAACCTTAGAATGAGACTTAAGTTTGTCTTTGTTCGTCCCAAGTCAGTCTCGTTAGTCTCATTCTAAGGTTTGTCTAAGTTCGTCCTTAGAAAAAGACTAACTTAGGACGACCTAAGACAAACCATAGAAAGAGACTTAAGTTTGTCTTTATTCGTCCCAAGGTAGTCTCGTTAGTCTCATTCTAAGGTTTGTCTAAGTTCGTCCTTAGAAAGAGACTAACTTGGGACGAACTAAGACAAACCTTAGAATGAGACTAACGTTTTTCTTTGTTCATCTAAAGTTAGTCTCGTTAGTCTCATTCTAAGGTTTGTCTAAGTTCGTCCTTAAAAAAAGACTAACTTGGGACGAACTTAGACAAACCTTAGAATGAGACTTAAGTTTGTCTTTGTTCGTCAAAAGTTCGTCACGTTAGTTTCATTTTAAGGTTTGTCTAAGTTCATCCTTAGAAAGAGACTAACTTGGGACGAACTTAGACAAACCTTAGAATGAGACTTAAGTTTGTCTTTGTTCGTCCCAAGTCAGTCTCATTAGTCTCATTCTAAGGTTTGTCTAAGTACGTCCTTAGAAAAAGACTAACTTTGGATGAACTAAGACAAACCTTAGAATGAGACTTAAGTTCGTCTTTGTTCGTTCAAAGTTAGTCTCGTTAGTCTCATTCTAAGGTTTGTTTAAGTTCGTCCTTAGAAAGAGACTAACTTGGGACGAACTAAGACAAACCTTAGAAGGGGACTTAAGTTTGTCTTTGTTCATCCCAAGTTAGTCTCGTTAGTTTCATTCTAAGGTATGTCTAAGTTTGTCCTTAGAAAGAGACTAACTTGGGACGAACTTAGACAAACCTTAGAATGAGACTTAAGTTTGTCTTTGTTCATCCCAAGTTTGTCTCGTTAGTCTCATTCTAAGGTTTGTCTAAGTTCGTCCTTAGAAAGAGACTAACTTGGGACGAACTTAGACAAACCTTAGAATGAGACTTAAGTTTGTCTTTGTTTGTCCAAAGTTAGTCTCGTTAGTCTCACTCTAAGGTTTGTCTAAGTTCGTCCTTAGAAAGAGTCTAACTTGGGACGAACTAAGACAAACCTTAGAATGAGACTAACGTTTTTCTTTGTTCGTCCAAAGTTAGTCTCGTTTGTCTCATTCTAAGGTTTGTCTAAGTTCGTCCTTAGAAAGAGAATAACTTGGGACGAACTTAGACAAACCTTAGAATGAGACTTAAGTTTGTCTTTGTTCGTCCCAAGTTAGTCTCGTTAGTCTCATTCTAAGGTTTGTCTAAGTTCGTCCTTAGAAAGAGACTAACTTGGGACGATCTTAGACAAACCTTAGAATGAGACTTAAGTTTGTCTTTGTTCGTCTCAAGTTAGTCTCGTTAGTCTCATTCTAAGGTTTGTCTAAGTTCGTCCTTAGAAAGAGACTAACTTGGGACGAACTAAGACAATCTTTAGAATGAGACTAACTTTTGTCTTTGTTCGTCCCAAGTTAGTCTCGTTAATCTCATTCTAAGGTTTGTCTAAGTTCGACCTTAGAAAGTCAATAACTTGGGACAAACTTAGACAAACCTTAGAATGAGACTTAAGTTTGTCTTTGTTCGTCCAAAGTTAGTCTCGTTAGTCTCATTCTAAGGTTTGTCTAAGTTCGTCCTTAGAAAGAGAATAACTTGGGACGAACTTAGACAAACCTTAGAATGAGACTTAAGTTTGTCTTTGTTCGTCCCAAGTTAGTCTCGTTAGTCTCATTCTAAGGTTTGTCTAAGTTCGTCCTTAGAAAGAGACTAACTTGGGACGAACTTAGACAAACCTTAGAATGGGACTTAAGTTTGTCTTTGTTCGTTCCAAGTTTGTCTCGTTAGTCTCATTCTAAGATTTGTCTAAGTTCGTCCTCAGAAAGAGAATAACTTGGGACGAACTTAGACAAACCTTAGAATGAGACTTAAGTTTGTCTTTGTTTGTCCAAAGTTAGTCTCGTTAGTCTCACTCTAAGGTTTGTCTAAGTTCGTCCTTAGAAAGAGACTAACTTGGGACGAACTAAGACAAACCTTAGAATGAGACTAACGTTTTTCTTTGTTCGTCCAAAGTTAGTCTCGTTTGTCTCATTCTAAGGTTTGTCTAAGTTCGTCCTTAGAAAGAGAATAACTTGGGACGAACTTAGACAAACCTTAGAATGAGACTTAAGTTTGTCTTTGTTCGTCCCAAGTTAGTCTCGTTAGTCTCATTCTAAGGTTTGTCTAAGTTCGTACTTAGATAGAGACTAACTTGGGACGAACTAAGACAAACCTTAGAATGGGACTTAAGTTTGTCTTTGTTAGTCCCAAGTTAGTCTCGTTAGTCTCATTCTAAGGTTTGTCTAAGTTCGTCCTTAGAAAGAGACTAACTTGGGACGAACTAAGACAAACCTTAGAATGAGACTAACATTTTTCTTTGTTCGTCCAAAGTTAGTCTCGTTAGTCTCATTCTAAGGTTTGTCTAAGTTCGTCCTTAGAAAGAGAATAACTTGGGATGAACTTAGACAAACCTTAGAATGAGACTTAAATTTGTCTTTGTTCGTCCCAAGTTAGTCTCGTTAGTCTCATTCTAAGGTTTGTCTAAGTTCGTCCTTAGAAAGTGACTAACTTGGGACGAACTAAGACAAATCTTAGAATGGGACTTAAGTTTGTCTTTGTTCGTCTCAAGTTAGTCTCGTTAGTCTCATTCTAAGGTTTGTCTAAGTTCGTCCTTAGAAAGAGACTAACTTGGGACGAACTTAGACAAACCTTAGAATGGGACTTAAGTTTGTCTTTGTTCGTCCCAAGTTAGTCTCGTTTGTTTCATTCTAAGGTTTGTCCAAGTTCGTCCTTAGAAAGAGACTAACTTGGGACGAACTTAGACAAACCTTAGAATGAGACTTAATTTTGTCTTTGTTCATCCCAAGTCAGTCTCGTTAGTCTCATTCTAAGGTTTGTCTAAGTTCGTACTTAGAAAAAGACTAACTTGGGACGAACTAAGACAAACCTTAGAATGAGACTTAAGTTCGTCCCAAGTTAGTCTCGTTAGTCTCATTCTAAGGTTTGTCTAAGTTCGTCCTTAGAAAGAGACTAACTTGGGACGAACTAAGACAAACCTTAGAATGGGACTTAAGTTTGTCTTTGTTCGTCCCAAGTTAGTCTTGTTAGTTTCATTCTAAGGTTTGTCTAAGTTCGTCCTTAGAAAGAGACTAACTTGGAACGAACTTAGACAAACCTTAGAATGAGACTTAAGTTTGTCTTTGTTCGTCCCAAGTTTGTCTCGTTAGTCTCATTCTAAGGTTTGTCTAAGTTCGTCCTTAGAAAGAGATTAACTTGGGACGAACTTAGACAAACCTTAGAATGAGACTTAAGTTTGTCTTTATTCGTCCCAAGTTAGTCTCGTTAGTCTCATTCTAAGATTTGTCTAAGTTCGTCCTTAGAAAGAGACTAACTTGGGATGAACTAAGACAAACCTTAGAATGAGACTAACGTTTTTCTTTGTTCGTCCAAAGTTAGTCTCGTTAGTCTCATTCTAAGGTTTGTCTAAGTTCGTCCTTAGAAAGAGAATAACTTGGGACGAACTTAGACAAACCTTAGAATGAGACTTAAGTTTGTCTTTGTTCGTCCCAAGTTAGTCTCGTTAGTCTCATTCTAAGGTTTGTCTAAGTTCGTCCTTAGAAAGAGACTAACTTGGGACGAACTTAGACAAACCTTAGAATGAGACTTAAGTTTGTCTTTGTTCGTCCCAAGTTTGTCTCGTTAGTCTCATTCTAAGGTTTGTCTAAGTTCGTCCTTAGAAAGAGATTAACTTGGGACGAACTTAGACAAACCTTAGAATGAGACTTAAGTTTGTCTTTATTCGTCCCAAGTTAGTCTCGTTAGTCTCATTCTAAGATTTGTCTAAGTTCGTCCTTAGAAAGAGACTAACTTGGGATGAACTAAGACAAACCTTAGAATGAGACTAACGTTTTTCTTTGTTCGTCCAAAGTTAGTCTCGTTAGTCTCATTCTAAGGTTTGTCTAAGTTCGTCCTTAGAAAGAGAATAACTTGGGACGAACTTAGACAAACCTTAGAATGAGACTTAAGTTTGTCTTTGTTCGTCCCAAGTTAGTCTCGTTAGTCTCATTCTAAGGTTTGTCTAAGTTCGTCCTTAGAAAGAGACTAACTTGGGACGAACTTAGACAAACCTTAGAATGGGACTTAAGTTTGTCTTTGTTCGTCCCAAGTTAGTCTCGTTAGTCTCATTCTAAGGTTTGTCTAAGTTCGTCCTTAGAAAGTGACTAACTTGGGACGAACTAAGACAAATCTTAGAATGGGACTTAAGTTTGTCTTTGTTCGTCTCAAGTTAGTCTCGTTAGTCTCATTCTAAGGTTTGTCTAAGTTCGTCCTTAGAAAGAGACTAACTTGGGACGAACTTAGACAAACCTTAGAATGGGACTTAAGTTTGTCTTTGTTCGTCCCAAGTTAGTCTCGTTTGTTTCATTCTAAGGTTTGTCCAAGTTCGTCGTTAGAAAGAGACTAACTTGGGACGAACTTAGACAAACCTTAGAATGAGACTTAATTTTGTCTTTGTTCATCCCAAGTCAGTCTCGTTAGTCTCATTCTAAGATTTGTCTAAGTTCGTCCTTAGAAAGAGACTAACTTGGGATGAACTAAGACAAACCTTAGAATGAGACTAACGTTTTTCTTTGTTCGTCCAAAGTTAGTCTCGTTAGTCTCATTCTAAGGTTTGTCTAAGTTCGTCCTTAGAAAGAGAATAACTTGGGACGAACTTAGACAAACCTTAGAATGAGACTTAAGTTTGTCTTTGTTCGTCCCAAGTTAGTCTCGTTAGTCTCATTCTAAGGTTTGTCTAAGTTCGTCCTTAGAAAGAGACTAACTTGGGACGAACTTAGACAAACCTTAGAATGAGACTTAAGTTTGTCTTTGTTCGTCCCAAGTTTGTCTCGTTAGTCTCATTCTAAGGTTTGTCTAAGTTCGTCCTTAGAAAGAGATTAACTTGGGACGAACTTAGACAAACCTTAGAATGAGACTTAAGTTTGTCTTTATTCGTCCCAAGTTAGTCTCGTTAGTCTCATTCTAAGATTTGTCTAAGTTCGTCCTTAGAAAGAGACTAACTTGGGATGAACTAAGACAAACCTTAGAATGAGACTAACGTTTTTCTTTGTTCGTCCAAAGTTAGTCTCGTTAGTCTCATTCTAAGGTTTGTCTAAGTTCGTCCTTAGAAAGAGAATAACTTGGGACGAACTTAGACAAACCTTAGAATGAGACTTAAGTTTGTCTTTGTTCGTCCCAAGTTAGTCTCGTTAGTCTCATTCTAAGGTTTGTCTAAGTTCGTCCTTAGAAAGAGACTAACTTGGGACGAACTTAGACAAACCTTAGAATGGGACTTAAGTTTGTCTTTGTTCGTCCCAAGTTAGTCTCGTTAGTCTCATTCTAAGGTTTGTCTAAGTTCGTCCTTAGAAAGTGACTAACTTGGGACGAACTAAGACAAATCTTAGAATGGGACTTAAGTTTGTCTTTGTTCGTCTCAAGTTAGTCTCGTTAGTCTCATTCTAAGGTTTGTCTAAGTTCGTCCTTAGAAAGAGACTAACTTGGGACGAACTTAGACAAACCTTAGAATGGGACTTAAGTTTGTCTTTGTTCGTCCAAAGTTAGTCTCGTTAGTCTCACTCTAAGGTTTGTCTAAGTTCGTCCTTAGAAAGAGAATAACTTGGGATGAACTTAGACAAACCTTAGAATGAGACTTAAATTTGTCTTTGTTCGTCCCAAGTTAGTCTCGTTAGTCTCATTCTAAGGTTTGTCTAAGTTCGTCCTTAGAAAGTGACTAACTTGGGACGAACTAAGACAAATCTTAGAATGGGACTTAAGTTTGTCTTTGTTCGTCTCAAGTTAGTCTCGTTAGTCTCATTCTAAGGTTTGTCTAAGTTCGTCCTTAGAAAGAGACTAACTTGGGACGAACTTAGACAAACCTTAGAATGGGACTTAAGTTTGTCTTTGTTCGTCCCAAGTTAGTCTTGTTTGTTTCATTCTAAGGTTTGTCCAAGTTCGTCCTTAGAAAGAGACTAACTTGGGACGAACTTAGACAAACCTTAGAATGAGACTTAATTTTGTCTTTGTTCATCCCAAGTCAGTCTCGTTAGTCTCATTCTAAGGTTTGTCTAAGTTCGTACTTAGAAAAAGACTAACTTGGGACGAACTAAGACAAACCTTAGAATGAGACTTAAGTTCGTCCCAAGTTAGTCTGGTTAGTCTCATTCTAAGGTTTGTCTAAGTTCGTCCTTAGAAAGAGACTAACTTGGGACGAACTAAGACAAACCTTAGAATGGGACTTAAGTTTGTCTTTGTTCGTCCCAAGTTAGTCTTGTTAGTTTCATTCTAAGGTTTGTCTAAGTTCGTCCTTAGAAAGAGACTAACTTGGAACGAACTTAGACAAACCTTAGAATGAGACTTAAGTTTGTCTTTGTTCGTCCCAAGTTTGTCTCGTTAGTCTCATTCTAAGGTTTGTCTAAGTTCGTCCTTAGAAAGAGATTAACTTGGGACGAACTTAGACAAACCTTAGAATGAGACTTAAGTTTGTCTTTATTCGTCCCAAGTTAGTCTCGTTAGTCTCATTCTAAGATTTGTCTAAGTTCGTCCTTAGAAAGAGACTAACTTGGGATGAACTAAGACAAACCTTAGAATGAGACTAACGTTTTTCTTTGTTCGTCCAAAGTTAGTCTCGTTAGTCTCATTCTAAGGTTTGTCTAAGTTCGTCCTTAGAAAGTGAATAACTTGGGACAAACTTAGACAAACCTTAGAATGAGACTTAAGTTTGTCTTTGTTCGTCCCAAGTCAGTCTCGTTAGTCTCGTTCTAAGGTTTGTCTAAGTTCGTACTTAGAAAGATACTAACTTGGGACGAACTAAGACAAACCTTAGAATGGGACTTAAGTTTTTCTTTGTTTGTCCCAAGTTAGTCTCGTCAGTCTCATTCTAAGGTTTTTCTAAGTTTGTTCTTAGAAAGAGACTAACTTGGGACGAACTTAGACAAACCTTAGAATGGGACTTAAGTTTGTCTTTGTTCGTTCCAAGTTTGTCTCGTTAGTCTCATTCTAAGATTTGTCTAAGTTCGTCCTCAGAAAGAGAATAACTTGGGACGAACTTAGACAAACCTTAGAATGAGACTTAAGTTTGTCTTTGTTCGTCCCAAGTTAGTCTCGTTAGTCTCATTCTAAGGTTTGTCTAAGTTTGTACATAGAAAGAGACTAACTTGGGATGAACTAAGACAAACCTTAGAATGGGGCTTAAGTTTGTCTTTGTTCGTCCCAAGTTAGTCTCGTTAGTCTCATTCTAAGGTTTGTCTAAGTTCGTCCTTAGAAAGAGACTAACTTGGGACGAACTAAGAGAAACCTTAGAATGAGACTAACATTTTTCTTTGTTCGTCCAAAGTTAGTCTCGTTAGTCTCATTCTAAGGTTTGTCTAAGTTCGTCCTTAGAAAGAGAATAACTTGGGACGAACTTAGACAAACCTTAGAATGAGACTTAAATTTGTCTTTGTTCGTCCCAAGTTAGTCTCGTTAGTCTCATTCTAAGGTTTGTCTAAGTTCGTCCTTAGAAAGAGACTAACTTGGGATGAACTAAGACAAACCTTAGAATGGGACTTAAGTTTGTCTTTGTTCGTCTCAAGTTAGTCTCGTTAGTCTCATTCTAAGGTTTGTCTAAGTTCGTCCTTAGAAAGAGACTAACTTGGGACGAACTTAAACAAACCTTAGAATGGGACTTAAGTTTGTCTTTGTTCGTCCCAAGTTAGTCTCGTTTGTTTCATTCTAAGGTTTGTCCAAGTTCGTCCTTAGAAAGAGACTAACTTGGGACGAACTTAGACAAACCTTAGAATGAGACTTAAGTTTGTCTTTGTTCGTCCCAAGTCAGTCTCGTTAGTCTCATTCTAAGGTTTGTCTAAGTTCGTACTTAGAAAAAGACTAACTTGGGACGAACTAAGACAAACCTTAGAATGAGACTTAAGTTCGTCCCAAGTTAGTCTCGTTAGTCTCATTCTAAGGTTTGTCTAAGTTCGTCCTTAGAAAGAGACTAACTTGGGACGAACTAAGACATACCTTAGAATGGGACTTAAGTTTGTCTTTGTTCGTCCCAAGTTAGTCTTGTTAGTTTCATTCTAAGGTTTGTCTAAGTTCGTCCTTAGAAAGAGACTAACTTGGAACGAACTTAGACAAACCTTAGAATGAGACTTAAGTTTGTCTTTGTTCGTCCCAAGTTTGTCTCGTTAGTCTCATTCTAAGGTTTGTCTAAGTTCGTCCTTAGAAAGAGATTAACTTGGGACGAACTTAGACAAACCTTAGAATGAGACTTAAGTTTGTCTTTATTCGTCCCAAGTTAGTCTCGTTAGTCTCATTCTAAGATTTGTCTAAGTTCGTCCTTAGAAAGAGACTAACTTGGGATGAACTAAGACAAACCTTAGAATGAGACTAACGTTTTTCTTTGTTCGTCCAAAGTTAGTCTCGTTAGTCTCATTCTAAGGTTTGTCTAAGTTCGTCCTTAGAAAGAGAATAACTTGGGACGAACTTAGACAAACCTTAGAATGAGACTTAAGTTTGTCTTTGTTCGTCCCAAGTTAGTCTCGTTAGTCTCATTCTAAGGTTTGTCTAAGTTCGTACTTAGAAAGAGACTAACTTGGGACGAACTAAGACAAACTTTAGAATGGGACTTAAGTTTGTCTTTGTTCGTCCCAAGTTAGTCTTGTTAGTCTCATTCTAAGGTTTGTCTAAGTTCGTCCTTAGAAAGAGACTAACTTGGGACGAACTTAGACAAACCTTAGAATGAGACTTAAGTTTGTCTTTGTTCGTCCCAAGTTTGTCTCCTTAGTCTCATTCTAAGGTTTGTCTAAGTTCGTACTTAGAAAGAGACTAACTTGGGATGAACTTAGACAAACCTTAAAATGAGACTTAAGTTTGTATTTGTTCGTCCAAAGTTAGTCTCGTTAGTCTCATTATAAGGTTTGTCTAAGTTCGTCCTTAGAAAGAGACTAACTTGGTACGAACTAAGACAAAACTTAGAATGAGACTAACGTTTGTCTTTGTTCGTCCCAAGTTAGTCTCTTTAGTCTCTTTCTAAGGTTTGTCTAAGTTCGTCCTTAGAAAGAGACTAACTTAAGACAAACTTAGACAAACCTTAGAATGAGACTTAAGTTTGTCTTTGTTCATCCCAAGTTTGTCTCGTTAGTCTCATTCTAAGGTTTGTCTAAGTTCTTCCTTAGAAAGAGACTAACTTGGGAAGAACTTAGACAAACCATAGAATGAGACTTATGTTTGTCTTTGTTCGTCCCAAGTTAGTCTCGTTAGTCTCATTCTAATGTTTGTCTAAGTTCGTCCTTAGAAAGAGAATAACTTGAGACGAACTTAGACAAACCTTAGAATGAGACTTAAGTTTGTCTTTGTTCGTCCCAAGTTAGTCTCGTTAGTCTCATTCTAAGGTTTGTCTAAGTTCGTCCTTGGAAAGAGACTAACTTGGGACGAACTAAGACAAACCTTAGTATGGGACTTAAGTTTGTCCTTGTTCGTCCCAAGTTTGACTCGTTAGTCTCATTCTAAGGTTTGTCTAAGTTCGTCCTTTGAAAGAGACTAACTTGGGACGAACTTAGACAAATCTTTGAATGAGACTTAAGTTTGTCTTTGTTCATCCCAAGTTTGTCTCGTTAGTCTCATTCTAAGGTATGTCTAAGTTCGTCCTTAGAAAGAGACTAACTTGGGACGAACTTAGACAAACCTTAGAATGAGACTTAAGTTTGTCTTTGTTCGTCCCAAGTCAGTCTCGTTAGTCTCATTCTAAGGTTTGTCTAAGTTCGTCCTTAGAAAAAGACTAACTTAGGACGACCTAAGACAAACCATAGAAAGAGACTTAAGTTTGTCTTTATTCGTCCCAAGGTAGTCTCGTTAGTCTCATTCTAAGGTTTGTCTAAGTTCGTCCTTAGAAAGAGACTAACTTGGGACGAACTAAGACAAACCTTAGAATGAGACTAACGTTTTTCTTTGTTCATCTAAAGTTAGTCTCGTTAGTCTCATTCTAAGGTTTGTCTAAGTTCGTCCTTAAAAAAAGACTAACTTGGGACGAACTTAGACAAACCTTAGAATGAGACTTAAGTTTGTCTTTGTTCGTCAAAAGTTCGTCACGTTAGTCCCATTTTAAGGTTTGTCTAAGTTCATCCTTAGAAAGAGACTAACTTGGGACGAACTTAGACAAACCTTAGAATGAGACTTAAGTTTGTCTTTGTTCGTCCCAAGTCAGTCTCATTAGTCTCATTCTAAGGTTTGTCTAAGTACGTCCTTAGAAAAAGACTAACTTTGGATGAACTAAGACAAACCTTAGAATGAGACTTAAGTTCGTCTTTGTTCGTTCAAAGTTAGTCTCGTTAGTCTCATTCTAAGGTTTGTTTAAGTTCGTCCTTAGAAAGAGACTAACTTGGGACGAACTAAGACAAACCTTAGAAGGGGACTTAAGTTTGTCTTTGTTCATCCCAAGTTAGTCTCGTTAGTTTCATTCTAAGGTATGTCTAAGTTTGTCCTTAGAAAGAGACTAACTTGGGACGAACTTAGACAAACCTTAGAATGAGACTTAAGTTTGTCTTTGTTCATCCCAAGTTTGTCTCGTTAGTCTCATTCTAAGGTTTGTCTAAGTTCGTCCTTAGAAAGAGACTAACTTGGGACGAACTTAGACAAACCTTAGAATGAGACTTAAGTTTGTCTTTGTTTGTCCAAAGTTAGTCTCGTTAGTCTCACTCTAAGGTTTGTCTAAGTTCGTCCTTAGAAAGAGACTAACTTGGGACGAACTAAGACAAACCTTAGAATGAGACTAACGTTTTTCTTTGTTCGTCCAAAGTTAGTCTCGTTTGTCTCATTCTAAGGTTTGTCTAAGTTCGTCCTTAGAAAGAGAATAACTTGGGACGAACTTAGACAAACCTTAGAATGAGACTTAAGTTTGTCTTTGTTCGTCCCAAGTTAGTCTCGTTAGTCTCATTCTAAGGTTTGTCTAAGTTCGTCCTTAGAAAGTGACTAACTTGGGACGAACTTAGACAAACCTTAGAATGAGACTTAAGTTTGTCTTTGTTCGTCTCAAGTTAGTCTCGTTAGTCTCATTCTAAGGTTTGTCTAAGTTCGTCCTTAGAAAGAGACTAACTTGGGACGAACTAAGACAATCTTTAGAATGAGACTAACTTTTGTCTTTGTTCGTCCCAAGTTAGTCTCGTTAATCTCATTTTAAGGTTTGTCTAAGTTCGACCTTAGAAAGTCAATAACTTGGGACAAACTTAGACAAACCTTAGAATGAGACTTAAGTTTGTCTTTGTTCGTCCAAAGTTAGTCTCGTTAGTCTCATTCTAAGGTTTGTCTAAGTTCGTCCTTAGAAAGAGAATAACTTGGGACGAACTTAGACAAACCTTAGAATGAGACTTAAGTTTGTCTTTGTTCGTCCCAAGTTAGTCTCGTTAGTCTCATTCTAAGGTTTGTCTAAGTTCGTCCTTAGAAAGAGACTAACTTGGGACGAACTTAGACAAACCTTAGAATGGGACTTAAGTTTGTCTTTGTTCGTTCCAAGTTTGTCTCGTTAGTCTCATTCTAAGATTTGTCTAAGTTCGTCCTCAGAAAGAGAATAACTTGGGACGAACTTAGACAAACCTTAGAATGAGACTTAAGTTTGTCTTTGTTTGTCCAAAGTTAGTCTCGTTAGTCTCACTCTAAGGTTTGTCTAAGTTCGTCCTTAGAAAGAGACTAACTTGGGACGAACTAAGACAAACCTTAGAATGAGACTAACGTTTTTCTTTGTTCGTCCAAAGTTAGTCTCGTTTGTCTCATTCTAAGGTTTGTCTAAGTTCGTCCTTAGAAAGAGAATAACTTGGGACGAACTTAGACAAACCTTAGAATGAGACTTAAGTTTGTCTTTGTTCGTCCCAAGTTAGTCTCGTTAGTCTCATTCTAAGGTTTGTCTAAGTTCGTACTTAGAAAGAGACTAACTTGGGACGAACTAAGACAAACCTTAGAATGGGACTTAAGTTTGTCTTTGTTCGTCCCAAGTTAGTCTCGTTAGTCTCATTCTAAGGTTTGTCTAAGTTCGTCCTTAGAAAGAGACTAACTTGGGACGAACTAAGACAAACCTTAGAATGAGACTAACATTTTTCTTTGTTCGTCCAAAGTTAGTCTCGTTAGTCTCATTCTAAGGTTTGTCTAAGTTCGTCCTTAGAAAGAGAATAACTTGGGACGAACTTAGACAAACCTTAGAATGAGACTTAAATTTGTCTTTGTTCGTCCCAAGTTAGTCTCGTTAGTCTCATTCTAAGGTTTGTCTAAGTTCGTCCTTAGAAAGTGACTAACTTGGGACGAACTAAGACAAATCTTAGAATGGGACTTAAATTTGTCTTTGTTCGTCTCAAGTTAGTCTCGTTAGTCTCATTCTAAGGTTTGTCTAAGTTCGTCCTTAGAAAGAGACTAACTTGGGACGAACTTAGACAAACCTTAGAATGGGACTTAAGTTTGTCTTTGTTCGTCCCAAGTTAGTCTCGTTTGTTTCATTCTAAGGTTTGTCCAAGTTCGTCCTTAGAAAGAGACTAACTTGGGACGAACTTAGACAAACCTTAGAATGAGACTTAATTTTGTCTTTGTTCATCCCAAGTCAGTCTCGTTAGTCTCATTCTAAGGTTTGTCTAAGTTCGTACTTAGAAAAAGACTAACTTGGGACGAACTAAGACAAACCTTAGAATGAGACTTAAGTTCGTCCCAAGTTAGTCTCGTTAGTCTCATTCTAAGGTTTGTCTAAGTTCGTCCTTAGAAAGAGACTAACTTGGGACGAACTAAGACAAACCTTAGAATGGGACTTAAGTTTGTCTTTGTTCGTCCCAAGTTAGTCTTGTTAGTTTCATTCTAAGGTTTGTCTAAGTTCGTCCTTAGAAAGAGACTAACTTGGAACGAACTTAGACAAACCTTAGAATGAGACTTAAGTTTGTCTTTGTTCGTCCCAAGTTTGTCTCGTTAGTCTCATTCTAAGGTTTGTCTAAGTTCGTCCTTAGAAAGAGATTAACTTGGGACGAACTTAGACAAACCTTAGAATGAGACTTAAGTTTGTCTTTATTCGTCCCAAGTTAGTCTCGTTAGTCTCATTCTAAGATTTGTCTAAGTTCGTCCTTAGAAAGAGACTAACTTGGGATGAACTAAGACAAACCTTAGAATGAGACTAACGTTTTTCTTTGTTCGTCCAAAGTTAGTCTCGTTAGTCTCATTCTAAGGTTTGTCTAAGTTCGTCCTTAGAAAGAGAATAACTTGGGACGAACTTAGACAAACCTTAGAATGAGACTTAAGTTTGTCTTTGTTCGTCCCAAGTTAGTCTCGTTAGTCTCATTCTAAGGTTTGTCTAAGTTCGTCCTTAGAAAGAGACTAACTTGGGACGAACTTAGACAAACCTTAGAATGGGACTTAAGTTTGTCTTTGTTCGTCCCAAGTTTGTCTCCTTAGTCTCATTCTAAGGTTTGTCTAAGTTCGTCCTTAGAAAGAGACTAACTTGGGATGAACTTAGACAAACCTTAAAATGAGACTTAAGTTTGTATTTGTTCGTCCAAAGTTAGTCTCGTTAGTCTCATTCTAAGTTTTGTCTAAGTTCGTCCTTAGAAAGAGACTAACTTGGTACGAACTAAGACAAACCTTAGAATGAGACTAACGTTTGTCTTTGTTCGTCCCAAGTTAGTCTCGTTAGTCTCATTCTAATGTTTGTCTAAGTTCGTCCTTAGAAAGAGAATAACTTGAGACGAACTTAGACAAACCTTAGAATGAGACTTAAGTTTGTCTTTGTTCGTCCCAAGTTAGTCTCGTTAGTCTCATTCCAAGGTTTGTCTAAGTTCGTCCTTAGAAAGAGACTAACTTGGGACGAACTAAGACAAACCTTAGTATGGGACTTAAGTTTGTCCTTGTTCGTCCCAAGTTTGACTCGTTAGTCTCATTCTAAGGTTTGTCTAAGTTCGTCCTTTGAAAAAGACTAACTTGGGACGAACTTAGACAAATCTTTGAATGAGACTTAAGTTTGTCTTTGTTCATCCCAAGTTTGTCTCGTTAGTCTCATTTTAAGGTTTTTCTAAGTTCGTCCTTAGAAAGAGACTAACTTGGGACGAACTTAGACAAACCTTAGAATGAGACTTAAGTTTGTCTTTGTTCGTCCCAAGTCAGTCTCATTAGTCTCATTCTAAGGTTTGTCTAAGTACGTCCTTAGAAAAAGACTAACTTTGGATGAACTAAGACAAACCTTAGAATGAGACTTAAGTTCGTCTTTGTTCGTTCAAAGTTAGTCTCGTTAGTCTCATTCTAAGGTTTGTTTAAGTTCGTCCTTAGAAAGAGACTAACTTGGGACGAACTAAGACAAACCTTAGAATGGGACTTAAGTTTGTCTTTGTTCATCCCAAGTTAGTCTCGTTAGTTTCATTCTAAGGTATGTCTAAGTTTGTCCTTAGAAAGAGACTAACTTGGGACGAACTTAGACAAACCTTAGAATGAGACTTAAGTTTGTCTTTGTTCATCCCAAGTTTGTCTCGTTAGTCTCATTCTAAGGTTTGTCTAAGTCCGTCCTTAGAAAGAGATTAACTTGGGACGAACTTAGACAAACCTTAGAATGAGACTTAAGTTTGTCTTTGTTTGTCCAAAGTTAGTCTCGTTAGTCTCACTCTAAGGTTTGTCTAAGTTCGTCCTTAGAAAGAGACTAACTTGGGACGAACTAAGACAAACCTTAGAATGAGACTAACGTTTTTCTTTGTTCGTCCAAAGTTAGTCTCGTTTGTCTCATTCTAAGGTTTGTCTAAGTTCGTCCTTAGAAAGAGAATAACTTGGGACGAACTTAGACAAACCTTAGAATGAGACTTAAGTTTGTCTTTGTTCGTCCCAAGTTAGTCTCGTTAGTCTCATTCTAAGGTTTGTCTAAGTTCGTCCTTAGAAAGAGACTAACTTGGGACAAACTTAGACAAACCTTAGAATGAGACTTAAGTTTGTCTTTGTTCGTCTCAAGTTAGTCTCGTTAGTCTCATTCTAAGGTTTGTCTAAGTTCGTCCTTAGAAAGAGACTAACTTGGGACGAACTAAGACAATCTTTAGAATGAGACTAACTTTTGTCTTTGTTCGTCCCAAGTTAGTCTCGTTAATCTCATTCTAAGGTTTGTCTAAGTTCGACCTTAGAAAGAGACTAACTTGGGGCGAACTAAGACAAAACTTAGAATGGGACTTAAGTTTGTCTTTGTTCGTCCTTAGTTAGTCACGTTAGTCTCATTCTAAGGTTTGTCTAAGTTCGTCCTTAGAAAGAGACTAACTTGGGACGAACTTAGACAAACTTTAGAATGACACTAACGTTTGTCTTTGTTCGTCCCAAGTTAGTCTCGTTAATCTCATTCTAAGGTTTGTCTAAGTTCGTCCTTGTAAAGAGAATAACTTGGGACGAACTTAGACAAACCTTAGAATGGGACTTAAGTTTGTCTTTGTTTGTCCCAAGTTACTCTTGTTAGTCTCATTCTAAGATTTGTCTATGTTCGTCCTTAGAAAGAGACTAACTTGGGACGAACTTAGACAAACCTTAGAATGAGACTAACGTTTTTCTTTGTTCGTCCCAAGTTAGTCTCGTTAGTCTCATTCTAATGTTTGTCTAAGTTCGTCCTTAGAAAGAGAATAACTTGAGACGAACTTAGACAAACCTTAGAATGAGACTTAAGTTTGTCTTTGTTCGTCCCAAGTTAGTCTCGTTAGTCTCATTCTAAGGTTTGTCTAAGTTCGTCCTTAGAAAGAGACTAACTTGGGACGAACTAAGACAAACCTTAGTATGGGACTTAAGTTTGTCCTTGTTCGTCGCAAGTTTGACTCGTTAGTCTCATTCTAAGGTTTGTCTAAGTTCGTTCTTTGAAAGAGACTAACTTGGGACGAACTTAGACAAATCTTTGAATGAGACTTAAGTTTGTCTTTGTTCATCCCAAGTTTGTCTCGTTAGTCTCATTCTAAGGTATGTCTAAGTTCGTCCTTAGAAAGAGACTAACTTGGGACGAACTTAGACAAACCTTAGAATGAGACTTAAGTTTGTCTTTGTTCGTCCCAAGTCAGTCTCGTTAGTCTCATTCTAAGGTTTGTCTAAGTTCGTCCTTAGAAAAAGACTAACTTTGGATGAACTAAGACAAACCTTAGAATGAGACTTAAGTTCGTCTTTGTTCGTTCCAAGTTAGTCTCGTTAGTCTCATTCTAAGGTTTGTTTAAGTTCGTCCTTAAAAAGAGACTAACTTGGGACGAACAAAGACAAACCTTAGAATGGGACTTAAGTTTGTCTTTGTTCATCCCAAGTTAGTCTCGTTAGTTTCATTCTAAGGTATGTCTAAGTTCGTCCTTAGAAAGAGACTAACTTGGGACGAACTTAGACAAACCTTAGAATGAGACTTAAGTTTGTCTTTGTTCATCCCAAGTTTGTCTCGTTAGTCTCATTCTAAGGTTTGTCTAAGTTCGTCCTTAGAAAGAAACTAACTTGGGACGAACTTAGACAAACCTTAGAATGAGACTTAAGTTTGTCTTTGTTTGTCCCAAGTTAGTCTCGTTAGTATCACTCTAAGGTTTGTCTAAGTTCGTTCTTAGAAAGAGACTAACTTGGGACGAACTAAGACAAACCTTAGAATGAGACTAACGTTTTTCTTTGTTCGTCCAAAGTTAGTCTCGTTAGTCTCATTCTAAGGTTTGTCTAAGTTCGTCCTTAGAAAGAGAATAACTTGGGACGAACTTAGACAAACCTTAGAATGAGACTTAAGTTTGTCTTTGTTCGTCCCAAGTTAGTCTCGTTAGTCTCATTCTAAGGTTTGTCTAAGTTCGTCCTTAGAAAGAGACTAACTTGGGACGAACAAAGACAAACCTTAGAATGGGACTTAAGTTTGTCTTTGTTCGTCCCAAGTTAGTCTCGTTAGTCTCATTCTAAGGTTTGTCTAAGTTCGTCCTTAGAAAAAGACTAACTTGGGACGAACTTAGACAAACCTTAGAATGGGACTTAAGTTTGTCTTTGTTCGTCCCAAGTTAGTCTCGTTAGTTTCATTCTAAGGTTTGTCCAAGTTCGTCCTTAGAAAGAGACTAACTTGGGACGAACTTAGACGAACCTTAGAATGAGACTTAAGTTTGTCTTTGTTCGTCCCAAGTCAGTCTCGTTAGTCTCATTCTAAGGTTTGTCTAAGTTCGTCCTTAGAAAAAGACTAACTTGGGACGAACTAAGACAAACCTTAGAATGAGACTTAAGTTCGTCTTTGTTCGTCCCAAGTTAGTCTCGTTAGTCTCATTCTAAGGTTTGTCTAAGTTCATCCTCAGAAAGAGACTAACTTGGGACGAACTACGACAAACCTTAGAATGGGACTTAAGTTTGTCTTTGTTCGTCCCAAGTTAGTCTCGTTAGTTTCATTCTAAGGTTTGTCTAAGTTCGTCCTTAGAAAGAGACTAACTTGGGACGAACTTAGACAAACCTTAGAATGAGACTTAAGTTTGTCTTTGTTAGTCCCAAGTTTGTCTCGTTAGTCTCATTCTAAGGTTTGTCTAAGTTCGTCCTTAGAAAGAGATTAACTTGGGACGAACTTAGACAAACCTTAGAATGAGACTTAAGTTTGTCTTTGTTCGTCCCAAGTTAGTCTCGTTAGTCTCATTCTAAGATTTGTCTAAGTTCGTCCTTAGAAAGAGACTAACTTGGGACGAACTTAGACAAACCTTAGAATGAGACTAACGTTTTTCTTTGTTCGTCCAAAGTTAGTCTCGTTAGTCTCATTCTAAGGTTTGTCTAAGTTCGTCCTTAGAAAGTGAATAACTTGGGACAAACTTAGACAAACCTTAGAATGAGACTTAAGTTTGTCTTTGTTCGTCCCAAGTCAGTCTCGTTAGTCTCGTTCTAAGGTTTGTCTAAGTTCGTACTTAGAAAGAGACTAACTTGGGACGAACTAAGACAAACCTTAGAATGGGACTTAAGTTTGTCTTTGTTCGTCCCAAGTTAGTCTCGTCAGTCTCATTCTAAGGTTTTTCTAAGTTTGTTCTTAGAAAGAGACTAACTTGGGATGAACTTAGACAAACCTTAGAATGGGACTTAAGTTTGTCTTTGTTCGTTCCAAGTTTGTCTCGTTAGTCTCATTCTAAGATTTGTCTAAGTTCGTACTTAGAAAGAGACTAACTTGGGACGAACTAAGACAAACCTTAGAATGGGACTTAAGTTTGTCTTTGTTCGTCCCAAGTTAGTCTCGTTAGTCTCATTCTAAGGTTTGTCTAAGTTCGTCCTTAGAAAGAGACTAACTTGGGACGAACTAAGACAAACCTTAGAATGAGACTAACATTTTTCTTTGTTCGTCCAAAGTTAGTCTCGTTAGTCTCATTCTAAGGTTTGTCTAAGTTCGTCCTTAGAAAGAGAATAACTTGGGACGAACTTAGACAAACCTTAGAATGAGACTTAAATTTGTCTTTGTTCGTCCCAAGTTAGTCTCGTTAGTCTCATTCTAAGGTTTGTCTAAGTTCGTCCTTAGAAAGTGACTAACTTGGGACGAACTAAGACAAACCTTAGAATGGGACTTAAGTTTGTCTTTGTTCGTCTCAAGTTAGTCTCGTTAGTCTCATTCTAAGGTTTGTCTAAGTTCGTCCTTAGAAAGAGACTAACTTGGGACGAACTTAGACAAACCTTAGAATGGGACTTAAGTTTGTCTTTGTTCGTCCCAAGTTAGTCTCGTTTGTTTCATTCTAAGGTTTGTCCAAGTTCGTCCTTAGAAAGAGACTAACTTGGGACGAACTTAGACAAACCTTAGAATGAGACTTAATTTTGTCTTTGTTCATCCCAAGTCAGTCTCGTTAGTCTCATTCTAAGGTTTGTCTAAGTTCGTACTTAGAAAAAGACTAACTTGGGACGAACTAAGACAAACCTTAGAATGAGACTTAAGTTCGTCCCAAGTTAGTCTCGTTAGTCTCATTCTAAGGTTTGTCTAAGTTCGTCCTTAGAAAGAGACTAACTTGGGACGAACTAAGACAAACCTTAGAATGGGACTTAAGTTTGTCTTTGTTCGTCCCAAGTTAGTCTTGTTAGTTTCATTCTAAGGTTTGTCTAAGTTCGTCCTTAGAAAGAGACTAACTTGGAACGAACTTAGACAAACCTTAGAATGAGACTTAAGTTTGTCTTTGTTCGTCCCAAGTTTGTCTCGTTAGTCTCATTCTAAGGTTTGTCTAAGTTCGTCCTTAGAAAGAGATTAACTTGGGACGAACTTAGACAAACCTTAGAATGAGACTTAAGTTTGTCTTTATTCGTCCCCAGTTAGTCTCGTTAGTCTCATTCTAAGATTTGTCTAAGTTCGTCCTTAGAAAGAGACTAACTTGGGATGAACTAAGACAAACCTTAGAATGAGACTAACGTTTTTCTTTGTTCGTCCAAAGTTAGTCTCGTTAGTCTCATTCTAAGATTTGTCTAAGTTCGTCCTTAGAAAGAGAATAACTTGGGACGAACTTAGACAAACCTTAGAATGAGACTTAAGTTTGTCTTTGTTCGTCCCAAGTTAGTCTCGTTAGTCTCATTCTAAGGTTTGTCTAAGTTCGTCCTTAGAAAGAGACTAACTTGAGACGAACTTAGACAAACCTTAGAATGGGACTTAAGTTTGTCTTTGTTCGTCCCAAGTTTGTCTCCTTAGTCTCATTCTAAGGTTTGTCTAAGTTCGTCCTTAGAAAGAAACTAACTTGGGATGAACTTAGACAAACCTTAAAATGAGACTTAAGTTTGTATTTGTTCGTCCAAAGTTAGTCTCGTTAGTCTCATTCTAAGGTTTGTCTAAGTTCGTCCTTAGAAAGAGACTAACTTGGTACGAACTAAGACAAACCTTAGAATGAGACTAACGTTTGTCTTTGTTCGTCCCAAGTTAGTCTCTTTAGTCTCTTTCTAAGGTTTGTCTAAGTTCGTCCTTAGAAAGAGACTAACTTAAGACAAACTTAGACAAACCTTAGAATGAGACTTAAGTTTGTCTTTGTTCATCCCAAGTTTGTCTCGTTAGTCTCATTCTAAGGTTTGTCTAAGTTCTTCCTTAGAAAGAGACTAACTTGGGACGAACTTAGACAAACCATAGAATGAGACTTATGTTTGTCTTTGTTCGTCCCAAGTTAGTCTCGTTAGTCTCATTCTAATGTTTGTCTAAGTTCGTCCTTAGAAAGAGAATAACTTGAGACGAACTTAGACAAACCTTAGAATGAGACTTAAGTTTGTCTTTGTTCGTCCCAAGTTAGTCTCGTTAGTCTCATTCTAAGGTTTGTCTAAGTTCGTCCTTAGAAAGAGACTAACTTGGGACGAACTAAGACAAACCTTAGTATGGGACTTAAGTTTGTCCTTGTTCGTCCCAAGTTTGACTCGTTAGTCTCATTCTAAGGTTTGTCTAAGTTCGTCCTTTGAAAGAGACTAACTTGGGACGAACTTAGACAAATCTTTGAATGAGACTTAAGTTTGTCTTTGTTCATCCCAAGTTTGTCTCGTTAGTCTCATTCTAAGGTATGTCTAAGTTCGTCCTTAGAAAGAGACTAACTTGGGACGAACTTAGACAAACCTTAGAATGAGACTTAAGTTTGTCTTTGTTCGTCCCAAGTCAGTCTCGTTAGTCTCATTCTAAGGTTTGTCTAAGTTCGTCCTTAGAAAGAGACTAACTTAGGACGACCTAAGACAAACCATAGAATGAGACTTAAGTTTGTCTTTATTCGTCCCAAGGTAGTCTCGTTAGTCTCATTCTAAGGTTTGTCTAAGTTCGTCCTTAAAAAAAGACTAACTTGGGACGAACTTAGACAAACCTTAGAATGAGACTTATGTTTGTCTTTGTTCGTCAAAAGTTCGTCACGTTAGTCTCATTTTAAGGTTTGTCTAAGTTCATCCTTAGAAAGAGACTAACTTGGGACGAACTTAGACAAACCTTAGAATGAGACTTAAGTTTGTCTTTGTTCGTCCCAAGTCAGTCTCATTAGTCTCATTCTAAGGTTTGTCTAAGTACGTCCTTAGAAAAAGACTAACTTTGGATGAACTAAGACAAACCTTAGAATGAGACTTAAGTTCGTCTTTGTTCGTTCAAAGTTAGTCTCGTTAGTCTCATTCTAAGGTTTGTTTAAGCTCGTCCTTAGAAAGAGACTAACTTGGGACGAACTAAGACAAACCTTAGAATGGGACTTAAGTTTGTCTTTGTTCATCCCAAGTTTGTCTCGTTAGTCTCATTCTAAGGTTTGTCTAAGTCCGTCCTTAGAAAGAGACTAACTTTGGACGAACTTAGACAAACCTTAGAATGAGACTTAAGTTTGTCTTTGTTTGTCCCAAGTTAGTCTCGTTAGTCTCACTCTAAGGTTTGTCTAAGTTCGTCCTTAGAAATAGACTAACTTGGGACGAACTAAGACAAACCTTAGAATGAGACTAACGTTTTTCTTTGTTCGTCCAAAGTTAGTCTCGTTTGTCTCATTCTAAGGTTTGTCTAAGTTCGTCCTTAGAAAGAGAATAACTTGGGACGAACTTAGACAAACCTTAGAATGAGACTTAAGTTTGTCTTTGTTCATCCCAAGTTAGTCTCGTTAGTCTCATTCTAAGGTTTGTCTAAGTTCGTCCTTAGAAAGAGACTAACTTGGGACGAACTTAGACAAACCTTAGAATGAGACTTAAGTTTGTCTTTGTTCGTCCCAAGTTAGTCTCGTTAGTCTCATTCTAAGGTTTGTCTAAGTTCGTCCTTAGAAAGAGACTAACTTGGGACGAACTAAGACAAACTTTAGAATGAGACTAACTTTTGTCTTTGTTCGTCCCAAGTTAGTCTCGTTAATCTCATTCTAAGGTTTGTCTAAGTTCGACCTTAGAAAGAGACTAACTTGGGGCGAACTAAGACAAAACTTAGAATGGGACTTAAGTTTGTCTTTGTTCGTCCTTAGTTAGTCACGTTAGTCTCATTCTAAGGTTTGTCTAAGTTCGTCCTTAGAAAGAGACTAACTTGGGACGAACTTAGACAAACCTTAGAATGAGACTTAAGTTTGTCTTTGTTCGTCCCAAGTTTGTCTCGTTAGTCTCATTCTAAGGGTTGTCTAAGTTCATCCTTAGAAAGAGACTAACTTGGGATGAACTTAGACAAACTTTAGAATGACACTAACGTTTGTCTTTGTTCGTCCCAAGTTAGTCTCGTTAATCTCATTCTAAGGTTTGTCTAAGTTCGTCCTTAGAAAGAGAATAACTTGGGACGAACTTAGACAAACCTTAGAATGGGACTTAAGTTTGTCTTTGTTCGTCCCAAGTTAGTCTCGTTAGTCTCATTCTAAGGTTTGTCTAAGTTCGTCCTTCGAAAGAGACTAACTTGGGACGAACTAAGACAAACCTTAGAATGGGACTTAAGTTTGTCTTTGTTCGTCCCAAGTTAGTCTCGTTAGTCTCATTCTAAGGTTTGTCTAAGTTCGTCCTAAGAAAGAGACTAACTTGGGACGAACTTAGACAAACCTTAGAATGGGACTTAAGTTTGTCTTTGTTCATCCCAAGTTAGTCTCGTTAGTTTCATGCTAAGGTTTGTCCAAGTTCGTCCTTAGAAAGAGACTAACTTGGGACGAACTTAGACAAACCTTAGAATGAGACTTAAGTTTGTCTTTGTTCGTCCCATGTCAGTCTCGTTAGTCTCATTCTAAGGTTTTTCTAAGTTCCTCCTTAGAAAAAGACTAACTTGGGACGAACTAAGACAAACCTTAGAATGAGACTTAAGTTCGTCTTTGTTCGTCCCAAGTTAGTCTCGTTAGTCTCATTCTAAGGTTTGTCTGAGTTCGTCCTTAGAAAGAGACTAACTTGGGACGAACTAAGACAAACCTTAGAATGGGACTTAAGTTTGTCTTTGTTCGTCCCAAGTTAGTCTCGTTAGTTTCATTCTAAGGTTTGTCTGAGTTCGTCCTTAGAAAGAGACTAACTTGGGACGAACTTAGACAAACCTTAGAATGAGACTTAAGTTTGTCTTTGTTCGTCCCAAGTTTGTCTCGTTAGTCTCATTCTATGGTTTGTCTTAGTTCGTCCTTAGAAAGAGATTAACTTGGGATGAACTTAGACAAACCTTAGAATGAGACTTAAGTTTGTCTTTGTTTGTCCCAAGTTAGTCTTGTTAGTCTCATTCTAAGATTTGTCTATGTTCGTCCTTAGAAAGAGACTAACTTGGGACGAACTTAGACAAACCTTAGAATGAGACTAACGTTTTTCTTTGTTCGTCCAAAGTTAGTCTCGTTAGTCTCATTCTAAGGTTTGTCTAAGTTCGTCCTTAGAAAGAGAATAACTTGGGACGAACTTAGACAAACCTTAGAATGAGACTTAAGTTTGTCTTTGTTCGTCCGAAGTTAGTCTCGTTAGTCTCATTCTAAGGTTTGTCTAAGTTCGTACTTAGAAAGAGACTAACTTGGGATGAACTAAGACAAACCTTAGAATTGGACTTAAGTTTGTCTTTGTTCATCCCAAGTTAGTCTCGTTAGTCTCATTCTAAGGTTTGTCTAAGTTCGTCCTTAGAAAGAGACTAACTTGGGACGAACTTAGACAAACCTTAGAATGGGACTTAAGTTTGTCTTCATTTGTCCCAAGTTTGTCTCGTTAGTCTCATTCTAAGGTTTGTCTAAGTTCGTCCTTAGAAAGAGACTAACTTTGGATGAACTTAGACAAACCTTAGAATGAGACTTAAGTTTGTCTTTGTTCGTCAAAAGTTAGTCTCGTTAGTCTCATTCTAAGGTTTGTCTAAGTTCGTCCTTAGAAAGAGACTAACTTGGGAAGAACTAAGACAAACCTTAGAATGAGACTAAAGTTTGTCTTTGTTCGTCCCAAGTTAGTCTCGTTAGTCTCATTCTAAGGTTTGTCTAAGTTCGTCCTTAGAAAGAGACAAACTTGGGACGAACTTAGACAAACCTTAGAATGAGACTTAAGTTTGTCTTTGTTTGTCCCAAGTTAGTCTCGTTAGTCTCATTCTAAGGTTTGTCTAAGTTCGTCCTTAGAAAGAGACTAACTTGGGACGAACTAAGACAAACCTTAGAATGGGACTTAAGTTTGTCTTTGTTCGTCCCAAGTTAGTCTCGTTAGTCTCATTCTGAAGTTTATCTAAGTTTGTCCTTAGAAAGAGACTAACTTGTAACGAACTTAGACAAACCTTAGAATGAGACTTAAGTTTGTCTTTGTTCGTCCCAAGTATGTCTCGTTAGTCTCATTCTAAGGTTTGTCTAAGTTCGTCCTTAGAAAGAGACTAACTTGGGACGAACTTAGACAAACCTTAGAATGAGACTTAAGTTTGTCTTTGTTCGTCCCAAGTTAGTCTCGTTAGTTTTATTCTAAGGTTTGTCTAAGTTCGTCCTTAGAAAGAGACTAACTTGGGACGAACTTAGACAAACCTTAGAATGAGACTTAAGTTTGTCTTTGTTCGTCCCAAGTTTGTCTCGCAAGTCTCATTCTAAGGTTTGTCTAAGTTCGTACTTAGAAAGAGACTAACTTGGGACGAACTTAGACAAACCTTAGAATGAGCCTAACGTTTTTCTTTGTTCGTCCCAAGTTAGTCTCGTTAGTCTCATTCTAAGGTTTGTCTAAGTTCGTCCTTAGAAAGAGACTAACTTGGGACGAATAAAGACAAACTTAAGTCTCATTCTAAGGTTTGTCTAAGTTCGTACTTAGAAAGAGACTAACTTGGGACGAACTTAGACAAACCTTAGAATGAGACTTAAGTTTGTCTTTATTCGTCCCAAGTTAGTCTCGTTAGTCTCACTCTAAGGTTTGTCTAAGTTCGTCCTTAGAAAGAGACTAACTTGGGACGAACTAAGACAAACCTTAGAATGAGACTAACGTTTTTCTTTGTTCGTCCAAAGTTAGTCTCGTTAGTCTCATTCTAAGGTTTGTCTAAGTTCGTCCTTAGAAAGAGAATAACTTGGGACGAACTTAGACAAACCTTAGAATGAGACTTAAGTTTGTCTTTGTTCGTCCCAAGTTAGTCTCGTTAGTCTCATTCTAAGGTTTGTCTAAGTTCGTCCTTAGAAAGAGACTAATTTGGGACAAACTTAGACAAACCTTAGAATGAGACTTAAGTTTGTCTTTGTTCGTCCCAAGTTAGTCTCGTTAGTCTCATTCTAAGGTTTGTCTAAGTTCGTCCTTAGAAAGAGACTAACTTGGGACGAACTAAGACAAACTTTAGAATGAGACTAACTTTTGTCATTGTTCGTCCCAAGTTAGTCTCGTTAATCTCATTCTAAGGTTTGTCTAAGTTCGACCTCAGAAAGAGACTAACTTGGGGCGAACTAAGACAAACCTTAGAATGAGACTTAAGTTCGTCTTTGTTCGTCCCAAGTTAGTCTCGTTAGTCTCATTCTAAGGTTTGTCTAAGTTCATCCTTAGAAAGAGACTAACTTGGGACGAACTAAGACAAACCTTAGAATGGGACTTAAGTTTGTCTTTGTTCGTCCCAAGTTAGTCTCGTTAGTTTCATTCTAAGGTTTGTCTGAGTTCATCCTTAGAAAGAGACTAACTTGGGACGAACTTAGACAAACCTTAGAATGAGAGTTAAGTTTGTCTTTGTTCGTCCCAAGTTTGTCTCATTAGTCTCATTCTAAGGTTTGTCTTAGTTCGTCCTTAGAAAGATATTAACTTGGGATGAACTTAGACAAACCTTAAAATGAGACTTAAGTTTGTCTTTGTTTGTCCCAAGTTAGTCTTGTTAGTCTCATTCTAAGATTTGTCTATGTTCGTCCTTAGAAAGAGACTAACTTGGGACAAACTTAGACAAACCTTAGAATGAGACTAACGTTTTTCTTTGTTCGTCCAAAGTTAGTGTCGTTAGTCTCATTCTAAGGTTTGTCTAAGTTCGTCCTTAGAAAGAGAATAACTTGGGACGAACTTAGACAAACCTTAGAATGAGACTTATGTTTGTCTTTGTTCGTCCCAAGTTAGTCTCGTTAGTCTCATTCTAAGGTTTGTCTAAGTTCGTCCTTAGAAAGAGACTAACTTGGGACGAACTTAGACAAACCTTAGAATAGGACTTAAGTTTGTCATCGTTTGTCCCAAGTTTGTCTCGTTAGTCTCATTCTAAGGTTTGTCTAAGTTCGTCCTTAGAAAGAGACTAACTTTGGATGAACTTAGACAAACCTTAGAATGAGACTTAAGTTTGTCTTTGTTCGTCAAAAGTTAGTCTCGTTAGTCTCATTCTAAGGTTTGTCTAAGTTCGTCCTTAGAAAGAGACTAACTTGGGAAGAACTAAGACAAACCTTAGAATGAGACTAACGTTTGTCTTTGTTCGTCCCAAGTTAGTCTCGTTAGTCTCATTCTAAGGTTTGTCTAAGTTCGTCCTTAGAAAGAGACAAATTTGGGACGAACTTAGACAAACCTTAGAATGAGACTTAAGTTTGTCTTTGTTTGTCCCAAGTTAGTCTCGTTAGTCTCATTCTAAGGTTTGTCTAAGTTCGTCCTTAGAAAGAGACTAACTTGGGACGAACTAAGACAAACCTTAGAATGGGACTTAAGTTTGTCTTTGTTCGTCCCAAGTTAGTCTCGTTAGTCTCATTCTGAAGTTTGTCTAAGTTCGTCCTTAGAAATAGACTAACTTGGGACGAACTTAGACAAACCTTAGAATGAGACTTAAGTTTGTCTTTGTTCGTCCCAAGTAGGTCTCGTTAGTCTCATTCTATGGTTTGTCTAAATTCGTCCTTAGAAAGAGACTAACTTGGGACGAACTTAGACAAACCTTAGAATGAGACTTAAGTTTGTCTTTGTTCGTCCCAAGTTAGTCTCGTTAGTTTCATTCTAAGGTTTGTCTAAGTTCGTCCTTAGAAAGAGACTAACTTGGGACGAACTTAGACGAACCTTAGAATGAGACTTAAGTTTGTCTTTGTTCGTCCCAAGTTTGTCTCGCTAGTCTCATTCTAAGGTTTGTCTAAGTTCGTCCTTAGAAAGAGATTAACTTGGGACGAACTTAGACAAACCTTAGAATGAGACTTAAGTTTGTCTTTGTTTGTCCCAAGTTAGTCTCATTACTCTCATTCTAAGATTTGTCTAAGTTCGTCCTTAGAAAGAGACTAACCTGGGACGAACTTAGACAAACCTTAGAATGAGACTAACGTTTTTCTTTGTTCGTCCAAAGTTAGTCTCGTTAGTCTCATTCTAAGGTTTGTCTAAGTTCGTCCTTAGAAAGAGAATAACTTGGGACGAACTTAGACAAACCTTAGAATGAGACTTAAGTTTGTCTTTATTCGTCCCAAGTTAGTCTCGTTAGTCTCATTCTAAGGTTTATCTAAGTTCGTCCTTAGAAAGAGACTAACTTGGGACGAACTTAGACAAACCTTAGAATGAGACTTAAGTTTGTCTTTGTTTGTCCCAAGTTTGTCTCGTTAGTCTCATTCTGAGGTTTGTCTAAGTTCGTCCTTAGAAAGAGACTAACTTGGGACGAACTAAGACAAACCTTAGAATGGGACTTAAGTTTGTCTTTATTCGTCCCAAGTTAGTCTCGTTAGTTTCATTCTAAGGTTTGTCTGAGTTCGTCCTTAGAAAGAGACTAACTTGGGACGAACTTAGACAAACCTTAGAATGAGACTTAAGTTTGTCTTTGTTCGTCCCAAGTTTGTCTCGTTAGTCTCATTCTAAGGTTTGTCTTAGTTCGTCCTTAGAAAGAGATTAACTTGGGATGAACTTAGACAAACCTTAGAATGAGACTTAAGTTTGTCTTTGTTTGTCCCAAGTTAGTCTTTTTAGTCTCATTCTAAGATTTGTCTATGTTCGTCCTTAGAAAGAGACTAACTTGGGATGAACTTAGACAAACCTTAGAATAAGACTAACGTTTTTCTTTGTTCGTCCAAAGTTAGTCTCGTTAGTCTCATTCTAAGGTTTGTCTAAGTTCGTCCTTAGAAAGAGAATAACTTGGGACGAACTTAGACAAACCTTAGAATGAGACTTAAGTTTGTCTTTGTTCGCCCCAAGTTAGTCTCGTTAGTCTCATTCTAAGGTTTGTCTAAGTTCGTACTTAGAAAGAGACTAACTTGGGACGAACTAAGACAAACCTTAGAATGGGACTTAAGTTTGTCTTTGTTCATCCCAAGTTAGTCTCGTTAGTCTCATTCTAAGGTTTGTCTAAGTTCGTCCTTAGAAAGAGACTAACTTGGGACGAACTTAGACAAACCTTAGAATGGGACTTAAGTTTGTCTTCGTTTGTCCCAAGTTTGTCTCGTTAGTCTCATTCTAAGATTTGTCTAAGTTCGTCCTTAGAAAGAGACTAACTTTGGATGAACTTAGACAAACCTTAGAATGAGACTTAAGTTTGTCTTTGTTCGTCAAAAGTTAGTCTCGTTAGTCTCATTCTAAGGTTTGTCTAAGTTCGTCCTTAGAAAGAGACTAACTTGGGAAGAACTAAGACAAACCTTAGAATGAGACTAACGTTTGTCTTTGTTCGTCCCAAGTTAGTCTCGTTAGTCTCATTCTAAGGTTTGTCTAAGTTCGTCCTTAGAAAGAGACAAACTTGGGACGAACTTAGACAAACCTTAGAATGAGACTTAATTTTGTCTTTGTTTGTCCCAAGTTAGTCTCGTTAGTCTCATTCTAAGGTTTGTCTAAGTTCGTCCTTAGAAAGAGACTAACTTGGGACGAACTAAGACAAACCTTAGAATGGGACTTAAGTTTGTCTTTGTTCGTCCCAAGTTAGTCTCGTTAGTCTCATTCTGAAGTTTGTCTAAGTTCGTCCTTAGAAAGAGACTAACTTGGGACGAACCTAGACAAACCTTAGAATGAGACTTAAGTTTGTCTTTGTTCGTCCCAAGTATGTCTCGTTAGTCTCATTCTAAGGTTTGTCTAAGTTCGTCCTTAGAAAGAGACTAACTTGGGACGAACTTAGACAAACCTTAGAATGAGACTTAAGTTTGTCTTTGTTCGTCCCAAGTTAGTCTCGTTAGTTTCATTCTAAGGTTTGTCTAAGTTCGTCCTTAGAAAGAGACTAACTTGGGACGAACTTAGACAAACCTTAGAATGAGACTTAAGTTTGTCTTTGTTTGTCCCAAGTTAGTCTCATTACTCTCATTCTAAGATTTGTCTAAGTTCGTCCTTAGAAAGAGACTAACCTGGGACGAACTTAGACAAACCTTAGAATGAGACTAACGTTTTTCTTTGTTCGTCCAAAGTTAGTCTCGTTAGTCTCATTCTAAGGTTTGTCTAAGTTCGTCCTTAGAAAGAGAATAACTTGGGACGAACTTAGACAAACCTTAGAATGAGACTTAAGTTTGTCTTTATTCGTCCCAAGTTAGTCTCGTTAGTCTCATTCTAAGGTTTATCTAAGTTCGTCCTTAGAAAGAGACTAACTTGGGACGAACTTAGACAAACCTTAGAATGAGACTTAAGTTTGTCTTTGTTTGTCCCAAGTTTGTCTCGTTAGTCTCATTCTAAGGTTTGTCTAAGTTCGTCCTTAGAAAGAGACTAACTTGGGACGAACTAAGACAAACCTTAGAATGGGACTTAAGTTTGTCTTTATTCGTCCCAAGTTAGTCTCGTTAGTTTCATTCTAAGGTTTGTCTGAGTTCGTCCTTAGAAAGAGACTAACTTGGGACGAACTTAGACAAACCTTAGAATGAGACTTAAGTTTGTCTTTGTTCGTCCCAAGTTTGTCTCGTTAGTCTCATTCTAAGGTTTGTCTTAGTTCGTCCTTAGAAAGAGATTAACTTGGGATGAACTTAGACAAACCTTAGAATGAGACTTAAGTTTGTCTTTGTTTGTCCCAAGTTAGTCTTGTTAGTCTCATTCTAAGATTTGTCTATGTTCGTCCTTAGAAAGAGACTAACTTGGGATGAACTTAGACAAACCTTAGAATAAGACTAACGTTTTTCTTTGTTCGTCCAAAGTTAGTCTCGTTAGTCTCATTCTAAGGTTTGTCTAAGTTCGTCCTTAGAAAGAGAATAACTTGGGACGAACTTAGACAAACCTTAGAATGAGACTTAAGTTTGTCTTTGTTCGTCCCAAGTTAGTCTCGTTAGTCTCATTCTAAGGTTTGTCTAAGTTCGTACTTAGAAAGAGACTAACTTGGGACGAACTAAGACAAACCTTAGAATGGGACTTAAGTTTGTCTTTGTTCATCCCAAGTTAGTCTCGTTAGTCTCATTCTAAGGTTTGTCTAAGTTCGTCCTTAGAAAGAGACTAACTTGGGACGAACTTAGACAAACCTTAGAATGGGACTTAAGTTTGTCTTCGTTTGTCCCAAGTTTGTCTCGTTAGTCTCATTCTAAGGTTTGTCTAAGTTCGTCCTTAGAAAGAGACTAACTTTGGATGAACTTAGACAAACCTTAGAATGAGACTTAAGTTTGTCTTTGTTCGTCAAAAGTTAGTCTCGTTAGTCTCATTCTAAGGTTTGTCTAAGTTCGTCCTTAGAAAGAGACTAACTTGGGAAGAACTAAGACAAACCTTAGAATGAGACTAACGTTTGTCTTTGTTCGTCCCAAGTTAGTCTCGTTAGTCTCATTCTAAGGTTTGTCTAAGTTCGTCCTTAGAAAGAGACAAACTTGGGACGAACTTAGACAAACCTTAGAATGAGACTTAATTTTGTCTTTGTTTGTCCCAAGTTAGTCTCGTTAGTCTCATTCTAAGGTTTGTCTAAGTTCGTCCTTAGAAAGAGACTAACTTGGGACGAACTAAGACAAACCTTAGAATGGGACTTAAGTTTGTCTTTGTTCGTCCCAAGTTAGTCTCGTTAGTCTCATTCTGAAGTTTGTCTAAGTTCGTCCTTAGAAAGAGACTAACTTGGGACGAACCTAGACAAACCTTAGAATGAGACTTAAGTTTGTCTTTGTTCGTCCCAAGTATGTCTCGTTAGTCTCATTCTAAGGTTTGTCTAAGTTCGTCCTTAGAAAGAGACTAACTTGGGACGAACTTAGACAAACCTTAGAATGAGACTTAAGTTTGTCTTTGTTCGTCCCAAGTTAGTCTCGTTAGTTTCATTCTAAGGTTTGTCTAAGTTCGTCCTTAGAAAGAGACTAACTTGGGACGAACTTAGACAAACCTTAGAATGAGACTTAAGTTTGTCTTTGTTCGTCCCAAGTTTGTCTCGCTAGTCTCATTCTAAGGTTTGTCTAAGTTCGTCCTTAGAAAGAGATTAACTTGGGACGAACTTAGACAAACCTTAGAATGAGACTTAAGTTTGTCTTTGTTTGTCCCAAGTTAGTCTCGTTACTCTCATTCTAAGATTTGTCAAAGTTCGTCCTTAGAAAGAGACTAACTTGGGACGAACTTAGACAAACCTTAGAATGAGACTAACGTTTTTCTTTGTTTGTCCAAAGTTAGTCTCGTTAGTCTCATTCTAAGGTTTGTCTAAGTTCGTCCTTAGAAAGAGAATAACTTGGGACGAACTTAGACAAACCTTAGAATGAGACTTAAGTTTGTCTTTCTTCGTCCCAAGTTAGTCTCGTTAGTCTCATTCTAAGGTTTGTCTAAGTTCGTCCTTAGAAAGAGACTAACTTGGGACGAACTTAGACAAACCTTAGAATGAGACTTAAGTTTGTCTTTGTTTGTCCCAAGTTTGTCTCGTTAGTCTCATTCTAAGGTTTGTCTAAGTTCGTCCTTAGAAAGAGACTAACTTGGGATGAACTAAGACAAACCTTAGAATGAGACTAACGTTTTTCTTTGTTCGTCCAAAGTTAGTCACGTTAGTCTCATTCTAAGGTTTGTCTAAGTTCGTCCTTAGAAAGAGAATAACTTGGGACGAACTTAGACAAACCTTAGAATGAGACTTAAGTTTGTCTTTGTTTGTCCCAAGTTTGTCTCGTTAGTCTCATTCTAAGGTTTGTCTAAGTTCGTCCTTAGAAAGAGACTAACTTGGGATGAACTAAGACAAACCTTAGAATGAGACTAACGTTTTTCTTTGTTCGTCCAAAGTTAGTCTCGTTAGTCTCATTCTAAGGTTTGTCTAAGTTCGTCCTTAGAAAGAGAATAACTTGGGACGAACTTAGACAAACCTTAGAATGAGACTTAAGTTTGTCTTTGTTCGTCCCAAGTTAGTCTCGTTAGTCTCATTCTAAGGTTTGTCTATGTTCGTCCTTAGAAAGAGACTAACTATTCAAAGGTTACTCTCTTTCTCTCTCTTCTCTGGCGATTTTGGCGAATCTCGTGACTCGTTTCTTCTCCTCCGACAGCCGGCTGGAGGATTGATTTCGTCTCTGTCTCTCTTCTCTGGCGGGTGCTGGCGGACAGTAGTCAGCTCACGGCTGCTCCTATGGCGAATCCGACGCATCCCCCAGCTCCAGATCTGGTTCCGGCTGATGCAAAGGTTGGACCTTTATCACCGGATCTAGCTCATGTTGGTTCAAAGGAACAACCTTTATCACCGAAGGTTATGGTAAGTGCGAATCCCTTTGCTCCGGCGTCCTCATATGCTTCGGTTTTGAAGCCTAGTGCTCCGGCAAGGTCCAGATTGGTCCCTCGCTTCAAACCAATTGTGCTGCCATCTCGCCAATACTCGATCGTTGATGGGAAGCCCTCCGTTCATTTCATAGCAGCTGAGTTCGAAGCAGGGGTTGCTCTCTTTAAACATTCGCTTGTTGCGAAGTTCACCATGGGGAGGCCGACCATTGAGGTAATCCGGCAAGTCTTCAAGGATAACTGGCATACAAAAGGCAGAGCCACGGTCAGTGATATTTGGGATTCTCGGCATTTGATGATAATACTTGACTCTGAGGAAGATGCAAATGCTGTCCTTACTTCTCCTCTCCGCAAGGTAGGGCACGCCATGTTTAGCCTTTTTCGGTACTCTCCTGATTACAACCCGAAGAAAGAATCATCTACTACAAATAAGTGGGTCAGATTACCAGGTATACATCCTGGTTTTGTTACTCGGAATTATGTGGCTAGCATTGTCAACTCTTTTGGTTTTTTCCTTGATTTGGATGAGAGATCGAAGGCTTGTGCTACCCTCAAATATGTTAGAGCTTGTGTGGAACTTGATGTGTGTAGTCCTATTCCGGATGTAGTCTGAATCACCCTATCTGATGGGAGAGTTTTTTGGCAGAAGATTGAAGTGGAGGGAAATTGGGCCTATTGTACCTATTGTAAGGTTCATGGGCATGATATGTCAATGTGTAGGAAGAAACAAGGCACAAAAAATGAACCTAAGGAGCAGCCTACTATGCATATTCAAAAGGAGCGCAATTCAGTAGAAGTTACTATTCAGAATAGCCATGTGAACCAGAAGAAAATTCCTTATGGCAATCAAGAAGAATGGGTGCAAGTTAAGAAGAAAAAAAGTGCTAGAAAGGTGAGATTTACCAATACTAATATCCCAGTGCTCATGGTGCAAAAGGCAAATGTTGATGTCACTAACAAAGAAGGAAAAAGCATGGAGAAGGCACATGGGAAGGCTGTTATTCAGCTAGCCGAGATGGAGGGAGTGGCTGCAGGGGAGAATTCTATTCAAATAGCTAGTGAAAAGCTACAGGAAGAGGAGAACATTGATCCTAATTTGGCTGTAGTTGTTTTTAAAGAGAATGATAAGGAGGAGGGAAAGATGTGTATGGGTAATTCAATAATGAGTGATGGTGCTGAACTTGGTCCTCATAAAAAATCAATTCTCAGGAGGTCTGACACAATTTATCCCGATTTATCTATGGAGCATCTAGCTAAGAGAATGGAGAGGATGAAAGCTATAAATGGGAATTCTGATGATGTGTATGTTATGGAGGGAGGTAGTATGGTTTATTGTGAAGAGCTAGGCACCTTGGTCCATTCAGGAGCAGCGGCCCATGCTTTACAAGTAAGGAAAGGAATGTGAGATGATGATATTAATATAGCTTTAGCCAAAAAGCTATGGAACATGGAGCACAAAAATCTGAATGTGGAGAAGGTAGCAAGTACTACCTAAAAGAAGGTGATCAATATTGACAAACCAAATTTTATGTTGGAATATCCGTGGGATAGGTAATGTTGATTCTCAATACTACCTCAAAGGTATCCTTAATTCTCATTCTGTTGATATGCTGGTGATTCTGGAGCCGAAAATTAATGGTGGGCGTATATCTAATATTGCTAGCTTCCTTGGTTTTTCAAATTTTTTGGAAGGTGCTGATATTAATGATCATATTTGGCTTTTTTGGAAGGATGATATTGTTGTGGGTAATCCTATCTGGAAAAGACAGTGTGTGACTATTGAAATGAATAGTTTGAATGTTGGGGAAAATATGGCTTGTACCTTCATTTATGCATCCTCTGATAAAAATGAAAGACAGGGTCTTTTTGATGATTTGGTGGAGTATAGTGAATCTGTTAATTGTCCTTGGATTATTGCTGGAGATTTTAATGTTATTTCTAACTGGGATGAGAAAAGAGGTGGCAATCTGGATGATGATGATGATGGTAGTATGGATGCTTTTAACCAATTTCACATGGATGCTGGTGTTTCTGATGTTGGTTTTAAAGGGAACCCTTTTACTTGGAGCAATAATCACAGGGGGGATACTAGAGTTTGGGAGAGACTTGATCGTGTGATCTGCAATGACCAGGCCTTCTGTAAGTTTCCTTGTATGCAAGTGCAGCATCTTGCTCGGGTTAAATTAGATCATTGTCCCTTGCTGATTGATTTGGAGGTTAAAGATAGGAAAGGTTTTTTCTTTCACTATTTGAAAATTTGGGAGGATCATCCTGGTTTTTATGATGCTGTGAAGGATGCTTGGTCTGGGATTTCTCATCCTGATCCTATTATGAGCCTTGGGCTGAAGCTGAAAAATGTTAGGGTCCGGCTAAAAACCTGGAACTGGGCAGTGTTTGGGTGTGTTAAGAGGAAGATCCGCGAGCTGAAAATGAAAATCCAAGTTTTGAAAGAAGACTTCAGGAAGGGTATGATGATGGGCTTAATTCCGATATTCTTAACTGCAAGTTGATGCTTGATGATGTTATTAAACAAGAATTGTGCCTGCTGAAGGAAAAGGCTAGAGTAAGGTGGCTGAAGGATGGTGATGTAAATTCGGCTTTTTTCCATGGTGCTATAAAGATGAGGCGTGTTCAATCACGTGTGAATTTCATAGTTGATGAGAATTCAGTCGCTGCAACGTCGGAGCAGATTGGGGCAGAGGCTGTTGATTTTTATTCCAACCTCCTGACAGGGCATAATCCTCCTCCCCCGACTCATGCTTTCGGGTATTTCGATAGGGTTATTTCTGATGATGAGAATGATGAGCTTACAAGGTGCCCTACTGGTGATGAAATTCTTCAGGAGTTAAAAGGTATGAGTGATGATAGTGCTCCTGGTCCGGACGGGTTTACTGCTCGTTTCTTTGTTTTCTTTTGGGACCTTATTAAGGCAGATGTGCTGAAGGGAGTTACTGGCTTCTTCTTTAGGCTGCAAATTCCTAAAATTATAGGTGGGACTTATCTGACTCTGATTCCGAAGGCTCCAAATCCTACTAGTATTGCTGATTTGCGGCCAATCAATTTATGTAATGTTGCGCATAAAATATTCTCCAGGTTATTAAATTCTCGGTTGGCGCATGTTCTTCACAAGCTTGTTAGCCCTGAGCAAGTTGGTTTTGTGAAAGGGCGGAGTATTCTGGAGAATATTGCCCTTGGTCATGATTTGTTGTTTGATTTCAAGCAAAAAACGGAGGGTGGGAATATTATGATTAAGCTAGACATGTCTAAGGCGTATTGAAATCTACTTGTCTTAATCAAGACAAGTTCCGGATGGTGTTCGAACTGCGTCTCGAACACTTGTTGGACAGTTTCAGGTTGTGTTCAAACAGAGACTGGGACACCTTAGCAGACAATACGTAAACAAAAATAAATAGGAGCACACACGATATGTTACCCAGTTCGGCCTCGCCTACTCTGGGGGGCTTCCCACACCCTAAAAGGGACACATATCTTATTACGAGTTTAGAGCTATTTGTGGACTTACACTTACACAACGCCTTGTTTTTAATAGCCTAGCCTCTAACACTCCATCTCTCGGATTTGCAATCTTGGTTAACCGCAGCTCACCTCGATCCCCTATGGGTAGGACGAGACTTCCCTCTCGACCTAGTCTTGGACCTCCCAGAAGCCCAGTCGCCTTCTCTCGAAGACGTATCTTGATAACTGTGTGTGTGTGCTTGGTAGTTCTTCAAGAATAGTCATAACAGCACCCTGAACAGACTGCTTCTTCGCCGTTGATATTCTGATGTTGAATACTCGGCCGGCCGTCGCTCCTCCTCCAATCTCACGAATGCTCTCGTGTTTTCTTTTCTCTCAGGAAGCGATACAGATCTGGTCGCCCTAGCCTTGTATTTATATGCATGGGCAAGATCCAAATCTGTTCCAAATATCCTCATCAAATATTTAGGAAATATTCCTAAATATTCGATGGATATTTCTAATCCAATCTTTGGGAAGATCTTGATAATTCTTCCACGATAAGTCAGCCAATCCAATCGTCAATCTAATCAGGAGATATTCGTTTGAATATCAGAATCTTCGAGTTCCTCGCTGGCCGACTTCAGATCAAAATATTCTTGTCAAATATTTTGGAGATACTCCTAAAATATTTGATAGATATTCAATCTCTTCCATATCCAATCTTTGGAAATTACTTCCGTGCCAAGCCATCCAATATTCTCGAATCCAAGCTGAAGATATTCATTTGAATATCTGATCTTTAATGATGACTCGTCAATTGATCCCAAGCAGATAATCTCGTCGATCTTCTGGATATGCAAATCTTCATGCGTCGGTTGTACGCGGCACTTCAGTTCTAGTCTGCGATTGAACTCTTTTTGAACACCTGCTTGAACTGTCTAAAGCCGTTTTGCCAAATCCATGCCATTCATGGGAACATCAATCTCCCCCTTGGCATTTTGGCAAAACCAAATCTGCGCTTTAGACACAACTTGAGGAACCAGAACAGTTACCTAAAAATACTCCCCCTTTTTGCCACAAATCGGCAAGGGGTCCAATCAAACAACCTGGTCTCCTCGGCATATGGAATCTTGTCAACTCCCCCTCAAACATAGCCTAGGACGGTGACACATACTGTGAGTCTGTTGGACCATGGTGTTTCAGCAGCTGTTTGACCACGGGTCAGCAAATGATAGGTTTTTGATGATCTGGTTTCTTGAACTGATTCAGCTCGTCTAGTACTGCCGCGTGGTAGTCCTTCTCCGCCTCACTTTGTAATTTCAAGGGCTTGACTTCGTCTAGAAGACATATCTCTCTTTGGCTCATGGCGGCATGACTTTTTCTTTCTTCAAGTGTATTTTCAAAGATGAGATAACATCAAGGAGTTCTGCCTTTCTTCAATCAGGACATCACTAGGATATCCCAAAGTGTGCACCACTTGATTGATTCTTTTCATCTGCTTCTGTTCGACCTCCAGTATGATCTCTACCTCCTTCAGTAGCTGTCCACGTTCAGCTCGAGACATCTTCTCACCGACAACTCTGCTCATAGATGACTCAGGAACATTCTTCCTCTTTAGCTCGGGGTCTTTCAGATGGTTAATATGGAATTCCTTGACCCACTTGTGATAACCCAAAAACTTCATCAGAGCACTTGACATTCTGTCCTGGTCTGTCTTCAAATCTGGATGCTGGATGATGATCAGCTCATAGACAAGCGAAGGGAAGATTCTCTGATGCAGAGACATTGTAGCTATGGCGTGTTCTGCAATCTGGTCGAATATAATTCTTCCCATGTCAATGAGCATCCTGTTTCCAATCTGGTACAGCAGCTGTCCCATCTCCTTCCTGACCGTGGGTCTATGAGGTGTAGGCTTCTAGTTGACTATGGTGATGAAGAAGAACATCAGGTAGAATATAGGCAGATATGCTACTAGGATGGAACTGTCATCCACTTGGTTGCTGCGTCTGTACTGGCAAACCACACTCCATGCTTAGTCACTCCAGTTGGTACACTAGGTGGAACAGAACCTGGAACACTCCTCTTCTTTTTCCTGGATGCACTTGCTCCCCCTGCATCTGTTCTCTGACCATCCTTCTTGGTAGTTACTTCAGTCGAGCATGCTTGGATGGTCACTTTCTTCTTTGGTTTCTCCTTTTCAGACTTCTTGAGCTCAGCCAATGAAGCTGAGTCCCGATTGTCCTCACAATCTCCATTATATGGTCTCTCTAGATCAGTTTATGCATCTCCACATCTGGGTTAGCTTGTTGTTCTAGCTCCCTCGGAACATCTGCTTCAACAGACACTTTCTCAGCAACCTTGTCGGTCTCTGACTTCTCTATCGACTTAACAGGCATACCTCCTTCTCGAGTGATAGTCCCTTCCTTCTGCAAATCTTGGACAACCTCATCAAAGTCCTTGAACATTTCACGAAGCTCGTCATCTTTCTCAAAGGGGTCTGAATCTTCTGATCCATCATCTTCTAGCTGGTGTTGCTTCTGGTTCTCAGCTAATATTGACACATCTTCATTATCTGACTTCTTTTCTCCTTCCACAAAGTCTTCCTCAAGAACCAGACTCCTCTTGCAGGATGATTCAACAAATTGTTCAGCCTCTGATTATGACATAACAAGTCTCCTCCCCCTTACAGCACAAATCCATGCATCGTATTTCGTGAGAGTGTCTTCTTCAGCACGAAGCCAGTGGCATCTACCTTTGCATTCAACAGCTTCTTCTTATTAGAACCACAATGTTAGCCCTCTTGGCTTCACCTTCTTCTGCAGCATCGGCCACAGAATCTACAGCAGGTTTCAATCCCTTCGGCTCCTCATTAACCACTTTGTCACCCTTATAACTCACTGAATCTTTACCAATCGCCTGTACTTCCTCATCAACAGAATTGAGTGCAGTAGCTTAGGAGTGAGAACAAGGGATTACCTCATTGAGAGGTGGTTCACCCATCGCCTGATTTTCCTTCGCAGTCTGCACGCTCCCTTTAGTTGGATTAGGATAAGCCTTTGATGCCTTTGAAGAAGCTTCTTTCAGTTCTGTCACAGCCGCTTCTTCTCCCTTCTTTTTCCCTTCTCTGGTCTTAGGGTTTGCTAATATTGAATCCTCATCCGACTTTGATTCGACTGCCTTTTGATTTTAAAATATTTGGACTCCTCAACTTGCCAAAAACATCTGTTCCAGCCCTCTTCTTTGGTAGGTCAACCCATCTCATTTGCTGGTGTTCTGCTCTTGGCTGACCTCCTTCTGGAACACTTAGTTGGCGATAACACGCAGACCCATAGAGGATCTAAGTGTTTTGAATTGAGCGGCGTTTGTCATGTGTTTCGATGTGATGACCTTCTTCTCCACTAGCTCTCTAATGAAGTGATATCTGATCATGGAGTGTTGTACTGGGTTCTTGGGCAGAAACTTCTTCACCCGTTCCACTCTGTGTTCAGACAGATTCTGCTTCATCCATAGGAACTGAGTGCATCACCTCCCTGTAGCGATGCTCTCTTGCTCTCCTGCAGCGATGCTCTTCTGCTCTCCCAGCATCTGGTCAACGTGTGTTCTAGGAAGGTGTTTCATCTCTCCCACCATGATCAGCTGGAGCTCCTTTTGCATCCGTCTCACGAACTATCCAACCAGCTTCTGTGTACTCGTGACGAACATATGCTGCTTCTCTACTCCCCCTCGCTCATAGCCATGGTCGATGAGGAACATCTTGTACCATGCTCTGGGCGCTTGTGTGAGTCCGTACATAGTCTTCTTCAATTCGTGACTATGCGCAAGATGATATGACTTCCATGCTTCAGATCTGGTGAACTCTCCCAGTTCCACGTGAATGACCAACACCCAAATCTCATCAATAAATGCTTTGTTGACATTCTTCGGACTGGATGAGCATGCAGTCAGTTCTCGATACTTTATCTCATTCACTCGACTCTTCATTACTTCAGATGGATCTTCAACAATTTCCGTAATTGGATAATGCTTGATAGTTCTCCATGAGGGTTGCAGCGCAGGTGCATCATCAAGTATCCCAGCTGGAGTAGGTGTAACTTCATCAGCTGGAACTCCCTCTGGAACTTTATCTTCTATAGACTTGCTCTGAATGGGTGTTTCAGACGATGTCCCACCTCTGCATTTATCATCTTTGGGGACTGAGTTTAGGGCAACTTTGTCTTTCACCTTTCCAGAAGAAGACACTATACCTGTCCCTTGCAATTCCATCTCATTTATTGTGTTTGTCGGATAGACAGTGGCAGCTCCTGTTCCAACTGTGCCTAGAAAGTAGCTTTTGATTGATGACCTACTTCCTTCCATCAGTGTGTCTCCATTCCTATCCAGTACTTGACAGGAATCACGAGTGAATGTAACAGACTGTCCTCCATCACACAATCTACTGATACTGATCAGGTTCACCTTTAACCCATCGATTAAGAGGACATCCTCGAGCTCAGGTAGATCCGGAACCTTTAATGTCCCACAGCCGATCACCTGGCCCTTCCCTCCAACTCCAAAAGTGACAAACTGACGCTTGTGAATAGGTTTAACATTGATGAGATATTGAGGATTACCTGTCATGTGAGCCGAGCATCCACTGTCGAGGTTCCAGCATTCTTCCTTCATGTGACTGAATGAGCTAAGAGCAACGAAGCACACTTCTTTCCTTGTTTTTGGTTTCCAGACTTGTCTGACTCGAGGGGTGACTCTGGATTCCATTACTTTTTGCTCAGCCAGAAGTAGTCGGCACCTTGATTTGATGTGCCCCATCTGATAGCAATACCAACATGTACGATTATTTCTCCTCCATTCAGTACCATGTCTTCCACGGTTGGGCATGAGCTGCTTTCTTCCTTGATTCCCAAGCTGCTTCTCAGGGTGGTGGTTCACACTTTGTTCTGCTCTCTGTGCAGGTATCAGATTTGCCTTAATAGACGAAGTCTTACCTGAGCCACTGTTACCATTGAAGCCGAGACCTCTATGTCCATCTTCAATTCTTTGGGATCTGAGTATGGATTTCAAGTTCTTTGAGCCTGAGTTCAGCATCTTCACCGATCCTTTGAACCTGCTCAATTCTTTTATAGTAGCGAGATGATTATCTCTTTCCATCTCGATTTGCAACTCCAGGGATTCTACCTTGTTCAGAAGATGGACTTCTTTGTGGCTTAAGACAACATTCTTTCTTCTTAGCTTCACCAAGCCTGTAGGATGTGTTTCTCTAATTTTCTCCATCTCAACTTTCAGAGAAGACACAGCTCCTAGGAGTTCCACCTGATGTGCAAGAAGTGATGAACGTTCTTGACTCATCCCGATGAACTCTTTGTTCAAAGCAGAGAGATCTTCCTGCAGTTCCACCTTCTGGGCAACTAGGAGTTTAACCTCCTGCCATATTTTATCCTTTTCTTCTGTCAGGCTCGTCACAGTTTCTGTGAGCTTTATGTTCAAACCAATCAACATCAGCCACTTCTTATGTAGTTCCTTGTACGTCTCAGCAAGGGCCTCATGGGTAAGTTCTTCTTTGTCATTGCCTGAGGTGTCATCAGCAGGCTGTTCAGACAGTGCACTGGAGTATGGGCTTTTACTTGTCTCACTGCAGTCTTCAATAGTGACTACAAGTCCCATGATATTGACATTCTCATGCTCTTCTTCCTCATCGTTAGATTCACTGTCTGGACCCTCATAGGATATTCTGAGAATATCCCATGCTTCCTTGGCCACTTCACATTCAGCAATCAGTTTGAACACGTTCTCATCCACTCCATAGAATATTGCATTCAGGGCCTTTGAATTCCCAACCGCCGCTACTTCATCTGCATCAGACCACAGAACTTCAGGTTTTGGCATAACAACTCCTTCTAGGTTGGCCATCATGGGTTCTGTCCATCCTACCAATACAGCTCTCCAAGCCTTTTCATCGAGAGATTTCAGAAAGGCTTTCATCTTGAATTTCCAATAGGCATAATTCGGCCCTTCAAGCAACGGTGGTCGGTTAGTGCTCTGTCCTTCCTTCAAACTCATCTTGAACAGTTGCCAGATCACACTCTGTATGTCGAGTGTCTGCTCTGATACCAATTGAAATCTACTTGTCTTAGTCAAGACGAGTTCCAGATGGTGTTCGAACTGCGTCTCGAACACTTATTGGGCAGTTTCAGGTTGTGTTCAAACAGAGACTGGGACACCTTAGCAGACAGTACGTAAACAAAACAAAAGAGGAGCACACACGATATGTTACCCAGTTCGGCCTCGCCTACTCTGGGGGGCTTCCCACACCCTAAAAGGGACACAAATCTTATTACGAGTTTAGAGCTATTCGTGGACTTACACTTACACAACGCCTTGTTTGTAATAGCCTAGCCTCTAACATTCCATCTCTCGGATTTGCAATCTCGGTTCACCGCAGCTCACCTCGATCCCCTATGGGTAGGACGAGACTTCCCTCTCGACCTAGTCTTGGACCTCCCAGAAGCCCAGTCACCTTCTCTCGAAGACGTATCTTGATAACTGTGTGTGTGTGTGCTTGGTAGTTCTTCAAGAACAGTCTGAACAGCACCCTGAACAGACTGCTTCTTCACCGTTGATATTCCGGTGTGGAATACTCAGCCGGCCGTCGCTCCTCCTCCAATCTCACTAATGCTCTAGTGTTTTCTTTTCTCTCAGGAAGCGATACAGATCTGGTCGCCCTAGCCTTGTATTTATATGCATGGGCAAGATCCAAATCTGTTCCAAATATCCTCATCAAATATTTAGGAAATATTCCTAAATATTTGATGGATATTTCCAATCCAATCTTTGGGAAGATCTTGATAATTCTTCCACGATAAGTCAGCCAATCCAATCGTCAATCTGATCAAGAGATATTCGTTTGAATATCAGAATCTTCGAGTTCCTCGCTGGCCGACTTCAGATCGAAATATTCTTGTCAAATATTTTGGAGATACTCCTAAAATATTTTATAGATATTCAATCTCTTCCATATCCAATCTTTGGAGATTACTTCCGTGCCAAGCCATCCAATAGTCTCGAATCCAAGCTGAAGATATTCATTTGAATATCTGATCTTTAATGATGACTCGTCAATTGATCCCAATCAGATAATCTCATCGATCTTCTGGATATGCAAATCTTCATGCGTCGGTTGTACGCTGTACTTCAGTTCTAGTCTGCGATTGAACTCTTCTTGAACACCTGCTTGAACTGTCTAAAGCCGTTTTGCCAAATCCATGCCATTCATGGGAACATCACGTATGATAGAATGTCTTGGAGCTTTATTCTGGCTGCTCTGCGTGCTTTTGGCTGCTGCGAAAAATTTGTTGATCTCGTTTTTAGATGCATCTCTAGTCCATGGTTCTCTATTAAATGGGATGGCAGACGCTATGGGCATTTTAAATCCTCTCAGGGGTTGCGGCAAGGTGATCCTCTATCGCCCACGCTTTTCGTTATTGCGATGGAGTGGCTTACCAAGGATATTAACCATGCTGTTAGTGAAGGTTTTATCCAGGGACATTATACTGGTGTTGGAGGAAGGTCCATTACCTCTCTCTTGTTTGTTGATGATATTCTCATTTTTACTAATGGGTGCAAGAAATCAGTTGAAAATCTTAAGGTTATCATCCAAGATTTTTGTGATTACTCCGGCCAGCAACTTAACAACGAAAAGAGCTTTATTTTCTTCCCCAAGAAGATGAGAAGAGCTAGACAGAAGATGCTTCTTGACATTACCAAGTTTCACAAAGGCACTTTTCCTGTGACCTATTTGGGCGTCCCTCTGTATACTGGGCGTACAAAGATTGAATATTTTCAGAGTTTGAAGGAAAAAGTCAGAAAAAGAATTAGTGGGTGGATGAAGAACATGTTATCCTTTGGTGGTAAGATCACTCTTATTGATTTTGTGCTAAATTCAGTTGGCATTCATTGTATGTCTATTCTTCCTATCCCCAGCACTGTTCTCAATCATGTGGGGAATATCATGCAGAGTTTCCTGTGGGACAAAGGGGATGGTAAGAGGAGGCATTGGGTTAATTGGGAGAATGTTTGTAGAGAAAAATCCGCAGGTGGGTTGGGGATTTAACGGCTGGAGGATGTGATGCTGGCCTTGCATGGTAAATTAGCATGGAACTATATTAATTTTGAGTCTTTATGGGCCTTTCATGCTAGGAGGAGATTTATCCATGGCACTAGGGGGTCCTATATTTGGAACTCCATTGATCATATTATTGTTTCTTTGCGTGAGGAGTTGAGATGGATCATTGGGCAAGGGAACATCTCTGTGGCTCAGTTTTGTGATCGTATTGGTATCACCAAACCCAGGTGCCTAGTTAATGCTATGTTGCGGGATGTCCGGAGTGACGTTACTACCTGGCAGGACATCATTAGCCGCATTCCTGCCAATAGACGGAGTCTCTATGAGAATCTAAGTTTTTCTAGTGGGGAAGACATCTTCATTTGGGAGGGGAGTGAGAATGGTTGCTTCTCTGCGAACAAGCTCAGAAGGTCCTTCCAAACTAAGTGGCCGGATGTTAGATGGGCTAATAATATATGGAGCAAGTGGATACCAATGAAAGTTGGTTGTTTTGTGTGGAAGTTTTTCATGTCTGCCGTGCCTACTGATGATAAGGTGATGGGTATTGGTATTAATATGGCTTCGAGGTGTAGATGTTGCTAAAGTCCCTCTGTGGAATCTATCAACCATCTGTTCTTCAAGGGTGACATTGCGCAATCTGCCTGGACTTATTTCAAATCCATGTTTGGGGGTGGTTTGATCGGAGGGAAGGAGAGTTTTACTAGAGTCATTGCTGCTAGAAGCCCCAAGAACTTTATGTCTTGTATTAAAATTGGTGTTGCTTGTTGCATCTTGTGGGAAATTTGGAAGTATCGAAATGGCATTCTTTATGATCAGCGCAGTCCCCCTATTAGGGTGTCCATCAGCAGAGGGGGTATTGATCTTGCTAGATTAGTGCCAGCTAAACTAGCTCGGGATGTTGGGGATGCTAGCCTCAAGCGGGTGCTTCACCTTTCTAAGGCAGGGAGGCTGTTTGATGCGGGCAGATGGATTTCTAGTCCTATCATTCCCAATAGGTGTTCGGCTTACTTAGCCTGTGTTCGAAGAAATGATCGCATGTTTGGAGGCTGTGTCATTAAGAATGATAGAGGTATTGTGGCCAGCTTTTTTGGGATTGAGGTGGTTGAGTCGGATGATTTTTCCTGTTTGAGATCTCTAGCCAAGATGGGCGCTAAACATGGTCTCGATCGTGGGATGGAGGTCAGCCTTGTTGTTAGCTCCTCCGCTTTCATGTTGTGGCTTGACCAGAGGCACTTTCATGATATTCCCTGGAGTGAGTTGTACGAGCAGAGGAGCCTTTTTTCTGAGCTCCCTGATGTCCATTTTCGGAGGTGCTGTCCTAAGGCTAATGGCGCTGCTATCGTAGTTGCCTGCGCTGCGGCTCAGGGAGAAGACCTTGCTGAAGGGAGAGCTCCTTCTTTTGTCAAGCAGGCTATTATTCATGACGATATTGGTCATATTTTCTTATGTGATCGTGAGGATTGTATTCATGACCATGATAGTGAGGCGTTGGTGCTGCGAAGCCTTAGAGATGACCTTAGTATATTAGGGCCTGTATGAGCTCTCCCCTCTGTCAGTTTTTTTGGTCCAGGCGGGCTTTCTAGGCGTCTGGCTGGTTTTTATGTTTCAGTGGCTGCCTTATTTTGCTAGCTGATGCGGCGTTGTATGTCATGTTAGGCTAACCCATTGTTTCTTCTTTATTCTTGCTGGGGCATTTCCTAGTTTTTTCTTAGCCTGTTTGGCGTTTTTAAGGGGAAAGGGTCTATAACTTTCTCCAGGCGCTTGAGGGCGGTTTTGTATTGGCCACGATCCAGGCTTGTCTAAGTTCATCCTTAGAAAGAGACTAACTTGGGACGAACTTAGACAAACCTTAGAATGAGACTAACGTTTGTCTTTGTTCGTCCCAATTTTGTCTCGTTAGTCTCATTCTAAGGTTTGTCTAAGTTCGTCCTTAGAAAGAGACTAACTTGGGACGAACTTAGAAAAACCTAAGAATGAGACTTAAGTTTGTCTTTGTTCGTCCCAAGTTTGTCTCGTTAGTCTCATTCTAAGGGATGTCTAAGTTCGTCCTTAGAAAGAGACTAACTTGGGACGAACTAAGTTAAACCTTAGAATGAGACTTATGTTTGTCTTTGTTCGTCCAAAGTTAGGCTCGTTAGTCTCATTCTAAGGTTTGTCTAAGTTCGTCCTTAGAAAGAGACTAACTTGGGACGAACTAAGACAAACCTTAGAATGGGACTTAAGTTTGTCTTTGTTCGTCCCAAGTTTGTCTCGTTAGTCTCATTCTAAGGTTTTTCTAAGTTCGTCCTTAGAAAGAGACTAACTTGGGATGAACTTAGACAAACCTTAGAATGAGACTTAAGTTTGTGTTTGTTCGTCCCAAGTTAGTCTCGTTAGTCTCATTCTAAGGTTTGTCTAAGTTCGTCCTTAGAAAGAGACTAACTTGAGACGAACTAAGACAAACCTTAGAATGGGACTTAAGTTTGTCTTTGTTCGTCCCAAGTTAGTCTCGTTAGTCTCATTCTAAGGTTTGTCTAAGTTCGTCCTTATAAAGATACTAACTTGGGACAAACTTAGACAAACCTTAGAATGAGACTTAAGTTTGTCTTTGTTCGTCCCAAGTTAGTCTCGTTAGTCTCATTCTAAGGTTTGTCTAAGTTCGCCCTTAGAAAGAGAATAACTTGGGACGAACTAAGACAACCCTTAGAATGAGACTAACGTTTTTCTTTGTTCGTCCAAATTTAGTCTCGTTAGTCTCATTCTAAGGTTTGTCTAAGTTCGTCCTTAGAAAGAGAATAACTTGGGACGAACTTAGACAAACCTTAGAATGAGACTGACGTTTGTCTTTGTTCGTCCCAAGTTAGTCTTGTTAGTCTCATTCTAAGGTTTGTCTAAGTTCATCCTTAGAAAGAGACTAACTTGGGACGAACTTAGACAAACCTTAGAATGAGACTTAAGTTTCTCTTTGTTCGTCCCAAGTTAGTCTCGTTAGTCTCATTCTAAGGTTTGTTTAAGTTCGTCCTTAGAAAGAGACTAACATGGGATGAACTAAGACAAACCTTACATTGAGACTTAAGTTTGTCTTTGTTCGTCCCATGTTAGTCTCGTTAGTCTCATTCTAAGGTTTGTCTAAGTTGGTCCTTAGAAAGAGACTAACTTGGGATGAACTAAGACAAACCTTAGAATGAGACTTAAGTTTGTCTTTGTTCGTCCAAAGTTAGGCTCGTTAGTCTCATTCTAAGGTTTGTCTAAGTTCGTCCTTAGAAAGAGACTAACTTGGGACGAACTAAGACAAACCTTAGAATGGGACATAAGTTTGTCTTTATTCGTCCCAAGTTAGTCTCGTTAGTCTCATTCTAAGGTTTGTCTAAGTTCGTCCTTAGAAAGAGACTAACTTGGGACGAACTTAGACAAACCTAAGAATCAGACTTAAGTTTGTCTTTGTTCGTCCCAAGTTAGTCTCGTTAGTCTCATTCTAAGGTTTGTCTAAGTTCGTCCTTAGAAAGAGACTAACATGGGACGAACTAAGACAAACCTTAGAATGAGACTTAAGTTTGTCTTTGTTCGTCACAAGTTTGTCTCGTTAGTCTCATTCTAAGGTTTGTCTAAGTTCGTCCTTAGAAGGAGACTAACTTGGGACGAACTAAGTTAAACCTTAGAATGAGACTTAAGTTTGTCTTTGTTCGTCCAAAGTTAGGCTCGTTAGTCTCATTCTAAGGTTTGTCTAAGTTCATCGTTGGAAAGAGACTAACTTGGGACGAACTAAGACAAACCTTAGAATGGGACTTAAGTTTGTCTTTGTTCATCCCAAGTTTGTCTCGTTAGTCTCATTCTAAGGTTTTTCTAAGTTCGTCCTTAGAAAGAGACTAACTTGGGACGAACTTAGACAAACCTTAGAATGAGACTTAAGTTTGTCTTTGTTCGTCCCAAGTTCGTCTCGTTAGTCTCATTCTAAGGTTTGTCTAAGTTCGTCCTTAGAAAGAGACTAACTTGAGACGAACTAAGACAAACCTTAGAATGGGACTTAAGTTTGTCTTTGTTCGTCCCAAGTTAGTCTCGTTAGTCTCATTCTAAGGTATGTCTAAGTTCGTCCTTAGAAAGAGACTAACTTGGGACGAACTTAGACAAACCTTAGAATGAGACTTAAGTTTGTCTTTGTTTGTCCCAAGTTTGTCTCGTTAGTCTCATTCTAAGGTTTTTCTAAGTTCGTCCTTAGAAAGAGACTAACTTGGGACGAACTTAGCAGACCTTAGAATGAGACTTAAGTTTGTCTTTGTTCGTCCCAATTTAGTCTCGTAAGTCTCATTCTAAGGTTTGTCTAAGTTCGTCCTTAGAATGAGACTAACTTGGGACGAACTAAGACAAACCTTAGAATGGGACTTAAGTTAGTCTTTGTTCGTCCAAAGTTTGTCTCGTTAGTCTCATTCTAAGGTTTGTCTAAGTTCGTCCTTGGAAAGAGACTAACTTGGGACGAACTAAGTTAAACCTTAGAATGAGACTTAAGTTTGTCTTTGTTCGTCCCAAGTTAGTCTCGTTAGTCTCATTCTAAGGTTTGTCTAAGTTCGTCCTTAGAAAGAGAATAACTTGGGACAAACTAAGACAAACCTTAGAATGAGACTAACATTTTTTTTTGTTCGTCCAAATTTAGTCTCGTTAGTCTCATTCTAAGGTTTGTCTAAGTTCGTCCTTAGAAAGAGAATAACTAGGACGAACTTAGACAAACCTTAGAATGAAACTGACGTTTGTCTTTGTTCGTCCCAAGTTAGTCTCGTTAGTCTCATTCTAAGGTTTGTCTAAGTTCGTCCTTAGAAAGAGACTAACTTGGGACGAACTTAGACAAACCTTAGAATGAGACTTAAGTTTCTCTTTGTTCGTCCCAAGTTAGTCTCGTTAGTCTCATTCTAAGGTTTGTCTAAGTTCGTCCTTAGAAAGAGACTGACATGGGACGAACTAAGACAAACCTTACAATGAGACTTAAGTTTGTCTTTGTTCGTCCCAAGTTAGCCTCGTTAGTCTCATTCTAAGGTTTGTCTAAGTTCGTCCTTAGAAAGAGAATAATTTGGGACAAACTAAGACAACCCTTAGAATTAGACTTAAGTTTTTCTTTGTTCGTCCAAAGTTAGGCTCGTTAGTCTCATTCTAAGGTTTGTCTAAGTTCGTCCTTAGAAAGAGAATAACTTGGGACGAACTTAGACAAACCTTAGAATGAGACTTAAGTTTGTCTTTGTTCGTCCCCAGTTAGTGTCGTTAGTCTCATTCTAAGGTTTGTCTAAGTTCGTCCTTAGAAAGAGACTAACTTGGGACGAACTAAGTTAAACCTTAGAATGAGACTTAAGTTTGTCTTTGTTCGTCCAAAGTTAGGCTCGTTAGTCTCATTCTAAGGTTTGTCTAAGTTCGTCCTTAGAAAGAGACTAACTTGGGACGAACTAAGACAAACCTTAGAATGGGACTTAAGTTTGTCTTTGTTCGTCCCAAGTTTGTCTCGTTAGTCTCATTCTATGGTTTGTCTAAGTTCGTCCTTAGAAAGAGACTAACTTGGGACGAACTTAGACAAACCTTAGAATGAGACTTAAGTTTGTCTTTGTTCGTCCCAAGTTAGTCTCGTTAGTCTCATTCTTAGGTTTGTCTAAGTTAGTCCTTAGAAAGAGACTAACTTGAGACGAACTAAGACAAACCTTAGAATGGGACTTAAGTTTGTCTTTGTTCGTCCCAAGTTAGTCTCGTTAGTCTCATTCTAAGGTATGTCTAAGTTCGTCCTTAGAAAGAGACTAACTTGGGATGAACTTAGACAAACCTTAGAATGAGACTTAAGTTTCTCTTTGTTCGTCCCAAGTTTGTCTCGTTAGTCTCATTCTAAGGTTTGTCTAAGTTCTTCCTTAGAAAGAGACTAACTTGGGACGAACTTAGACAAACCTTAGAATGAGACTTAAGTTTGTCTTTGTTATTCCCAAGTTAGTCTCGTTAGTCTCATTCTAAGGTTTGTCAAACTTCGTCCTTAGAATGAGACTAACTTGGGACGAACTAAGACAAACCTTAGAATGGGACTTAAGTTAGTCTTTGTTCGTCCAAAGTTTGTCTCATTAGTCTCATTGTAAGGTTCATCTAAGTTCGTCCTTAGAAAGAGACTAACTTGGGACGAACTAAGTTAAACCTTAGAATGAGACTTAAGTTTGTCTTTGTTCGTCCAAAGTTAGGCTCGTTAGTCTCATTCTAAGGTTTGTCTAAGTTCGTCCTTAGAAAGAGACTAACTTGGGATGAACTTAGACAAACCTTAGAATGAGACTTAAGTTTGTCTTTGTTCGTCCCAAGTTAGTCTCGTTAGTCTCATTCTAAGGTCTGTCTAAGTTCGTCCTTAGGAAGAGACTAACTTGGGACGAAATTAGACAAACCTTAGAATGGGACTTAAGTTTGTCTTTGTTCGTCCCAAGTTAGTCTCGTAAGTCTCATTCTAAGGTTTGTCTAAGTTCGTCTTTAGAAAGAGACTAACTTGGGACGAACTTAGACAAACCTTAGAATGAGATTTAATTTTGTCTTTGTTCATCCAAAGTTAGTCTCGTTAGTCTCATTCTAAGGTTTGTCTAAGTTCGTCCTAAGAAAGAGACTAACTTGGGACGAACTTAGACAAACCTTAGAATGAGACTTAAGTTTGTCTTTGTTCGTCCCAAGTTAGTCTCGTTAGTCTCATTCGAAGGTTTGTCTATGTTCGTCCTTAGGAAGAGACTAACTTGGGGCGAACTAAGACAAACCTTAGAATGGGACTTAAGTTTGTCTTTGTTCGTCCCAAGTTAGTCTCGTTAGTCTCATTCTAAGGTTTGTCTAAGTTCGTCCTTAGAAAGAGACTAACTTGGGACGAACTTAGACAAACCTTATAATGAGACTTAAGTTTGTCTTTGTTCGTCCCAAGTTAGTCTCGTTAGTCTCATTCTAAGGTTTGTCTAAGTTCGTCCTTGGAAAGAGAATAACTTGGGACGAACTTCGACAAACCTTAGAATGAGACTTAAGTTTGTCTTTGTTCGTCCGAAGTGAGTCTCGTTAGTCTCATTCTAAGGTTTGTCTAAGTTCGTCCTTCGAAAGAGACTAACTTGGGACGAACTAAGACAAACCTTAGAATGGGACTTATGTTTGTCTTTGTTCGTCCCAAGTTAGTCTCGTTAGTCTCATTCTAAGGTTTGTCTAAGTTCGTCCTTAGAAAGAGACTAACATGGGACGAACTTAGACAAACCTTAGAATGGGACTTAAGTTTGTCTTTGTTCGTCCCAAGTATTTCTCGTTAGTCTCATTCTAAGGTTTGTCTAAGTTCGTCCATAGAAAGAGACTAACTTGGGACGAACTTAGACAAACCTTAGAATGGGACTTATGTTTGTCTTTGTTCATCCCAAGTTAGTCGAATTAGTCTGATTCTAAGGTTTGTCTAAGTTCGTCCTTAGGAAGAGACAAACTTGGGACGAACTTAGACAAACCTTAGAATGAGACTTAAGTTTGTCTTTGTTCGTCCCAAGTTAGTCTCGTTAGTCTCATTCTAAGGTTTGTCTAAGTTCGTCCTTAGAATGAGACTAACTTGGGACGAACTAAGGCAAACCTTAGAATGGGACTTAAGTTAGTCTTTGTTCGTCCAAAGTTTGTCTCGTTAGTCTCATTCTAAGGTTTGTCTAAGTTCGTCCTTAGAAAGAGACTAACTTGGGACGAACTTAGACAAACCTTAGAATGAGACTTAAGTTTGTCTTCGTTCGTCCTAAGTTAGTCTCGTTAGTCTCATTCTAAGGTTTGTCTAAGTTCGTCCTTAGAAAGAGTCTAACTTGGGACGAACTAAGACAAACCTTAGAATGGGACTTAAGTTTGTCTTTGTTCGTCCCATGTTAGTCTCGTTAGTCTCATTCGAAGGTTTGTCTATGTTCGTCCTTAGAAAGAGTCTAACTTGGGACGAACTAAGACAAACCTTAGAATGAGACTTAAGTTTGTCTTTGTTTGTCCCAAGTTAGTCTCGTTAGTCTCATTCTAAGGTTTGTCTAAGTTCGTCCTTAGAAAGAGTCTAACTTGGGACGAACTAAGACAAACCTTAGAATGAGACTTAAGTTTGTCTTTGTTTGTCCCAAGTTAGTCTCGTTAGTCTCATTCGAAGGTTTGTCTATGTTCGTCCTTAGGAAGAGACTAACTTGGGGCGAACTAAGACAAACCTTAGAATGGGACTTAAGTTTGTCTTTGTTCGTCCCAAGTTAGTCTCGTTAGTCTCATTCTAAGGTTTGTCCAAGTTCGTACTTAGAAAGAGACTAACTTGGGACGAACTTAGTCAAACCTTAGAATGAGACTTAAGTTTGTCTTTGTTCGTCCCAAGTTAGTCTCGTTACTCTCATTCTAAGGTTTGTCTAAGTTCGTCCTTGGAAAGAGAATAACTTGGGACGAACTTCGACAAACCTTAGAATGAGACTTAAGTTTGTCTTTGTTCGTCCCAAGTGAGTCTCGTTAGTCTCATTCTAAGGTTTGTCAAAGTTCGTCCTTCGAAAGAGACTAACTTGGGACGAACTAAGACAACCCTTAGAATGGGACTTATGTTTGTCTTTGTTCATCCCAAGTTAGTCTCGTTAGTCTCATTCTACGGTTTGTCTAAGTTCATCCTTAGAAAGAGACTAACATGGGACGAACTTAGACAAACCTTAGAATGGGACTTAAGTTTGTCTTTGTTCGTCCCAAGTATTTCTCGTTAGTCTCATTCTAAGGTTTGTCTAAGTTCGTCCATAGAAAGAGACTAACTTGGGACGAACTTAGACAAACCTTAGAATGGGACTTAAGTTTGTCTTTGTTCATCCCAAGTTAGTCTCGTTAGTCTCATTCTAAGGTTTGTCTAAGTTCGTCCTTAGGAAGAGACTAAATTGGGACGAACTAAGACAAACCTTAGAATGAGACTTAAGTTTGTCTTTGTTCGTCCCAAGTTAGTGTCGTTAGTCTCATTCTAAGGTTTGTCTAAGTTCGTCCTTAGAATTAGACTAACTTGGGACGAACTAAGACAACCCTTAGAATGGGACTTAAGTTTGTGTTTGTTCATCCCAAGTTAGTCTCGTTAGTCTCATTCTAAGGTTTGTCTAAGTTCGTCCTTAGGAAGAGACTAACTTGGGACGAACTTAGACAAACCTTAGAATGAGACTTAAGTTTGTCTTTGTTCGTCCCAAGTTTGTCTCGTTAGTCTCATTCTAAGGTTTGTCTAAGTTCGTCCTTAGAAAGTGACTAACTATGGACGAATTAAGTTAAACCTTAGAATGAGACTTAAGTTTGTCTTTGTTCGTCCAAAGTTAGGCTCGTTAGTCTCATTCTAAGGTTTGTCTAAGTTCGTCCTTAGAAAGAGACTAACTTGGGACGAACTAAGACAAACCTTAGAATGGGACTTAAGTTTATCTTTGTTCGTCCCAAGTTTGTCTCGTTAGTCTCATTCTAAGGTTTTTCTAAGTTCGTCCTTAGAAAGAGACTAACTTGGGATGAACTTAGACAAACCTTAGAATGAGACTTAAGTTTGTCTTTGTTCGTCCCAAGTAAGTCTCGTTAGTCTCATTCTAAGGTTTGTCTAAGTTCGTCCTTAGAAAGAGACTAACTTGAGACGAACTAAGACAAACCTTAGAATGGGACTTAAGTTTGTCTTTGTTCGTCCCAAGTTAGTCTCGTTAGTCTCATTCTAAGGTTTGTCTAAGTTCGTCCTTAGAAAGAGACTAACTTGGGACGAAATTAGAAAAACCTAAGAATGAGACTTAAGTTTGTCTTTGTTCGTCCCAAGTTAGTCTCGTTAGTCTCATTCTAAGGTTTGTCTAAGTTCATCCTTAGAAAGAGACTAACTTGGGAAGAACTTAGACAAATCTTAGAATGAGACTTAAGTTTGTCTTTGTTCATCCAAAGTTAGTATCGTTAGTCTCATTCTAAGGTTTATCTAAGTTCGTCCTTAGAAAGAGACTAACTTGGGACGAACTAAGTTAAACCTTAGAATGAGACTTAAGTTTGTCTTTGTTCGTCCAAAGTTAGGCTCGTTAGTCTCATTCTAAGGTTTGTCTAAGTTCGTCCTTAGAAAGAGACTAACTTGGGACGAACTAAGACAAACCTTAGAATGGGACTTAAGTTTGTCTTTGTTCGTCCCAAGTTTGTCTCGTTAGTCTCATTCTAAGGTTTGTCTAAGTTCGTCCTTAGAAAGAGACTAACTTGGGACGAACTTAGACAAACCTTAGAATGAGACTTAAGCTTGTCTTTGTTCGTCCCAAGTTAGTCTCGTTAGTCTCATTCTTAGGTTTGTCTAAGTTACTCCTTAGAAAGAGACTAACTTGAGACGAACTAAGACAAACCTTAGAATGGGACTTAAGTTTGTCTTTGTTCGTCCCAAGTTAGTCTCGTTAGTCTCATTCTAAGGTATGTCTAAGTTCGTCCTTAGAAAGAGACTAACTTGGGATGAACTTAGACAAACCTTAGAATGAGACTTAAGTTTCTCTTTGTTCGTCCCAAGTTTGTCTCGTTAGTCTCATTCTAAGGTTTGTCTAAGTTCTTCCTTAGAAAGAGACTAACTTGGGACGAACTTAGACAAACCTTAGAATGAGACTTAAGTTTGTCTTTGTTATTCCCAAGTTAGTCTCGTTAGTCTCATTCTAAGGTTTGTCAAACTTCGTCCTTAGAATGAGACTAACTTGGGACGAACTAAGACAAACCTTAGAATGGGACTTAAGTTAGTCTTTGTTCGTCCAAAGTTTGTCTCATTAGTCTCATTGTAAGGTTCATCTAAGTTCGTCCTTAGAAAGAGACTAACTTGGGACGAACTAAGTTAAACCTTAGAATGAGACTTAAGTTTGTCTTTGTTCGTCCAAAGTTAGGCTCGTTAGTCTCATTCTAAGGTTTGTCTAAGTTCGTCCTTAGAAAGAGACTAACTTGGGATGAACTTAGACAAACCTTAGAATGAGACTTAAGTTTGTCTTTGTTCGTCCCAAGTTAGTCTCGTTAGTCTCATTCTAAGGTCTGTCTAAGTTCGTCCTTAGGAAGAGACTAACTTGGGACGAAATTAGACAAACCTTAGAATGGGACTTAAGTTTGTCTTTGTTCGTCCCAAGTTAGTCTCGTAAGTCTCATTCTAAGGTTTGTCTAAGTTCGTCTTTAGAAAGAGACTAACTTGGGACGAACTTAGACAAACCTTAGAATGAGATTTAATTTTGTCTTTGTTCATCCAAAGTTAGTCTCGTTAGTCTCATTCTAAGGTTTGTCTAAGTTCGTCCTAAGAAAGAGACTAACTTGGGACGAACTTAGACAAACCTTAGAATGAGACTTAAGTTTGTCTTTGTTCGTCCCAAGTAAGTCTCGTTAGTCTCATTCTAAGGTTTGTCTAAGTTCGTCCTTAGAAAGAGACTAACTTGAGACGAACTAAGACAAACCTTAGAATGGGACTTAAGTTTGTCTTTGTTCGTCCCAAGTTAGTCTCGTTAGTCTCATTCGAAGGTTTGTCTATGTTCGTCCTTAGGAAGAGACTAACTTGGGGCGAACTAAGACAAACCTTAGAATGGGACTTAAGTTTGTCTTTGTTCGTCCCAAGTTAGTCTCGTTAGTCTCATTCTAAGGTTTGTCTAAGTTCGTCCTTAGAAAGAGACTAACTTGGGACGAACTTAGACAAACCTTATAATGAGACTTAAGTTTGTCTTTGTTCGTCCCAAGTTAGTCTCGTTAGTCTCATTCTAAGGTTTGTCTAAGTTCGTCCTTGGAAAGAGAATAACTTGGGACGAACTTCGACAAACCTTAGAATGAGACTTAAGTTTGTCTTTGTTCGTCCGAAGTGAGTCTCGTTAGTCTCATTCTAAGGTTTGTCTAAGTTCGTCCTTCGAAAGAGACTAACTTGGGACGAACTAAGACAAACCTTAGAATGGGACTTATGTTTGTCTTTGTTCGTCCCAAGTTAGTCTCGTTAGTCTCATTCTAAGGTTTGTCTAAGTTCGTCCTTAGAAAGAGACTAACATGGGACGAACTTAGACAAACCTTAGAATGGGACTTAAGTTTGTCTTTGTTCGTCCCAAGTATTTCTCGTTAGTCTCATTCTAAGGTTTGTCTAAGTTCGTCCATAGAAAGAGACTAACTTGGGACGAACTTAGACAAACCTTAGAATGGGACTTATGTTTGTCTTTGTTCATCCCAAGTTAGTCGAATTAGTCTGATTCTAAGGTTTGTCTAAGTTCGTCCTTAGGAAGAGACAAACTTGGGACGAACTTAGACAAACCTTAGAATGAGACTTAAGTTTGTCTTTGTTCGTCCCAAGTTAGTCTCGTTAGTCTCATTCTAAGGTTTGTCTAAGTTCGTCCTTAGAATGAGACTAACTTGGGACGAACTAAGACAAACCTTAGAATGGGACTTAAGTTAGTCTTTGTTCGTCCAAAGTTTGTCTCGTTAGTCTCATTCTAAGGTTTGTCTAAGTTCGTCCTTAGAAAGAGACTAACTTGGGACGAACTTAGACAAACCTTAGAATGAGACTTAAGTTTCTCTTTGTTCGTCCCAAGTTTGTCTCGTTAGTCTCATTCTAAGGTTTGTCTAAGTTCTTCCTTAGAAAGAGACTAACTTGGGACGAACTTAGACAAACCTTAGAATGAGACTTAAGTTTGTCTTTGTTATTCCCAAGTTAGTCTCGTTAGTCTCATTCTAAGGTTTGTCAAACTTCGTCCTTAGAATGAGACTAACTTGGGACGAACTAAGACAAACCTTAGAATGGGACTTAAGTTAGTCTTTGTTCGTCCAAAGTTTGTCTCATTAGTCTCATTGTAAGGTTCATCTAAGTTCGTCCTTAGAAAGAGACTAACTTGGGACGAACTAAGTTAAACCTTAGAATGAGACTTAAGTTTGTCTTTGTTCGTCCAAAGTTAGGCTCGTTAGTCTCATTCTAAGGTTTGTCTAAGTTCGTCCTTAGAAAGAGACTAACTTGGGATGAACTTAGACAAACCTTAGAATGAGACTTAAGTTTGTCTTTGTTCGTCCCAAGTTAGTCTCGTTAGTCTCATTCTAAGGTCTGTCTAAGTTCGTCCTTAGGAAGAGACTAACTTGGGACGAAATTAGACAAACCTTAGAATGGGACTTAAGTTTGTCTTTGTTCGTCCCAAGTTAGTCTCGTAAGTCTCATTCTAAGGTTTGTCTAAGTTCGTCTTTAGAAAGAGACTAACTTGGGACGAACTTAGACAAACCTTAGAATGAGATTTAATTTTGTCTTTGTTCATCCAAAGTTAGTCTCGTTAGTCTCATTCTAAGGTTTGTCTAAGTTCGTCCTTAGAAAGAGACTAACTTGGGATGAACTTAGACAAACCTTAGAATGAGACTTAAGTTTGTCTTTGTTCGTCCCAAGTAAGTCTCGTTAGTCTCATTCTAAGGTTTGTCTAAGTTCGTCCTTAGAAAGAGACTAACTTGAGACGAACTAAGACAAACCTTAGAATGGGACTTAAGTTTGTCTTTGTTCGTCCCAAGTTAGTCTCGTTAGTCTCATTCGAAGGTTTGTCTATGTTCGTCCTTAGGAAGAGACTAACTTGGGGCGAACTAAGACAAACCTTAGAATGGGACTTAAGTTTGTCTTTGTTCGTCCCAAGTTAGTCTCGTTAGTCTCATTCTAAGGTTTGTCTAAGTTCGTCCTTAGAAAGAGACTAACTTGGGACGAACTTAGACAAACCTTATAATGAGACTTAAGTTTGTCTTTGTTCGTCCCAAGTTAGTCTCGTTAGTCTCATTCTAAGGTTTGTCTAAGTTCGTCCTTGGAAAGAGAATAACTTGGGACGAACTTCGACAAACCTTAGAATGAGACTTAAGTTTGTCTTTGTTCGTCCGAAGTGAGTCTCGTTAGTCTCATTCTAAGGTTTGTCTAAGTTCGTCCTTCGAAAGAGACTAACTTGGGACGAACTAAGACAAACCTTAGAATGGGACTTATGTTTGTCTTTGTTCGTCCCAAGTTAGTCTCGTTAGTCTCATTCTAAGGTTTGTCTAAGTTCGTCCTTAGAAAGAGACTAACATGGGACGAACTTAGACAAACCTTAGAATGGGACTTAAGTTTGTCTTTGTTCGTCCCAAGTATTTCTCGTTAGTCTCATTCTAAGGTTTGTCTAAGTTCGTCCATAGAAAGAGACTAACTTGGGACGAACTTAGACAAACCTTAGAATGGGACTTATGTTTGTCTTTGTTCATCCCAAGTTAGTCGAATTAGTCTGATTCTAAGGTTTGTCTAAGTTCGTCCTTAGGAAGAGACAAACTTGGGACGAACTTAGACAAACCTTAGAATGAGACTTAAGTTTGTCTTTGTTCGTCCCAAGTTAGTCTCGTTAGTCTCATTCTAAGGTTTGTCTAAGTTCGTCCTTAGAATGAGACTAACTTGGGACGAACTAAGACAAACCTTAGAATGGGACTTAAGTTAGTCTTTGTTCGTCCAAAGTTTGTCTCGTTAGTCTCATTATAAGGTTTGTCTAAGTTCGTCCTTAGAAAGAGACTAACTTGGGACGAACTTAGACAAACCTTAGAATGAGACTTAAGTTTGTCTTCGTTCGTCCTAAGTTAGTCTCGTTAGTCTCATTCTAAGGTTTGTCTAAGTTCGTCCTTAGAAAGAGTCTAACTTGGGACGAACTAAGACAAACCTTAGAATGGGACTTAAGTTTGTCTTTGTTCGTCCCATGTTAGTCTCGTTAGTCTCATTCGAAGGTTTGTCTATGTTCGTCCTTAGAAAGAGTCTAACTTGGGACGAACTAAGACAAACCTTAGAATGAGACTTAAGTTTGTCTTTGTTTGTCCCAAGTTAGTCTCGTTAGTCTCATTCTAAGGTTTGTCTAAGTTCGTCCTTCGAAAGAGACTAACTTGGGACGAACTAAGACAAACCTTAGAATGGGACTTATGTTTGTCTTTGTTCGTCCCAAGTTAGTCTCGTTAGTCTCATTCTAAGGTTTGTCTAAGTTCGTCCTTAGAAAGAGACTAACATGGGACGAACTTAGACAAACCTTAGAATGGGACTTAAGTTTGTCTTTGTTCGTCCCAAGTATTTCTCGTTAGTCTCATTCTGAGGTTTGTCTAAGTTCGTCCATAGAAAGAGACTAACTTGGGACGAACTTAGACAAACCTTAGAATGGGACTTATGTTTGTCTTTGTTCATCCCAAGTTAGTCGAATTAGTCTGATTCTAAGGTTTGTCTAAGTTCGTCCTTAGGAAGAGACAAACTTGGGACGAACTTAGACAAACCTTAGAATGAGACTTAAGTTTGTCTTTGTTCGTCCCAAGTTAGTCTCGTTAGTCTCATTCTAAGGTTTGTCTAAGTTCGTCCTTAGAATGAGACTAACTTGGGACGAACTAAGACAAACCTTAGAATGGGACTTAAGTTAGTCTTTGTTCGTCCAAAGTTTGTCTCGTTAGTCTCATTCTAAGGTTTGTCTAAGTTCGTCCTTAGAAAGAGACTAACTTGGGACGAACTTAGACAAACCTTAGAATGAGACTTAAGTTTGTCTTCGTTCGTCCTAAGTTAGTCTCGTTAGTCTCATTCTAAGGTTTGTCTAAGTTCGTCCTTAGAAAGAGTCTAACTTGGGACGAACTAAGACAAACCTTAGAATGGGACTTAAGTTTGTCTTTGTTCGTCCCATGTTAGTCTCGTTAGTCTCATTCGAAGGTTTGTCTATGTTCGTCCTTAGAAAGAGTCTAACTTGGGACGAACTAAGACAAACCTTAGAATGAGACTTAAGTTTGTCTTTGTTTGTCCCAAGTTAGTCTCGTTAGTCTCATTCTAAGGTTTGTCTAAGTTCGTCCTTCGAAAGAGACTAACTTGGGACGAACTAAGACAAACCTTAGAATGGGACTTATGTTTGTCTTTGTTCGTCCCAAGTTAGTCTCGTTAGTCTCATTCTAAGGTTTGTCTAAGTTCGTCCTTAGAAAGAGACTAACATGGGACGAACTTAGACAAACCTTAGAATGGGACTTAAGTTTGTCTTTGTTCGTCCCAAGTATTTCTCGTTAGTCTCATTCTGAGGTTTGTCTAAGTTCGTCCATAGAAAGAGACTAACTTGGGACGAACTTAGACAAACCTTAGAATGGGACTTATGTTTGTCTTTGTTCATCCCAAGTTAGTCGAATTAGTCTGATTCTAAGGTTTGTCTAAGTTCGTCCTTAGGAAGAGACAAACTTGGGACGAACTTAGACAAACCTTAGAATGAGACTTAAGTTTGTCTTTGTTCGTCCCAAGTTAGTCTCGTTAGTCTCATTCTAAGGTTTGTCTAAGTTCGTCCTTAGAATGAGACTAACTTGGGACGAACTAAGACAAACCTTAGAATGGGACTTAAGTTAGTCTTTGTTCGTCCAAAGTTTGTCTCGTTAGTCTCATTCTAAGGTTTGTCTAAGTTCGTCCTTAGAAAGAGACTAACTTGGGACGAACTTAGACAAACCTTAGAATGAGACTTAAGTTTGTCTTCGTTCGTCCTAAGTTAGTCTCGTTAGTCTCATTCTAAGGTTTGTCTAAGTTCGTCCTTAGAAAGAGTGTAACTTGGGACGAACTAAGACAAACCTTAGAATGGGACTTAAGTTTGTCTTTGTTCGTCCCATGTTAGTCTCGTTAGTCTCATTCGAAGGTTTGTCTATGTTCGTCCTTAGAAAGAGTCTAACTTGGGACGAACTAAGACAAACCTTAGAATGAGACTTAAGTTTGTCTTTGTTTGTCCCAAGTTAGTCTCGTTAGTCTCATTCTAAGGTTTGTCTAAGTTCGTCCTTAGAAAGAGTCTAACTTGGGACGAACTAAGACAAACCTTAGAATGAGACTTAAGTTTGTCTTTGTTTGTCCCAATTTAGTCTCGTTAGTCTCATTCGAAGGTTTGTCTATGTTCGTCCTTAGGAAGAGACTAACTTGGGGCGAACTAAGACAAACCTTAGAATGGGACTTAAGTTTGTCTTTGTTCGTCCCAAGTTAGTCTCGTTAGTCTCATTCTAAGGTTTGTCCAAGTTCGTACTTAGAAAGAGACTAACTTGGGACGAACTTAGTCAAACCTTAGAATGAGACTTAAGTTTGTCTTTGTTCGTCCCAAGTTAGTCTCGTTACTCTCATTCTAAGGTTTGTCTAAGTTCGTCCTTGGAAAGAGAATAACTTGGGACGAACTTCGACAAACCTTAGAATGAGACTTAAGTTTGTCTTTGTTCGTCCCAAGTGAGTCTCGTTAGTCTCATTCTAAGGTTTGTCAAAGTTCGTCCTTCGAAAGAGACTAACTTGGGACGAACTAAGACAACCCTTAGAATGGGACTTATGTTTGTCTTTGTTCATCCCAAGTTAGTCTCGTTAGTCTCATTCTACGGTTTGTCTAAGTTCATCCTTAGAAAGAGACTAACATGGGACGAACTTAGACAAACCTTAGAATGGGACTTAAGTTTGTCTTTGTTCGTCCCAAGTATTTCTCGTTAGTCTCATTCTAAGGTTTGTCTAAGTTCGTCCATAGAAAGAGACTAACTTGGGACGAACTGAGACAAACCTTAGAATGGGACTTAAGTTTGTCTTTGTTCATCCCAAGTTAGTCTCGTTAGTCTCATTCTAAGGTTTGTCTAAGTTCGTCCTTAGGAAGAGACTAAATTGGGACGAACTAAGACAAACCTTAGAATGAGACTTAAGTTTGTCTTTGTTCGTCCCAAGTTAGTGTCGTTAGTCTCATTCTAAGGTTTGTCTAAGTTCGTCCTTAGAATTAGACTAACTTGGGACGAACTAAGACAACCCTTAGAATGGGACTTAAGTTTGTGTTTGTTCATCCCAAGTTAGTCTCGTTAGTCTCATTCTAAGGTTTGTCTAAGTTCGTCCTTAGGAAGAGACTAACTTGGGACGAACTTAGACAAACCTTAGAATGAGACTTAAGTTTGTCTTTGTTCGTCCCAAGTTTGTCTCGTTAGTCTCATTCTAAGGTTTGTCTAAGTTCGTCCTTAGAAAGTGACTAACTATGGACGAATTAAGTTAAACCTTAGAATGAGACTTAAGTTTGTCTTTGTTCGTCCAAAGTTAGGCTCGTTAGTCTCATTCTAAGGTTTGTCTAAGTTCGTCCTTAGAAAGAGACTAACTTGGGACGAACTAAGACAAACCTTAGAATGGGACTTAAGTTTATCTTTGTTCGTCCCAAGTTTGTCTCGTTAGTCTCATTCTAAGGTTTTTCTAAGTTCGTCCTTAGAAAGAGACTAACTTGGGATGAACTTAGACAAACCTTAGAATGAGACTTAAGTTTGTCTTTGTTCGTCCCAAGTAAGTCTCGTTAGTCTCATTCTAAGGTTTGTCTAAGTTCGTCCTTAGAAAGAGACTAACTTGAGACGAACTAAGACAAACCTTAGAATGGGACTTAAGTTTGTCTTTGTTCGTCCCAAGTTAGTCTCGTTAGTCTCATTCTAAGGTTTGTCTAAGTTCGTCCTTAGAAAGAGACTAACTTGGGACGAAATTAGAAAAACCTAAGAATGAGACTTAAGTTTGTCTTTGTTCGTCCCAAGTTAGTCTCGTTAGTCTCATTCTAAGGTTTGTCTAAGTTCATCCTTAGAAAGAGACTAACTTGGGAAGAACTTAGACAAATCTTAGAATGAGACTTAAGTTTGTCTTTGTTCATCCAAAGTTAGTATCGTTAGTCTCATTCTAAGGTTTATCTAAGTTCGTCCTTAGAAAGAGACTAACTTGGGATGAACTTAGACAAACCTTAGATTGAGACTTAAGTTTGTCTTTGTTCGTCCCAAGTTAGTCTCGTTAGTCTCATTCTAAGGTTTGTCTAAGTTCGTCCTTAGGAAGAGACTAACTTGGGACGAAATAAGACAAACCTTAGAATGGGACTTAAGTTTGTCTTTGTTCGTCCCAAGTTAGTCTCGTAAGTCTCGTTCTAAGGTTTGTCTAAGTTCGTCTTTAGAAAGAGACTAACTTGGGACGAACTTAGACAAACCTTAGAATGAGACTTAAGTTTGTCTTTGTTCATCCAAAGTTAGTCTCGTTAGTCTCATTCTAAGGTTTGTCTAAGTTCGTCCTTAGAAAGAGACTAACTTGGGACGAACTAAGACAAACCTTAGAATTGGACTTAAGTTTGTCTTTGTTCGTCCCAAGTTAGTCTCGTTAGTCTCATTCTAAGGTTTGTCTAAGTTCGTCCTAAGAAAGAGACTAACTTGGGACGAACTTAGACAAACCTTAGAATGAGACTTAAGTTTTTCTTTGTTCATCCAAAGTTAGTCTCGTTAGTCTCATTCTAAGGTTTGTCTAAGTTCGTCCTTGGAAAGAGAATAACTTGGGATGAACTTCGACAAACCTTAGAATGAGACTTAAGTTTGTCTTTGTTCGTCCCAAGTGAGTCTCGTTAGTCTCATTCTAAGGTTTGTCTAAGTTCGTCCTTCGAAAGAGACTAACTTGGGACGAACTAAGACAACCCTTAGAATGGGACTTATGTTTGTCTTTGTTCATCCCAAGTTAGTCTCGTTAGTCTTATTCTACGGTTTGTCTATGTTCATCCTTAGAAAGAGACTAACATGGGACGAACTTAGACAAACCTTAGAATGGGACTTAAGTTTGTCTTTGTTCGTCCCAAGTATTTCTCGTTAGTCTCATTCTAAGGTTTGTCTAAGTTCGTCCATAGAAAGAGACTAACTTGGGACGAACTTAGACAAACCTTAGAATGGGACTTAAGTTTGTCTTTGTTCATCCCAAGTTAGTCTCGTTAGTCTCATTCTAAGGTTTGTCTAAGTTCGTCCTTAGGAAGAGACTAAATTGGGACGAACTAAGACAAACCTTAGAATGAGACTTAAGTTTGTCTTTGTTCGTCCCAAGTTAGTGTCGTTAGTCTCATTCTAAGGTTTGTCTAAGTTCGTCCTTAGAATTAGACTAACTTGGGACGAACTAAGACAAACCTTAGAATGGGACTTAAGTTTGTGTTTGTTCATCCCAAGTTAGTCTCGTTAGTCTCATTCTAAGGTTTGTCTAAGTTCGTCCTTAGGAAGAGACTAACTTGGGACGAACTTAGACAAACCTTAGAATGAGACTTAAGTTTGTCTTTGTTCGTCCCAAGTTTGTCTCGTTAGTCTCATTCTAAGGTTTGTCTAAGTTCGTCCTTAGAAAGTGACTAACTATGGACGAACTAAGTTAAACCTTAGAATGAGACTTAAGTTTGTCTTTGTTCGTCCAAAGTTAGGCTCGTTAGTCTCATTCTAAGGCTTGTCTAAGTTCGTCCTTAGAAAGAGACTAACTTGGGACGAACTAAGACAAACCTTAGAATGGGACTTAAGTTTGTCTTTGTTCGTCCCAAGTTTGTCTCGTTAGTCTCATTCTAAGGTTTTTCTAAGTTCGTCCTTAGAAAGAGACTAACTTGGGATGAACTTAGACAAACCTTAGAATGAGACTTAAGTTTGTCTTTGTTCGTCCCAAGTAAGTCTCGTTAGTCTCATTCTAAGGTTTGTCTAAGTTCGTCCTTAGAAAGAGACTAACTTGAGACGAACTAAGACAAACCTTAGAATGGGACTTAAGTTTGTCTTTGTTCGTCCCAAGTTAGTCTCGTTAGTCTCATTCTAAGGTTTGTCTAAGTTCATCCTTAGAAAGAGACTAACTTGGGACGAAATTAGAAAAACCTAAGAATGAGACTTAAGTTTGTCTTTGTTCGTCCCAAGTTAGTCTCGTTAGTCTCATTCTAAGGTTTGTCTAAGTTCGTCCTTGGAAAGAGAATAACTTGGGACGAACTTCGACAAACCTTAGAATGAGACTTAAGTTTGTCTTTGTTCGTCCCAAGTGAGTCTCGTTAGTCTCATTCTAAGGTTTGTCTAAGTTCGTCCTTCGAAAGAGACTAACTTGGGACAAACTAAGACAAACCTTAGAATGGGACTTAAGTTTGTCTTTGTTCGTCCCAAGTTAGTCTCGTTAGTCTCATTCTAAGGTTTGTCTAAGTTCGTCCTTAGAAAGAGACTAACTTGGGATGAACTTAGACAAACCTTAGATTGAGACTTAAGTTTGTCTTTGTTCGTCCCAAGTTAGTCTCGTTAGTCTCATTCTAAGGTTTGTCTAAGTTCGTCATTAGAAAGAGACTAACTTGGACGAACTAAGACAAACCTTAGAATGGGACTTAAGTTTGTCTTTGTTCGTCCCAAGTTAGTCTCGTAAGTCTCGTTTTAAGGTTTGTCTAAGTTCGTCTTTAGAAAGAGACTAACTTGCGACGAACTTAGACAAACCTTAGAATGAGACTTAAGTTTGTCTTTGTTCGTCCAAAGTTAGTCTCGTTAGTCTCATTCTAAGGTTTGTCTAAGTTCGTCCTTAGAAAGAGACTAACTTGGGACGAACTAAGACAAACCTTAGAATTGGACTTAAGTTTGTCTTCGTTCGTCCCAAGTTAGTCTCGTTAGTCTCATTCTAAGGTTTGTCTAAGTTCGTCCTAAGAAAGAGACTAACTTGGGACGAACTTAGACAAACCTTAGAATGAGACTTAAGTTTGTCTTTGTTCATCCAAAGTTAGTCTCGTTAGTCTCATCTAAGGTTTGTCTAAGTTCGTCCTTAGAAAGAGACTAACTTGGGACGAACTTAGACAAACCTTATAATGAGACTTAAGTTTGTCTTTGTTCGTCCCAAGTTAGTCTCGTTAGTCTCATTCTAAGGTTTGTCTATGTTTGTCCTTAGGAAGAGACTAACTTGGGGCGAACTAAGACAAACCTTAGAATGGGACTTAAGTTTGTCTTTGTTCGTCCCAAGTTAGTCTCGTTAGTCTCATTCTAAGGTTTGTCTAAGTTCGTCCTTAGAAAGAGACTAACTTGGGACGAACTTAGTCAAACCTTAGAATGAGACTTAAGTTTGTCTTTGTTCGTCCCAAGTTAGTCTCGTTAGTCTCATTCTAAGGTTTGTCTAAGTTCGTCCTTGGAAAGAGAATAACTTGGGACGAACTTCGACAAACCTTAGAATGAGACTTAAGTTTGTCTTTGTTCGTCCCAAGTGAGTCTCGTTAGTCTCATTCTAAGGTTTGTCTAAGTTCGTCCTTCGAAAGAGACTAACTTGGGACGAACTAAGACAACCCTTAGAATGGGACTTATGTTTGTCTTTGTTCGTCCCAAGTTAGTCTCGTTAGTCTCATTCTACGGTTTGTCTAAGTTCATCCTTAGAAAGAGACTAACATGGGACGAACTTAGACAAACCTTAGAATGGGACTTAAGTTTGTCTTTGTTCGTCCCAAGTATTTCTCGTTAGTCTCATTCTAAGGTTTGTCTAAGTTCGTCCATAGAAAGAGACTAACTTGGGACGAACTTAGACAAACCTTAGAATGGGACTTAAGTTTGTCTTTGTTCATCCCAAGTTAGTCTTGTTAGTCTCATTCTAAGGTTTGTCAAAGTTCGTCCTTAGGAAGAGACTAAATTGGGACGAACTAAGACAAACCTTAGAATGAGACTAAGTTGGGACGAACTAAGACAAACCTTAGAATGGGACTTAAGTTTGTCTTTGTTCGTCCCAGGTTAGTCTCGTTAGAGTCATTCTAAGGTTCGTCTAAGTTCGTCCTTAGAAAGAGACTAACTTGGGACGAACTTAGACAAACCTTAGAATGAGACTTAAGTTTGTCTTTGTTCGTCCCAAGTTAGTCTCGTTAGTCTTTGTCAAAGTTCGTCCTTAGAAAGAGACTAACTTGGGACGAACTAAGACAAATCTTAGAATGGGACTTAAGTTTGTCTTTGTTCGTCCCAAGTTAGTCTCGTTAGTCTCATTCTAAGGTTTGTCTAAGTTCGTCCTTAGAAAGAGACTAACTTGGGACGAACTAAGACAAACCTTAGAATGAGACTAACGTTTTTCTTTGTTCGTCCAAAGTTAGGCTCTGTTTGATAGAGCTGAAAAAAACTTTATTTAACTTTATTTAATTTAATTTAACTTTAATGAACTTTATTTAACTTTATTTAACTTTACTTAACTTTATTTAACTTTACTGAACTTAAAAATAATAATTTTTTTTGAATAAAGGTGTTTAATTTAAGTTTGTAATCATATTGAACTACAAAATTAAAATTTGAAAAATTTTATTTAATTTTATTTAATTTAACTTAACTTTATTTAACTTTATTTAACTTAACTTAACTTTATTTAACTTTATTTAACTTAAAAACATGAAATTTAAGCTCTACAGAACAGGGCCTTAGTCTCGTTAGTCTCATTCTAAGGTTTGTCTAAGTTCGTCCTTAGAAAGAGACTAACTTGGGACGAACTAAGACAAACCTTAGAATGAGACTTAAGTTTTTCATTGTTCGTCCCAAGTTAGTCTCGTTAGTCTCATTCTAAGATTCGTCTAAGTTCGTCCTTAGAAAGAGACTAACTTGGGACGAAGTAAGACAAACCTTAGAATGGGACTTAAGTTTGTCTTTGTTCGTCCCAAGTTAGTCTCGCTAGTCTCATTCTAAGGTTTGTCTAAGTTGTCCTTAGAAAGAGACTAACATGGGACGAACTAAGACAAACCTTAGAATGGGACTTAAGTTTGTCTTTGTTCTTCCTAAGTTTGTCTCGTTAGTCTCATTCTAAGGTTTGTCTAAGTTCGTCCTTAGAAAGAGACTAATTTGGGACGAACTAAGACAAACCTTAGAATGGGACTGAAGTTTGTCTTTGTTCGTCCCAAGTTAGTCTCGTTAGTCTCATTCTAAGGTTTGTCTAAGTTCGTCCTTAGAAAGAGACTAACCTGGGACGAACTAAGACAAACCTAAGAATGAGACAAACGTTTTTCTTTGTTCTTCCAAAGTTAGTCTCGTTAGTCTCATTCTAAGGTTTGTCTAAGTTAGTCCTTAGAAAGAGACTAACTTGGGACGAACTAAGACAAACCTCAGAATGAGACAAACGTTTTTCTTTGTTCGTCCAAAGTTAGTCTCGTTAGTCTCATTCTAAGGTTTGTCTAAGTTCGTCTTTAGAAAGAGAATAACTTGGGACGAACTCAGACAAACCTTAGAATGAGACTTAAGTTTGTCTTTGTTCGTCCCAAGTTTGTCTCGTTAGTCTCATTCTAAGGTTTGTCTAAGTTCTTTCTTAGAAAGAGACTAACTTGGGACGAACTAAGACAAACCTTAGAATGGGACTTAAGTTTGTCTTTGTTCATCCCAAGTTAGTCTCGTTAGTCTCATTCTGAGGTTTGTCTAAGTTCGTCCATAGAAAGAGACTAACTTGGGACGAACTCAGACAAAACATAGAAGGAGACTTAAGTTTGTCTTTGTTCGTCCCAAGTTAGTCTCGTTAGTCTCATTCTAAGGTTTGTCTAAGTTGTCCTTAGAAAGAGACTAACTTGGGACGAACTAGGACAAACCTTAGAATGGGACTTAAGTTTGTCTTTGTTCTTCCCAAGTTTGTCTCGTTAGTCTCATTCTAAGGTTTGTCTAAGTTCGTCCTTAGAAAGAGACTAATTTGGGACGAACTAAGACAAACCATAGAATGGGACTTAAGTTTGTCTGTGTTCGTCCCAAGTTAGTCTCGTTAGTCTCATTCTAAGGTTTGTCTAAGTTCGTCCTTAGAAAGAGACTAACTTGGGACGAACTTAGACAAACCTTAGAATGAGACTTAAGTATGTCTATGTTCGTCCCAAGTTTATCTCGTTAGTCTCATTCTAAGGTTTGTCTAAGTTCGTCCTTAGAAAGAGATTAACTTGGGACGAACTTAGACAAACCTTAGAATGAGACTTAAGTTTGTCTTTGTTCGTCCCAAGTTAGTCTTGTTAGTCTCATTCTAAGGTTTGTCTAAGTTCGTCCTTAGAAAGAGACTAACTTAGGACGAACTAAGACAAACCTTAGAATGAGACAAACGTTTTTCTTTGTTCTTCCAAAGTTAGTCTCGTTAGTCTCATTCTAAGGTTTGTCTAAGTTAGTCCTTAGAAAGAGACTAACTAGGGACGAACTAAGACAAACCTCAGAATGAGACAAACGTTTTTCTTTGTTCGTCCAAAGTTAGTCTCGTTAGTCTCATTCTAAGGTTTGTCTAAGTTTGTCCTTAGAAAGAGAATAACTTGGGACGAACTCAGACAAACCTCAGAATGAGACTTAAGTTTGTCTTTGTTCGTCCCAAGTTTGTCTCGTTAGTCTCATTCTAAGGTTTGTCTAAGTTCTTTCTTAGAAAGAGACTAACTTGGGACGAACTAAGACAAACCTTAGAATGGGACTTAAGTTTGTCTTTGTTCGTCCCAAGTTAGTCTCGTTAGTCTCATTCTAAGGTTTGTCTAAGTTCGTCCATAGAAAGAAACTAACTTGGGACGAACTTAGACAAACCTTAGAATGAGACTTAAGTATGTCTTTGTTCGTCCCAAGTTTGTCTCGTTAGTCTCATTCTAAGGTTTGTCTAAGTTCATCCTTAGAAAGAGACTAACTTGGGACGAACTTAGACAAACCTTAGAATGCGACTTAAGTTTGTCTTTGTTCGTCCCAAGTTAGTCTCGTTAGTCTCATTCTAAGGTTTGTCTAAGTTGTCCTTAGAAAGAGACTAACTTGGGACGAACTAAGACAAACCTTAGAATGGGACTTAAGTTTGTCTTTGTTCGTCCCAAGTTTGTCTCGTTAGTCTCATTCTAAGGTTTGTCTAAGTTCGTCCTTAGAAAGAGATGAACTTGGGACGAACTTAGACAACAAACCTTAGAATGAGACTTAAGTTTGTCTTTGTTCGTCCCAAGTTAGTCTCGTTAGTCTCATTCTAAGGTCTGTCTAAGTTCGTCCTTAGAAAGAGACTAACTTGGGAAAAACTTAGACAACAAACCTTAGAATGAGACTGAAGTTTGTCATTGTTCGTCCCAAGTTAGTCTCGTTAGTGTCATTCTAAGGTTTGTCTAAGTTCGTCCTTGGAAAGAGAATAAATTGGGACGAACTTAGACAAACCTTAGAATGAGACTTAAGTTTGTCTTTGTTCGTCCCAAGTTAGTCTCGTTAGTGTCATTCTAAGGTTTGTCTAAGTTCGTCCTTGGAAAGAGACTAACTTGGGACGAACTAAGACAAACCTTAGAATGGGACTTAAGTTTGTCTTTGTTTGTCCCAAGTTAGTCTCGTTAGTCTCATTCTAAGGTTTGTCTAAGTTCGTCCATAGAAAGAGACTAACCTGGGATGAACTTCGACAAACCTTAGAATGAGACTTAAGTATGTCTTTGTTCGTCCCATGTTTGTCTCGTTAGTCTCATTCTAAGGTTTGTCTAAGTTCGTCCTTAGAAAGAGACTAACTTGGGACGAACTTAGACAAACCTTAGAATGCGACTTAAGTTTGTCTTTATTCGTCCCAAGTTTGTCTCGTTAGTCTCATTCTAAGGTTTGTCTAAGTTCGTCCATAGAAAGAGACGAACTTGGGACGAACTTAGACAGCAAACCTTAGAATGAGACTGAAGTTTGTCTTTGTTCGTCCCAAGTTAGTCTCGTTAGTGTCATTCTAAGGTTTGTCTAAGTTCGTCCTTGGAAAGAGAATAACTTGGGACAAACTTAGACAAACCTTAGAATGAGACTTAAGTTTGTCTTTGTTCGTCCCAAGTTAGTCTCGTTAGTCTCATTCTAAGGTTTGTCTAAGTTCGTCCTTAGAAAGAGATTAACTTGGGACGAACTAAGACAAACCTTAGAATGAGACTAACGTTTTTCTTTTTTCGTCCAAAGTTAGTCTCGTTAGTCTAATTCTAAGGTTTATCTAAGTTCGTCCTTAGAAAGAGACTAACTTGGGACGAACTAACACAAACCTTTGAATGATACTAACGTTTTTCTTTGTTTGTCCAAATTTAGCCTCGTTAGTTGATGAGCCGTATTTATACGACTCATCGAGTCATCAAATCCCACCAATTCCAGTACTTTTATATACGAACAGTTACTTTTTAGTATTGTCTCGTGTTACAGGTGAATTGGAAGCTCTAAGAGGAATCACATTCAAAAGACGGCTTTTGGAGCCTAAAACATCACAAGGAGTTTTTGACCGGTCCATAGGCACTTGAAATGAAGAATGGCCGAGAAAAATGAAGAATGGCCCGAGGAAATCAAAAGATGGCCGAAGAAAACCAGGTCGCGTCCGGGAAGAAGCAGGCCACGTCCGAGCGGCCACCCGAGCTCCAGCCGGCCATCCACTCGGCCATCCGAGCTCCATCCGAGCGGGCATGCGAGCGTGCCTCCGAGCGGGCATGCGAGCTCCAGCCCGTCCAGCCGATCGAGCATCCGACCTCCAGCCCGTCCAGCCGATCGAGCATCCGACCTCCAGCCCGCACCTCCGACCGGCCATCCGAGCTCTTTGGCGCATTCCTCCGAGCGAGCCTCCGAGCTCCATGCGTCCGGCCATTCGAGCATTCCAGCCTTATCCCATCCAATCAAAGTCCAGCAGCCGGCCCAATGTGCATGCGATGCTAGGGTTTCGTAGCTTATTCACCAAGTTAGGGTTTCTCAAACCCTATAAATACAGGAGATCCTGCAGTCTTCAAACCATCCGAAAATCACAGAGAAATCCATCGATCTCACAACACACACAGCCGTGCCCTAGCTGTCCCTCCTTCCTCCGCCAGCGTCTCAGTCATACACAGCCAGACCTCATTCCTTGCTTCAGCCGTGCCTTGCTCCTCAAGTTCTTCATCTCGGTCAATTAGTGAAGTTTCTTCCTTTTATTATTTGCATTGTTTACTTATGTCGATGTGTAACTAATCCAATTATTCGGGTTAGGGTTAAATAATTGTGACGATTGTTTTGAGATTCTGTTCTTCAACATTATTCATGCTTTCTATTTAGTTCTTGTGCACATTATTAGTTTGAATTTATTAGGTTAAGGGGAGATCCGAAAGGGTACAACTTAACATAGTAATCCTTACTATCTTTTCACTGCTTATTTGATACCGACCCAGTTAGAATAAGTAGTTGCACGAAACCTAATATAACCAGACCAGGAGTATTAGGTTTGCTAGAATTAAACGGTTATAACCAGACCAGGAGTAACCCTAAGAAAGCTAGAATAAATACTTAGAAATAAAGGATAAACGAAGTCACAATTGAATAATACCCTAACCTGAATATCTTCTCTGATTGATAAATCCCTTAGCAATTTTCGATCATTACATTAACCTTTACTTTCGCACTAGTTTCTTGTTTTTTTCTCTATTTCAGAACGAAGTAGTAACCATCTAGCTCCCTAGGGTTCGACCCTTACTCATCACTGTACTAACCCACAGCCAAGAGCGAGGAAAAATATAAATTGTTTTTGCACAGGTACGACGACAGCCTGTTCAAAAAATGGCACCGTTGCCGGGGAGCTAAGCACGGTGAAATTTGTTCTTCTTTACTTTTTCGTTTATTTTTCTCTTTGCATTATTTCGAAATTTGCTTATCTCGGTGATATTTCAATTTCAACTGTTCGATTTTTGATTTTCATTCTTTTCGATTTCCAATTTCTAGCTCTCAGAGAGTTCTGTCACCAAGACTTACGAGTCTAAGGATTTTGGGTTTTAAGTGGGACCGCTGTGACCCCTCCAATCTCCTGGGAACCCTTTGTTGCTAGTCTGTCTGTGCTATTACGGTGTTTGCTAGACCGGTGCTTGCTATTTCTTGTAACATGTCTCATGCAGGAAGCAGCGTTGGTGGCAACAGTCACAACAGTCACATTAACGTAGAAGTCAACCAGAATGTACAAGGAGTACAGAATGGCGAAATCAGGGGGGCTATCCCGGGACAAGTTCAACAGCAACAACAAAACCAACTTCAACACCAACTCCAACCGCCATACCCACAGTACCCTCAGTACCCACCACCTTATCAGCAGTATCCACCACCACCGTATCCACAGTACCCACAACCGCCATACCCCCAATATCCACCATACCCACCATTACCATATCACCCACAACATCCATACCCACCACCTCAGAGACCTCAACAACAGCCAGTAGTCAGAGACGATGAAGAGGACGAATATGAAGGACCTACCATGGGCGAGCTTTCGGTTCCCAATTTCAGAGACCAGACATGGCCTATCTATGAAGGACCGGACCTCGCAGCCATAACAGTCAGCACCTCAGTCATTCACAACCTGCCCAAGTTCTCTGGAACCAAGGGAGAGTCTGCTACATCTCACCTGACACGCTATCACGGGTTATGCTTAAACCTGAAACCTCACGGAGCCGACGTCGAAATTTTCAAGCTAAAGGCGTTCTACTTCTCACTTACAAACGCTGCCGCAGATTGGTTTCTATCCTTGCCCCCCGATAGTATCTACACATGGGACCAGATGCAAAAGCAATTCGTCAGCAAATACTATCCAGCTGGGCGTGCAGCGCAAGTCTGGAAGCAGTTACAAGAGCTCAAGCAAGGCCCAAATGAGACTATGTACGAGTATGTGGAGAAGTTCCTGGCCTTGGAAAAGAGTTGCTGCAACCTCGAGCTCCCAGAGAAAGTCATTGTCGAGTACATGCTGGATGGACTACGCAGGCTAGAGAGGAAGCTGTTGGAAGCCTCAGCAGGAGGTAATCTCATGAACCTGACGCCAGCCAGAGTAAAACAGAAGATCATATCAGTGGCAGAAAGTGAGCGGTTCCAGGATGAATCAACCAAGGAGGACGAGTATGCCCGAACAAAGAACGTGTCGAAAGTTGAGCCCTCAATCAGTGCTATGGCCGCAGAAATGAAGGAAATGAGGGAGCTGATGCAACATGTCATCCGAAGGCAACCAGTCCAGGTGAAGCCATGTGAGTTCTGTGCAGCTACCGATCACAAGACGGACGAGTGCCCTACCTTAGTAGCAGACAACCAGGCTGATGTAAATGCAGTGGGCAATTATCAGAGTTATGGCAATCAGCCAGGGCCAGTCAGACAACATGACGCAGCAGCACCCAATCAAGGAACCTGGAGGAACAATAACCAGCAACAGCAGACAGCACGTCAGAATGCACCTCAGCAGACCCAGCAGCCTTACCAGCATCCTCATCATCAGTTTCGGCAAAATACGCCTGGACAGAATGCACCAAATCAGTACCAGCAGAGAGGACAGAACAGTAATCAGCCAGGTCTGAGCAATCAAGGCTCATCCAACAAGGCTCTCGAGGACATGATAAAAGATCTGGCATCAGCTGTGATTCAGGATCGGGCCACGACCAAAGGAGACATAGAAGATTTGAAGAAGCAAATGTCCCAGCTCACTACTACAGTCTCAGACCTCGCAGCTAGTCTACACGTAGGACGACTCCCCTCACAGACAGTTGAAAACTCGAGAGGAAACGTCAGCCTAGTTGAGGTGATTAAGGTGGATGCAGCAGTTGAAGAGACCATCAAACCAACAGAGGAATTCGGCCAGCTTATACCTGAGGAAGCACCGGCCCTTGTCATCAAAGACACTACAACTCACGGTTCCTCTTATGCTATAGTTACTCGTGGAGATCAGATGTGTGAGAAAGCTGAGTCAGAAACAAGGATGGTGGTCAGGCCAACACAAACCGATCAGATGATGAGGTCGTCACCTACAGCGAGCCATGAGACACCTCCAGGAAAGAATAAGGACCCAGGAGCCTTCACAGTCACCTGTGGCATCGGCAAAACCCAGATACCCCACTGCTTGATTGACTTAGGTGCTGCCATCAATGTGATGCCTTACTCTCTGTACTACTCGCTGAACCTCGGTCCGTTGAAGCCCCCTAAGCTATCTATAGAGTTGGGAGACAGGTCGTGTGTTCGCCCCACTGGACTTCTCGAAAATCTGACCCTTCGGGTAGGAGATCTTGCTGTGCCTGCAGATTTCTATGTCTTGCAGATGGAGAATTCCAGAAAGGGCAAGCCACCAGGACTGATTTTGGGACGGCCATTCCTCTACGACACGAAGACTCAGATCAACATGGACTTAGGCCTACTATCGTTATCATATGGCGGTAAGGAGGCCGATTTCTATGTCTACGAGGATGTGAACCGACCATGCACAAGGAAACCACCAGATATTGTGCACACCACAGACTATGAGACCCTAGTTCCAGACCCACCAGAGCAGGCTCTTCAGACTACCAGGCCAGCAGCTATGGCCAAGATGTCCTCATCTTCTCGAGGCTATAAAGGGAAGAAACCGTCGGAAAGTTGGAGAGCAGAGCCAAGTGCACAACTAGGGAAGCACACTGGCCGAACAGAAGGAATTGCTGAGCAGAAGTTTGACCTCACACGCCCATGGGATCCTACCTTGTGATCCCTACATGAGGTACTGTCGAGCCAACGACGTTAAACAAAGGCGCTCGCAGGGAGGCAGCCCTGCACGGTTTGCAATTCTTTTACATTTCGGTTTATTTACTTATTATGTTGTTTTGAGTCATTATTGTCACATTGTACCTTGGAAAGGATTTGGTTTCATTTTGCAGGGATTGGACTTAGTCGGCCGGATAATTCCCTTGGAGCTACGCATTTTAGCCCCGGACTTGATCCGAGTTCAGCCGACCACCGTCTACACCCCAGGGGAGTCTCGTTCTACCCTTTTCCTTTCCTTATCTATTTATTGCATGCATTTGTGTGTCTAGATTTGAGTCGTGCCGTGAGGACACGGCTCATTTCAAAAGTGTGGGGTGGGAGAGTCAGTATTGAGTCAGCACGTTTATTTCCTGCACCCTGCACAGAGTCAGCACGTTTTGGGTCAATTTTAAAATTTTTTGTACATGATACTTCACTATTTCCCAGACTTGCAGTAGTGGATAATGATTTGGTGAAATAGATATAGCCGATTTTACATGCATGTCTTTGATGAAACTTGATTGTGCGACTAACATGTGATCTTAAAATCTTTACCTGCCTTTGTTAGTTGAGATAAACAGGGATGTGGAGTTGATAGAAACGCCCTAGAGAGACTTGACAGATCATTCAAAGACCGAACTCAGGATGTATGGTTATGTAGAGCTCGTGGAGGCTAGCACTTCGAGACGACATAGTACGAGTCTGCTCCGCCACTGCGGCACCCTTGCGGTTGGTCGGGACGGGAAAACTTCACACCGTCCAAGCTCTAGTCCAAGTAGCCGAGAAAATAGGCAAGCGACCCTTGACTTGACCCGTGTCAAAAGGACGATGATGAGTGAGAGCAGGAAGGTTTCTAATCCGAGTAACCGGGAAAATAGACGAGCGACCCTCGGCTTGACTCGCGTCAAAAGGAGAAGAAATCACGGTTCGAGCAATTCACAATCCGCACTACAAAAGTTCAAATCCATCATCATTGTGAAGGTTTACACCGAAATAAGTGAAGAGTACCACTGATACATCAAAATCAGACACTATAGCTGACCGAAAAACACTCAACACTTTGAAGCTCGAATCAATCACGTGCAAGAAAAAGCGGCAAAGCATAACCATATAGCAGCGAGTTCGAGTCCGAGAATGAGGGTTCATGGGTCTGAAAAGGGCTATCTCCCGAGACATCCGAATTGGTTTGCATCTCGGCTTCAAAGGTAACACGTATCATTAACCCCATGTTTTTCCCACAATGACATTAGTAGCAAGCATGCATAACAGGCGAGATCTAGAGTAATCGATTCATGTCCATGTAGCACGTCTAGGATGACCGAAGCTTTGTGATGTTCGTACTTCATTTATTTCCTCTTATGACCTAGCCCTTGTTCGGGACGAACAAGTTTAAGTGTGGGGTGGTTTGATGAGCCATATTTATACGACTCATCGAGTCATCAAATCCCACCAATTCCAGTACTTTTATATACGAACAGTTACTTTTTAGTATTGTCTTGTGTTACAGGTGAATTGGAAGCTCTAAGAGGAATCACATTCAAAAGACGGCTTTTGGAGCCTAAAACATCACAAGGAGTTTTTGACCGGTCCATAGGCACTTGAAATGAAGAATGGCCGAGAAAAATGAAGAATGGCCCGAGGAAATCAAAAGATGGCCGAAGAAAACCAGGTCGCGTCCGGGAAGAAGCAGGCCACGTCCGAGCGGCCATCCGAGCTCCAGCCGGCCATCCGAGCTCCATCCGAGCGGGCATGCGAGCGTGCCTCCGAGCGGGCATGCGAGCTCCAGCCCGTCCAGCCGATCGAGCATCCGACCTCCAGCCCGTCCAGCCGATCGAGCATCCGACCTCCAGCCCGCACCTCCGACCGGCCATCCGAGCTCTTTGGCGCATTCCTCCGAGCGAGCCTCCGAGCTCCATGCGTCCGGCCATTCGAGCATTCCAGCCTTATCCCATCCAATCAAAGTTCAGCAGCCGGCCCAATGTGCATGCGATGCTAGGGTTTCGTAGCTTATTCACCAAGTTAGGGTTTCTCAAACCCTATAAATACAGGAGATCCTGCAGTCTTCAAACCATCCGAAAATCACAGAGAAATCCATCGATCTCACAACACACACAGCCGTGCCCTAGCTGTCCCTCCTTCCTCCGCCAGCGTCTCAGTCATACACAGCCAGACCTCATTCCTTGCTTCAGCCGTGCCTTGCTCCTCATGTTCTTCATCTCGGTCAATTAGTGAAGTTTCTTCCTTTTATTATTTGCATTGTTTACTTATGTCGATGTGTAACTAATCCAATTATTCGGGTTAGGGTTAAATAATTGTGACGATTGTTTTGAGATTCTGTTCTTCAACATTATTCATGCTTTCTATTTAGTTCTTGTGCACATTAATAGTTTGAATTTATTAGGTTAAGGGGAGATCCGAAAGGGTACAACTTAACATAGTAATCCTTACTATCTTTTCACTGCTTATTTGATACCGACCCAGTTAGAATAAGTAGTTGCACGAAACCTAATATAACCAGACCAGGAGTATTAGGTTTGCTAGAATTAAACGGTTATAACCAGACCAGGAGTAACCCTAAGAAAGCTAGAATAAATACTTAGAAATCAAGGATAAACGAAGTCACAATTGAATAATACCCTAACCTGAATATCTTCTCTGATTGATAAATCCCTTAGCAATTTTCGATCATTACATTAACCTTTACTTTCGCACTAGTTTCTTGTTTTTTTCTCTATTTCAGAACGAAGTAGTAACCATCTAGCTCCCTAGGGTTCGACCCTTACTCATCACTGTACTAACCCACAGCCAAGAGCGAGGAAAAATATAAATTGTTTTTGCACAGGTACGACGACAGCCTGTTCATTAGTCTCATTCTAAGGTTTGTCTAATTTCGTCCTTAGAAAGAGAATAACTTGGAACGAACTTAGACAAACCTTAGAATGAGACTTAAGTTTGTCTTTGTTCGTCCCAAGTTAGTCTCGTTAGTCTCATTCTAAGATTTGTCTAACTTCGTCCTTTGAAAGAGACTAACTTGGGACGAACTAAGACAAACCTTAGAATGGGACTTAAGTTTGTCTTTGTTCGTCCCAAGTCAGTCTCATTAGTCTCATTCTAAGGTTAGTCTAAGTTCGTCCTTAGAAAGAGACTAACTTGGGACGAACTTAGACAAACCTTAGAATGAGACTTAAGTTTGTCTTTGTTCGTCCCAAGTTTGTCTCGTTAGTCTCATTCTAAGGTTTGTCTAAGTTCGTCCTTAGAAAGAGACTAACTTGGGACAAACTTAGACAAAACTTAGAATGAGACTGAAGTTTGTCTTTGTTCGTCCCAAGTTAGTCTCGTTAGTCTCATTCTAAGGTTTGTCTAAGTTGTCCTTAGAAAGAGACTAACTTGGGACGAACTAAGACAAACCATAGAATGGGACTTAAGTTTGTCTTTGTTCTTCCCAAGTTTGTCTCGTTAGTCTCATTCTAAGGTTTGTCTAAGTTCGTCCTTAGAAAGAGACTAATTTGGGACGAACTAAGACAAACCTTAGAATGGGACTTAAGTTTTTCTGTGTTCGTCCCAAGTTAGTCTCGTTAGTCTCATTCTAAGGTTTGTCTAAGTTCGTCCTTAGAAAGAGACTAACTTGGGACGAACTTAGAAAAACCTTAGAATGAGACTTAAGTTTGTCTATGTTCGTCCCAAGTTTGTCTCGTTAGTCTCATTCTAAGGTTTGTCTAAGTTTATCCTTAGAAAGAGATTAACTTGGGACGAACTTAGACAAACCTTAGAATGAGACTTAAGTTTGTCTTTGTTCGTCCCAAGTTAGTCTTGTTAGTCTCATTCTAAGGTTAGTCTAAGTTCGTCCTTAGAAAGAGACTAACTTGGGATGAACTAAGACAAACCTTAGAATGGGACTTAAGTTTGTCTTTGTTTGTCCCAAGTTAGTCTCGTTAGTCTCATTCTAAGGTTTGTCTAAGTTCGTCCTTAGAAAGAGACTAACTTGGGACGAACTAAGACAAACCTTATAATGAGACTAACGTTTTTCTTTGTTTGTCCAAAGCTAGTCTTGTTAGTCTCATTCTAAGGTTTATCTAAGTTCGTCCTTAGAAAGAGAATTACTTGGGACGAACTTAGACAAACCTTAGAATGAGACTTAAGTTTGTCTTTGTTCTTCCCAAGTTAGTCTCGTTAGTCTCATTCTATGGTTTGTCTAAGTTCGTCCTTAGAAAGAGACTAACTTGGGACGAACTAAGACAAACCTTAGAATGGGACTTAAGTTTGTCTTTGTTCGTCCCAAGTTAGTCTCGTTAGTCTCATTCTAAGGTTTGTCTAAGTTCGTCCTTAGAAACAGACTAACTTGGGACAAACTTAGACAAACCTTAGAATGAGACTTAAGTTTGTCTTTGTTCGTCCCATGTTTGTCTCGTTAGTCTCATTCTAAGGTTTGTCTAAGTTCGTCCTTAGAAAGAGACTAACTTGGGACGAACATAGACAAAACTTAGAATGAGACTTAAGTTTGTCTTTGTTCGTCCCAAGTTGGTCTCGTTAGTCTCATTCTAAGGTTTGTCTAAGTTGTCCTTAGAAAGAGACTAACTTGGGATGAACTAAGACAAACCTTAGAATGGGACTTAAGTTTGTCTTTGTTCGTCCCAAATTTGTCTCGTTAGTCTCATTCTAAGGTTTGTCTAAGTTCGTCCTTAGAAAGAGATGAACTTGGGACGAACTTAGACAACAAACCTCAGAATGAGACATAAGTCTTTGTTCGTCCCAAGTTAGTCTCGTTAGTCTCATTCTAAGGTTTGTCTAAGTTCGTCCATAGAAAGAGACTAACTTGGGACGAACTTAGACAAACCTTAGAATGAGACTTAAGTATGTCTTTGTTCGTCCCAAGTTTGTCTCGTTAGTCTCATTCTAAGGTTTGTCTAAGTTCGTCCTTAGAAAGAGACTAACTTGGGACGAACTTAGACAAACCTTAGAATGCGACTTAAGTTTGTCTTTGTTCGTCCCAAGTTAGTCTCGTTAGTCTCATTCTACGGTTTGTCTAAGTTGTCCTTAGAAAGAGACTAACTTGGGACGAACTAAGACAAACCTTAGAATCGGACTTAAGTTTGTCTTTGTTCGTCCCAAATTTGTCTCGTTAGTCTCATTCTAAGGTTTTTCTAAGTTCGTCCTTAGAAAGAGACGAACTTGGGACGAACTTAGACAACAAACCTTAGAATGAGACTTAAGTTTGTCTTTGTTCGTCCCAAGTTAGTCTCGTTAGTCTCATTCTAAGGTTTGTCTAAGTTCATCCTTAGAAAGAGACTAACTTGGGACGAACTAAGACAAACCTTAGAATGGGACTTAAGTTTGTCTTTGTTCATCCCAAGTTAGTCTCGTTAGTCTCATTCTAAGGTTTGTCTAAGTTCGTCCTTAGAAGGAGACTAACTTGGGACGAACTTAGACAAACCTTAGAATGAGACTTAAGTTTGTCTTTGTTCGTCCCAAATTTGTTTCGTTAGTCTCATTCTAAGGTTTGTCTCAGTTCGTCCTTAGAAAGAGACTAACTTGGGACGAACATAGACAAAACTTAGAATGAGACTTAAGTTTGTCTTTGTTCGTCCCAAGTTAGTCTCGTTAGTCTCATTCTAAGGTTTGTCTAAGGTCGTCCTTAGAAAGAGACTAACTTGGGACGAACTTAGAAAGACCTTAGAATGAGACTTAAGTTTGTCTTTGTTCGTCCCAAGTTAGTCTCGTTAGTCTCATTCTAAGGTTTGTCTAAGTTGTCCTTAGAAAGAGAGTAACTTGGGACGAACTAAGACAAACCTTAGAATGGGACTTAAGTGTGTCTTTGTTCGTCCCAAGTTAGTCTCGTTAGTCTCATTCTAAGGTTTGTCTAATTTCGTCCTTAGAAAGATACTAACTTGGGACGAACTAATACAAATCTTAGAATGAGACTTAAGTTTGTCTTTGTTCGTCCCAAGTAAGTCTCGTAAGTCTCATTCTAAGGTTTGTCTAAGTTTGTCCTTAGAAAGAGACTAACTTGGGATGAACAAAGACAAACCCTAGAATGAGACTTAAGTTTGTCTTTGTTCGTCCCAAGTTTGTCTCGTTAGTCTCATTCTAAGGTTTGTCTAAGTTCGTCCTTAGAAAGAGACTAACTTGGGACGAACTTAGACAAACCTTAGAATGAGACTTAAGTTTGTCTTTGTTCCTCCCAAGTTAGTCTCGTCAGTCTCATTCTAAGGTTTGTCTGAGTTCGTCCTTAGAAAGAGAGTAACTTGGGACAAACAAAGACAAACCTTAGAATGAGACTTAAGTTTGTCTTTGTTCGTCCCAAGTTAGTCTCGTTAGTCTCATTCTAAGGTTTGTCTAAGTTCGTCCTTAGAAAGAGACTAACTTGGGACGAACTTAGACAAACCTTAGAATGAGACTTAAGTTTGTCTTAGTTCGTCCCAAGTTAGTCTCGTTAGTCTCATTCTAAGGTTTGTCTAAGTTCGTCCTTAGAAAGAGACTAACTTGGGACGAACATTGACAAACCTTAGAATGCGACTTAAGTTTGTCTTTGTTCGTCCCAAGTTAGTCTCGTTAGTCTCATTCTAAGGTTTGTCAAAGTTGTCCTTAGAAAGAGATTAACTTGGGACGAACTAAGACAAACCTTAGAATGGGACTTAAGTTTGTCTTTGTTCGTCCTAAGTTTGTCTCGTTAGTCTCATTCTAAGGTTTGTCTAAGTTCGTCCTTAGAAGGAGATTAACTTGGGACGAACTTAGACAAACCTTAGAATGAGACTTAAGTTTGTCTTTGTTCGTCCCAAGTTAGTCTCGTTAGTCTCATTCTAAGGTTTGTCTAATTTCGTTCTTAGAAAGAGACTAACTTGGGACGAACTAATACAAACCTTAGAATGAGACTTAAGTTTGTCTTTGTTCGTCCCAAGTTAGTCTCGTTAGTCTTTGTCTAAGTTCGTCCTTAGAAAGAGACTAACTTGGGACGAACTAAGACAAATCTTAGAATGGGACTTAAGTTTGTCTTTGTTCGTCCCAAGTTAGTCTCGTTAGTCTCATTCTAAGGTTTGTCTAAGTTCGTCCTTAGAAAGAGACTAACTTGGGACGAACTAAGACAAACCTTAGGGCATCCGCACCCGTTATCTCATTGAGACGGACCTCACCCAGAACTTCCTCACGAATAGTGATAAATAAGCATAAAAAGTTTGTATTATGTTGTAGGATGTTGTATGAGAATGCTAGCATATACACTCACCGTCTCATTGAGACGGACCTCATGGAGAACTTCCTCTCTCGATTCTCGCACCCACTCACAAAAAGTAAAGTGAAGTTCTCCTAGAAATGCTCCAGGAGAATTTCTAGGAGAACTTCCTCAAACTTTTTGTGAGTGGGTGCGAGAATCGAGAGAGGAAGTTCTCCATGAGGTCCGTCTCAATGAGACGGTGGGTGTATATGCTAGCATTCTCATACAACATCCTACAACATAATACAAACTTTTTATGCTTATTTATCACTATTCGTGAGGAAGTTCTGGGTGATGTCCGTCTCAATGAGATAACGGGTGCGGATGCCCTTAGAATGAGACTAACGTTTTTCTTTGTTCGTCCAAAGTTAGTCTCGTTAGTCTAATTCTAAGGTTTATCTAAGTTCGTCCTTAGAAAGAGACTAACTTGGGACGAACTTAGACAAACCTTAGAATGAGACTTAAGTTTGTCTTAGTTCGTCCCAAGTTAGTCTCGTTAGTCTCATTCTAAGGTTTGTCTGAGTTCGTCCTTAGAAAGAGACTAACTTGGGACGAACATAGACAAACCTTAGAATGCGACTTAAGTTTGTCTTTGTTCGTCCCAAGTTAGTCTCGTTAGTCTCATTCTAAGGTTTGTCAAAGTTGTCCTTAGAAAGAGACTAACTTGGGACGAACTAAGACAAACCTTAGAATGGGACTTAAGTTTGTCTTTGTTCGTCCCAAGTTTGGCTCGTTAGTCTCATTCTAAGGTTTATCTAAGTTCGTCCTTAGAAGGAGACTAACTTGGGACGAACTTAGACAAATCTTAGAATGAGACTTAAGTTTGTCTTTGTTCGTCCCAAGTTAGTCTCGTTAGTCTCATTCTAAGGTTTGTCTAAGTTCGTCCTTAGAAAGAGACTAACTTGGGACGAACTAAGACAAACCTTAGAATGAGACTAACGTTTTTCTTTGTTCGTCCAAAGTTAGTCTCGTTAGTCTCATTCTAAGGTTTGTCTAAGTTCGTCCTTAGAAAGAGACTAACTTGGGACGAACTAAGACAAACCTTAGAATGAGACTAACATTTTTCTTTGTTCGTCCAAAGTTAGCCTCGTTAGTCTCATTCTAAGGTTTGTCTAAGTTCGTCCTTAGAAATAGAATAACTTGGGACGAACTTAGACAAACCTTAGAATGAGACTTAAGTTTGTCATTGTTCGTCCCAAGTTAGTCTCGTTAGTCTCATTCTAAGATTTGTCTAAGTTGTCCTTATAAAGAGACTAACTTGGGACGAACTAAGACAAACCTTAGAATGAGACTTAAGTTTGTCTTTGTTCGTCCCAAGTTAATCTCGTTAGTGTCATTCTAAGGTTTGTCTAAGTTCGTCCTTGGAAAGAGAATAACTTGGGATGAACTTAGACAAACCTTAGAATGAGACTTAAGTTTGTCTTTGTTCGTCCCAAGTTAGTCTCGTTAGTCTCATTCTAAGGTTTGTCTAAGTTCGTCCTTAGAAAGAGATTAATTTGGGACGAACTAAGACAAACCTTATAATGAGACTAACGTTTTTCTTTGTTCGTCCAAAGTTAGTCTCGTTAGTCTCATTCTAAGGTTTGTCTAAGTTCGTCCATAGAAAGAGACTAACTTGGGACGAACTAAGATAAACCTTAGAATGAGACTAACGTTTTTCTTTGTTCGTCCAAAGTTAGTCTCGTTAGTCTAATTCTAAGGTTTATCTAAGTTCGTCCTTAGAAAGAGACTAACTTGGGACGAACTAAGACAAACCTTTGAATGATACTAACATTTTTCTTTGTTCGTCCAAAGTTAGCCTCGTTAGTCTCATTCTAAGGTTTGTCTAAGTTCGTCCTTAGAAAGAGAATAACTTGGGACGAACTTAGACAAACCTTAGAATGAGACTTAAGTTTGTCTTTGTTCGTCCCAAGTTAGTCTCGTTAGTCTCATTCTAAGATTTGTCTAAGTTTGTCCTTAGAAAGAGACTAACTTGGGACGAACTAAGACAAACCTTAGAATGGGACTTAAGTTTGTCTTTGTTCGTCCCAAGTCAGTCTCGTTAGTCTCATTCTAAGGTTAGTCTAAGTTCGCCCTTAGAAAGAGACTAACTTGGGACGAACTTAGACAAACCTTAGAATGAGACTTAAGTTTGTCTTTCTTCGTCCCAAGTTTGTCTCGTTAGTCTCATTCTAAGGTTTGTCTAAGTTCTTCCTTAGAAAGAGACTAACTTGGGACGAACTTAGACAAAACATAGAAGGAGACTTAAGTTTGTCTTTGTTCGTCCCAAGTTAGTCTCGTTAGTCTCATTCTAAGGTTTGTCTAAGTTGTCCTTAGAAAGAGACTAACTTGGGACGAACTAAGACAAACCTTAGAATGGGACTTAAGTTTGTCTTTGTTCTTCCCAAGTTTGTCTCGTTAGTCTCATTCTAAGGTTTGTCTAAGTTCGTCCTTAGAAAGAGACTAATTTGGGAAGAACTAAGACAAACCTTAGAATGGGACTTAAGTTTGTCTGTATTCGTCCCAAGTTAGTCTCGTTAGTCTCATTCGAAGGTTTGTCTACGTTCGTCCTTAGAAAGAGACTAACTTGGGACGAACTTAGACAAACCTTAGAATGAGACTTAAGTATGTCTATGTTCGTCCCAAGTTTGTCTCGTTAGTCTCATTCTAAGGTTTGTCTAAGTTCGTCCTTAGAAAGAGATTAACTTGGGACGAACTTAGACAAACCTTAGAATGAGACTTAAGTTTGTCTTTGTTCGTCCCAAGTTAGTCTTGTTAGTCTCATTCTAAGGTTTGTCTAAGTTCGTCCTTAGAAAGCGACTAACTTGGGACGAACTAAGACAAAGCTTAGAATGAGACAAACGTTTTTCTTTGTTCTTCCAAAGTTAGTCTCGTTAGTCTCATTCTAAGGTTTGTCTAAGTTAGTCCTTAGAAAGAGACTAACTAGGGACGAACTAAGACAAACCTCAGAATGAGACAAATGTTTTTCTTTGTTCGTCCAAAGTTAGTCTCGTTAGTCTCATTCTAAGGTTTGTCTAAGTTTGTCCTTAGAAAGAGAATAACTTGGGACGAACTCAGACAAACCTTAGAATGAGACTTAAGTTTGTCTTTGTTCGTCCCAAGTTTGTCTCGTTAGTCTCATTCTAAGGTTTGTCTAAGTTCTTTCTTAGAAAGAGACTAACTTGGGACGAACTAAGACAAACCTTAGAATGGGACTTAAGTTTGTCTTTGTTCGTCCCAAGTTAGTCTCGTTAGTCTCATTCTAAGGTTTGTCTAAGTTCGTCCATAGAAAGAGACTAACTTGGGACGAACTTAGACAAACCTTAGAATGAGACTTAAGTATGTCTTTGTTCGTCCCAAGTTTGTCTCGTTAGTCTCATTCTAAGGTTTGTCTAAGTTCGTCCTTAGAAAGAGACTAACTTGGGATGAACTTAGACAAACCTTAGAATGCGACTTAAGTTTGTCTTTGTTCGTCCCAAGTTAGTCTCGTTAGTCTCATTCTACGGGTTGTCTAAGTTGTCCTTAGAAAGAGACTAACTTGGGACGAACTAAGACAAACCTTAGAATCGGACTTAAGTTTGTCTTTGTTCGTCCCAAATTTGTCTCGTTAGTCTCATTCTAAGGTTTTTCTAAGTTCGTCCTTAGAAAGAGACGAACTTGGGACGAACTTAGACAACAAACCTTAGAATGAGACTTAAGTTTGTCTTTGTTCGTCCCAAGTTAGTCTCGTTAGTCTCATTCTAAGGTTTGTCTAAGTTCGTCCTTAGAAAGAGACTAACTTGGGACGAACTTAGACAACAAACCTTAGAATGAGACTGAAGTTTGTCTTTGTTCGTCCCAAGTTAGTCTCGTTAGTGTCATTCTAAGGTTTGTCTAAGTTCGTCCTTGGAAAGAGAATAACTTGGGACGAACTTAGACAAACCTTAGAATGAGACTTAAGTTTGTCTTTGTTCGTCCCAAGTTAGTCTCGTTAGTGTCATTCTAAGGTTTGTCTAAGTTCGTCCTTGGAAAGAGACTAACTTGGGACGAACTAAGACAAACCTTAGAATGGGACTTAAGTTTGTCTTTGTTTGTCCCAAGTTAGTCTCGTTAGTCTCATTCTACGGTTTGTCTAAGTTCGTCCATCTAAAGAGACTAACTTGGGACGAACTTAGACAAACCTTAGAATGAGACTTAAGTATGTCTTTGTTCGTCCCAAGTTTGTCTCGTTAGTCTCATTCTAAGGTTTGTCTAAGTTCGCCCTTAGAAAGAGACTAACTTGGGACGAACTTAGACAAACCTTAGAATGCGACTTAAGTATGTCTTTGTTCGTCCCAAGTTTGTCTCGTTAGTCTCATTCTAAGGTTTGTCTAAGTTCATCCTTAGAAAGAGATTAACTTGGGATGAACTAAGACAAACCTTATAATGAGACTAACGTTTTTCTTTGTTCGTCCAAAGTTAGTCTCGTTAGTCTCATTCTAAGGTTTGTCTAAGTTCGTCCTTAGAAAGAGACTAACTTGGGACGAACTAAGACAAACCTTAGAATGAGACTAACGTTTTTCTTTTTTCGTCCAAAGTTTGTCTCGTTAGTCTAATTCTAAGGTTTCTCTAAGTTCGTCCTTAGAAAGAGACTAACTTGGGACGAACTAACACAAACCTTTGAATGATACTAACGTTTTTCTTTGTTCGTCCAAAGTTAGTCTTGTTAGTCTCATTCTAAGGTTTGTCTAAGTTCGTCCTTAGAAAGAGAATAACTTGGGACTAACTTAGACAAACCTTAGAATGAGACTTAAGTTTGTCTTTGTTCGTCCCAAGTTAGTCTCGTTAGTCTCATTCTAAGATTTGTCTAAGTTGTCCTTAGAAAGAGACTAACTTGGGACGAACTAAGACAAACCTTAAAATGGGACTTAAGTTTGTCTTTGTTCTTCCCTTTTTTGTCTCGTTAGTCTCATTCTAAGGTTTGTCTAAGTTCGTCCTTAGAAAGAGACTAATTTGGGACGAACTAAGACAAACCTTAGAATGGGACTTAAGTTTGTCTGTGTTCGTCCTAAGTTAGTCTCGTTAGTCTCATTCTAAGGTTTGTCTAAGTTCGTCCTTAGAAAGAGACTAACTTGGGACGAACTTAGACAAACCTTAGAATGAGACTTAAGTATGTCTATATTCGTCCCAAGTTTGTCTCGTTAGTCTCATTCTAAGGTTTGTCTAAGTTCGTCCTTAGAAAGAGATTAACTTGGGACGAACTTAGACAAACCTTAGAATGAGACTTAAGTTTGTCTTTGTTCATCCCAAGTTAGTCTTGTTAGTCTCATTCTAAGGTTTGTCTAAGTTCGTCCTTAGAAAGAGACTAACTTGGGATGAACTAAGACAAACCTTAGAATGGGACTTAAGTTTGTCTTTGTTTGTCCCAAGTTAGTCTCGTTAGTCTCATTCTAAGGTTTGTCTAAGTTCGTCCTTAGAAAGAGACTAACTTGGGCCGAACTAAGACAAACCTTATAATGAGACTAACGTTTTTCTTTGTTTGTCCAAAGTTAGTCTTGTTAGTCTCATTCTAAGGTTTATCTAAGTTCGTCCTTAGAAAGAGACTAACTTGGGATGAACAAAGATAAACCTTAGAATGAGACTTAAGTTTGTCTTTGTTCGTCCCAAGTTAGTCTCGTTAGTCTCATTCTAAGGTTTGTCTAAGTTCGTTCTTAGAAAGAGACTAACTTGGGACGAACTAATACAAATCTTAGAATGTGACTTAAGTTTGTCTTTGTTCGTCCCAAGTTAGTCTCGTTAGTCTCATTCTAAGGTTTGTCTAAGTTCGTCCTTAGAAAGAGACTAACTTGGGATGAACAAAGACAAACCTTAGAATGAGACTTAAGTTTGTCTTTGTTCGTCCCAAGTTTGTCTCGTTAGTCTCATTCTAAGGTTTGTCTAAGTTCGTCCTTAGAAAGAGACTAACTTGGGACGAACTTAGACAAACCTTAGAATGAGACTTAAGTTTGTCTTTGTTCGTCCCAAGTTAGTCTCGTCAGTCTCATTCTAAGGTTTGTCTAAGTTCGTCCTTAGAAAGAGAGTAACTTGGGACGAACAAAGACAAACCTTAGAATGAGACTTAAGTTTGTCTTTGTTCGTCCCAAGTTAGTCTCGTTAGTCTCATTCTAAGGTTTGTCTAAGTTCGTCCTTAGAAAGAGACTAACTTGGGACGAACTTAGACAAACCTTAGAATGAGACTTAAGTTTGTCTTAGTTCGTCCCAAGTTAGTCTCGTTAGTCTCATTCTAAGGTTTGTCTAAGTTCGTCCTTAGAAAGAGACTAACTTGGGACGTACATAGACAAACCTTAGAATGCGACTTAAGTTTGTCTTTGTTCGTCCCATGTTAGTCTCATTAGTCTCATTCTAAGGTTTGTCAAAGTTGTCCATAGAAAGAGACTAACTTGGGACGAACTAAGACAAACCTTAGAATGGGACTTAAGTTTGTCTTTGTTCGTCCCAAGTTTGTCTCGTTAGTCTCATTCTAAGGTTTGTCTAAGTTCGTCCTTAGAAGGAGACTAACTTGGGACGAACTTAGACAAACCTTAGAATGAGACTTAAGTTTGTCTTTGTTCGTCCCAAGTTTGTCTCGTTAGTCTCATTCTAAGGTTTGTCTAAGTTCGTTCTTAGAAAGAGACTAACTAGGGACGAACTAATACAAACCTTAGAATGAGACTTAAGTTTGTCTTTGTTCGTCCCAAGTTAGTCTCGTTAGTCTTTGTCTAAGTTCGTCCTTAGAAAGAGACTAACTTGGGACAAACTAAGACAAATCTTAGAATGGGACTTAAGTTTGTCTTTGTTCGTCCCAAGTTAGTCTCGTTAGTCTCATTCTAAGGTTTGTCTAAGTTCGTCCTTAGAAAGAGACTAACTTGGGACGAACTAAGACAAACCTTAGAATGAGACTAACATTTTTCTTTGTTCGTCCAAAGTTAGTCTCGTTAGTCTCATTCTAAGGTTTGTCTAAGTTCGTCGTTAGAAAGAGACTAACTTGGGACGAACTAAGACAAACAATAGAATGAGACTAACGTTTTTCTTTGTTCGTCCAAAGTTAGCCTCGTTAGTCTCATTCTAAGGTTTGTCTAAGTTCGTCCTTAGAAAGAGAATAACTTGGGACGAACTTAGACAAACCTTAGAATGAGACTTAAGTTTGTCATTGTTCGTCCCAAGTTAGTCTCGTTAGTCTCATTCTAAGATTTGTCTAAGTTCGTCCTTAGAAAGAGACTAACTTGGGACGAACTAAGACAAACCTTAGAATGGGACTTAAGTTTGTCTTTGTTCGTCCCAAGTTAGTCTCGTTAGTCTCATTCTAAGGTTTGTCTAAGTTGTCCTCAGAAAGAGACTAACATGGGACGAACTAAGACAAACCTTAGAATGGGACTTAAGTTTGTCTTTGTTCTTCCCAAGTTTGTCTCGACTGGCTCATTCTAAGGTTTGTCTAAGTTCGTCCTTAGAAAGAGACTAATTTGGGACGAACTAAGACAAAACTTAGAATGGGACTGAAGTTTGTCTTTGTTTGTCCCAAGTTAGTCTCGTTAGTCTCATTCTAAGGTTTGTCTAAGTTCGTCCTTAGAAAGAGACTAACTTGGGACGAACTAAGACAAACCTTAGAATGAGACAAACGTTTGTCTTTGTTCTTCCAAAGTTAGTCTCGTTAGTCTTATTCTAAGGTTTGTCTAAGTTCGTCCTTAGAAAGAAACTAACTTGGGACAAACTAAGACAAACCTCAGAATGAGACAAACGTTTTTCTTTGTTTGTCCAAAGTTAGTCTCGTTAGTCTCATTCTAAGGTTTGTCTAAGTTCGTCCTTAGAAAGAGAATAACTTGGGACGAACTCAGACAAACCTTAGAATGAGACTTAAGTTTGTCTTTGTTCGTCCCAAGTTTGTCTCGTTAGTCTCATTCTAAGGTTTGTCTAAGTTCTTTCTTAGAAAGAGACTAACTTGGGACGAACTAAGACAAACCTTAGAATGAGACTAACATTTTTCTTTGTTCGGCTAAAGTTAGTCTCGTTAGTCTCATTCTAAGGTTTGTCTAAGTTCGTCCTTAGAAAGAGAATAACTTGGGACGCACTTAGACAAACCTTAGAATGAGACTTAAGTTTATCTTTGATCATCCCATGTTAGTCTTGTTAGTCTCATTCTAAGGTTTGTCTAAGTTCGTCCTTAGAAAGAGACTAACTTGGGACGAACAAAGACAAATCTTAGAATGAGACTTAAGTTTGTCTTTGTTCGTCCCAAGTTAGTCTCGTTAGTCTCATTCTAAGGTTTGTCTAAGTTCGTCCTTAGAAAGAGACTAACTTGGGATGAACAAAGACAAACCTTAGAATGAGACTTAAGTTTGTCTTTGTTCGTCCCAAGTTTGTCTCGTTAGTCTCATTCTAAGGTTTGTCTAAGTTCGTCCTCAAAAAGAGACTAACTTGGGACGAACTTAGAAAAACTTTAGAATGAGACTTAAGTTTGTCTTTGTTCGTCCCAAGTTAGTCTCGTCAGTCTCATTCTAAGGTTTGTCTAAGTTCGTCTTTAGAAAGAGAGTAACTTGGGACGAACAAAGACAAACCTTAGAATGAGACTTAAGTTTGTCTTTGTTCGTCCCAAGTTAGTCTCGTTAGTCTCATTCTAAGGTTTGTCTAAGTTCGTCCTTAGAAAGAGACTAACTTGGGACGAACTTAGACAAACCTTAGAATGAGACTTAAGTTTGTCTTAGTTCGTCCCAAGTTAGTCTCGTTAGTCTCATTCTAAGGTTTGTCTAAGTTCGTCCTTAGAAAGAGACTAACTTGGGACGAACTTAGACAAACCTTAGAATGAGACTTAAGTTTGTCTTTGTTCGTCCCAAGTTAGTCTCGTTAGTCTCGTTCTAAGGTTTGTCTAAGTTCGTCCTTCGAAAGAGACTAACTTGGGACGAACAAAGACAAACCTTAGAATGAGACTTAAGTTTGTCTTTGTTCGTCCAAAGTTAGTCTCTCTAGTCTCATTCTAAGGTTTGTCTAAGTTCGTCCTTAGAAAGAGAATAACTTGGGACTAACTTAGACAAACCTTAGAATGAGACTTAAGTTTGTCTTTGTTCGTCCCAAGTTAGTCTCGTTAGTCTCATTCTAAGGTTTGTCTAAGTTCGTCCTTAGAAAGAGACTAACTTGGGACGAACTTAGACAAACCTTAGAATGGGACTTAAGTTTGTCTTTGTTCATCCCAAGTTAGTCTCGTTAGTCTCATTCTAAGGTTTGTCAAAGTTCGTCCTTAGAAAGAGACTAACTTGTGACGAACTTAGACAAACCTTAGAATGGGACTTAAGTTTGTCTTTGTTCTTCCCAAGTTTGTCTCGACTGTCTCATTCTAAGGTTTGTCTAAGTTCGTCCTTAGAAAGAGACTAATTTGGGACGAACTAAGACAAAACTTAGAATGGGACTGAAGTTTGTCTTTGTTTGTCCCAAGTTAGTCTCGTTAGTATCATTCTAAGGTTTGTCTAAGTTCGTCCTTAGAAAGAGACTAACTTGGGACGAACTAAGACAAACCTTAGAATGAGACAAACGTTTGTCTTTGTTCTTCCAAAGTTAGTCTCGTTAGTCTTATTCTAAGGTTTGTCTAAGTTCGTCCTTAGAAAGAAACTAACTTGGGACGAACTAAGACAAACCTCAGAATGAGACAAACGTTTTTCTTTGTTTGTCCAAATTTAGTCTCGTTAGTCTCATTCTAAGGTTTGTCTAAGTTCGTCCTTAGAAAGAGAATAACTTGGGACGAACTCAGACAAACCTTAGAATGAGACTTAAGTTTGTCTTTGTTCGTCCCAAGTTTGTCTCGTTAGTCTCATTCTAAGGTTTGTCTAAGTTCTTTCTTAGAAAGAGACTAACTTGGGACGAACTAAGACAAACCTTAGAATGAGACTAACATTTTTCTTTGTTCGGCTAAAGTTAGTCTCGTTAGTCTCATTCTAAGGTTTGTCTAAGTTCGTCCTTAGAAAGAGAATAACTTGGGACGCACTTAGACAAACCTTAGAATGAGACTTAAGTTTATCTTTGATCATCCCATGTTAGTCTTGTTAGTCTCATTCTAAGGTTTGTCTAAGTTCGTCCTTAGAAAGAGACTAACTTGGGACGTACAAAGACAAATCTTAGAATGAGACTTAAGTTTGTCTTTGTTCGTCCCAAGTTAGTCTCGTTAGTCTCATTCTAAGGTTTGTCTAAGTTCGTCCTTAGAAAGAGACTAACTTGGGATGAACAAAGACAAACCTTAGAATGAGACTTAAGTTTGTCTTTGTTCGTCCCAAGTTTGTCTCGTTAGTCTCATTCTAAGGTTTGTCTAAGTTCGTCCTCAAAAAGAGACTAACTTGGGACGAACTTAGAAAAACTTTAGAATGAGACTTAAGTTTGTCTTTGTTCGTCCCAAGTTAGTCTCGTCAGTCTCATTCTAAGGTTTGTCTAAGTTCGTCTTTAGAAAGAGAGTAACTTGGGACGAACAAAGACAAACCTTAGAATGAGACTTAAGTTTGTCTTTGTTCGTCCCAAGTTAGTCTCGTTAGTCTCATTCTAAGGTTTGTCTAAGTTCGTCCTTAGAAAGAGACTAACTTGGGACGAACTTAGACAAACCTTAGAATGAGACTTAAGTTTGTCTTAGTTCGTCCCAAGTTAGTCTCGTTAGTCTCATTCTAAGGTTTGTCTAAGTTCGTCCTTAGAAAGAGACTAACTTGGGACGAACTTAGACAAACCTTAGAATGAGACTTAAGTTTGTCTTTGTTCGTCCCAAGTTAGTCTCGTTAGTCTCGTTCTAAGGTTTGTCTAAGTTCGTCCTTCGAAAGAGACTAACTTGGGACGAACTAAGACAAACCTTAGAATGAGACTATCGTTTTTCTTTGTTCGTCCAAAGTTAGTCTCATTAGTCTCATTCTAAGGTTTGTATAAGTTCGTCCTTAGAAAGAGAATAAATTGGGACGAACTTAGACAAACCTTAGAATGAGACTTAAGTTTGTCTTTGTTCGTCCCAAGTTTGTCTCAATCTAAGGTTTGTCTAAGTTCGTCCTTAGAAAGAGACTAACTTGGGACGAACTATGACAAACCTTAGAATGGGACATAAGTTTTCTTTGTTCATCCCAAGTTAGTCTCGCTAGTTTCATTCTAAGGTTTGTCTAAGTTCGTGCTTAGAAAGAGACTAACTTGGGACGAACTAAGACAAACCTTAGAATGAGACTAACGTTTTTCTTTGTTCGTCCAAAGTTAGTCTTGTTAGTCTCATTCTAAGGTTTGTCTAAGTTCATCCTTAGAAAGAGACTAACTTGGGACGAACTTAGGCAACCCTTAGAATGAGACTTAAGTTTGTCTTTGTTCGTCCCAAGTTAGTCTCGTTAGTCTCATTCTAAGGTTTGTATAAGTTCGTCCTTAGAAAGACACTAACTTGGGACGAACTAAGACAAACCTTAGAATGGGACTTAAGTTTGTCTTTGTTCGTCCCAAGTTAGTCTCGTTAGTCTAATTCTAAGGTTTGTCTAAGTTCGTCCTTAGAAAGAGACTAACTTGGGACGAACTTAGAACAACCTCAGAATGAGACTTAAGTTTGTCTTTGTTCGTCCAAAGTTAGTCTCGCTAGTCTCATTCTAAGGTTTGTCTAAGTTCGTCCTTAGATAGAGAATAACTTGGGACTAACTTAGACAAACCTTAGAATGAGACTTAAGTTTGTCTTTGTTCGTCCCAAGTTAGTCTCGTTAGTCTCATTCTAAGGTTTGTCTAAGTTCGTCCTTAGAAAGAGACTAACTTGGGACGAACTTAGACAAACCTTAGAATGGGACTTAAGTTTGTCTTTGTTCATCCCAAGTTAGTCTCGTTAGTCTCATTCTAAGGTTTGTCAAAGTTCGTCCTTAGAAAGAGACTAACTTGTGACGAACTTAGACAAACCTTAGAATGAGACTTAAGTTTGTCTTTGTTCGTCCCAAGTTAGTCTCGTTAGTCTCATTCTAAGGTTTGTCTAAGTTCGTCCTTAGAAAGAGACTAACTTGGGACGAACTTAGAAAAACCTTAGAATGGGACTTAAGTTTGTCTTTGTTCGTCCCAAGTTAGTCTCGATAGTCTCATTCTAAGGGTTGTCTAAGTTCGTCCTTAGAAAGAGATTAACTTGGGACGAACTTAGAACAACCTTAGAATGAGACTTAAGTTTGTCTTTGTTCGTCCAAAGTTAGTCTCGTTAGTCTCATTCTAAGGTTTGTCTAAGTTCATCCTTAAAAAGAGAATAACTTGGGACGAACTTAGACAAACCTTAGAATGAGACTTAAGTTTGTCTTTGTTCGTCCCAAGTTAGTCTCGTTAGTCTCATTCTAAGGTTTGTCTAAGTTCGTCGTTAGAAAGAGACTAACTTGGGACGAACTAAGACAAACCTTAGAATGGGACTTTAGTTTGTCTTTGTTCATCCCAAGGTAGTCTCGTTAGTCTCATTCTAAGGTTTGTCTAAGTTCGTCCTTAGAAAGAGACAAACTTGGGACGAACTAAGACAAACCTTAGAATGGGACTTAAGTTTGTCTTTGTTCGTCCCAAGTTTGTCTCATTAGTCTCATTCTAAGGTTTGTCTAAGTTCGTCCTTAGAAGGAGACTAACTTGGGACGAACTTAGTCAAACCTTAGAATGAGACTTAAGTTTGTCTTTGTTCGTCCCAAGTTAGTCTCGTTAGTCTCATTCTAAGGTTTGTCTAAGTTCGTTCTTAGAAAGAGACTAACTAGGGACGAACTAATACAAACCTTAGAATGAGACTTAAGTTTGTCTTTGTTCGTCCCAAGTTAGTCTCGTTAGTCTTTGTCTAAGTTCGTCCTTAGAAAGAGACTAACTTGGGACGAACTAAGACAAATCTTAGAATGGGACTTAAGTTTGTCTTTGTTCGTCCCAAGTTAGTCTCGTTAGTCTCATTCTAAGGTTTGTCTAAGTTCGTCCTTAGAAAGAGACTAACTTGGGACGAACTAAGACAAACCTTAGAATGAGACTAACATTTTTCTTTGTTCGTCCAAAGTTAGTCTCGTTAGTCTCATTCTAAGGTTTGTCTAAGTTCGTCCTTAGAAAGAGACTAACTTGGGACGAACTAAGACAAACCTTAGAATGAGACTAACGTTTTTCTTTGTTCGTCCAAAGTTAGCCTCGTTAGTCTCATTCTAAGGTTTGTCTAAGTTCGTCCTTAGAAAGAGAATAACTTGGGACGAACTTAGACAAACCTTAGAATGAGACTTAAGTTTGTCATTGTTCGTCCCAAGTTAGTCTCGTTAGTCTCATTCTAAGATTTGTCTAAGTTCGTCCTTAGAAAGAGACTAACTTGGGACGAACTAAGACAAACCTTAGAATGGGACTTAAGTTTGTCTTTGTTCGTCCCAAGTTAGTCTCGTTAGTCTCATTCTAAGGTTTGTCTAAGTTGTCCTTAAAAAGAGACTAACATGGGACGAACTAAGACAAACCTTAGAATGGGACTTAAGTTTGTCTTTGTTCTTCCCAAGTTTGTCTCGTTTGTCTCATTCTAAGGTTTGTCTAAGTTCGTCCTTAGAAAGAAACTAATTTGGGACGAACTAAGACAAAACTTAGAATGGGACTGAAGTTTGTCTTTGTTTGTCCCAAGTTAGTCTCGTTAGTCTCATTCTAAGGTTTGTCTAAGTTCGTCCTTAGAAAGAGACTAACTTGGGACGAACTAAGACAAACCTTAGAATGAGACAAACGTTTGTCTTTGTTCTTCCAAAGTTAGTCTCGTTAGTCTCATTCTAAGGTTTGTCTAAGTTCGTCCTTAGAAAGAAACTAACTTGGGACGAACTAAGACAAACCTCAGAATGAGACAAACGTTTTTCTTTGTTTGTCCAAAGTTAGTCTCGTTAATCTCATTCTAAGGTTTGTCTACGTTCGTCCTTAGAAAGAGAATAACTTGGGACGCACTTAGACAAACCTTAGAATGAGACTTAAGTTTATCTTTGATCATCCCAAGTTAGTCTTGTTAGTCTCATTCTAAGGTTTGTCTAAGTTCGTCCTTAGAAAGAGACTAACTTGGGACGAACAAAGACAAATCTTAGAATGAGACTTAAGTTTGTCTTTGTTCGTCCCAAGTTAGTCTCGTTAGTCTCATTCTAAGGTTTGTCTAAGTTCGTCCTTAGAAAGAGACTAACTTGGGATGAACAGAGACAAACCTTAGAATGAGACTTAAGTTTGTCTTTGTTCGTCCCAAGTTTGTCTCGTTAGTCTCATTCTAAGGTTTGTCTAAGTTCGTCCTCAGAAAGAGACTAACTTGGGACGAACTTAGAAAAACTTTAGAATGAGACTTAAGTTTGTCTTTGTTCGTCCCAAGTTAGTCTCGTCAGTCTCATTCTAAGGTTTGTCTAAGTTCGTCCTTAGAAAGAGAGTAACTTGGGACGAACAAAGACAAACCTTAGAATGAGACTTAAGTTTGTCTTTGTTCGTCCCAAGTTAGTCTCGTTAGTCTCATTCTAAGGTTTGTCTAAGTTCGTCCTTAGAAAGAGACTAACTTGGGACGAACTTAGACAAACCTTAGAATGAGACTTAAGTTTGTCTTAGTTCGTCCCAAGTTACTCTCGTTAGTCTCATTCTAAGGTTTGTCTAAGTTCGTCCTTAGAAAGAGACTAACTTGGGACGAACTTAGACAAACCTTAGAATGAGACTTAATTTTGTCTTTGTTCGTCCCAAGTTAGTCTCGTTAGTCTCGTTCTAAGGTTTGTCTAAGTTCGTCCTTCGAAAGAGACTAACTTGGGACGAACTAAGACAAACCTTAGAATGAGACTATCGTTTGTCTTTGTTCGTCCGAAGTTAGTCTCGTTAGTCTCATTCTAAGGTTTGTATAAGTTCGTCCTTAGAAAGAGAATAACTTGGGACGAACTTAGACAAACCTTAGAATGAGACTTAAGTTTGTCTTTGTTCGTCCCAAGTTTGTCTCAATCTAAGGTTTGTCTAAGTTCGTCCTTAGAAAGAGACTAACTTGGGACGAACTAAGACAAACCTTAGAATGGGACTTAAGTTTTCTTTGTTCGTCCCAAGTTAGTCTCGCTAGTTTCATTCTAAGGTTGTCTAAGTTCGTGCTTAGAAAGAGACTAACTTGGGACGAACTAAGACAAACCTTAGAATGAGACTAACGTTTTTCTTTGTTCGTCCAAAGTTAGTCTTGTTAGTCTCATTCTAAGGTTTGTCTAAGTTCATCCTTAGAAAGAGACTAACTTGGGACGAACTTAGGCAAACCTTAGAATGAGACTTAAGTTTGTCTTTGTTCGTCCCAAGTTAGTCTCGTTAGTCTCATTCTAAGGTTTGTATAAGTTCGTCCTTAGAAAGACACTAACTTGGGACGAACTAAGACAAACCTTAGAATGGGACTTAAGTTTGTCTTTGTTCGTCCCAAGTTAGTGTCGTTAGTCTAATTCTAAGGTTTGTCTAAGTTCGTCCTTAGAAAGAGACTAACTTGGGACGAACTTAGAACAACCTTAGAATGAGACTTAAGTTTGTCTTTGTTCGTCCAAAGTTAGTCTCGCTAGTCTCATTCTAAGGTTTGTCTAAGTTCGTCCTTAGAAAGAGAATAACTTGGGACTAACTTAGACAAACCTTAGAATGAGACTTAAGTTTGTCTTTGTTCGTCCCAAGTTATTCTTTAGTCTCATTCTAAGGTTTGTCAAAGTTCGTCCTTAGAAAGAGACTAACTTGGGACGAACTTAGACAAACCTTAGAATGGGACTTAAGTTTGTCTTTGTTCATCCCAAGTTAGTCTCGTTAGTCTCATTCTAAGGTTTGTCTAAGTTCGTCCTTAGAAAGAAACTAACTTGTGACGAACTTAGACAAACCTTAGAATGAGACTTAAGTTTGTCTTTGTTCGTCCCAAGTTTGTCTCGTTAGTCTCATTCTAAGGTTTGTCTAAGTTCGTCCTTAGAAAGAGACTAACTTGGGACGAACTTAGACAAACCTTAGAATGGGACTTAAGTTTGTCTTTGTTCGTTCCAAGTTAGTCTCGATAGTCTCATTCTAAGGGTTGTCTAAGTTCGTCCTTAGAAAGAGATTAACTTGGGACGAACTTAGAACAACCTTACAATGAGACTTAAGTTTGTCTTTGTTCGTCCAAAGTTAGTCTCGTTAGTCTCATTCTAAGGTTTGTCTAAGTTCATCCTTAAAAAGAGAATAACTTGGGACGAACTTAGACAAACCTTAGAATGAGACTTAAGATTGTCTTTGTTCGTCCCAAGTTAGTCTCGTTAGTCTCATTCTAAGGTTTGTCTAAGTTCATCGTTAGAAAGAGACTAACTTGGGACGAACTAAGACAAACCTTAGAATGGGACTAACGTTTTTCTTTGTTCGTCCAAAGTTAGTCTCGTTTGTCTCATTCTAAGGTTTGTCTAAGTTCGTCCTTAGAAAGAGAATAACTTGGGACGAACTTAGACAAACCTTAGAATGAGACTTAAGTTTGTCTTTGTTCGTCCCAAGTTAGTCTCGTTAGTCTCATTCTAAGGTTTGTCTAAGTTCATCCTTAGAAAGAGACTAACTTGGGACGAACTAAGACAAACCTTAGAATGGGACTTAAGTTTGTCTTTGTTTGTCCCAAGTTAGTCTCGTTAGTCTCATTCTAAGGTTTGTCTAAGTTCGTCCTTAGAAAGAGACTAACTTGGGACGAACTAAGACAAACCTTGGAATGAGACTAACATTTTTCTTTGTTCGTCCAAAGTTAGTCTCGTTAGTCTCGTCTAAGGTTTGTCTAAGTTCGTCCTTAGAAAGAGAATAACTTGGGACGAACTTAGACAAACCTTAGAATGAGACTTAATTTTGTCTTTGTTCGTCCCAAGTTAGTCTCGTTAGTCTCATTGTAAGGTTTGTCTAAGTTCGTTCTTAGAAAGAGACTAACTTGGGACGAACTAAGACAAGCCTTAGAATGAGACTAACGTTTTTCTTTGTTCGTCCAAAGTTCGTCTCGTTAGTCTCATTCTAAGGTTTGTCTAAGTTCTTCCTTAGAAAGAGAATAACTTGGGACGAAATTTGACAATCCTTAGAATGAGACTTAAGTTTGTCTTTGTTCGTCCCAAGTTAGTCTCATTCTAAGGTTTGTCTAAGTTCGTCCTTAGATAGAGACTAACTTGGGACGAACTTAGACAACCCTTAGAATGAGACTTAAGTTTGTCTTTGTTCGTCCCAATTTAGTCTCGTTAGTCTCATTCTAAGGTTTGTCTAAGTTCGTCCTTAGAAAGAGACTAACTTTGGACGAACTAAGCCAAACCTTAGAATGGGACTTTAGTTTGTCTGTGTTCATCCCAAGGTAGTCTCGTTAGTCTCATTCTAAGGTTTGTCTAAGTTCGTCCTTAGAAAGAGACAAACTTGGGACGAACTAAGACAAACCTTAGAATGAGACTAACGTTTTTCTTTGTTCGTTCAAAGTTAGTCTCGTTAGTCTCATTCTAAGGTTTGTCTAAGTTCGTCCTTAGAAAGAGAATAACTTGGGACGAACTCAGACAAACCTTAGAATGAGAGTTAAGTTTGTCTTTGTTCGTCCCAAGTTAGTCTCGTTAGTCTCGTTAGTCTCATTCTAAGGTTTGTCTAAGTTCGTCCTTAGAAAGAGACTAACTTGGGACGAACTAAGCCAAACCTTAGAATGGGACTTTAGTTTGTCTGTGTTCATCCCAAGGTAGTCTCGTTAGTCTCATTCTAAGGTTTGTCTAAGTTCGTCCTTAGAAAGAGACTGACTTGGGATGAACTAAGACAAACCTTAGAATGAGACTACCGAGTTTCTTTGTTCGTCCAAAGTTAGTCTCGTTAGTCTCATTCTAAGGTTTGTCTAAGTTCGTCCTTAAAAAGAGAATAACTTGGGAGGAACTAAGACAAACCTTAAAATGAGACTTAAGTTTGTCTTTGTTCGTCCCAAGTTAGTCTCGTTAGTCTCATTCTAAGGTTTGTCTAAGTTCGTCCTTAGAAAGAGACTAACTTGGGACGAACTAAGACAAACCTTAGAATGGGACTTAAGTTTGTCTTTGTTTGTCCCAAGTTAGTCTCGTTAGTCTCATTCTAAGGTTTGTCTAAGTTCGTCCTTAGAAAGAGACTAACTTGGGACGAACTAAGACAAACCTTGGAATGAGACTAACATTTTTCTTTGTTCGTCCAAAGTTAGTCTCGTTAGTCTCATCTAAGGTTTGTCTAAGTTCGTCCTTAGAAAGAGAATAACTTGGGACGAACTTAGACAAACCTTAGAATGAGACTTAATTTTGTCTTTGTTCGTCCCAAGTTAGTCTCGTTAGTCTCATTCTAAGGTTTGTCTAAGTTCGTCCTTAGAAAGAGACTAACTTGGGACGAACTAAGACAAACCTTAGAATGAGACTAACATTTTTCTTTGTTCGTCCAAAGTTCGTCTCGTTAGTCTCATTCTAAGGTTTGTCTAAGTTCTTCCTTAGAAAGAGAATAACTTGGGACGAAATTTGACCATCCTTAGAATGAGGCTTAAGTTTGTCTTTGTTCGTCCCAAGTTAGTCTCATTCTAAGGTTTGTCTAAGTTCGTCCTTAGAAAGAGACTAACTTGGGACGAACTTAGACAACCCTTAGAATGAGACTTAAGTTTGTCTTTGTTCGTCCCAAGTTAGTCTCGTTAGTCTCATTCTAAGGTTTGTCTAAGTTCGTCCTTAGAAAGACACTAACTTGGGACGAACTAAGACAAACCTTAGAATGAGACTTAAGTTTGTCTTTGTTCGTCCCAAGTTAGTCTCGTTAGTCTCATTCTATGGTTTCTCTAAGTTCGTCCTTAGAAAGAGACTAACTTGGGACGAACTTAGACAAACCTTAGAATGGGACTTAAGTTTGTCTTTGTTCATCCCAAGTTAGTCTCGTTAGTCTCATTCTAAGGTTTGTCTAAGTTCATCATTAGAAAGAGACTAACTTGGGATGAACTAAGACAAACCTTAGAATGAGACTTAAGTTTGTCTTTGTTCGTCCCAAGTTTGTCTCGTTAGTCTCATTCTAAGGTTTGTCTAAGTTCGTCCTTAAAAAGAGAATAACTTGGGACGAACTTAGACAAACCTTAGAATGAGACTTAAGTTTGTCTTTGTTCGTCCCAAGTTAGTCTCGTTAGTCTCATTCTAAGGTTTGTCTAAGTTCGTCCTTAGAAAGAGACTAACTTGGGACGAACTAAGACAAACCTTAGAATGGGACTTAAGTTTGTCTTTGTTTGTCCCAAGTTAGTCTCGTTAGTCTCATTCTAAGGTTTGTCTAAGTTCGTCCTTAGAAAGAGACTAACTTGGGACGAACTAAGACAAACCTTGGAATGAGACTAACATTTTTCTTTGTTCGTCCAAAGTTAGTCTCGTTAGTCTCATCTAAGGTTTGTCTAAGTTCGTCCTTAGAAAGAGAATAACTTGGGACGAACTTAGACAAACCTTAGAATGAGACTTAATTTTGTCTTTGTTCGTCCCAAGTTAGTCTCGTTAGTCTCATTCTAAGGTTTGTCTAAGTTCGTCCTTAGAAAGAGACTAACTTGGGACGAACTAAGACAAACCTTAGAATGGGACTTAAGTTTGTCTTTGTTTGTCCCAAGTTAGTCTCGTTAGTCTCATTCTAAGGTTTTTCTAAGTTCGTCCTTAGAAAGAGACTGACTTGGGATGAACTAAGACAAACCTTAGAATGAGACTACCGAGTTTCTTTGTTCGTCCAAAGTTAGTCTCGTTAGTCTCATTCTAAGGTTTGTCTAAGTTCGTCCTTAAAAAGAGAATAACTTGGGAGGAACTAAGACAAACCTTAGAATGAGACTTAAGTTTGTCTTTGTTCGTCCCAAGTTAGTCTCGTTAGTCTCATTCTAAGGTTTGTCTAAGTTCGTCCTTAGAAAGAGACTAACTTGGGACGAACTAAGACAAACCTTAGAATGGGACTTAAGTTTGTCTTTGTTTGTCCCAAGTTAGTCTCGTTAGTCTCATTCTAAGGTTTGTCTAAGTTCGTCCTTAGAAAGAGACTAACTTGGGACGAACTAAGACAAACCTTGGAATGAGACTAACATTTTTCTTTGTTCGTCCAAAGTTAGTCTCGTTAGTCTCATCTAAGGTTTGTCTAAGTTCGTCCTTAGAAAGAGAATAACTTGGGACGAACTTAGACAAACCTTAGAATGAGACTTAATTTTGTCTTTGTTCGTCCCAAGTTAGTCTCGTTAGTCTCATTCTAAGGTTTGTCTAAGTTCGTCCTTAGAAAGAGACTAACTTGGGACGAACTAAGACAAACCTTAGAATGAGACTAACATTTTTCTTTGTTCGTCCAAAGTTCGTCTCGTTAGTCTCATTCTAAGGTTTGTCTAAGTTCTTCCTTAGAAAGAGAATAACTTGGGACGAAATTTGACCATCCTTAGAATGAGGCTTAAGTTTGTCTTTGTTCGTCCCAAGTTAGTCTCATTCTAAGGTTTGTCTAAGTTCGTCCTTAGAAAGAGACTAACTTGGGACGAACTTAGACAACCCTTAGAATGAGACTTAAGTTTGTCTTTGTTCGTCCCAAGTTAGTCTCGTTAGTCTCATTCTAAGGTTTGTCTAAGTTCGTCCTTAGAAAGAGACTAACTTGGGACGAACTAAGACAAACCTTAGAATGAGACTTAAGTTTGTCTTTGTTCGTCCCAAGTTTGTCTCGTTAGTCTCATTCTAAGGTTTGTCTAAGTACGTCCTTAGAAAGAGACTAACTTGGGACGAACTAAGACAAACCTTTGAATGAGACTAACGTTTTTCTTTGTTCGTCCAAAGTTAGTCTCGCTAGTCTCATTCTAAGGTTTGTCTAAGTTCGTCCCAAGTTAGTCTCTTTCTAAGGACGAACTTAGACAAACCTTAGAATGAGACTAACGAGACTAACTTGGGACGAACAAAGACAAACTTAAGTCTCATTCTAAGGTTTGTCTAAGTTCGTCCCAAGTTATTCTCTTTCTAAGGACGAACTTAGACAAACCTTAGAATGAGACTAACGAGACTAACTTTGGACGAACAAAGAAAAACGTTAGTCTCATTCTAAGGTTTGTCTTAGTTCATCCCAAGTTAGTCTCTTTCTAAGGACGAACTTAGACAAACCTTAGAATGAGACTAACGAGACTAACTTGGGACGAACAAAGACAAACTTAAGTCTCATTATAAGGTTTGTCCAAGTTCGTCCCAAGTTATTCACATTCTAAGGACGAACTTAGACAAACCTTAGAATGAGACAAACGAGACTAACTTTGGACGAACAAAGAAAAACGTTAGTCTCATTCTAAGGTTTGTCTTAGTTCGTCCCAAGTTAGTCTCTTTCTAAGGACGAACTTAGACAAACCTTAGAATGAGACTTACGAGACTAACTTGGGACGAACAAAGACAAACTTAAGTCCCATTCTAAGGTTTCTCTTAGTTTTCCCAACTTAGTCTCTTTCTAAGGACGAACTTAGACAAACCTTAGAATGAGACTAACGAGACTAACTTGGGACGAAAAAAGACAAACTTAAGTTTCATTCTAAGGTTTGTCTAAGTTCGTCCCAAGTTAGTCTCTTTCTAAGGACGAACTTAGACAAACCTTAGAATGAGACTAACGAGACTAACTTGGGACGAACAAAGACAAACTTAAGTCTCATTCTAAGGTTTGTCTAAGTTCGTCCCAAGTTAGTCTCTTTCTAAGGACGAACTTAGACAAACCTTAGAATGAGACTAACGAGACTAACTTGGGACGAACAAAGACAAACTTAAGTCTCATTCTAAGGTTTGTCTAAGTTCGTCCCAAGTTAGTCTCTTTCTAAGGACGAACTTAGACAAACCTTAGAATGAGACTAATGAGACAATGACAAACTTAAGTCTCATTCTAAGGTTTGTCTAAGTTCGTCCCAAGTTAGTCTCTTTCTAAGGACGAACTTAGATAAACCTTAGAATGAGACTGACGAGACTAACTTGGGACGAAAAAAGACAAACTTAAGTCCCATTCTAAGGTTTGTCTAAGTTCGTCCCAAGTTTTTCTCTTTCTAAGGACGAACGTAGACAAACCTTAGAACGAGACTAACTAGTCTAACTTGGGACGAACAAAGACAAACTTAAGTCCCATTCTAAGGTTTGTCTAAGTTCGTCCCAAGTTAGTCTCTTTCTAAGGACGAACTTAGACAAACCTTAGAATGAGACTAACGAGACTAACTTGGGACGAACAAAGACAAACTTAAGTCTCATTCTAAGGTTTGTCTAAGTTCGTCTCAAGTTAGTCTCTTTCTAAGGACGAACTTAGACAAACCTTAGAATGAGACTAATGAGACAATGACAAACTTAAGTCTCATTCTAAGGTTTGTCTAAGTTCGTCCCAAGTTAGTCTCTTTCTAAGGACGAACTTAGATAAACCTTAGAATGAGACTGACGAGACTAACTTGGGACGAAAAAAGACAAACTTAAGTCCCATTCTAAGGTTTGTCTAAGTTCGTCCCAAGTTTTTCTCTTTCTAAGGACGAACGTAGACAAACCTTAGAACGAGACTAACGAGTCTAACTTGGGACGAACAAAGACAAACTTAAGTCCCATTCTAAGGTTTGTCTTAGTTTGCCCAAGTTTAGTCTCTTTCTAAGGACGAACTTAGACAAACCTTAGAATGAGACTAACGAGACTAACTTGGGACGAACAAAGACAAACTTAAGTCCCATTCTAAAGTTTGTCTTAGTTCGTCCCCAGTTAGTCTCTTTTTAAGGACGAACTTAGACAAACCGTTGAATGAGACTAACGAGACTAACTTGGGACGAACAAAGACAAACTTAAGTCTCATTCTAAGGTTTGTCTAAGTTCGTCCCAAGTTAGTCTCTTTCTAAGGACGAACTTAGACAAACCTTAGAATGAGACGTACGAGACAAACTTGGGACGAAAAAGACAAACTTAAGTCTCATTCTAAGGTTGTCTAAGTTCGTCCCAAGTTAGTCTCTTTCTAAGGACGAACTTAGGCAAACCTTAGAGTGAGACTAACGAGACTAACGTGGGACGAACAAAGACAAAACTGAAGTCCTATTCTAAGGTTTGTCTAAGTTCGTCCCAAGTTAGTCTCTTTCTAAGGACTAACTTAGACAAACCTTAGAATGAGACTAACGAGACTAACTTGGGATGAACAATAACAAACTTAAGTCTCATTATAAGGTTTGTCTAAGTTCGTCCCAAGTTATTCTCTTTCTAAGGACCATTTAGACAAACCTTAGAATGAGACTAACGAGACTAACTGTGGACGAACAAAGAAAAACGTTAGTCTCATTCTAAGGTTTGTCTTAGTTCGTCCAAGGTTAGTCTCTTTCTAAGGACGAACTTAGACAAACCTTAGAATGAGACTAACGAGACTAACTTGGGACGAACAAAGACAAACTTAAGTCCCATTCTAAGGTTTGTCTTTGTTCGTCCCAAGTTAGTCTCTTTCTAATGACGAACTTAGACAAACCTTAGAATGAGACTAACGAGACTAACTTGGGACGAACAAGGACAAACTTAAGTCTCATTCTAAGGTTTGTCTAAGTTCGTCCCAAGTTAGTCTCTTTCTAAGGACGAACTTAGATGAACCTTAGAATGAGACTAATAAGACTAACTTGGGACGAACAAAGACAAACTTAAGTCTCATTCTAAGGTTTGTCTAAGTTCGTTCCAAGTTAGTCTTTTTCTAATGACGAACTTAGACGAACCTTAGAATGAGACTAACGAGACTAACTTGGGACGAACAAAGACAAACTTAAATCTCCTTCTAAGGTTTGTCTAATTTCGTCCCAAGTTAGTCTCTTTCTAAGGACAAACTTAGACAAACCTTAGAATGAGACTAAGGAGACTAACTTGGGACGAACAAAGACAAACTTAAGTCCCATTCTAAGGTTTGTCTTAGTTCGTCCAAAGTTAGTCTCTTTCTAAGGACGAACTTAGACGAACCTTAGAATGAGAATAACGAGACTAACTTGGGACGAACAAAGACAAATTTAAGTCTCATTCTAAGGTTTGTCTATGTTCGTCCCAAGTTAGTCTCTTTCTAAGGACGAACTTAGACAAACCTTAGAACGAGACTAACGAGACTAACTTGGGATGAACAAAGACAAACTTAAGTCCCATTCTAAGGTTTGTCTTAGTTCGTCCCAAGTTAGTCTCTTTCTAAGGACGAACTTAGACAAACCTTAGAATGAGACTAACTTGGGACGAACATATACAAACTTAAGTCTCATTCTAAGGTTTGTCTAAGTTCATCCCAAGTTATTCTCTTTCTAAGGACAAACTTAGACAAACCTTAGAATGAGACTAACAAGACTAACTTTGGACGAACAAAGAAAAACGTTAGTCTCATTCTAAGGTTTGTCTTAGTTCGTCCCAAGTTTTTCTCTTTCTAAGGATGAACTTAGACAAACCTTAGAATGAGACTAACGAGACTAACTTGGGACGAACAAAGACAAACTTAAGTCCCATTCTAAGGTTTGTCTTAGTTCGTCCCAAGTTAGTCTCTTTCTAAGGACAACTTAGACAAACCTTAGAATGAGACTAACGAGACTAACTTGGGACGAACAAAGACAAACTTAAGTCGCATTCTAAGGTTTCTCTAAGTTCATCCCAAGTTAGTCTGTTTCTAAGGACAAACTTAGACAAACCTTAGAATGAGTCTAACGAGACAAACTTGGGACGAACAAAGACAAACTTAAGTCCCATTCTAAGGTTTGTCTAAGTTCGTCCCAAGTTATTCTCTTTCTAAGGACAAACTTAGACAAACCTTAGAATGAGACTAACGAGACTAACGTGGGACGAACAAAGACAAACTTAAGTCTCATTCTAAGGTTTGTCTAAGTTCGTCCCAAGTTATTCTCTTTCTAAGGACGAACTTAGACAAACCTTAGAATAAGACTAACGAGACTAACTTGGGACGAACAAAGACAAACTTAAGTCCCATTCTAAGGTTTGTCTTAGTTCATCCCAAGTTAGTCTCTTTCTAATGACGAACTTAGACAAACCTTAAAATTAGACTAACGAGACTAACTTGGGACGAACAAGGACAAACTTAAGTCTCATTCTAAGGTTTGTCTAAGTTCGTCCCAAGTTAGTCTCTTTCTAAGGACGAACTTAGACGAACCTTAGAATGAGACTTATGAGACTAACATGGGACAAACAAAGACAAACTTAAGTCCCATTCTAAGGTTTGTCTTAGTTCGTCCAAGTTAGTCTCTTTCTAATGACGAACTTAGACAAACCTTAGAATGAGACTAACGAGACTAACTTGGGACGAACAAGGACAAACTTAAGTCTCATTCTAAGGTATGTCTAAGTTCGTCCCAAGTTAGTCTCTTTCTAAGGACGAACTAAGACGAACCTTAGAATGAGACTTATGAGACTAACTTGGGACAAACAAAGACAAACTTAAGTCTCATTTTAAGGTTTATCTAAGTTCGTTCCAAGTTAGTCTCTTTCTAATGACGAACTTAGACGAACCTTAGAATGAGACTAACGAGAATAACTTGGGACGAACAAAGACAAACTTAAATCGCCTTCTAAGGTTTGTCTAATTTCGTCCCAAGTTAGTCTCTTTCTAAGGACGAACTTAGACAAACCTTAGAATGAGACTAAGGAGACTAACTTGGGACGAACAAAGACAAACTTAAGTCCCATTCTAAGGTTTGTCTTAGTTCGTCCAAAGTTAGTCTCTTTCTAAGGACGAACTTTGACGAACCTTAGAATGAGACTAACGAGACTCACTTGGGACGAACAAAGACAAACTTAAGTCCCATTCTAAGGTTTGTCTAAGTTCGTCCCAAGTTCGTCTCTTTCTAAGGACGAACGTAGACAAACCTTAGAACGAGACTAACGAGACTAACTTGGGACGAACAAAGACAAACTTAAGTCCCATTCTAAGTTTTGTCTTAGTTCGTCCCAAGTTAGTCTTTTTCTAAGGACGAACTTAGACAAACCTTAGAATGAGACTAACGAGACTAACTTGGGACGAACAAAGACAAACTTAAGTCCCATTCTAAAGTTTGTCTTAGTTCGTCCCAAGTTAGTCTCTTTCTAAGGACGAACTTAGACAACCCCTAGAATGAGACTAATGAGACAAACTTGGGACGAACAATGACAAACTTAAGTCTCATTCTAAGGTTTGTCTAAGTTCGTCCCAAGTTAGTCTCTTTCTAAGGATGAACTTAGAAAAACCTTAGAATGAGACTTACGAGACTAAATTGGGACGAAAAAAGAGAAACTTAAGTCCCATTCTAAGGTTTGTCTAAGTTCGTCCCAAGTTCGTCTCTTTCTAAGGACGAACGTAGACAAACCTTAGAACGAGACTAACGAGACTAACTTGGGACGAACAAAGACAAACTTAAGTCCCATTCTAAGTTTTGTCTTAGTTCGTCCCAAGTTAGTCTCTTTCTAAGGACGAACTTAGACAAACCTTAGAATGAGACTTACGAGACTAAATTGGGACGAAAAAAGACAAACTTAAGTCCCATTCTAAGGTTTGTCTAAGTTCGTCCCAAGTTCGTCTCTTTCTAAGGACGAACGTAGACAAACCTTAGAACGAGACTAACGAGACAAACTTGGGACGAACAAAGACAAACTTAAGTCTCATTCTAAGGTTTGTCTAAGTTCATCCCAAGTTAGCCTCTTTCTAAGGACGAACTTAGACAAACCTTAGAATGAGACTAACGAGACTAACGTGGGACGAACAAATACAAACTTAAGTCCTATTCTAAGGTTTGTCTAAGTCCGTCCCAAGTTAGTCTCTTTCTAAGGACGAACTTAGACAAACCTTAGAATGAGACTAACGAGACTAACTTGGGACGAACAAAGACAAACTTAAGTCTCATTCTAAGGTTTCTCTAAGGTCGTCCCAAGTTAGTCTCTTTCTAAGGACGAACTTAGACAAACCTTAGAATGAGACTAACGAGACTAACTGTGGACGAACAAAGAAAAACGTTAGTCTCATTCTAAGGTTTGTCTTAGTTCGTCCAAGGTTAGTCTCTTTCTAAGGACGAACTTAGACAAACCTTAGAATGAGACTAACGAGACTAACTTGGGACGAACAAAGACAAACTTAAGTCTCATTCTAAGGTTTGTCTAAGTTCGTCCCAAGTTAGTCTCTTTCTAAGGACGAACTTAGACAAACCCTAGAATGAGACTAATGAGACAAACTTGGGACGAACAATGACAAACTTAAGTCTCATTCTAAGGTTTGTCTAAGTTCGTCCCAAGTTAGTCTCTTTCTAAGGATGAACTTAGAAAAACCTTAGAATGAGACTTACGAGACTAAATTGGGACGAAAAAAGACAAACTTAAGTCCCATTCTAAGGGTTGTCTAAGTTCGTCCCAAGTTCGTCTCTTTCTAAGGACGAACGTAGACAAACCTTAGAACGAGACTAACGAGACTAACTTGGGACGAACAAAGACAAACTTAAGTCCCATTCTAAGTTTTGTCTTAGTTCGTCCCAAGTTAGTCTCTTTCTAAGGACGAACTTAGACAAACCTTAGAATGAGACTTACGAGACTAAATTTGGACGAAAAAAGACAAACTTAAGTCCCATTCTAAGGTTTGTCTAAGTTCGTCCCAAGTTCGTCTCTTTCTAAGGACGAACGTAGACAAACCTTAGAACGAGACTAACGAGACAAACTAGGGACGAACAAAGACAAACTTAAGTCTCATTCTAAGGTTTGTCTAAGTTCATCCCAAGTTAGCCTCTTTCTAAGGACGAACTTAGACAAACCTTAGAATGAGACTAACGAGACTAACGTGGGACGAACAAATACAAACTTAAGTCCTTATCTAAGGTTTGTCTAAGTTCGTCCCAAGTTAGTCTCTTTCTAAGGACGAACTTAGACAAACCTTAGAATGAGACTAACGAGACTAACTTGGGACGAACAAAGACAAACTTAAGTCTCATTCTAAGGTTTCTCTAAGGTCGTCCCAAGTTAGTCTCTTTCTAAGGACGAACTTAGACAAACCTTAGAATGAGACTAACGAGACTAACTGTGGACGAACAAAGAAAAACGTTAGTCTCATTCTAAGGTTTGTCTTAGTTCGTCCAAGGTTAGTCTCTTTCTAAGGACGAACTTAGACAAACCTTAGAATGAGACTAACGAGACTAACTTGGGACGAACAAAGACAAACTTAAGTCCCATTCTAAGGTTTGTCTTAGTTCGTCCAAGTTAGTCTCTTTCTAATGACGTACTTAGACAAACCTTAGAATGAGACTAACGAGACTAACTTGGGACGAACAAGGACAAACTTAAGTCTCATTCTAAGGTTTGTCTAAGTTCGTTCCAAGTTAGTCTCTTTCTAAGGACGAACTTAGAAAAACCTTAGAATGAGACTAATGAGACTAACTTGGGACGAACTAAGACAAACTTAAGTCTCATTCCAAGGTTTGTCTAAGTTCGTCCCAAGTTAGTCTCTTTCTAATGATGAAATTAGACGAACCTTAGAATGAGACTAACGAGACTAACTTGGGACGAACAAAGACAAACTAAAATCTCCTTCTAAGGTTTGTCTAATTTCGTCCCAAGTTAGTCTCTTTCTATGGACGAACTTAGACAAACCTTAGAATGAGACTAAGGAGACTAACTTGGGACGAATAAAGACAAACTTAAGTCCCATTCTAAGGTTTGTCTTAGTTCGTCCCAAGTTAGTCTCTTTCTAAGGATGAACTTATACAAACCTTAGAATGAGACTTACGAGACTAAATTGGGACGAAAAAAGACAAACTTAAGTCCCATTCTAAGGTTTGTCTAAGTTCGTCCCAAGTTCGTCTCTTTTTAAGGACGAACGTAGACAAACCTTAGAACGAGACTAACGAGACTAACTTGGGACGAACAAAGACAAACTTAAGTCCCATTCTAAGGTTTGTCTTAGTTCGTCCCAAGTTAGTTTCTTTCTAAGGACGAACTGGGACAAACCTTAGAATGAGACTAACGAGACTAACTTGGGACGAACAAAGACAAACTTAAGTCCCATTCTAAAGTTTGTCTTAGTTCGTCCCAAGTTAGTCTCTTTCTAAGGACGAACTTAGACAACCCTTAGAATGAGACTAACGAGCCAAACATGGGACGAACAAAGACAAACTTAAGTCTCATTCTAAGGTTTGTCTAAGTTCGTCCCAAGTTAGTCTCCTTCTAAGGATGAACTTAGACAAACCTTAGAATGAGACTAACGTGGGACGAACAAATACAAACTTAAGTCCTATTCTAAGGTTTGTCTAAGTTCGTCCCAAGTTAGTCTCTTTCTAAGGACGAACTTAGACATACCTTAGAATGAGACTAACGAGACTAACTTGGGACGAACAAAGACAAACTTAAGTCTCATTCTAAGGTTTGTCTAAGGTCGTCCCAAGTTAGTCTCTTTCTAAGGACGAACTTAGACAAACCTTAGAATGAGACTAACGAGACTAACTGTGGACGAACAAAGAAAAACGTTAGTCTCATTCTAAGGTTTGTCTTAGTTCGTCCAAGGTTAGTCTCTTTCTAAGGACGAACTTAGACAAACCTTAGAATGAGACTAACGAGATTAACTTGGGACGAACAAAGACAAACTTAAGTCCCATTCTAAGGTTTGTCTTAGTTAGTCCAAGTTAGTCTCTTTCTAATGACGTACTTAGACAAACCTTAGAATGAGACTAACGAGACTAACTTGGGACGAACAAGGACAAACTTAAGTCTCATTCTAAGGTTTGTCTAAGTTCGTTCCAAGTTAGTCTCTTTCTAAGGACGAACTTAGAAAAACCTTAGAATGAGACTAATGAGACTAACTTGGGACGAACTAAGACAAACTTAAGTCTCATTCTAAGGTTTGTCTAAGTTCGTCCCAAGTTAGTCTCTTTCTAATGATGAACTTAGACGAACCTTAGAATGAGACTAACGAGACTAACTTGGGACGAACAAAGACAAACTTAAATCTCCTTCTAAGGTTTGTCTAATTTCGTCCCAAGTTAGTCTCTTTCTAAGGACGAACTTAGACAAACCTTAGAATGAGACTAAGGTGACTAACTTGGGACGAATAAAGACAAACTTAAGTCCCATTCTAAGGTTTGTCTTATTTCGTCCCAAGTTAGTCTCTTTCTAAGGATGAACTTATACAAACCTTAGAATGAGACTTACGAGACTAAATTGGGACGAAAAAAGACAAACTTAAGTCCCATTCTAAGGTTTGTCTAAGTTCGTCCCAAGTTCGTCTCTTTCTAAGGACGAACGTAGACAAACCTTAGAACGAGACTAACGAGACTAACTTGGGACGAACAAAGACAAACTTAAGTCCCATTCTAAGGTTTGTCTTAGATCGTCCCAAGTTAGTCTCTTTCTAAGGACGAACTGGGATAAACCTTAGAATGAGACTAACGAGACTAACTTGGGACGAACAAAGACAAACTTAAGTCCCATTCTAAAGTTTGTCTTAGTTCGTCCCAAGTTAGTCTCTTTCTAAGGACGAACTTAGACAACCCTTAGAATGAGACTAACGAGACAAACATGGGACGAACAAAGACAAACTTAAGTCTCATTCTAAGGTTTGTCTAAGTTCGTCCCAAGTTAGTCTCCTTCTAAGGATGAACTTAGACAAACCTTAGAAATAGACTAACGAGACTAACGTGGGACGAACAAATACAAACTTAAGTCCTATTCTAAGGTTTCTCTAAGTTCGTCCCAAGTTAGTCTCTTTCTAAGGACGAACTTAGACAAACCTTAGAATGAGACTAACGAGACTAACTTGGGACGAACAAAGACAAACTTAAGTCTCATTCTAAGGTTTGTCTAAGGTCGTCCCAAGTTAGTCTCTTTCTAAGGACGAACTTAGACAAACCTTAGAATGAGACTAACGAGACTAACTGTGGACGAACAAAGAAAAACGTTAGTCTCATTCTAAGGTTTGTCTTAGTTCGTCCAAGGTTAGTCTCTTTCTAAGGACGAACTTAGACAAACCTTAGAATGAGACTACCGAGACTAACTTGGGACGAACAAAGACAAACTTAAGTCCCATTCTAAGGTTTGTCTTAGTTCGTCCAAGTTAGTCTCTTTCTAATGATGAACTTAGACAAACCTTAGAATGAGACTAACGAGACTAACTTGGGACGAACAAGGACAAACTTAAGTCTCATTCTAAGGTTTTTCTAAGTTCGTCCCAAGTTAGTCTCTTTCTATGGACGAACTTAGACAAACCTTAGAATGAGACTAATGAGACTAACTTGGGACGAACAAAGACAAACTTAAGTCTCATTCTAAGGTTTGTCTAAGTTCGTCCCAAGTTAGTCTCTTTCTAATGACGAACTTAGACGAACCTTAGAATGAGACTAACGAGACTAACTTGGGACGAACAAAGACAAACTTAAATCTCCTTCTAAGGTTTGTCTAATTTCGTCCCAAGTTAGTCTCTTTCTAAGGACGAACTTAGACAAACCTTAGAATGAGACTAAGGAGACTAACTTGGGACGAACAAAGACAAACTTAAGTCCCATTCTAAGGTTTGTCTTAGTTCGTCCAAAGTTAGTCTCTTTCTAAGGACGAACTTAGACGAACCTTAGAATGAGACTAACGAGACTAACTTGGGATGAACAAAGACAAATTTAAGTCTCATTCTAAGGTTTGTCTATGTTCGTCCCAAGTTAGTCTCTTTCTAAGGACGAACTTAGACAAACCTTAGAACGAGACTAACGAGACTAACTTGGGATGAACAAAGACAAACTTAAGTCCCATTCTAAGGTTTGTCTTAGTTCATCCCAAGTTAGTCTCTTTCTAAGGACGAACTTAGACAAACCTTAGAATGAGACTTAAGTTTGTCTTTGTTCGTCCCAAGTTAGTCTCGTTAGTCTCATTCTACGGTTTGTCTAAGTTCGTCCTTAGAAAGAGACTAACTTGGGACGAACTAAGACAAACCTTAGAATGGGACTTAAGTTTGTCTTTGTTCGTCCCAAGTTAGTCTCATTCTAAGGTTTGTCTAAGTTCGTCCTTAGAAAGAGACTAACTTGGGACAAACTAAGATAAACCTTAGAATGGGACTTAAGTTTGTCTTTGTTCGTCCCAAGTTAGTCTCGTTAGTCTCATTCTAAGGTTTGTCTAAGTTCATCCTTAGAAAGAGACTAACTTGGGACGAACTAAGACAAACCTTAGAATGGGACTTAAGTTTGTCTTTGTTCGTCCCAAGTTAGTCTCGTTAGTCTCATTCTAAGGTTTGTCTAAGTTCGTCCTTAGAAAGAGACTAACTTGGGACGAACTAAGACAAACCTTAGAATGGGACTTAAGTTTGTCTTTGTTCGTTCCAAGTTAGTCTCGTTAGTCTCATTCTAAGGTTTGTCTAAGTTGTCCTTAGAAAGAGACTAACTTGGGACGAACTTAGACTAACATTAGAATGAGACTTAAGTTTGTCTTTGTTCATCCCAAGTTTGTCTCGTTTGTCTCATTTTAAGGTTTGTCTAAGATCATCATTAGAAAGAGACTAACTTGGGACGAACTAAGACAAACCTTAGAATGGGACTTAAGTTTGTCTTTGTTCGTTCCAAGTTAGTCTCGTTAGTCTCATTCTAAGGTTTGTCAAAGTTTGTCCTTAGAAAGAGACTAACTTGGGATGAACTTAGACTAACATTAGAATGAGACTTAAGTTTGTCTTTGTTCATCCCAAGTTTGTCTCGTTTGTCTCATTTTAAGGTTTGTCTTAGTTCGTCCTTAGAAAGAGACTAACTTGGTACGAACTTAGACAAACCTCAGAATGAGACTTAAGTTTGTCTTTGTTCGTCCCAAGTTAGTCTCGTTAGTCTCATTCTAAGGTTTGTCTAAGTTGTCCTTAGAAAGAGACTAACTTGGGACGAACTAAGAAAAACCTTAGAATGGGACTTAAGTTTGTCTTTGTTCGTCCCAAGTTGGTCTCGTTAGTCTCATTCTAAGGTTTGTCTATGTTCATTCTTAGAAAGAGACTAACTTGGGACGAACTTAGACAAACCTTAGAATGAGACTCAAGTTTTTCTTTGTTCGTTCCATGTTAGTCTCGTTAGTCTCATTCTAAGGTTTGTCTAAGTTCGTCCTTTGAAAGAGACTAACTTGGGACGAACAAAGACAAACCTTAGAATGAGACTTAAGTTTGTCTTTGTTCATCCCAAGTTAGTCTCGTTAGTCTCATTCTAAGGTTTGTCTAAGTTCATCCTTAGAAAGAGACTAACTTGGTACGAACTTAGAAAAACCTCAGAATGAGACTTAAGTTTGTCATTGTTTGTCCCAAGTTTGTCTCGTTAGTCTCATTCTAAGGTTTGCCTAAGTTCATCCTTAGAAAGAGACTAACATGGGACGAACTTAGACAAACCTTAGAATGAGACTTAAGTTTGTCTTTGTTCGTCCCAAGTTAGTCTCATTAGTTTCATTCTAAGGTTTGTCTAAGTTGTCCTCAGAAAGAGACTAACTTGGGACAAACTAAGACAAACCTTAGAATGGGACTTAAGTTTGTCTTTGTTCGTCCCAAGTTTGTCTCGTTAGTCTCATTCTAAGGTTTGTCTAAGTTCGTCCTTAGAAAAAGACTAACTTGGGACGAACTTAGAACGAAGACAAACTTAAGTCTCATTCTAAGGTTTGTCTAAGTTCGTCCCAAGTTAGTCACTTTCTAAGGACGAACTTAGACAAACCTTAGAATGAGACTAACGAGACAAACTTGGGACGAACAAAGACAAACTTAAGTCTCATTCTAAGGTTTGTCTAAGTTCGTCACAAGTTAGTCTCTTTCTAAGGACGAACTTAGACAAACCTTAGAATGAGACTAACGAGACTAACATGGGACACACAAAGACAAACTTAAGTCCCATTCTAAGGTTTGTCTTAGTTCGTCCCAAGTTAGTCTCTTTCTAAGGACGAACTAAGACAAACCTTAGAATGAGACTAACGAGACTAACTTGGGACGAACAAAGACAAACTTAAGTCCCATTCTAAGGTTTGTCTTAGTTCGTCCCAAGTTAGTCTCTTTCTAAGGACGAACTTAGACAAACCTTAGAATGAGACTAACGAGACTAACTTGGGACGAACAAAGACAAACTTAAGTCTCATTCTAAGGTTTGTCTAAGTTCGTCCCAAGTTATTCTCTTTCTAAGGACGAACTTAGACAAACCTTAGAATGAGACTAACGAGACTAACTTTGGACGAACAAAGAAAAATGTTAGTCTCATTCTAAAGTTTGTCTTAGTTCGTCCCAAGTTAGTCTATTTCTAAGGACGAACTTAGACAAACCTTAGAATGAGACTAACGAGACTAACTTGGGACGAACAAAGACAAACTTAAGTCTCATTCTAAGGTTTGTCCAAGTTCGTCCCAAGTTATTCTCTTTCTAAGGACGAACTTAGACAAACCTTAGAATGAGACTAACGAGACTAACTTGGGACGAACAAAGACAAACTTAAGTCCCATTCTAAGGTTTCTCTTAGTTTTCCCAAGTTAGTCTCTTTCTGAGGACAAACTTAGACAAACCTTAGAATGAGACTAACGAGACTAACTTGGGACGAAAAAAGACAAACTTAAGTTTCATTCTAAGGTTTGTCTAAGTTCGTCCCAAGTTATTCTCTTTCTAAGGACGAACTTAGACAAACCTTAGAACGAGACTAACGAGACTAACTTGGGACGAACAAAGACAAACTTAAGTCCCATTCTAAGGTATGTCTTAGTTCGTCCAAGGTTAGTCTCTTTCTAAGGACGAACTTAGACAAACCTTAGAATGAGACTACCGAGACTAACTTGGGACGAACAAAGACAAACTTAAGTCCCATTCTAAAGTTTGTCTTAGTTCGTCCCCAGTTAGTCTCTTTTTAAGGAGGAACTTAGACAAACCTTTGAATGAGACTAACGAGACTACCTTGGGACGAACAAAGACAAACTTAAGTCTCATTCTAAGGTTTGTCTAAGTTCGTCCCAAGTTAGTCTCTTTCTAAGAACGAACTTAGACAAACCTTAGAATGAGACTAACGAGACAAACTTGGGACAAACAAAGACAAACTTAAGTCTCATTCTAAGGTTTGTCTAAGTTCGTCCCAAGTTAGTCTCTTTCTAAGGACGAACTTAGACAAACCTTTGAGTGAGACTAACGAGACTAACGTGGGACGAACAAAGACAAAACTGAAGTCCTATTCTAAGGTTTGTCTAAGTTCATCCCAAGTTAGTCTCTTTCTAAGGACTAACTTAGACAAACCTTAGAATAAGACTAACGAGACTAACTTGGGATGAACAATAACAAACTTAAGTCTCATTATAAGGTTTGTCTAAGTTCGTCCCAAGTTATTCTCTTTCTAAGGACCATTTAGACAAACCTTAGAATGAGACTAACGAGACTAACTGTGGACGAACAAAGAAAAACGTTAGTCTCATTCTAAGGTTTGTCTTAGTTCGTCCAAGGTTAGTCTCTTTCTAAGGACGAACTTAGACAAACCTTAGAATGAGACTAACGAGACTAACTTGGGACGAACAAAGAAAAACGTTAGTCTCATTCTAAGGTTTGTCTTAGTTCATCCAAGGTTAGTCTCTTTCTAAGGACGAACTTAGACAAACCTTAGAATGAGACTAACGAGACTAACTTGGGACAAACAAAGACAAACTTAAGTCCCATTCTAAGGTTTGTCTTAGTTCGTCCAAGTTAGTCTCTTTCTAATGACGAACTTAGACAAACCTTAGAATGAGACTAACGAGACTAACTTGGGACGAACATAGACAAACTTAAGTCTCATTCTAAGGTTTGTCTAAGTTCGTCCCAAGTTAGTCTCTTTCTAAGGACGAACTTAGACAAACCTTAGAATGAGACTAATGAGACTAACTTGGGACGAACAAAGACAAACTTAAGTCTCATTCTAAGGTTTGTCTATGTTCGTCCCAAGTTAGTCTCTTTCTAATGACGAACTTAGACGAACCTTAGAATGAGACTAACGAGACTAACTTGGGACGAACAAAGACAAACTTAAATCTCCTTCTAAGGTTTGTCTAATTTCGTCCCAAGTTAGTCTCTTTCTATGGACGAACTTAGACAAACCTTAGAATGAGACTAAGGAGACTAACTTGGGACGAATAAAGACAAACTTAAGTCCCATTCTAAGGTTTGTCTTAGTTCGTCCCAAGTTAGTCTCTTTCTAAGGATGAACTTATACAAACCTTAGAATGAGACTTACGAGACTAAATTGGGACGAAAAAAGACAAACTTAAGTCCCATTCTAAGGTTTATCTAAGTTCGTCCCAAGTTCGTCTCTTTTTAAGGACGAACGTGGACAAACCTTAGAACGAGACTAACGAGACTAACTTGGGACGAACAAAGACAAACTTAAGTCCCATTCTAAGGTTTGTCTTAGTTCGTCCCAAGTTAGTTTCTTTCTAAGGACGAACTGGGACAAACCTTAGAATGAGACTAACGAGACTAACTTGGGACGAACAAAGACAAACTTAAGTCCCATTCTAAAGTTTGTCTTAGTTCGTCCCAAGTTAGTCTCTTTCTAAGGACGAACTTAGACAACCCTTAGAATGAGACTAACGAGACAAACATGGGACGAACAAAGACAAACTTAAGTCTCATTCTAAGGTTTGTCTAAGTTCGTCCCAAGTTAGTCTCCTTCTAAGGATGAACTTAGACAAACCTTAGAATGAGACTAACGTGGGACGAACAAATACAAACTTAAGTCCTATTCTAAGGTTTGTCTAAGTTCGTCCCAAGTTAGTCTCTTTCTTAGGACGAACTTAGACAAACCTTAGAATGAGACTAACGAGACTAACTTGGGACGAACAAAGACAAACTTAAGTCTCATTCTAAGGTTTGTCTAAGGTCGTCCCAAGTTAGTCTCTTTCTAAGGACGAACTTAGACAAACCTTAGAATGAGACTAACGAGACTAACTGTGGACGAACAAAGAAAAACGTTAGTCTCATTCTAAGGTTTGTCTTAGTTCGTCCAAGGTTAGTCTCTTTCTAAGGACGAACTTAGACAAACCTTAGAATGAGACTAACGAGATTAACTTGGGACGAACAAAGACAAACTTAAGTCCCATTCTAAGGTTTGTCTTAGTTCGTCCAAGTTAGTCTCTTTCTAATGACGTACTTAGACAAACCTTAGAATGAGACTAACGAGACTAACTTGGGACGAACAAGGACAAACTTAAGTCTCATTCTAAGGTTTGTCTAAGTTCGTTCCAAGTTAGTCTCTTTCTAAGGACGAACTTAGAAAAATCTTAGAATGAGACTAATGAGACTAACTTGGGACGAACTAAGACAAACTTAAGTCTCATTCTAAGGTTTGTCTAAGTTCGTCCCAAGTTAGTCTCTTTCTAATGATGAACTTAGACGAACCTTAGAATGAGACTAACGAGACTAACTTGGGACGAACAAAGACAAACTTAAATCTCCTTCTAAGGTTTGTCTAATTTCGTCCCAAGTTAGTCTCTTTCTAAGGACGAACTTAGACAAACCTTAGAATGAGACTAAGGTGACTAACTTGGGACGAATAAAGACAAACTTAAGTCCCATTCTAAGGTTTGTCTTAGTTCGTCCCAAGTTAGTCTCTTTCTAAGGATGAACTTATACAAACCTTAGAATGAGACTTACGAGACTAAATAGGGACGAAAAAAGACAAACTTAAGTCCCATTCTAAGGTTTGTCTAAGTTCGTCCCAAGTTCGTCTCTTTCTAAGGACGAACGTAGACAAACCTTAGAACGAGACTAACGAGACTAACTTGGGACGAACAAAGACAAACTTAAGTCCCATTCTAAGGTTTGTCTTAGTTCGTCCCAAGTTAGTCTCTTTCTAAGGACGAACTGGGACAAACCTTAGAATGAGACTAACGAGACTAACTTGGGACGAACAAAGACAAACTTAAGTCCCATTCTAAAGTTTGTCTTAGTTCGTCCCAAGTTAGTCTCTTTCTAAGGACGAACTTAGACAACCCTTAGAATGAGACTAACGAGACAAACATGGGACGAACAAAGACAAACTTAAGTCTCATTCTAAGGTTTGTCTAAGTTCGTCCCAAGTTAGTCTCCTTCTAAGGATGAACTTAGACAAACCTTAGAATGAGACTAACGAGACTAACGTGGGACGAACAAATACAAACTTAAGTCCTATTCTAAGGTTTGTCTAAGTTCGTCCCAAGTTAGTCTCTTTCTAAGGACGAACTTAGACAAACCTTAGAATGAGACTAACGAGACTAACTTGGGACGAACAAAGACAAACTTAAGTCTCATTCTAAGGTTTGTCTAAGGTCGTCCCAAGTTAGTCTCTTTCTAAGGATGAACTTAGACAAACCTTAGAATGAGACTAACGAGACTAACTGTGGACGAACAAAGAAAAACGTTAGTCTCATTCTAAGGTTTGTCTTAGTTCGTCCAAGGTTAGTCTCTTTCTAAGGACGAACTTAGACAAACCTTAGAATGAGACTAACGAGACTAACTTGGGACGAACAAAGACAAACTTAAGTCCCATTCTAAGGTTTGTCTTAGTTCGTCCAAGTTAGTCTCTTTCTAATGATGAACTTAGACAAACCTTAGAATGAGACTAACGAGACTAACTTGGGACGAACAAGGACAAACTTAAGTCTCATTCTAAGGTTTTTCTAAGTTTGTCCCAAGTTAGTCTCTTTCTAAGGACGAACTTAGACAAACCTTAGAATGAGACTAATGAGACTAACTTGGGACGAACAAAGACAAACTTAAGTCTCATTCTAAGGTTTGTCTAAGTTCGTCCCAAGTTAGTCTCTTTCTAATGACGAACTTAGACGAACCTTAGAATGAGACTAACGAGACTAACTTGGGACGAACAAAGACAAACTTAAATCTCCTTCTAAGGTTTGTCTAATTTCGTCCCAAGTTAGTCTCTTTCTAAGGACGAACTTAGACAAACCTTAGAATGAGACTAAGGAGACTAACTTGGGACGAACAAAGACAAACTTAAGTCCCATTCTAAGGTTTGTCTTAGTTCGACCAAAGTTAGTCTCTTTCTAAGGACGAACTTAGACGAACCTTAGAATGAGACTAACGAGACTAACTTGGGACGAACAAAGACAAATTTAAGTCTCATTCTAAGGTTTGTCTATGTTCGTCCCAAGTTAGTCTCTTTCTAAGGACGAACTTAGACAAACCTTAGAACGAGACTAACGAGACTAACTTGGGATGAACAAAGACAAACTTAAGTCCCATTCTAAGGTTTGTCTTAGTTCGTCCCAAGTTAGTCTCTTTCTAAGGACGAACTTAGACAAACCTTAGAATGAGACTTAAGTTTGTCTTTGTTCGTCCCAAGTTAGTCTCGTTAGTCTCATTCTACGGTTTGTCTAAGTTCGTCCTTATAAAGAGACTAACTTGGGACGAACTAAGACAAACCTTAGAATGGGACTTAAGTTTGTCTTTGTTCGTCCCAAGTTAGTCTCATTCTAAGGTTTGTCTAAGTTCGTCCTTAGAAAGAGACTAACTTGGGAAAAACTAAGATAAACCTTAGAATGGGACTTAAGTTTGTCTTTGTTCGTCCCAAGTTAGTCTCGTTAGTCTCAGTCTAAGGTTTGTCTAAGTTCATCATTAGAAAGAGACTAACTTGGGACGAACTAAGACAAACCTTAGAATGGGACTTAAGTTTGTCTTTGTTCGTCCCAAGTTAGTCTCGTTAGTCTCATTCTAAGGTTTGTCTAAGTTCGTCCTTAGAAAGAGACTAACTTGGGACGAACTAAGACAAACCTTAGAATGGGACTTAAGTTTGTCTTTGTTCGTTCCAAGTTAGTCTCGTTAGTCTCATTCTAAGGTTTGTCCAAGTTGTCCTTAGAAAGAGACTAACTTGGGACGAACTTAGACTAACATTAGAATGAGACTTAAGTTTGTCTTTGTTCATCCCAAGTTTGTCTCGTTTGTCTCATTTTAAGGTTTGTCTAAGATCATCCTTAGAAAGAGACTAACTTGGGACGAACTAAGACAAACCTTAGAATGGGACTTAAGTTTGTCTTTGTTCGTTCCAAGTTAGTCTCGTTAGTCTCATTCTAAGGTTTGTCAAAGTTTGTCCTTAGAAAGAGACTAATTTGGGATGAACTTAGACTAACATTAGAATGAGACTTAAGTTTGTCTTTGTTCATCCCAAGTTTGTCTCGTTTGTCTCATTTTAAGGTTTGTCTTAGTTCGTCCTTAGAAAGAGACTAACTTGGTACGAACTTAGACAAACCTCAGAATGAGACTTAAGTTTGTCTTTGTTCGTCCCAAGTTAGTCTCGTTAGTCTCATTCTAAGGTTTGTCTATGTTCATTCTTAGAAAGAGACTAACTTGGGACGAACTTAGACAAACCTTAGAATGAGACTCAAGTTTTTCTTTGTTCGTTCCATGTTAGTCTCGTTAGTCTCATTCTAAGGTTTGTCTAAGTTCGTCCTTAGAAAGAGACTAACTTGGGACGAACAAAGACAAACCTTAGAATGAGACTTAAGTTTGTCTTTGTTCGTCCCAAGTTAGTCTCGTTAGTCTCATTCTAAGGTTTGTCTAAGTTCATCCTTAGAAAGAGACTAACTTGGTACGAACTTAGAAAAACCTCAGAATGAGACTTAAGTTTGTCATTGTTTGTCCCAAGTTTGTCTCGTTAGTCTCATTCTAAGGTTTGTCTAAGTTCATCCTTAGAAAGAGACTAACATGGGACGAACTTAGACAAACCTTAGAATGAGACTTAAGTTTGTCTTTGTTCGTCCCAAGTTAGTCTCATTAGTTTCATTCTAAGGTTTGTCTAAGTTGTCCTCAGAAAGAGACTAACTTGGGACAAACTAAGACAAACCTTAGAATGGGACTTAAGTTTGTCTTTGTTCGTCCCAAGTTTGTCTCGTTAGTCTCATTCTAAGGTTTGTCTAAGTTCGTCCTTAGAAAAAGACTAACTTGGGACGAACTTAGAACGAAGACAAACTTAAGTCTCATTCTAAGGTTTGTCTAAGTTCGTCCCAAGTTAGTCACTTTCTAAGGACGAACTTAGACAACCCTTAGAATGAGACTAACGAGACAAACTTGGGACGAACAAAGACAAACTTAAGTCTCATTCTAAGGTTTGTCTAAGTTCGTCACAAGTTAGTCTCTTTCTAAGGACGAACTTAGACAAACCTTAGAATGAGACTAACGAGACTAACATGGGACACACAAAGACAAACTTAAGTCCCATTCTAAGGTTTGTCTTAGTTCGTCCCAAGTTAGTCTCTTTCTAAGGACGAACTAAGACAAACCTTAGAATGAGACTAACGAGACTAACTTGGGACGAACAAAGACAAACTTAAGTCCCATTCTAAGGTTTGTCTTAGTTCGTCCCAAGTTAGTCTCTTTCTAAGGACGAACTTAGACAAACCTTAGAATGAGACTAACGAGACTAACTTGGGACGAACTTAGACAAACCTTAGAATGAGACTAACGAGACTAACTTTGGACGAACAAAGAAAAACGTTAGTCTCATTCTAAAGTTTGTCTTAGTTCGTCCCAAGTTAGTCTATTTCTAAGGACGAAGTTAGACAAACCTTAGAATGAGACTAACGAGACTAACTTGGGACGAACAAAGACAAACTTAAGTCTCATTCTAAGGTTTGTCCAAGTTCGTCCCAAGTTATTCTCTTTCTAAGGACGAACTTAGATAAACCTTAGAATGATACAAACAAGTCTAACTTTGGACGAACAAAGAAAAACGTTAGTCTCATTCTAAGGTTTGTCTTAGTTCGTCCCAAGTTAGTCTCTTTCTAAGGACGAACTTAGACAAACCTTAGAATGAGACTAACGAGACTAACTTGGGACGAACAAAGACAAACTTAAGTCCCATTCTGAGGTTTCTCTTAGTTTTCCCAAGTTAGTCTCTTTCTAAGGACGAACATAGACAAACCTTAGAATGAGACTAACGAGACTAACTTGGGACGAAAAATGACAAACTTAAGTTTCATTCTAAGGTTTGTCTAAGTTCGTCCCAAGTTATTCTCTTTCTAAGGACGAACTTAGACAAACCTTAGAATGAGACTAACGAGACTAACTTTGGACGAACAAAGAAAAATGTTAGTCTCATTCTAAGGTTTGTCTTAGTTCGTCCCAAGTTAGTCTCTTTCTAAGGACAAACTTAGACAAACCTTAGAACGAGACTAACGAGACTAACTTGGGACGAACAAAGACAAACTTAAGTCCCATTCTAAGGTTTGTCTTAGTTCGTCCAAGGTTAGTCTCTTTCTAAGGACGAACTTAGACAAACCTTAGAATGAGACTACCGAGACTAACTTGGGACGAACAAAGACAAACTTAAGTCCCATTCTAAAGTTTGTCTTAGTTCGTCCCCAGTTAGTCTCTTTTTAAGGAGGAACTTAGACAAACCTTTGAATGAGACTAACGAGACTAACTTGGGACGAACAAAGACAAACTTAAGTCTCATTCTAAGGTTTGTCTAAGTTCGTCCCAAGTTCGTCTCTTTCTAAGGACGAACTTAGACAAACCTTAGAATGAGACTAACGAGACAAACTTGGGACAAACAAAGACAAACTTAAGTCTCATTCTAAGGTTTGTCTAAGTTCGTCCCAAGTTTGTCTCTTTCTAAGGACGAACTTAGACAAACCTTTGAGTGAGACTAACGAGACTAACGTGGGACGAACAAAGACAAAACTGAAGTCCTATTCTAAGGTTTGTCTAAGTTCATCCCAAGTTAGTCTCTTTCTAAGGACTAACTTAGACAAACCTTAGAATAAGACTAACGAGACTAACTTGGGATGAACAATAACAAACTTAAGTCTCATTATAAGGTTTGTCTAAGTTCGTCCCAAGTTATTCTCTTTCTAAGGACCATTTAGACAAACCTTAGAATGAGACTAACGAGACTAACTGTGGACGAACAAAGAAAAACGTTAGTCTCATTCTAAGGTTTGTCTTAGTTCGTCCAAGGTTAGTCTCTTTCTAAGGACGAACTTAGACAAACCTTAGAATGAGACTAACGAGACTAACTTGGGACAAACAAAGACAAACTTAAGTCCCATTCTAAGGTTTGTCTTAGTTCGTCCAAGTTAGTCTCTTTCTAATGACGAACTTAGACAAACCTTAGAATGAGACTAACGAGACTAACTTGGGACGAACAAGGACAAACTTAAGTCTCATTCTAAGGTTTGTCTAAGTTCGTCCCAAGTTAGTCTCTTTCTAAGGACGAACTTAGACAAACCTTAGAATGAGACTAATGAGACTAACTTGGGACGAACAAAGACAAACTTAAGTCTCATTCTAAGGTTTGTCTATGTTCGTCCCAAGTTAGTCTCTTTCTAATGACGAACTTAGACGAACCTTAGAATGAGACTAACGAGACTAACTTGGGACGAACAAAGACAAACTTAAATCTCCTTCTAAGGTTTGTCTAATTTCGTCCCAAGTTAGTCTCTTTCTAAGGACGAACTTAGACAAACCTTAGAATGAGACTAAGGAGACTTACTTGGGACGAACAAAGACAAACTTAAGTCCCATTCTAAGGTTTGTCTTAGTTCGTCCCAAGTTAGTCTCTTTCTAAGGATGAACTTAGACAAACCTTAGAATGAGACTTACGAGACTAAATTGGGACGAAAAAAGACAAACTTAAGTCCCATTCTAAGGTTTGTCTAAGTTCTTCCCAAGTTCGTCTCTTTCTAAGGACGAACGTAGACAAACCTTAGAACGAGACTAACGAGACTAGCTTGGGACGAACAAAGACAAACTTAAGTCCCATTCTAAGGTTTGTCTTAGTTCGTCCCAAGTTAGTCTCTTTCTAAGGACGAACTTAGACAAACCTTAGAATGAGACTAACGAGACTAACATGGGACGAACAAAGACAAACTTAAGTCTCGTTCTAAGGTTTGTCTAAGTTCGTCCCAAGTTAGTCTCTTTCTAAGGACGAACTTAGACAAACCTTTGAATGAGACTAACGAGACTAACGTGGGACGAACAAATACAAACTTAAGTCCTATTCTAAGGTTTGTCTAAGTTCGTCCCAAGTTAGTCTCTTTCTAAGGACGAACTTAGACAAACCTTAGAATGAGACTAACGAGACTAACTTGGGACGAACAAAGACAAACTTAAGTCTCATTCTAAGGTTTGTCTAAGGTCGTCCCAAGTTAGTCTGTTTCTAAGGACGAACTTAGACAAACCTTAGAATGAGACTAACGAGACTAACTGTGGACGAACAAAGAAAAACATTAGTCTCATTCTAAGGTTTGTATTAGTTCGTCCAAGGTTAGTCTCTTTCTAAGGACGAACTTAGACAAACCTTAGAATGAGACTAACGAGACTAACTTGGGACAAACAATGACAAACTTAAGTCTCATTCTAAGGTTTGTCTTAGTTCGTCCAAGTTAGTCTCTTTCTAATGACGAACTTAGACAAACCTTAGAATGAGACTAACGAGACTAACTTGGGACGAACAAGGACAAACTTAAGTCTCATTCTAAGGTTTGTCTAAGTTCGTCCCAAGTTAGTCTCTTTCTAAGGACGAACTTAGACAAACCTTAGAATGAGACTAATGAGACTAACTTGGGACGAACAAAGACAAACTTAAGTCTCATTCTAAGGTTTGTCTATGTTCGTCCCAAGTTAGTCTCTTTCTAATGACGAACTTAGACGAACCTTAGAATGAGACTAACGAGACTAACTTGGGACGAACAAAGACAAACTTAAATCTCCTTCTAAGGTTTGTCTAATTTCGTCCCTAGTTAGTCTCTTTCTAAGGACGAACTTAGACAAACCTTAGAATGAGACTAAGGAGACTAACTTGGGACGAACAAAGACAAACTTAAGTCCCATTCTAAGGTTTGTCTTAGTTCGTCCCAAGTTAGTCTCTTTCTAAGGATGAACTTAGACAAACCTTAGAGTGAGACTTACGAGACTAAATTGGGACGAAAAAAGACAAACTTAAGTCCCATTCTAAGGTTTGTCTAAGTTCTTCCCAAGTTCGTCTCTTTCTAAGGACGAACGTAGACAAACCTTAGAACGAGACTAACGAGACTAGCTTGGGACGAACAAAGACAAACTTAAGTCCCATTCTAAGGTTTGTCTTAGTTCGTCCCAAGTTAGTCTCTTTCTAAGGACGAACTTAGACAAACCTTAGAATGAGACTAACGAGACTAACATGGGACGAACAAAGACAAACTTAAGTCCCATTCTAAAGTTTGTCATAGTTCGTCCCAAGTTAGTCTCTTTCTAAGGACGAACTTAGACAACCCTTAGAATGAGACTAACGAGACAAACATGGGACGAACAAAGACAAACTTAAGTCTCATTCTAAGGTTTGTCTAAGTTCGTCCCAAGTTAGTCTCTTTCTAAGGACGAACTTAGACAAACCTTTGAATGAGACTAACGAGACTAACGTGGGACGAACAAATACAAACTTAAGTCCTATTCTAAGGTTTGTCTAAGTTCGTCCCAAGTTAGTCTCTTTCAAAGGACGAACTTAGACAAACCTTAGAAGGAGACTAACGAGACTAACTTGGGACGAACAAAGACAAACTTAAGTCTCATTCTAAGGTTTGTCTAAGGTCGTCCCAAGTTAGTCTGTTTCTAAGGACGAACTTAGACAAACCTTAGAATAAGACTAACGAGACTAACTGTGGACGAACAAAGAAAAACGTTAGTCTCATTCTAAGGTTTGTATTAGTTCGTCCAAGGTTAGTCTCTTTCAAAGGACGAACTTAGACAAACCTTAGAATGAGACTAACGAGACTAACTTGGGACGAACAAAGACAAACTTAAGTCCCATTCTAAGGTTTCTCTTAGTTTTCCCAAGTTAGTCTCTTTCTAAGGACGAACTTAGACAAACCTTAGAATGAGACTAACGAGACTAACATGGGACGAACAAAGACAAACTTAAGTCCCATTCTAAAGTTTGTCTTAGTTCGTCCCAAGTTAGTCTCTTTCTAAAAACGAACTTAGACAACCCTTAGAATGAGACTAACGAGACAAACATGGGACGAACAAAGACAAACTTAAGTCTCATTCTAAGGTTTGTCTAAGTTCGTCCCAAGTTAGTCTCTTTCTAAGGACGAACTTAGACAAACCTTTGAATGAGACAAACGAGACTAACGTGGGACGAACAAATACAAACTTAAGTCCTATTCTAAGGTTTGTCTAAGTTCGTCCCAAGTTAGTCTCTTTCTAAGGACGAACTTAGACAAACCTTAGAATGAGACTAACGAGACTAACTTGGGACGAACAAAGACAAACTTAAGTCTCATTCTAAGGTTTGTCTAAGGTCATCCCAAGTTAGTCTGTTTCTAAGGACGAACTTAGACAAACCTTAGAATGAGACTAACGAGACTAACTGTGGACGAACAAAGAAAAACGTTAGTCTCATTCTAAGGTTTGTATTAGTTCGTCCAAGGTTAGTCTCTTTCTAAGGACGAACTTAGACAAACCTTAGAATGAGACTAACGAGACTAACTTGGGACGAACAAAGACAAACTTAAGTCCCATTCTAAGGTTTGTCTTAGTTCGTCCAAGTTAGTCTCTTTCTAATGACGAACTTAGACAAACCTTAGAATGAGACTAACGAGATTAACTTGGGACGAACAAGGACAAACTTAAGTCTCATTCTAAGGTTTGTCTAAGTTCGTCCCAAGTTAGTCTCTTTCTAAGGACGAACTTAGACAAACCTTAGAATGAAACTAATGAGACTAACTTGGGACGAACAAAAGACAAACTTAAGTCTCATTCTAAGGTTTGTCTAAGTTTGTCCCAAGTTAGTCTCTTTTAATGACGAACTTAGACGAACCTTAGAATGAGACTAACGAGACTAACTTGGGACGAACAAAGACAAACTTAAATCTCCTTCTAAGGTTTGTCTAATTTCGTCCCAAGTTTGTCTCTTTCTAAGGACGAAATTAGACAAACCTTAGAATGAGATTAAGGAGACTAACTTGGGACGAACAAAGACAAACTTAAGTCCTATTCTAAGGTTTGTCTTAGTTCGTCCAAAGTTAGTCTCTTTCTAAGGACGAACTTAGAGGAACCTTAGAATGAGACTAACGAGACTAACTTGGGACGAACAAAGACAAATTTAAGTCTCATTCTAAGGTTTGTCTATGTTCGTCCCAAGTTAGTCTCTTTCTAAGGACGAACTTAGACAAACCTTAGAACGAGACTAACGAGAGTAACTTGGGATGAACAAAGACAAACTTAAGTCCCATTCTAAGGTTTGTCTTAGTTCGTCCCAAGTTAGTCTCTTTCTAAGGACGAACTTAGACAAACCTTAGAATGAGACTAACGAGACTAACATGGGACGAACAAAGACAAACTTAAGTCCCATTCTAAAGTTTGTCTTAGTTCGTCCCAAGTTAGTCTCTTTCTAAGGACGAACTTAGACAACCCTTAGAATGAGACTAACGAGACAAACATGGGACGAACAAAGACAAACTTAAGTCTCATTCTAAGGTTTGTCTAAGTTCGTCCCAAGTTAGTCTCTTTCTAAGGACGAACTTAGACAAACCTTAGAATGAGACTAAAGAGACTAACGTGGGACGAACAAATACAAACTTAAGTCCTATTCTAAGGTTTGTCTAAGTTCGTCCCAAGTTAGTCTCTTTCTAAGGACGAACTTAGACAAACCTTAGAATGAGACTAACGAGACTAACTTGGGACGAACAAAGACAAACTTAAGTCTCATTCTAAGGTTTGTCTAAGGTCGTCCCAAGTTAGTCTGTTTCTAAGGACGAACTTAGACAAACCTTAGAATAAGACTAACGAGACTAACTGTGGACGAACAAAGAAAAACGTTAGTCTCATTCTAAGGTTTGTATTAGTTCGTCCAAGGTTAGTCTCTTTCAAAGGACGAACTTAGACAAACCTTAGAATGAGACTAACGAGACTAACTTGGGACGAACAAAGACAAACTTAAGTCCCATTCTAAGGTTTCTCTTAGTTTTCCCAAGTTAGTCTCTTTCTAAGGACGAACTTAGACAAACCTTAGAATGAGACTAACGAGACTAACATGGGACGAACAAAGACAAACTTAAGTCCCATTCTAAAGTTTGTCTTAGTTCGTCCCAAGTTAGTCTCTTTCTAAAAACGAACTTAGACAACCCTTAGAATGAGACTAACGAGACAAACATGGGACGAACAAAGACAAACTTAAGTCTCATTCTAAGGTTTGTCTAAGTTCGTCCCAAGTTAGTCTCTTTCTAAGGACGAACTTAGACAAACCTTAGAATGAGACTAACGAGACTAACTTGGGACGAACAAAGACAAACTTAAGTCTCATTCTAAGGTTTGTCTAAGGTCGTCCCAAGTTAGTCTGTTTCTAAGGACGAACTTAGACAAACCTTAGAATGAGACTAACGAGACTAACTGTGGACAAACAAAGAAAAACGTTAGTCTCATTCTAAGGTTTGTATTAGTTCGTCCAAGGTTAGTCTCTTTCTAAGGACGAACTTAGACAAACCTTAGAATGAGACTAACGAGACTAACTTGGGACGAACAAAGACAAACTTAAGTCCCATTCTAAGGTTTGTCTTAGTTCGTCCAAGTTAGTCTCTTTCTAATGACGAACTTAGACAAACCTTAGAATGAGACTAACGAGATTAACTTGGGACGAACAAGGAAAAACTTAAGTCTCATTCTAAGGTTTGTCTAAGTTCGTCCCAAGTTAGTCTCTTTCTAAGGACGAACTTAGACAAACCTTAGAATGAAACTAATGAGACTAACTTGGGACGAACAAAGACAAACTTAAGTCTCATTCTAAGGTTTGTCTAAGTTTGTCCCAAGTTAGTCTCTTTCTAATGACGAACTTAGACGAACCTTAGAATGAGACTAACGAGACTAACTTGGGACGAACAAAGACAAACTTAAATCTCCTTCTAAGGTTTGTCTAATTTCGTCCCAAGTTTGTCTCTTTCTAAGGACGAAATTAGACAAACCTTAGAATGAGACTAAGGAGACTAACTTGGGACGAACAAAGACAAACTTAAGTCCCATTCTAAGGTTTGTCTTAGTTCGTCCAAAGTTAGTCTCTTTCTAAGGACGAACTTAGACGAACCTTAGAATGAGACTAACGAGACTAACTTGGGACGAACAAAGACAAATTTAAGTCTCATTCTAAGGTTTGTCTATGTTCGTCCCAAGTTAGTCTCTTTCTAAGGACGAACTTAGACAAACCTTAGAACGAGACTAACGAGAGTAACTTGGGATGAACAAAGACAAACTTAAGTCCCATTCTAAGGTTTGTCTTAGTTCGTCCCAAGTTAGTCTCTTTCTAAGGACGAACTTAGACAAACCTTAGAATGAGACTAACGAGACTAACATGGGACGAACAAAGACAAACTTAAGTCCCATTCTAAAGTTTGTCTTAGTTCGTCCCAAGTTAGTCTCTTTCTAAGGACGAACTTAGACAACCCTTAGAATGAGACTAACGAGACAAACATGGGACGAACAAAGACAAACTTAAGTCTCATTCTAAGGTTTGTCTAAGTTCGTCCCAAGTTAGTCTCTTTCTAAGGACGAACTTAGACAAACCTTAGAATGAGACTAAAGAGACTAACGTGGGACGAACAAATACAAACTTAAGTCCTATTCTAAGGTTTGTCTAAGTTCGTCCCAAGTTAGTCTCTTTCTAAGGACGAACTTAGACAAACCTTAGAATGAGACTAACGAGACTAACTTGGGACGAACAAAGACAAACTTAAGTCTCATTCTAAGGTTTGTCTAAGGTCGTCCCAAGTTAGTCTCTTTCTAAGGACGAACTTAGACAAACCTTAGAATGAGACTAACGAGACTAACTGTGGACGAACAAAGAAAAACGTTAGTCTCATTCTAAGGTTTGTCTTAGTTCGTCCAAGGTTAGTCTCTTTCTAAGGACGAACTTAGACAAACCTTAGAATGAGACTAACGAGACTAACTTGGGACGAACAAAGACAAACTTAAGTCCCATTCTAAGGTTTGTCTTAGTTCGTCCAAGTTAGTCTCTTTCTAATGACGAACTTAGACAAACCTTAGAATGAGACTAACGAGATTAACTTGGGACGAACAAGGACAAACTTATGTCTCATTCTAAGGTTTGTCTAAGTTTGTCCCAAGTTAGTCTCTTTCTAAGGACGAACTTAGACAAACCTTAGAATGAGACTAATGAGACTAACTTGGGACGAACAAAGACAAACTTAAGTCTCATTCTAAGGTTTGTCTAAGTTTGTCCCAAGTTAGTCTCTTTCTAATGACGAACTTAGACGAACCTTAGAATGAGACTAACGAGACTAACTTGGGACGAACAAAGACAAACTTAAATCTCCTTCTAAGGTTTGTCTAATTTCGTCCCAAGTTTGTCTCTTTCTAAGGACGAAATTAGACAAACCTTAGAATGAGACTAAGGAGACTAACTTGGGACGAACAAAGACAAACTTAAGTCCCATTCTAAGGTTTGTCTTATTTCGTCCAAAGTTAGTCTCTTTCTAAGGACGAACTTAGACGAACCTTAGAATGAGACTAACGAGACTAACTTGGGACGAACAAAGACAAATTTAAGTCTCATTCTAAAGTTTGTCTATGTTCGTCCCAAGTTAGTCTCTTTCTAAGGACGAACTTAGACAAACCTTAGAACGAGACTAACGAGACTAACTTGGGACGAACAAAGACAAACTTAAGTCCCATTCTAAGGTTTCTCTTAGTTTTCCCAAGTTAGTCTCTTTCTAAGGACGAACTTAGACAAACCTTAGAATGAGACTAACGAGACTAACTTGGGACGAAAAAAGACAAACTTAAGTCTCATTCTAAGGTTTGTCTAAGTTCGTCCCAAGTTATTCTCTTTCTAAGGACGAACTTAGACAAACCTTAGAATGAGACTAACGAGACTAACTTTGGACGAACAAAGAAAAATGTTAGTCTCATTCTAAGGTTTGTCTTAGTTCGTCCCAAGTTAGTCTCTTTCTAAGGACAAACTTAGACAAACCTTAGAACGAGACTAACGAGACTAACTTGGGACGAACAAAGACAAACTTAAGTCCCATTCTAAGGTTTGTCTTAGTTCGTCCAAGGTTAGTCTCTTTCTAAGGACGAACTTAGACAAACCTTAGAATGAGACTAACGAGACTAACTTTGGACGAACAAAGAAAAATGTTAGTCTCATTCTAAGGTTTGTCTTAGTTTGTCCCAAGTTAGTCTCTTTCTAAGGACAAACTTAGACAAACCTTAGAACGAGACTAACGAGACTAACTTGGGACGAACAAAGACAAACTTAAGTCCCATTCTAAGGTTTGTCTTAGTTCGTCCAAGGTTAGTCTCTTTCTAAGGACGAACTTAGACAAACCTTAGAATGAGACTACCGAGACTAACTTGGGACGAACAAAGACAAACTTAAGTCCCATTCTAAAGTTTGTCTTAGTTCGTCCCCAGTTAGTCTCTTTTTAAGGAGGAACTTAGACAAACCTTTGAATGAGACTAACGAGACTAACTTGGGACGAACAAAGACAAACTTAAGTCTCATTCTAAGGTTTGTCTAAGTTCGTCCCAAGTTAGTCTCTTTCTAAGGACGAACTTAGACAAACCTTAGAATGAGACTAACGAGACAAACTTGGGACAAACAAAGACAAACTTAAGTCTCATTCTAAGGTTTGTCTAAGTTCGTCCGAAGTTAGTCTCTTTCTAAGGACGAACTTAGACAAACCATTGAGTGAGACTAACGAGACTAACGTGGGACGAACAAAGACAAAACTGAAGTCCTATTCTAAGGTTTGTATAAGTTCATCCCAAGTTAGTCTCTTTCTAAGGACTAACTTAGACAAACCTTAGAATAAGACTAACGAGACTAACTTGGGATGAACAATAACAAACTTAAGTCTCATTATAAGGTTTGTCTAAGTTCGTCCCAAGTTATTCTCTTTCTAAGGACCATTTAGACAAACCTTAGAATGAGACTAACGAGACTAACTGTGGACGAACAAAGAAAAACGTTAGTCTCATTCTAAGGTTTGTCTTAGTTCGTCCAAGGTTAGTCTCTTTCTAAGGACGAACTTAGACAAACCTTAGAATGAGACTAACGAGACTAACTTGGGACGAACAAAGAAAAATGTTAGTCTCATTCTAAGGTTTGTCTTAGTTCGTCCAAGGTTAGTCTCTTTCTAAGGACGAACTTAGACAAACCTTAGAATGAGACTAACGAGACTAACTTGGGACAAACAAAGACAAACTTAAGTCCCATTCTAAGGTTTGTCTTAGTTCGTCCAAGTTAGTCTCTTTCTAATGACGAACTTAGACAAACCTTAGAATGAGACTAACGAGACTAACTTGGGACGAACAAGGACAAACTTAAGTCTCATTCTAAGGTTTGTCTAAGTTCGTCCCAAGTTAGTCTCTTTCCAAGGACGAACTTAGACAAACCTTAGAATGAGACTAATGAGACTAACTTGGGACGAACAAAGACAAACTTAAGTCTCATTCTAAGGTTTGTCTATGTTCGTCCCAAGTTAGTCTCTTTCTAATGACGAACTTAGACGAACCTTAGAATGAGACTAACGAGACTAACTTGGGACGAACAAAGACAAACTTAAATCTCCTTCTAAGGTTTGTCTAATTTCATCCCAAGTTAGTCTCTTTCTAAGGACGAACTTAGACAAACCTTAGAATGAGACTAAGGAGACTAACTTGGGACGAACAAAGACAAACTTAAGTCCCATTCTAAGGTTTGTCTTAGTTCGTCCCAAGTTAGTCTCTTTCTAAGGATGAACTTAGACAAACCTTAGAATGAGACTTACGAGACTAAATTGGGACGAAAAAAAACAAACTTAAGTCCCATTCTAAGGTTTGTCTAAGTTCTTCCCAAGTTCGTCTCTTTCTAAGGACGAACGTAGACAAACCTTAGAACGAGACTAACGAGACTAGCTTGGGACGAACAAAGACAAACTTAAGTCCCATTCTAAGGTTTGTCTTAGTTCGTCCCAAGTTAGTCTCTTTCTAAGGACGAACTTAGACAAACCTTAGAATGAGACTAACGAGACTAACATGGGACGAACAAAGACAAACTTAAGTCTCATTCTAAGGTTTGTCTAAGTTCGTCCCAAGTTAGTCTCTTTCTAAGGACGAACTTAGACAAACCTTTGAATGAGACTAACGAGACTAACGTGGGACGAACAAATACAAACTTAAGTCCTATTCTAAGGTTTGTCTAAGTTCGTCCCAAGTTAGTCTCTTTCTAAGGACGAACTTAGACAAACCTTAGAATGAGACTAACGAGACTAACTTGGGACGAACAAAGACAAACTTAAGTCTCATTCTAAGGTTGGTCTAAGGTCGTCCCAAGTTAGTCTGTTTCTAAGGACGAACTTAGACAAACCTTAGAATGAGACTAACGAGACTAACTGTGGACGAACAAAGAAAAACATTAGTCTCATTCTAAGGTTTGTATTAGTTCGTCCAAGGTTAGTCTCTTTCTAAGGACGAACTTAGACAAACCTTAGAATGAGACTAACGAGACTAACTTGGGACAAACAAAGAAAAACTTAAGTCTCATTCTAAGGTTTGTCTTAGTTCGTCCAAGTTAGTCTCTTTCTAATGACGAACTTAGACAAACCTTAGAATGAGACTAACGAGACTAACTTGGGACGAACAAGGACAAACTTAAGTCTCATTCTAAGGTTTGTCTAAGTTCGTCCCAAGTTAGTCTCTTTCTAAGGACGAACTTAGACAAACCTTAGAATGAGACTAATGAGACTAACTTGGGACGAACAAAGACAAACTTAAGTCTCATTCTAAGGTTTGTCTATGTTCGTCCCAAGTTAGTCTCTTTCTAATGACGAACTTAGACGAACCTTAGAATGAGACTAACGAGACTAACTTGGGACGAACAAAGACAAACTTAAATCTCCTTCTAAGGTTTGTCTAATTTCGTCCCTAGTTAGTCTCTTTCTAAGGACGAACTTAGACAAACCTTAGAATGAGACGAAGGAGACTAACTTGGGACGAACAAAGACAAACTTAAGTCCCATTCTAAGGTTTGTCTTAGTTCGTCCCAAGTTAGTCTCTTTCTAAGGATGAACTTAGACAAACCTTAGAATGAGACTTACGAGACTAAATTGGGACGAAAAAAGACAAACTTAAGTCCCATTCTAAGGTTTGTCTAAGTTCTTCCCAAGTTCGTCTCTTTCTAAGGACGAACGTAGACAAACCTTAGAACGAGACTAACGAGACTAGCTTGGGACGAACAAAGACAAACTTAAGTCCCATTCTAAGGTTTGTCTTAGTTCGTCCCAAGTTAGTCTCTTTCTAAGGACGAACTTAGACAAACCTTAGAATGAGACTAACGAGACTAACATGGGACGAACAAAGACAAACTTAAGTCCCATTCTAAAGTTTGTCTTAGTTCGTCCCAAGTTAGTCTCTTTCTAAGGACGAACTTAGACAACCCTTAGAATGAGACTAACGAGACAAACATGGGACGAACAAAGACAAACTTAAGTCTCATTCTAAGGTTTGTCTAAGTTCGTCCCAAGTTAGTCTCTTTCTAAGGACGAACTTAGACAAACCTTTGAATGAGACTAACGAGACTAACGTGGGACGAACAAATACAAACTTAAGTCCTATTCTAAGGTTTGTCTAAGTTCGTCCCAAGTTAGTCTCTTTCTAAGGACGAACTTAGACAAACCTTAGAATGAGACTAATGAGACTAACTTGGGACGAACAAAGACAAACTTAAGTCTCATTCTAAGGTTTGTCTAAGGTCGTCCCAAGTTAGTCTGTTTCTAAGGACGAACTTAGACAAACCTTAGAATAAGACTAACGAGACTAACTGTGGACGAACAAAGAAAAACGTTAGTCTCATTCTAAGGTTTGTATTAGTTCGTCCAAGGTTAGTCTCTTTCTAAGGACGAACTTAGACAAACCTTAGAATGAGACTAACGAGACTAACTTGGGACGAACAAAGACAAACTTAAGTCCCATTCTAAGGTTTCTCTTAGTTTTCCCAAGTTAGTCTCTTTCTAAGGACGAACTTAGACAAACCTTAGAATGAGACTAACGAGACTAACATGGGACGAACAAAGACAAACTTAAGTCCCATTCTAAAGTTTGTCTTAGTTCGTCCCAAGTTAGTCTCTTTCTAAGGACGAACTTAGACAACCCTTAGAATGAGACTAACGAGACAAACATGGGACGAACAAAGACAAACTTAAGTCTCATTCTAAGGTTTGTCTAAGTTCGTCCCAAGTTAGTCTCTTTCTAAGGACGAACTTAGACAAACCTTTGAATGAGACTAACGAGACTAACGTGGGACGAACAAATACAAACTTAAGTCCTATTCTAAGGTTTGTCTAAGTTCGTGCCAAGTTAGTCTCTTTCTAAGGACGAACTTAGACAAACCTTAGAATGAGACTAACGAGACTAACTTGGGACGAACAAAGACAAACTTAAGTCTCATTCTAAGGTTTGTCTAAGGTCGTCCCAAGTTAGTCTGTTTCTAAGGACGAACTTAGACAAACCTTAGAATGAGACTAACGAGACTAACTGTGGACGATCAAAGAAAAACGTTAGTCTCATTCTAAGGTTTGTATTAGTTCGTCCAAGGTTAGTCTCTTTCTAAGGATGAACTTAGACAAACCTTAGAATGAGACTAACGAGACTAACTTGGGACGAACAAAGACAAACTTAAGTCCCATTCTAAGGTTTGTCTTAGTTCGTCCAAGTTAGTCTCTTTCTAATGACGAACTTAGACAAACCTTAGAATGAGACTAACGAGATTAACTTGGGACGAACAAGGACAAACTTAAGTCTCATTCTAAGGTTTGTCTAAGTTCGTCCCAAGTTAGTCTCTTTCTAAGGACGAACTTAGACAAACCTTAGAATGAAACTAATGAGACTAACTTGGGACGAACAAAGACAAACTTAAGTCTCATGCTAAGGTTTGTCTAAGTTTGTCCCAAGTTAGTCTCTTTCTAATGACGAACTTAGACGAACCTTAGAATGAGACTAACGAGACTAACTTGGGACGAACAAAGACAAACTTAAATCTCCTTCTAAGGTTTGTCTAATTTCGTCCCAAGTTTGTCTCTTTCTAAGGACGAAATTAGACAAACCTTAGAATGAGACTAAGGAGACTAACTTGGGACGAACAAAGACAAACTTAAGTCCCATTCTAAGGTTTGTCTTAGTTCGTCCAAAGTTAGTCTCTTTCTAAGGACGAACTTAGACGAACCTTAGAATGAGACTAACGAGACTAACTTGGGACGAACAAAGACAAATTTAAGTCTCATTCTAAGGTTTGTCTATGTTCGTCCCAAGTTAGTCTCTTTCTAAGGACGAACTTAGACAAACCTTAGAACGAGACTAACGAGACTAACTTGGGATGAACAAAGACAAACTTAAGTCCCATTCTAAGGTTTGTCTTAGTTCGTCCCAAGTTAGTCTCTTTCTAAGGACGAACTTAGACAAACCTTAGAATGAGACTAACGAGACTAACATGGGACGAACAAAGACAAACTTAAGTCCCATTCTAAAGTTTGTCTTAGTTCGTCCCAAGTTAGTCTCTTTCTAAGGACGAACTTAGACAACCCTTAGAATGAGACTAACGAGACAAACATGGGACGAACAAAGACAAACTTAAGTCTCATTCTAAGGTTTGTCTAAGTTCGTCCCAAGTTAGTCTCTTTCTTAGGACGAACTTAGACAAACCTTAGAATGAGACTAACGAGACTAACGTGGGACGAACAAATACAAACTTAAGTCCTATTCTAAGGTTTGTCTAAGTTCGTCCCAAGTTAGTCTCTTTCTAAGGACGAACTTAGACAAACCTTAGAATGAGACTAACGAGACTAACTTGGGACGAACAAAGACAAACTTAAGTCTCATTCTAAGGTTTGTCTAAGGTCGTCCCAAGTTAGTCTCTTTCTAAGGACGAACTTAGACAAACCTTAGAATGAGACTAACGAGACTAACTGTGGACGAACAAAGAAAAACGTTAGTCTCATTCTAAGGTTTGTCTTAGTTCGTCCAAGGTTAGTCTCTTTCTAAGGACGAACTTAGACAAACCTTAGAATGAGACTAACGAGACTAACTTGGGACGAACAAAGACAAACTTAAGTCCCATTCTAAGGTTTGTCTTAGTTCGTCCAAGTTAGTCTCTTTCTAATGACGAACTTAGACAAACCTTAGAATGAGACTAACGAGATTAACTTGGGACGAACAAGGACAAACTTAAGTCTCATTCTAAGGTTTGTCTAAGTTTGTCCCAAGTTAGTCTCTTTCTAAGGACGAACTTAGACAAACCTTAGAATGAGACTAATGAGACTAACTTGGGACGAACAAAGACAAACTTAAGTCTCATTCTAAGGTTTGTCTAAGTTTGTCCCAAGTTAGTCTCTTTCTAATGACGAACTTAGACGAACCTTAGAATGAGACTAACGAGACTAACTTGGGACGAACAAAGACAAACTTAAATCTCCTTCTAAGGTTTGTCTAATTTCGTCCCAAGTTTGTCTCTTTCTAAGGACGAAATTAGACAAACCTTAGAATGAGACTAAGGAGACTAACTTGGGACGAACAAAGACAAACTTAAGTCCCATTCTAAGGTTTGTCTTAGTTCGTCCAAAGTTAGTCTCTTTCTAAGGACGAACTTAGACGAACCTTAGAATGAGACTAACGAGACTAACTTGGGACGAACAAAGACAAATTTAAGTCTCATTCTAAGGTTTGTCTATGTTCGTCCCAAGTTAGTCTCTTTCTAAGGACGAACTTAGACAAACCTTAGAACGAGACTAACGAGACTAACTTGGGATGAACAAAGACAAACTTAAGTCCCATTCTAAGGTTTGTCTTAGTTCGTCCCAAGTTAGTCTCTTTCTAAGGACGAACTTAGACAAACCTTAGAATGAGACTAACGAGACTAACATGGGACGAACAAAGACAAACTTAAGTCTCATTCTAAGGTTTGTCTAAGTTCGTCCCAAGTTAGTCTCTTTCTAAGGACGAACTTAGACAAACCTTAGAATGAGACTAACGAGACTAACGTGGGACGAACAAATACAAACTTAAGTCCTATTCTAAGGTTTGTCTAAGTTCGTCCCAAGTTAGTCTCTTTCTAAGGACGAACTTAGACAAACCTTAGAATGAGACTAACGAGACTAACTTGGGACGAACAAAGACAAACTTAAGTCTCATTCTAAGGTTTGTCTAAGGTCGTCCCAAGTTAGTCTCTTTCTAAGGACGAACTTAGACAAACCTTAGAATGAGACTAACGAGACTAACTGTGGACGAACAAAGAAAAACGTTAGTCTCATTCTAAGGTTTGTCTTAGTTCGTCCAAGGTTAGTCTCTTTCTAAGGACGAACTTAGACAAACCTTAGAATGAGACTAACGAGACTAACTTGGGACGAACAAAGACAAACTTAAGTCCCATTCTAAGGTTTGTCTTAGTTCGTCCAAGTTAGTCTCTTTCTAATGACGAACTTAGACAAACCTTAGAATGAGACTAACGAGATTAACTTGGGACGAACAAGGACAAACTTAAGTCTCATTCTAAGGTTTGTCTAAGTTTGTCCCAAGTTAGTCTCTTTCTAAGGACGAACTTAGACAAACCTTAGAATGAGACTAATGAGACTAACTTGGGACGAACAAAGACAAACTTAAGTCTCATTCTAAGGTTTGTCTAAGTTTGTCCCAAGTTAGTCTCTTTCTAATGACGAACTTAGACGAACCTTAGAATGAGACTAACGAGACTAACTTGGGACGAACAAAGACAAACTTAAATCTCCTTCTAAGGTTTGTCTAATTTCGTCCCAAGTTTGTCTCTTTCTAAGGACGAAATTAGACAAACCTTAGAATGAGACTAAGGAGACTAACTTGGGACGAACAAAGACAAACTTAAGTCCCATTCTAAGGTTTGTCTTAGTTCGTCCAAAGTTAGTCTCTTTCTAAGGACGAACTTAGACGAACCTTAGAATGAGACTAACGAGACTAACTTGGGACGAACAAAGACAAATTTAAGTCTCATTCTAAGGTTTGTCTATGTTCGTCCCAAGTTAGTCTCTTTCTAAGGACGAACTTAGACAAACCTTAGAACGAGACTAAAGAGACGAACTTGGGATGAACAAAGACAAACTTAAGTCCCATTCTAAGGTTTGTCTTAGTTCGTCCCAAGTTAGTCTCTTTCTAAGGACGAACTTAGACAAACCTTAGAATGAGACTAACGAGACTAACATGGGACGAACAAAGACAAACTTAAGTCCCATTCTAAAGTTTGTCTTAGTTCGTCCCAAGTTAGTCTCTTTCTAAGGACGAACTTAGACAACCCTTAGAATGAGACTAACGAGACAAACATGGGACGAACAAAGACAAACTTAAGTCTCATTCTAAGGTTTGTCTAAGTTCGTCCCAAGTTAGTCTCTTTCTAAGGACGAACTTAGACAAACCTTAGAATGAGACTAACGAGACTAACATGGGACGAACAAATACAAACTTAAGTCCTATTCTAAGGTTTGTCTAAGTTCGTCCCAAGTTAGTCTTTTTCTAAGGACGAACTTAGACAAACCTTAGAATGAGACTAACGAGACTAACTTGGGACGAACAAAGACAAACTTAAGTCTCATTCTAAGGTTTGTCTAAGGTCGTCCCAAGTTAGTCTCTTTCTAAGGACGAACTTAGACAAACCTTAGAATGAGACTAACGAGACTAACTGTGGACGAACAAAGAAAAACGTTAGTCTCATTCTAAGGTTTGTCTTAGTTCGTCCAAGGTTAGTCTCTTTCTAAGGACGAACTTAGACAAACCTTAGAATGAGACTAACGAGACTAACTTGGGACGAACAAAGACAAACTTAAGTCCCATTCTAAGGTTTGTCTTAGTTCGTCCAAGTTAGTCTCTTTCTAATGACGAACTTAGACAAACCTTAGAATGAGACTAACGAGATTAACTTGGGACGAACAAGGACAAACTTAAGTCTCATTCTAAGGTTTGTCTAAGTTCGTCCCAAGTTAGTCTCTTTCTAAGGACGAACTTAGACAAACCTTAGAATGAGACTAATGAGACTAACTAGGGACGAACAAAGACAAACTTAAGTCTCATTCTAAGGTTTGTCTAAGTTTGTCCCAAGTTAGTCTCTTTCTAATGACGAACTTAGACGAACCTTAGAATGAGACTAACGAGACTAACTTGGGACGAACAAAGACAAACTTAAATATCCTTCTAAGGTTTGTCTAATTTCGTCCCAAGTTTGTCTCTTTCTAAGGACGAAATTAGACAAACCTTAGAATGAGACTAAGGAGACTAACTTGGGACGAACAAAGACAAACTTAAGTCCCATTCTAAGGTTTGTCTTAGTTCGTCCAAAGTTAGTCTCTTTCTAAGGACGAACTTAGACGAACCTTAGAATGAGACTAACGAGACTAACTTGGGACGAACAAAGACAAATTTAAGTCTCATTCTAAGGTTTGTCTATGTTTGTCCCAAGTTAGTCTCTTTCTAAGGACGAACTTAGACAAACCTTAGATCGAGACTAACGAGACTAACTTGGGATGAACAAAGACAAACTTAAGCCCCATTCTAAGGTTTGTCTTAGTTCGTCCCAAGTTAGTCTCTTTCTAAGGACGAACTTAGACAAACCTTAGAATGAGACTAACTTGGGACGAACATAGACAAACTTAAGTCTCATTCTAAGGTTTGTCTAAGTTCGTCCCAAGTTATTCTCTTTCTAAGGACAAACTTAGACAAACCTTAGAATGAGACTAACAAGACTAACTTTGGACGAACAAAGAAAAACGTTAGTCTCATTCTAAGGTTTGTCTTAGTTCGTCCCAAGTTTGTCTCTTTCTAAGGATGAACTTAGACAAACCTTAGAATGAGACTAACGAGACTAACTTGGGACGAACAAAGACAAACTTAAGTCCCATTCTAAGGTTTGTCTTAGTTCGTCCCAAGTTAGTCTCTTTCTAAGGACAACTTAGACAAACCTTAGAATGAGACTAACGAGACTAACTTGGGACGAACAAAGACAAACTTAAGTCGCATTCTAAGGTTTGTCTAAGTTCGTCCCAAGTTAGTCTGTTTCTAAGGACAAACTTAGACAAACCATAGAATGAGTCTAACGAGACAAACTTGGGACGAACAAAGACAAACTTAAGTCTCATTCTAAGGTTTGTCTAAGTTCGTCCCAAGTTATTCTCTTTCTAAGGACGAACTTAGACAAACCTTAGAATGAGACTAACGAGACTAACGTGGGACAAACAAAGACAAACTTAAGTCTCATTCTAAGGTTTGTCTAAGTTCGTCCCAAGTTATTCTCTTTCTAAGGATGAACTTAGACAAACCTTAGAATGTGACTAACGAGACTAACTTTGGACGAACAAAGAAAAACGTTAGTCTCATTCTAAGGTTTGTCTTAGTTCGTCCCAAGTTAGTCTCTTTCTAAGGACAAACTTAGACAAACCTTAGAAGGAGACTAACGAGACTAACTTGGGACAAACAAAGACAAACTTAAGTCTCATTCTAAGGTTTGTCTAAGTTCGTCCCAAGTTAGTCTCTTTCTAAAGACGAACTTAGACAAACCTTAGAATGAGACTAACGAGACTAACTTGGGAAGAACAAAGACAAACTTAAGTCTCATTCTGAGGTTTGTCTAAGTTCGTCCCAAGTTAGTCTCTTTCTAAGGACGAACTTAGACAACCCTTAGAATGAGACTAACGAGACAAACATGGGACGAACAAAGACAAACTTAAGTCTCATTCTAAGGTTTGTCTAAGTTCGTCCCAAGTTAGTCTCTTTCTAAGGACGAACTTAGACAAACCTTAGAATGAGACTAACGAGACTAACATGGGACGAACAAATACAAACTTAAGTCCTATTCTAAGGTTTGTCTAAGTTCGTCCCAAGTTAGTCTTTTTCTAAGGACGAACTTAGACAAACCTTAGAATGAGACTAACGAGACTAACTTGGGACGAACAAAGACAAACTTAAGTCTCATTCTAAGGTTTGTCTAAGGTCGTCCCAAGTTAGTCTCTTTCTAAGGACGAACTTAGACAAACCTTAGAATGAGACTAACGAGACTAACTGTGGACGAACAAAGAAAAACGTTAGTCTCATTCTAAGGTTTGTCTTAGTTCGTCCAAGGTTAGTCTCTTTCTAAGGACGAACTTAGACAAACCTTAGAATGAGACTAACGAGACTAACTTGGGACGAACAAAGACAAACTTAAGTCCCATTCTAAGGTTTGTCTTAGTTCGTCCAAGTTAGTCTCTTTCTAATGACGAACTTAGACAAACCTTAGAATGAGACTAACGAGATTAACTTGGGACGAACAAGGACAAACTTAAGTCTCATTCTAAGGTTTGTCTAAGTTCGTCCCAAGTTAGTCTCTTTCTAAGGACGAACTTAGACAAACCTTAGAATGAGACTAATGAGACTAACTTGGGACGAACAAATACAAACTTAAGTCTCATTCTAAGGTTTGTCCAAGTTTGTCCCAAGTTAGTCTCTTTCTAATGACGAACTTAGACGAACCTTAGAATGAGACTAACGAGACTAACTTGGGACGAACAAAGACAAACTTAAATCTCCTTCTAAGGTTTGTCTAATTTCGTCCCAAGTTTGTCTCTTTCTAAGGACGAAATTAGACAAACCTTAGAATGAGACTAAGGAGACTAACTTGGGACGAACAAAGACAAACTTAAGTCCCATTCTAAGGTTTGTCTTAGTTCGTCCAAAGTTAGTCTCTTTCTAAGGACGAACTTAGACGAACCTTAGAATGAGACTAACGAGACTAACTTGGGACGAACAAAGACAAATTTAAGTCTCATTCTAAGGTTTGTCTATGTTTGTCCCAAGTTAGTCTCTTTCTAAGGACGAACTTAGACAAACCTTAGATCGAGACTAACGAGACTAACTTGGGATGAACAAAGACAAACTTAAGTCCCATTCTAAGGTTTGTCTTAGTTCGTCCCAAGTTAGTCTCTTTCTAAGGACGAACTTAGACAAACCTTAGAATGAGACTAACTTGGGACGAACATAGACAAACTTAAGTCTCATTCTAAGGTTTGTCTAAGTTCGTCCCAAGTTATTCTCTTTCTAAGGACAAACTTAGACAAACCTTAGAATGAGACTAACAAGACTAACTTTGGACGAACAAAGAAAAACGTTAGTCTCATTCTAAGGTTTGTCTTAGTTCGTCCCAAGTTTGTCTCTTTCTAAGGATGAACTTAGACAAACCTTAGAATGAGACTAACGAGACTAACTTGGGACGAACAAAGACAAACTTAAGTCCCATTCTAAGGTTTGTCTTAGTTCGTCCCAAGTTAGTCTCTTTCTAAGGACAACTTAGACAAACCTTAGAATGAGACTAACGAGACTAACTTGGGACGAACAAAGACAAACTTAAGTCGCATTCTAAGGTTTGTCTAAGTTCGTCCCAAGTTAGTCTGTTTCTAAGGACAAACTTAGACAAACCATAGAATGAGTCTAACGAGACAAACTTGGGACGAACAAAGACAAACTTAAGTCTCATTCTAAGGTTTGTCTAAGTTCGTCCCAAGTTATTCTCTTTCTAAGGACGAACTTAGACAAACCTTAGAATGAGACTAACGAGACTAACGTGGGACGAACAAAGACAAACTTAAGTCTCATTCTAAGGTTTGTCTAAGTTCGTCCCAAGTTATTCTCTTTCTAAGGATGAACTTAGACAAACCTTAGAATGAGACTAACGAGACTAACTTTGGACGAACAAAGAAAAACGTTAGTCTCATTCTAAGGTTTGTCTTAGTTCGTCCCAAGTTAGTCTCTTTCTAAGGACAAACTTAGACAAACCTTAGAAGGAGACTAACGAGACTAACTTGGGACAAACAAAGACAAACTTAAGTCTCATTCTAAGGTTTGTCTAAGTTCGTCCCAAGTTAGTCTCTTTCTAAAGACGAACTTAGACAAACCTTAGAATGAGACTAACGAGACTAACTTGGGAAGAACAAAGACAAACTTAAGTCTCATTCTAAGGTTTGTCTAAGTTCGTCCCAAGTTAGTCTCTTTCTAAGGACGAACTTAGACAAACCTTAGAATGAGACTAATGAGACAAACTTGGGACGAACAATGACAAACTTAAGTCTCATTCTAAGGTTTGTCTAAGTTCGTCCCAAGTTAGTCTCTTTCTAAGGACGAACTTAAATAAACCTTAGAATCACACTGACGAGACTAAATTGGGACGAAAAAAGACAAACTTAAGTCCCATTCTAAGGTTTGTCTAAGTTCGTCCCAAGTTCGTCTCTTTCTAAGGACGAACGTAGACAAACCTTAGAACGAGACTAACGAGACTAACTTGGGACGAACAAAGACAAACTTAAGTCCCATTCTAAGGTTTGTCTTAGTTCGTCCCAAGTTAGTCTCTTTCTAAGGACGAACTTAGACAAACCTTAGAATGAGACTAACGAGACTAACTTGGGACGAACAAAGACAAACTTAAGTCCCATTCTAAAGTTTGTCTTAGTTCGTCCCAAGTTAGTCTCTTTCTAAGGACGAACTTAGACAAACCTTTGAATGAGACTAACGAGACTAACTTGGGACGAACAAAGACAAACTTAAGTCTCATTCTAAGGTTTGTCTAAGTTCGTCCCAAGTTAGTCTCTTTCTAAGGATGAACTTAGACAACCCTTAGAATGAGACTAACGAGACAAACTTGGGACGAACAAATACAAACTTAAGTCTCATTCTAAGGTTTGTCTAAGTTCGTCCCAAGTTAGTCTCTTTCTAAGGACAACTTAGACAAACCTTAGAATGAGACTAACGAGACTAACTTGGGACGAACAAAGACAAACTTAAGTCCCATTCTAAGGTTTGTCTAAGTTCGTCCCAAGTTCGTCTCTTTCTAAGGACGAACGTAGACAAACCTTAGAACGAGACTAACGAGACTAACTTGGGACGAACAAAGACAAACTTAAGTCCCATTCTAAGGTTTGTCTTAGTTCGTCCCAAGTTAGTCTCTTTCTAAGGACGAACTTAGACAAACCTTAGAATGAGACTAACGAGACTAACTTGGGACGAACAAAGACAAACTTAAGTCCCATTCTAAAGTTTGTCTTAGTTCGTCCCAAGTTAGTCTCTTTCTAAGGACGAACTTAGACAAACCTTTGAATGAGACTAACGAGACTAACTTGGGACGAACAAAGACAAACTTAAGTCTCATTCTAAGGTTTGTCTAAGTTCGTCCCAAGTTAGTCTCTTTCTAAGGATGAACTTAGACAACCCTTAGAATGAGACTAACGAGACAAACTTGGGACGAACAAATACAAACTTAAGTCTCATTCTAAGGTTTGTCTTAGTTCGTCCCAAGTTAGTCTCTTTCTAAGGACAACTTAGACAAACCTTAGAATGAGACTAACGAGACTAACTTGGGACGAACAAAGACAAACTTAAGTCGCATTCTAAGGTTTGTCTAAGTTCGTCCCAAGTTAGTCTGTTTCTAAGGACAAACTTAGACAAACCATAGAATGAGTCTAACGAGACAAACTTGGGACGAACAAAGACAAACTTAAGTCTCATTCTAAGGTTTGTCTAAGTTCGTCCCAAGTTATTCTCTTTCTAAGGACGAACTTAGACAAACCTTAGAATGAGACTAACGAGACTAACGTGGGACAAACAAAGACAAACTTAAGTCTCATTCTAAGGTTTGTCTAAGTTCGTCCCAAGTTATTCTCTTTCTAAGGATGAACTTAGACAAACCTTAGAATGAGACTAACGAGACTAACTTTGGACGAACAAAGAAAAACGTTAGTCTCATTCTAAGGTTTGTCTTAGTTCGTCCCAAGTTAGTCTCTTTCTAAGGACAAACTTAGACAAACCTTAGAAGGAGACTAACGAGACTAACTTGGGACAAACAAAGACAAACTTAAGTCTCATTCTAAGGTTTGTCTAAGTTCGTCCCAAGTTAGTCTCTTTCTAAAGACGAACTTAGACAAACCTTTGAATGAGACTAACGAGACTAACTTGGGAAGAACAAAGACAAACTTAAGTCTCATTCTAAGGTTTGTCTAAGTTCGTCCCAAGTTAGTCTCTTTCTAAGGACGAACTTAGACAACCCTTAGAATGAGACTAACGAGACAAACATGGGACGAACAAAGACAAACTTAAGTCTCATTCTAAGGTTTGTCTAAGTTCGTCCCAAGTTAGTCTCTTTCTAAGGACGAACTTAGACAAACCTTAGAATGAGACTAACGAGACTAACATGGGACGAACAAATACAAACTTAAGTCCTATTCTAAGGTTTGTCTAAGTTCGTCCCAAGTTAGTCTTTTTCTAAGGACGAACTTAGACAAACCTTAGAATGAGACTAACGAGACTAACATGGGACGAACAAAGACAAACTTAAGTCTCATTCTAAGGTTTGTCTAAGGTCGTCCCAAGTTAGTCTCTTTCTAAGGACGAACTTAGACAAACCTTAGAATGAGACTAACGAGACTAACTGTGGACGAACAAAGAAAAACGTTAGTCTCATTCTAAGGTTTGTCTTAGTTCGTCCAAGGTTAGTCTCTTTCTAAGGACGAACTTAGACAAACCTTAGAATGAGACTAACGAGACTAACTTGGGACGAACAAAGACAAACTTAAGTCCCATTCTAAGGTTTGTCTTAGTTCGTCCAAGTTAGTCTCTTTCTAATGACGAACTTAGACAAACCTTAGAATGAGACTAACGAGATTAACTTGGGACGAACAAGGACAAACTTAAGTCTCATTCTAAGGTTTGTCTAAGTTCGTCCCAAGTTAGTCTCTTTCTAAGGACGAACTTAGACAAACCTTAGAATGAGACTAATGAGACTAACTTGGGACGAACAAATACAAACTTAAGTCTCATTCTAAGGTTTGTCCAAGTTTGTCCCAAGTTAGTCTCTTTCTAATGACGAACTTAGACGAACCTTAGAATGAGACTAACGAGACTAACTTGGGACGAACAAAGACAAACTTAAATCTCCTTCTAAGGTTTGTCTAATTTCGTCCCAAGTTTGTCTCTTTCTAAGGACGAAATTAGACAAACCTTAGAATGAGACTAAGGAGACTAACTTGGGACGAACAAAGACAAACTTAAGTCCCATTCTAAGGTTTGTCTTAGTTCGTCCAAAGTTAGTCTCTTTCTAAGGACGAACTTAGACGAACCTTAGAATGAGACTAACGAGACTAACTTGGGACGAACAAAGACAAATTTAAGTCTCATTCTAAGGTTTGTCTATGTTTGTCCCAAGTTAGTCTCTTTCTAAGGACGAACTTAGACAAACCTTAGATCGAGACTAACGAGACTAACTTGGGATGAACAAAGACAAACTTAAGTCCCATTCTAAGGTTTGTCTTAGTTCGTCCCAAGTTAGTCTCTTTCTAAGGACGAACTTAGACAAACCTTAGAATGAGACTAACTTGGGACGAACATAGACAAACTTAAGTCTCATTCTAAGGTTTGTCTAAGTTCGTCCCAAGTTATTTTCTTTCTAAGGACAAACTTAGACAAACCTTAGAATGAGACTAACAAGACTAACTTTGGACGAACAAAGAAAAACGTTAGTCTCATTCTAAGGTTTGTCTTAGTTCGTCCCAAGTTTGTCTCTTTCTAAGGATGAACTTAGACAAACCTTAGAATGAGACTAACGAGACTAACTTGGGACGAACAAAGACAAACTTAAGTCCCATTCTAAGGTTTGTCTTAGTTCGTCCCAAGTTAGTCTCTTTCTAAGGACAACTTAGACAAACCTTAGAATGAGACTAACGAGACTAACTTGGGACGAACAAAGACAAACTTAAGTCGCATTCTAAGGTTTGTCTAAGTTCGTCCCAAGTTAGTCTGTTTCTAAGGACAAACTTAGACAAACCATAGAATGAGTCTAACGAGACAAACTTGGGACGAACAAAGACAAACTTAAGTCTCATTCTAAGGTTTGTCTAAGTTCGTCCCAAGTTATTCTCTTTCTAAGGACGAACTTAGACAAACCTTAGAATGAGACTAACGAGACTAACGTGGGACGAACAAAGACAAACTTAAGTCTCATTCTAAGGTTTGTCTAAGTTCGTCCCAAGTTATTCTCTTTCTAAGGATGAACTTAGACAAACCTTAGAATGAGACTAACGAGACTAACTTTGGACGAACAAAGAAAAACGTTAGTCTCATTCTAAGGTTTGTCTTAGTTCGTCCCAAGTTAGTCTCTTTCTAAGGACAAACTTAGACAAACCTTAGAAGGAGACTAACGAGACTAACTTGGGACAAACAAAGACAAACTTAAGTCTCATTCTAAGGTTTGTCTAAGTTCGTCCCAAGTTAGTCTCTTTCTAAAGACGAACTTAGACAAACCTTAGAATGAGACTAACGAGACTAACTTGGGAAGAACAAAGACAAACTTAAGTCTCATTCTAAGGTTTGTCTAAGTTCGTCCCAAGTTAGTCTCTTTCTAAGGACGAACTTAGACAAACCTTATAATGAGACTAATGAGACAAACTTGGGACGAACAATGACAAACTTAAGTCTCATTCTAAGGTTTGTCTAAGTTCGTCCCAAGTTAGTCTCTTTCTAAGGACGAACTTAAATAAACCTTAGAATCACACTGACGAGACTAAATTGGGACGAAAAAAGACAAACTTAAGTCCCATTCTAAGGTTTGTCTAAGTTCGTCCCAAGTTCGTCTCTTTCTAAGGACGAACGTAGACAAACCTTAGAACGAGACTAACGAGACTAACTTGGGACGAACAAAGACAAACTTAAGTCCCATTCTAAGGTTTGTCTTAGTTCGTCCCAAGTTAGTCTCTTTCTAAGGACGAACTTAGACAAACCTTAGAATGAGACTAACGAGACTAACTTGGGACGAACAAAGACAAACTTAAGTCCCATTCTAAAGTTTGTCTTAGTTCGTCCCAAGTTAGTCTCTTTCTAAGGACGAACTTAGACAAACCTTTGAATGAGACTAACGAGACTAACTTGGGACGAACAAAGACAAACTTAAGTCTCATTCTAAGGTTTGTCTAAGTTCGTCCCAAGTTAGTCTCTTTCTAAGGATGAACTTAGACAACCCTTAGAATGAGACTAACGAGACAAACTTGGGACGAACAAATACAAACTTAAGTCTCATTCTAAGGTTTGTCTAAGTTCGTCCCAAGTTAGTCTCTTTCTAAGGACGAACTTAGACAAACCTTAGAATGAGACTAACGAGACTAACGTGGGACGAATAAATACTAACTTAAGTCCTATTCTAAGGTTTGTCTAAGTTCGTCCCAAGTTAGTCTCTTTCTAAGGACGAACTTAGACAAACCTTAGAATGAGACTAACGAGACTAACTTGGGACGAACAAAGACAAACTTAAGTCTCATTCTAAGGTTTGTCTAAGGTCGTCCCAAGTTAGTCTCTTTCTAAGGACGAACTTAGACAAACCTTAGAATGAGACTAACGAGACTAACTGTGGATGAACAAAGAAAAACGTTAGTCTCATTCTAAGATTTGTCTTAGTTCGTCCAAGGTTAGTCTCTTTCTAAGGACGAACTTAGACAAACCTTAGAATGAGACTATCGAGACTAACTTGGGACGAACAAAGACAAACTTAAGTCCCATTCAAAGGTTTGTCTTAGTTCGTCCCAAGTTAGTCTCTTTCTAATGACGAACTTAGACAAACCTTAGAATGAGACTGTTAGTTTTATGGCATGTTGTTTGGCAAAACTTTGTATAGTTGTTCTAGCTGTTGTTCTAGATCGGAAGAGACAACTGTCCTGGAACAAGTTGAAGCAGAAGAAGTGTTTCCTAAATCAGATTAGGAAACCTAGTCGACCGTTGGAAGATCAAGGCGGTTGCACATCAGTGGACAGAAGTTGGAAGTTTCCAAATTCAGATTTGGAAACTTGTCTCAGCCGACGTAGCACAAGTTTGCCTGAAGATATTCCTGAAGATCAGTTTTGGCAAGTCGGTGCATATGCTTATCGAAGATATCAAAGTCGGTTAGGAGTTTGCTTGCGCGTAAAGTTATCTTAGTCTAGAAGATAATCGATGGTTGCCTAATCTACATTGAAGATTCAAATGGAGGATTATCTACAAGAGATTTGCGCAAAAGATTAGGAAAGGTTTCCTAATAGGTTATAGGCGGTTTAGCTTAGAAATCCTATTCGTCCTAGGGTTTCTACCGCTCTATATAAGGAAGACTAATGCTTAGGTATTAGTTAGCACTTAAGGAGATATTATTCACGCTCATACTCATAGAAGGGAGGAGGTGGCAAACGGCGGTGAATTAATCGTAACTGGTTATTCACGACGCACGTATACGGCTGGAGAACTAACCGTCACTGGTTACTCAAAGGCGCTAGGAATCAATCTGTGGTGGTGCTCAACAGATTGTTCGAAGGACGAAGCTGAAAGCTCGCACTGAAGTTCTGTTACTGCGCATTCGGGAGAAGGCGCTGATTCTCACGGAGAATCATTCTGGTGGATACTGAGCGGGAGCGAAGATCTAGGGGGAGACCTAGATTGCAATTACTAGAGTGTCCGAGGCTCAGGTTGTTTAAGAGGGATTCTGTAAACGGTAAATCCTGTACTCGCAATATTCAATAATAGTGAATTGCTGTCCACCGGGCTAGAGAACGCCCCCCAGACGTAGGCTCATTAACGCTGAACTGGGTAACAACTTTGCGTGTCGTTTTTGTTTCCGCACTATTTGTTTTAGCGCATAAGTTGTGTTAGGAATTGTTCTGGATCTCTACCAGAACAACATCTCATCTACCAGGGGAAGATTTCAATTGGTATCAGAGCAAATACTCGACACACAGAGTAAGATCCGAAGGCTGGTAAGATGGATTTAAGAGAAGGACAGAACATCACGCGACCTCCTCTACTTGAAGGAACCAAATATGGTTATTGGAGAGTCCGTATGAAGGCGTTTCTAAAGTCCCAAGACGAATCAGTTTGGGAAGCTGTTGAACAAGGATGGACTCACCCGGTAGCTACCGACGAAGAGGGTAAAGTTAACCTTCTTGCTAAAGACAAGTGGACTGAGGTTCAAAAGAAAGCTGAAGCGGCGAACTCTAAAGCAATGAATGCTATATTCTCTGGAGTTGATGGAAAGAATTTCAAAATGATCTCTACCTGTGAGATTGCAAAGACAGCTTGGGACATTCTACGAACTGCTCATGAAGGAACAAGCAAAGTTAAAATTTCTAGAATGGAGACGGTCACATCAAAATTCGAAAATCTGAGAATGCAAGAGGATGAGACCATTGCTGATTTCAACACTCGGGTTCTCGATATCTCTAACGAAGCATTCGCGCTTGGAGAACCAATGACCGAAGAAGCTTTGGTGAGAAAGGTGCTGAGATCTCTTACAAAGCGGTTCGCCATGAAAGCTCTTGCCGTCAAGGAAGCCAATGATGTGAAAACCATGAGACTGGATGAACTGATGGGATCCCTACAGACTCATGAGATGGATATGAATGAAGAAGACCGCCCTACAAAAGCCTCCAGCGTCGGTCTAAAGGCTGAAGTTGGTAAAGACAAGACAGACGACGCGCCAGAACAACAGTACGCCATGTTTGCAAGAAACTTCGGGAAATTTATGAGAAGGCAGTACAACAAAGGAACTTATCCTGGTCAGTCCTCTAGTTCAAAATTCCAAAAGGATGGCAACGCTCAAAAGGGGAACCAATCTGGTGACTCCAACAATGACTCCAAAGGCAAAGGGATACAATGCAGAGAATGCGAAGGCTTTGGACATATTCGGGCAGAATGTGTCAATACGCAGAAAAAGAAGAATGCTTATGCTGTCAGCTGGAGTGACAGTGAATCTGATCAGGAGGGAGAAACTAATAACTTTGTCGCCCTAGCTTCCTATGTCAACATCGAAGGAGAGACAAGCAACGAGTTAGGGTCAGAATCATCTTCCGAAAATCCCACTCAGTACTCAAGCTGCAGCAATAATGAAGAAATCATTGATGAAGACTTTGCCACCAAGTACAAGGAGTTGTTCCAGGAATGGTTGACTGAAGTTGAGCAGAACAAGATGCTCCACAACAATCTAACAGCCTTAACAGAAGAAAAGGAAAAACTATGGGAAGAGGCTGCTGTCCTTATCACTCAAAAGGTGGAACTTCAACAAACTATCACCGAACTTCAGGCCCAAGTAGCTGAAGTTAAAAATGAGCGAGATGATCTATATGCTCAGAAAGCTGAACTTCTCACTGTTATCTCATCCCTGAAGGTGCAGATTGAAAGGAGTCAAGGTGATCATCCAGATGGCATGTCTAATCTAAAGAAGAAGAATGCCGCATTAAAACGTCAAGAGGTAATCCTACTTAACACTATAGATGCGTTGAAAATTGAGATTGAGACAGATAAGGAGGCCCCTGTCAAATCCCTGGAAGATCTTCACTTATCTGGGTCTAGCTCACGGGTTGTTCCAGAGGAACTTCCCCCACAAGGATATGCGGCTGGTTTCCGTGCAAAGAGGCAAGAAAAAAGAAGGTGCTTTAACTGCAACCAAGAGGGACACTTCCAGTCAAGATGTCCTGAACTTCATAGCCCTCACAGGAGGATGGATCAACATCATAAAGTGTCAAGACTACCCATGAAGCAAGTCTGGAAAATTAAGCAAAGAGGTGAAACATGTCTCGCAGCCTTCAGTTCCACGTTTTTCCCAGAAAAGCAAAGATGGTACTTCGATAGTGGATGTTCCAGACACATGACTGGGAATCCTAATTTTCTTACTGGGATAGAAAGGTTCAAAGGAGAATCCGTGACCTTCGGAGATGGAATATTTTTTTTTTTTTTTTTAACCAAACTAATTTTATTCAGGGCAAAGCCCAAAAAAGAAAAGCGAAACAGCAAACAAAACAGCGCTAAAGAAGGCCTATTCTAGTCGACACTAAAAGTGACCTTACGATTCGATTTGGGCGAAACCGCAACATCATTGGAACGCATTAGAATAGGCTTAGATTGAGTGCTAGGAGCTAGGGATAAGGCTTTCATGAACTTGGCCTTGAGATCCTTGGAGAGGATAAGATCTGGAAGAACGCTGTCATAACTCTTTTTAATCCCATCAAGATTGTCCATGAGGGACCTAACAATAGGAGCTGTTGTAGGATCAGCCATATACATATCAGCAACTTCCTCTTTATTCTCTAAAGATACCACCACAGCCGACTTAGGATCAATAGGACTAGAATAGCATAAGCCAGTTAGGATCAGCCATATACATATCAGCAACTTCCTCTTTATTCTCTAAAGATACCATCACAGCCGACTTAGGATCAATAGGACTAGAATAGCATAAGCCTCTTTATCGAGTAACTTGTTCGAGTGGTAGATCGTTAGGTTAATGAGTAATAGGTCTTGTGTTCGATTCGTGGCGGAGGCTAAGTAATAATCTTTCTTTGTTCGTCCCAAGTTGGTCTCGTTAGTTACATTCTAAGGTTTGTCTAAGTTCGTCCTTAGAAAGAGACAAACTAGGGACGAACAAAGACAAACCTTAGAATGAGACTAACGGTTTTCTTTGTTCGTCCAAAGTTTGTCTCGTTAGTCTCATTCTAAGGTTTGTCTAAGTTCGTCCTTAGAAGGAGACTAACTTGGGACGAACTTAGACAAACCTTAGACTGAGACTTAAGTTTGTCTTTGTTCGTCCCAAGTTTGTCTCGTTAGTCTCATTCTAAGGTGTTTCTAAGTTCGTCCTTAGAAAGAGACTAACTTGGGACGAACTAAGACAAACCTTAGAATGTGACTTAAGTTTGTCTTTGTTCGTCCCAAGTTAGTCTCGTCAGTCTCATTCTAAGGTTTGTCCAAGTTCGTCCTTAGAAAGAGACTAACTTGGTACGAACTTAGACAAACCTTAGAATGAGACTTAAGTTTGTCTTTGTTCGTCCCAAGTTAGTCTCGTTAGTCTCATTCTAAGGTTTGTCAAAGTTCGTCCTTAGAAAGAGACTAACTTGGGACGAACTAAGACAAACCTTAGAATGTGGCTTAAGTTTGTCTTTGTTCGTCCCAAGTTAGTCTCGTCAGTCTCATTCTAAGGTTTGTCTAAGTTCGTCATTAGAAAGAGACTAACTTGGGACGAACTTAGACAAACCTTAGAATGAGACTAAAGTTTGTCTTTGTTCGTCCCAAGTTAGTCTCGTTAGTCTCATTCTAAGGTTTGTCAAAATTCGTCCTCAGAAAGAGACAAACTTGGGACGAACTTAGACAAACCGTAGAATGAGACTAACGTTTGACTTTCTTCGTCCCAAGTTAGTCTCGTTAGTCTCATTCTAAGGTTTGTCTAAGTTCGTCCTTAGAAAGAGACTAACTTGGGACGAACTTTGACAAACCTTAGAAAGAGACTAACATTTGTCTTTGTTCGTCCCAAGTTAGTCTCGTTAGTCTCATTCTAAGGTTTGTCTAAGTAAGTCCTTAGAAAGAGACTAACATGGTACGAACTAAGACAAACCTTAGAATGTGACTTAAGTTTGTCTTTATTCGTCCCAAGTTAGTCTCGTCAGTCTCATTCTGAGGTTTGTCTAAGTTCGTCCTTAGAAAGAGACTAACTTGGGACGAACTTAGACAAACCTTAGAATGAGACTTAAGTTTGTCTTTGTTCATCCCAAGTTTGTCTCGTTAGTCTCATTCTAAGGTTTGTCTAAGTTCGTCCTTAGAAAGAGACTAACTTGGGACGAACTTAGACAAACCATAGAATGAGACTAACATTTGTCTTTGTTCGTCCCAAGTTAGTCTCGTTAGTCTCATTCTAAGGTTTGTCTAAGTTCGTCTATAGAAAGAGACTAACTTGGGACGAACTTAGACAAACCTTAGAATGAGACTAAAGTTTGTCTTTGTTCGTCCCAAGTTAGTGTCGTTAGTCTCATTCTAAGGTTTGTCTAAATTCGTCCTTAGAAAGAGACTAACTTGGGACGAATTAAGACAAACCTTAGAATGAGACTAACGTTTGACTTTCTTTGTCCCAAGTTAGTCTCGTTAGTCTCATTCTAAGGTTTGTCTAAGTTCATCCTTAGAAAGAGACTAACTTGGGACGAACTAAGACAAACCTTAGAATGGGACTTAAGTTTGTCTTTGTTCGTCCCAAGTTAGTCTCGTTAGTCACATTCTAAGGTTTGTCTAAGTTCATCCTTAGAAAGAGACTAACTTGGGACGAAAAAAGACAAACCTTAGAATGAGACTAACGTTTATCTTTGTTCGTCCAAAGTTAGTCTCGTTAGTCTCATTCCAAGGTTTGTCTATGTTCCTCCTTAGAAAGAGACTAACTTGGGACGAACTTAGACAAACCTTAGAATGAGACTTAAGTTTGTCTTTGTTCGTCCCAAGTTTGTCTCGTTAGTCTCATTCTAAGGTTTATCTAAGTTCGTCCTTAGAAAGAGACTAACTTGGTACGAACTTAGACAAACCTTAGAATGAGACTTAAGTTTGTCTTTGTTCGTCCCAAGTTTGTCTCGTTAGTCTCATTCTAAGGTTTGTCTAAGTTCGTCCTTAGAAAGAGACTAACTTGGTACGAACTTAGACAAACCTTAGACTGAGACTTAAGTTTGTCTTTGTTCGTCCCAAGTTAGTCTCGTTAGTCTCATTCCAAGGTTTGTCTAAGTTCGTCCTTAGAAAGAGACTAACTTGGGACGAACTAAGACAAACCTTAGAATGTGACTTAAGTTTGTCTTTGTTCGTCCCAAGTTAGCCTCGTCAGTCTCATTCTAAGGTTTGTCCAAGTTCGTCCTTAGAAAGAGACTAACTTGGGACGAACTTAGACAAACCTTAGAATGAGACTTAAGTTTGTCTTTGTTCGTCCCAAGTTTGTCTCGTTAGTCTCATTCTAAGGTATGTCTAAGTTCGTCCTTAGAAAGAGACTAACTTGGGACGAACTTAGACAAACCTTAGAATGAGACTAACATTTGTCTTTGTTCGTCCCAAGTTAGTCTCGTTAGTCTCATTCTAAGGTTTGTCTAAGTTCGTCTGTAGAAAGAGACTAACTTGGGACGAACTTAGACAAACCTTAGAATGAGACTAAAGTTTGTCTTTGTTCGTCCCAAGTTAGTCTCGTTAGTCTCATTCTAAGGTTTGTCTAAATTCGTCCTCAGAAAGAGACTAACTTGGGACGAACTTAGACAAACCTTAGAATGAGACTAACGATTGACTTTCTTCGTCCCAAGTTAGTCTCGTTAGTCTCATTCTAAGGTTTGTCTAAGTTCGTCCTTAGAAAGAGACTAACATGGGACGAACTTAGACAAACCTTAGAATGAGACTAACATTTGTCTTTGTTCCTCCCAAGTTAGTCTCGTTAGTCTCATTCTAAGGTTTGTCTAAGTTCGTCCTTAAAAAGAGACTAACTTGGGACGAACTAAGACATACTTTAGAATGAGACTAACGTTTTTCTTTGTTCGTCCAAAGTTAGTCTCGTTAGTCTCATTCTAAGGTTTGTCTAAGTTCGTCCTTAGAAAGAGACTAACTTGGGACGAACTTAGACAAATCTGAGAATGGGACTTATGTTTGTCTATGTTCGTCCCAAGTTAGTCTCGTTAGTCTCATTCTAAGGTATGTAATAGTTGTCCTTAGAAAAAGACTAACTTGGGACGAACTAAGACAAACCTTAGAATGGGACTTTGTCTTTGTTCGTCCCAAGTTTGTCTCGTTAGTCTCATTCTAAGGTTTGTATAAGTTCGTCCTTAGAAAGAGACTAACTTGGTACGAACTTAGACAAACCTAAGAATGAGACTTAAGTTTGTCTTTGTTCGTCCCAAGTTAGTCTCGTTAGTCTCATTCTAAGGTTTGTCAAAGTTCGTCCTTAGAAATAGACTAACTTGGGACGAACTAAGACAAACCTTAGAATGTGGCTGAAGTTTGTCTTTGTTCGTCCCAAGTTAGTCTCGTCAGTCTCATTCTAAGGTTTGTCTAAGTTCGTCATTAGAAAGAGACTAACTTGGGACGAACTTAGACAAACCTTAGAATGAGACTAACATTTGTCTTTGTTCGTCCCAAGTTAGTCTCGTTAGTCTCATTCTAAGGTTTGTCTAAGTTCAACTGTAGAAAGAGACTAACTTGGGATGAACTTAGACAAACCTTAGAATGAGACTAAAGTTTGTCTTTCTTCGTCCCAAGTTAGTCTCGTTAGTCACATTCTAAGGTTTGTCTAAATTCGTCCTCAGAAAGAGACTAACTTGGGACGAACTTAGACAAACCGTAGAATGAGAGTAACGTTTGACTTTCTTCGTCCCAAGTTAGTCTCGTTAGTCTCATTCTAAGGTTTGTCTAAGTTCGTCCTTAGAAAGAGACAAACTTGGGACGAACTTAGACAAACCTTAGAAAGAGACTAACATTTGTCTTTGTTCGTCCCAAGTTAGTCTCGTTAGTCTTATTCTAAGGTTTGTCTAAGTAAGTCCTTAGAAAGAGACTAACTTGGGACGAACTAAGACAAACCTTAGAATTTGACTTAAGTTTGTCTTTATTCGTCCCTAGTTAGTCTCGTCAGTCTCATTCTAAGGTTTGTCTAAGTTCGTCCTTAGAAAGAGACTAACTTGGGACGAACTTAGACAAACCTTAGAATGAGAATTAAGTTTGTCTTTGTTCGTCCCAAGTTTGTCTCGTTAGTCTCATTCTAAGGTTTGTCAAAGTTCGTCCTTAGAAAGAGACTAACTTGGGACGAACTTAGACAAACCATAGAATGAGACTAACATTTGTCTTTGTTCGTCCCAAGTTAGTCTCGTTAGTCTCATTCAAAGGTTTGTCTAAGTCCGTCTGTAGAAAGAGACTAACTTGGGACGAACTTAGACAAACCTTAGAATGAGACTAAATTTTGTCTTTGTTCGTCCCAAGTTAGTCTCGTTAGTCTCATTCTAAGGTTTGTCTAAATTCGTCCTTAGAAAGAGACTAACTTGGGACGAACTAAGACAAACCTTAGAATGAGACTAACGTTTGACTTTCTTCGTCCCAAGTTTGTCTCGTTAGTCTCATTCTAAGGTTTGTCTAAGTTCGTCCTTAGAAAGAGACTAACTTGGGACGAACTTAGACAAACCATAGAATGAGACTAACTTTTGTCTTTGTTCGTCCCAAGTTAGTCTCGTTAGTCTCATTCTAAGGTTTGTCTAAGTTCGTCTATAGAAAGAGACTAACTTGGGACGAACTTAGACAAACCTTAGAATGAGACTAAAGTTTGTCTTTGTTCGTCCCAAGTTAGTGTCGTTAGTCTCATTCTAAGGTTTGTCTAAATTCGTCCTTAGAAAGAGACTAACTTGGGACGAACTAAGACAAACCTTAGAAAGAGACTAACTTGGGACGAACTTAGACAAACCATAGAATGAGACTAACATTTGTCTTTGTTCGTCCCAAGTTAGTCTCGTTAGTCTCATTCTAAGGTTTGTCTAAGTTCGTCCTTAGAAAGAGACTAACATGGTACGAACTTAGACAAACCTTAGAATGAGACTTAAGTTTGTCTTTGTTCGTCCCAAGTTAGTCTCGTTAGTCTCATTCTAAGGTTTGTCAAAGTTCGTCCTTAGAAAGAGACTAACTTGGGACGAACTAAGACAAACCTTAGAATGTGGCTGAAGTTTGTCTTTGTTCGTCCCAAGTTAGTCTCGTCAGTCTCATTCTAAGGTTTGTCTAAGTTCGTCATTAGAAAGAGACTAACTTGGGACGAACTTAGACAAACCTTAGAATGAGACTAACATTTGTCTTTGTTCGTCCCAAGTTAGTCTCGTTAGTCTCATTCTAAGGTTTGTCTAAGTTCAACTGTAGAAAGAGACTAACTTGGGATGAATTTAGACAAACCTTAGAATGAGACTAAAGTTTGTCTTTCTTCGTCCCAAGTTAGTCTCGTTAGTCACATTCTAAGGTTTGTCTAAATTCGTCCTCAGAAAGAGACTAACTTGGGACGAACTTAGACAAACCGTAGAACGAGAGTAACGTTTGACTTTCTTCGTCCCAAGTTAGTCTCGTTAGTCTCATTCTAAGGTTTGTCTAAGTTCGTCCTTAGAAAGAGACAAACTTGGGACGAACTTAGACAAACCTTAGAAAGAGACTAACATTTGTCTTTGTTCGTCCCAAGTTAGTCTCGTTAGTCTTATTCTAAGGTTTGTCTAAGTAAGTCCTTAGAAAGAGACTAACTTGGGACGAACTAAGACAAACCTTAGAATTTGACTTAAGTTTGTCTTTATTCGTCCCAAGTTAGTCTCGTCAGTCTCATTCTAAGGTTTGTCTAAGTTCGTCCTTAGAAAGAGACTAACTTGGGACGAACTTAGACAAACCTTAGAATGAGAATTAAGTTTGTCTTTGTTCGTCCCAAGTTTGTCTCGTTAGTCTCATTCTAAGGTTTGTCAAAGTTCGTCCTTAGAAAGAGACTAACTTGGGACGAACTTAGACAAACCATAGAATGAGACTAACATTTGTCTTTGTTCGTCCCAAGTTAGTCTCGTTAGTCTCATTCAAAGGTTTGTCTAAGTTCGTCTGTAGAAAGAGACTAACTTGGGACGAACTTAGACAAACCTTAGAATGAGACTAAAGTTTGTCTTTGTTCGTCCCAAGTTAGTCTCGTTAGTCTCATTCTAAGGTTTGTCTAAATTCGTCCTTAGAAAGAGACTAACTTGGGACGAACTAAGACAAACCTTAGAATGAGACTAACGTTTGACTTTCTTCGTCCCAAGTTTGTCTCGTTAGTCTCATTCTAAGGTTTGTCTAAGTTCGTCCATAGAAAGAGACTAACTTGGGACGAACTTAGACAAACCATAGAATGAGACTAACATTTGTCTTTGTTCGTCCCAAGTTAGTCTCGTTAGTCTCATTCTAAGGTTTGTCTAAGTTCGTCTATAGAAAGAGACTAACTTGGGACGAACTTAGACAATCCTTAGAATGAGACTAAAGTTTGTCTTTGTTCGTCCCAAGTTAGTGTCGTTAGTCTCATTCTAAGGTTTGTCTAAATTCGTCCTTAGAAAGAGACTAACTTGGGACGAACTAAGACAAACCTTAGAAAGAGACTAACTTGGGACGAACTTAGACAAACCATAGAATGAGACTAACATTTGTCTTTGTTCGTCCCAAGTTAGTCTCGTTAGTCTCATTCTAAGGTTTGTCTAAGTTCGTCCTTAGAAAGAGACTAACTTGGTACGGACTTAGACAAACCTTAGAATGAGACTTAAGTTTGTCTTTGTTCATCCCAAGTTTGTCTCGTTAGTCTCATTCTAAGGTTTGTCTAAGTTCGTCCTTAGAAAGAGACTAACTTGGTACGAACTTAGACAAACCTTAGACTGAGACTTAAGTTTGTCTTTGTTCGTCCCAAGTTAGTCTCGTTAGTCTCATTCTAAGGTTTGTCTAAGTTCGTCCTTAGAAAGAGACTAACTTGGGACGAACTAAGACAAACCTTAGAATGTGACTTAAGTTTGTCTTTGTTCGTCCCAAGTTAGTCTCGTCAGTCTCATTCTAAGGTTTGTCCAAGTTCGTCCTTAGAAAGAGACTAACTTGGGACGAACTTAGACAAACCTTAGAATGAGACTTAAGTTTGTCTTTGTTCGTCCCAAGTTTGTCTCGTTAGTCTCATTCTAAGGTTTGTCTAAGTTCGTCCTTAGAAAGAGACTAACTTGGGACGAACTTAGACAAACCTTAGAATGAGACTAACATTTGTCTTTGTTCGTCCCAAGTTAGTCTCGTTAGTCTCATTCTAAGGTTTGTCTAAGTTCGTCTGTAGAAAGAGACTAACTTGGGACGAACTTAGACAAACCTTAGAATGAGACTAAAGTTTGTCTTTGTTCGTCCCAAGTTAGTCTCGTTAGTCTCATTCTAAGGTTTGTCTAAATTCGTCCTCAGAAAGAGACTAACTTGGGACGAACTTAGACAAACCTTAGAATGAGACTAACGATTGACTTTCTTCGTCCCAAGTTAGTCTCGTTAGTCTCATTCTAAGGTTTGTCTAATTTCGTCCTTAGAAAGAGACTAACATGGGACGAACTTAGACAAACCTTAGAATGAGACTAACATTTGTCTTTGTTCCTCCCAAGTTAGTCTCGTTAGTCTCATTCTAAGGTTTGTCTAAGTTCGTCCTTAAAAAGAGACTAACTTGGGACTAACTAAGACATACTTTAGAATGAGACTAACGTTTTTCTTTGTTCGTCCAAAGTTAGTCTCGTTAGTCTCATTCTAAGGTTTGTCTAAGTTCGTCCTTAGAAAGAGACTAACTTGGGACGAACTAAGACAAACCTTAGAATGTGGCTGAAGTTTGTCTTTGTTCGTCCCAAGTTAGTCTCGTCAGTCTCATTCTAAGGTTTTTCTAAGTTCGTCATTAGAAAGAGACTAACTTGGGACGAACTTAGACAAACCTTAGAATGAGACTAACATTTGTCTTTGTTCGTCCCAAGTTAGTCTCGTTAGTCTCATTCTAAGGTTTGTCTAAGTTCAACTGTAGAAAGAGACTAACTTGGGATGAACTTAGACAAACCTTAGAATGAGACTAAAGTTTGTCTTTCTTCGTCCCAAGTTAGTCTCGTTAGTCTCATTCTAAGGTTTGTCTAAATTCGTCCTCAGAAAGAGACTAACTTGGGACGAACTTAGACAAACCGTAGAATGAGAGTAACGTTTGACTTTCTTCGTCCCAAGTTAGTCTCGTTAGTCTCATTCTAAGGTTTGTCTAAGTTCGTCCTTAGAAAGAGACAAACTTGGGACGAACTTAGACAAACCTTAGAAAGAGACTAACATTTGTCTTTGTTCGTCCCAAGTTAGTCTCGTTAGTCTTATTCTAAGGTTTGTCTAAGTAAGTCCTTAGAAAGAGACTAACTTGGGACGAACTAAGACAAACCTTAGAATGTGACTTAAGTTTGTCTTTATTCGTCCCAAGTTAGTCTCGTCAGTCTCATTCTAAGGTTTGTCTAAGTTCGTCCTTAGAAAGAGACTAACTTGGGACGAACTTAGACAAACCTTAGAATGAGAATTAAGTTTGTCTTTGTTCGTCCCAAGTTTGTCTCGTTAGTCTCATTCTAAGGTTTGTCTAAGTTCGTCCTTAGAAAGAGACTAACTTGGGACGAACTTAGACAAACCATAGAATGAGACTAACATTTGTCTTTGTTCGTCCCAAGTTAGTCTCGTTAGTCTCATTCAAAGGTTTGTCTAAGTTCGTCTGTAGAAAGAGACTAACTTGGGACGAACTTAGACAAACCTTAGAATGAGACTAAAGTTTGTCTTTGTTCGTCCCAAGTTAGTCTCCTTAGTCTCATTCTAAGGTTTGTCTAAATTCGTCCTTAGAAAGAGACTAACTTGGGACGAACTAAGACAAACCTTAGAATGAGACTAACGTTTGACTTTCTTCGTCCCAAGTTTGTCTCGTTAGTCTCATTCTAAGGTTTGTCTAAGTTCGTCCTTAGAAAGAGACTAACTTGGGACGAACTTAGACAAACCATAGAATGAGACTAACATTTGTCTTTGTTCGTCCCAAGTAAGTCTCGTTAGTCTCATTCTAAGGTTTGTCTAAGTTCGTCTATAGAAAGAGACTAACTTGGGACGAACTTAGACAAACCTTAGAATGAGACTAAAGTTTGTCTTTGTTCGTCCCAAGTTAGTGTCGTTAGTCTCATTCTAAGGTTTGTCTAAATTCGTCCTTAGAAAGAGACTAACTTGGGACGAACTAAGACAAACCTTAGAATGAGACTAACGTTTGACTTTCTTTGTCCCAAGTTAGTCTCGTTAGTCTCATTCTAAGGTTTGTCTAAGTTCATCCTTAGAAAGAGACTAACTTGGGACGAACTAAGACAAACCTTAGAATGGGACTTAAGTTTGTCTTTGTTCGTCCCAAGTTAGTCTCGTTAGTCACATTCTAAGGTTTGTCTAAGTTCATCCTTAGAAAGAGACTAACTTGGGACGAACAAAGACAAACCTTAGAATGAGACTAACGTTTATCTTTGTTCGTCCAAAGTTAGTCTCGTTAGTTTCATTCCAAGGTTTGTCTAAGTTCCTCCTTAGAAAGAGACTAACTTGGGACGAACTTAGACAAACCTTAGAATGAGACTTAAGTTTGTCTTTGTTCGTCCCAAGTTTGTCTCGTTAGTCTCATTCTAAGGTTTGTCTAAGTTCGTCCTTAGAAAGAGACTAACTTGGTACGAACTTAGACAAACCTTAGAATGAGACTTAAGTTTGTCTTTGTTCGTCCCAAGTTTGTCTCGTTAGTCTCATTCTAAGGTTTGTCTAAGTTCGTCCTTAGAAAGAGACTAACTTGGTACGAACTTAGACAAACCTTAGACTGAGACTTAAGTTTGTCTTTGTTCGTCCCAAGTTAGTCTCGTTAGTCTCATTCTAAGGTTTGTCTAAGTTCGTCCTTAGAAAGAGACAAACTTGGGACGAACTAAGACAAACCTTAGAATGTGACTTAAGTTTGTCTTTGTTCGTCCCAAGTTAGTCTCGTCAGTCTCATTCTAAGGTTTGTCCAAGTTCGTCCTTAGAAAGAGACTAACTTGGGACGAACTTAGACAAACCTTAGAATGAGACTTAAATTTATCTTTGTTCGTCCCAAGTTTGTCTCGTTAGTCTCATTCTAAGGTTTGTCTAAGTTCGTCCTTAGAAAGAGACTAACTTGGGACGAACTTAGACAAACCTTAGAATGAGACTAACATTTGTCTTTGTTCGTCCCAAGTTAGTCTCGTTAGTCTCATTCTAAGGTTTGTCTAAGTTCAACTGTAGAAAGAGACTAACTTGGGATGAACTTAGACAAACCTTAGAATGAGACTAAAGTTTGTCTTTCTTCGTCCCAAGTTAGTCTCGTTAGTCTCATTCTAAGGTTTGTCTAAATTCGTCCTCAGAAAGAGACTAACTTGGGACGAACTTAGACAAACCGTAGAATGAGAGTAACGTTTGACTTTCTTCATCCCAAGTTAGTCTCGTTAGTCTCATTCTAAGGTTTGTCTAAGTTCGTCCTTAGAAAGAGACAAACTTGGGACGAACTTAGACAAACCTTAGAAAGAGACTAACATTTGTCTTTGTTCGTCCCAAGTTAGTCTCGTTAGTCTTATTCTAAGGTTTGTCTAAGTAAGTCCTTAGAAAGAGACTAACTTGGGACGAACTAAGACAAACCTTAGAATGTGACTTAAGTTTGTCTTTATTCGTCCCAAGTTAGTCTCGTCAGTCTCATTCTCAGGTTTGTCTAAGTTCGTCCTTAGAAAGAGACTAACTTGGGACGAACTTAGACAAACCTTAGAATGAGAATTAAGTTTGTCTTTGTTCGTCCCAAGTTTGTCTCGTTAGTCTCATTCTAAGGTTTGTCTAAGTTCGTCCTTAGAAAGAGACTAACTTGGGACGAACTTAGACAAACCATAGAATGGGACTAACATTTGTCTTTGTTCGTCCCAAGTTAGTCTCGTTAGTCTCATTCTAAGGTTTGTCTAAGTTCGTCTATAGAAAGAGACTAACTTGGGACGAACTTAGACAAACCTTATAATGAGACTAAAGTTTGTCTTTGTTCGTCCCAAGTTAGTGTCGTTAGTCTCATTCTAAGGTTTTTCTAAATTCGTCCTTAGAAAGAGACTAACTTGGGACGAACTAAGACAAACCTTAGAATGAGACTAACGTTTGACTTTCTTTGTCCCAAGTTAGTCTCGTTAGTCTCATTCTAAGGTTTGTCTAAGTTCATCCTTAGAAAGAGACTAACTTGGGACGAACTAAGACAAACCTTAGAATGGGACTTAAGTTTGTCTTTGTTCGTCCCAAGTTAGTCTCGTTAGTCACATTCTAAGGTTTGTCTAAGTTCATCCTTAGAAAGTGACTAACTTGGGACGAACAAAGACAAACCTTAGAATGAGACTAACGTTTATCTTTGTTCGTCCAAAGTTAGTCTCGTTAGTCTCATTCCAAGGTTTGTCTAAGTTCCTCCGTAGAAAGAGACTAACTTGGGACGAACTTAGACAAACCTTAGAATGAGACTTAAGTTTGTCTTTGTTCGTCCCAAGTTTGTCTCGTTAGTCTCATTCTAAGGTTTGTCTAAGTTCGTCCTTAGAAAGAGACTAACTTGGTACGAACTTAGACAAACCTTAGAATGAGACTTAAGTTTGTCTTTGTTCGTCCCAAGTTTGTCTCGTTAGTCTCATTCTAAGGTTTGTCTAAGTTCGTCCTTAGAAAGAGACTAACTTGGTACGAACTTAGACAAACCTTAGACTGAGACTTAAGTTTGTCTTTGTTCGTCCCAAGTTAGTCTCGTTAGTCTCATTCCAAGGTTTGTCTAAGTTCGTCCTTAGAAAGAGACTAACTTGGGACGAACTAAGACAAACCTTAGAATGTGACTTAAGTTTGTCTTTGTTCGTCCCAAGTTAGTCTCGTCAGTCTCATTCTAAGGTTTGTCAAAGTTCGTCCTTAGAAAGAGACTAACTTGGGACGAACTTAGACAAACCTTAGAATGAGACTTAAGTTTGTCTTTGTTCGTCCCAAGTTTGTCTCGTTAGTCTCATTCTAAGGTTTGTCTAAGTTCGTCCTTAGAAAGAGACTAACTTGGGACGAACTTAGACAAACCTTAGAATGAGACTAACATTTGTCTTTGTTCGTCCCAAGTTAGTCTCGTTAGTCTCATTCTAAGGTTTGTCTAAGTTCGTCTGTAGAAAGAGACTAACTTGGGACGAACTTAGACAAACCTTAGAATGAGACTAAAGTTTGTCTTTGTTCGTCCCAAGTTAGTCTCGTTAGTCTCATTCTAAGGTTTGTCTAAATTCGTCCTCAGAAAGAGACTAACTTGGGACGAACTTAGACAAACCTTAGAATGAGACTAACGATTGACTTTCTTCGTCCCAAGTTAGTCTCGTTAGTCTCATTCTAAGGTTTGTCTAAGTTCGTCCTTAGAAAGAGACTAACATGGGACGAACTTAGACAAACCTTAGAATGAGACTAACATTTGTCTTTGTTCCTCCCAAGTTAGTCTCGTTAGTCTCATTCTAAGGTTTGTCTAAGTTCATCCTTAGAAAGAGACTAACTTGGGACGAACAAAGACAAACCTTAGAATGAGACTAACGTTTATCTTTGTTCGTCCAAAGTTAGTCTCGTTAGTTTCATTCCAAGGTTTGTCTAAGTTCCTCCTTAGAAAGAGACTAACTTGGGACGAACTTAGACAAACCTTAGAATGAGACTTAAGTTTGTCTTTGTTCGTCCCAAGTTTGTCTCGTTAGTCTCATTCTAAGGTTTGTCTAAGTTCGTCCTTAGAAAGAGACTAACTTGGTACGAACTTAGACAAACCTTAGAATGAGACTTAAGTTTGTCTTTGTTCGTCCCAAGTTTGTCTCGTTAGTCTCATTCTAAGGTTTGTCTAAGTTCGTCCTTAGAAAGAGACTAACTTGGTACGAACTTAGACAAACCTTAGACTGAGACTTAAGTTTGTCTTTGTTCGTCCCAAGTTAGTCTCGTTAGTCTCATTCTAAGGTTTGTCTAAGTTCGTCCTTAGAAAGAGACAAACTTGGGACGAACTAAGACAAACCTTAGAATGTGACTTAAGTTTGTCTTTGTTCGTCCCAAGTTAGTCTCGTCAGTCTCATTCTAAGGTTTGTCTAAGTTCGTCCTTAGAAAGAGACTAACTTGGGACGAACTTAGACAAACCTTAGAATGAGACTAACATTTGTCATTGTTCGTCCCAAGTTAGTCTCGTTAGTCTCATTCTAAGGTTTGTCTAAGTTCAACTGTAGAAAGAGACTAACTTGGGATGAACTTAGACAAACCTTAGAATGAGACTAAAGTTTGTCTTTCTTCGTCCCAAGTTAGTCTCGTTAGTCTCATTCTAAGGTTTGTCTAAATTCGTCCTCAGAAAGAGACTAACTTGGGACGAACTTAGACAAACCGTAGAATGAGAGTAACGTTTGACTTTCTTCATCCCAAGTTAGTCTCGTTAGTCTCATTCTAAGGTTTGTCTAAGTTCGTCCTTAGAAAGAGACAAACTTGGGACGAACTTAGACTAACCTTAGAAAGAGACTAACATTTGTCTTTGTTCGTCCCAAGTTAGTCTCGTTAGTCTTATTCTAAGGTTTGTCTAAGTAAGTCCTTAGAAAGAGACTAACTTGGGACGAACTAAGACAAACCTTAGAATGTGACTTAAGTTTGTCTTTATTCGTCCCAAGTTAGTCTCGTCAGTCTCATTCTCAGGTTTGTCTAAGTTCGTCCTTAGAAAGAGACTAACTTGGGACGAACTTAGACAAACCTTAGAATGAGAATTAAGTTTGTCTTTGTTCGTCCCAAGTTTGTCTCGTTAGTCTCATTCTAAGGTTTGTCTAAGTTCGTCCTTAGAAAGAGACTAACTTGGGACGAACTTAGACAAACCATAGAATGGGACTAACATTTGTCTTTGTTCGTCCCAAGTTAGTCTCGTTAGTCTCATTCTAAGGTTTGTCTAAGTTCGTCTATAGAAAGAGACTAACTTGGGACGAACTTAGACAAACCTTAGAATGAGACTAAAGTTTGTCTTTGTTCGTCCCAAGTTAGTGTCGTTAGTCTCATTCTAAGGTTTTTCTAAATTCGTCCTTAGAAAGAGACTAACTTGGGACGAACTAAGACAAACCTTAGAATGAGACTAACGTTTGACTTTCTTTGTCCCAAGTTAGTCTCGTTAGTCTCATTCTAAGGTTTGTCTAAGTTCATCCTTAGAAAGAGACTAACTTGGGACGAACTAAGACAAACCTTAGAATGGGACTTAAGTTTGTCTTTGTTCGTCCCAAGTTAGTCTCGTTAGTCACATTCTAAGGTTTGTCTAAGTTCATCCTTAGAAAGTGACTAACTTGGGACGAACAAAGACAAACCTTAGAATGAGACTAACGTTTATCTTTGTTCGTCCAAAGTTAGTCTCGTTAGTCTCATTCCAAGGTTTGTCTAAGTTCCTCCTTAGAAAGAGACTAACTTGGGACGAACTTAGACAAACCTTAGAATGAGACTTAAGTTTGTCTTTGTTCGTCCCAAGTTTGTCTCGTTAGTCTCATTCTAAGGTTTGTCTAAGTTCGTCCTTAGAAAGAGACTAACTTGGTACGAACTTAGACAAACCTTAGAATGAGACTTAAGTTTGTCTTTGTTCGTCCCAAGTTTGTCTCGTTAGTCTCATTCTAAGGTTTGTCTAAGTTCGTCCTTAGAAAGAGACTAACTTGGTACGAACTTAGACAAACCTTAGACTGAGACTTAAGTTTGTCTTTGTTCGTCCCAAGTTAGTCTCGTTAGTCTCATTCCAAGGTTTGTCTAAGTTCGTCCTTAAAAAGAGACTAACTTGGGACGAACTAAGACAAACCTTAGAATGTGACTTAAGTTTGTCTTTGTTCGTCCCAAGTTAGTCTCGTCAGTCTCATTCTAAGGTTTGTCAAAGTTCGTCCTTAGAAAGAGACTAACTTGGGACGAACTTAGACAAACCTTAGAATGAGACTTAAGTTTGTCTTTGTTCGTCCCAAGTTTGTCTCGTTAGTCTCATTCTAAGGTTTGTCTAAGTTCGTCCTTAGAAAGAGACTAACTTGGGACGAACTTAGACAAACCTTAGAATGAGACTAACATTTGTCTTTGTTCGTCCCAAGTTAGTCTCGTTAGTCTCATTCTAAGGTTTGTCTAAGTTCGTCTGTAGAAAGAGACTAACTTGGGACGAACTTAGACAAACCTTAGAATGAGACTAAAGTTTGTCTTTGTTCGTCCCAAGTTAGTCTCGTTAGTCACATTCTAAGGTTTGTCTAAATTCGTCCTCAGAAAGAGACTAACTTGGGACGAACTTAGACAAACCTTAGAATGAGACTAACGATTGACTTTCTTCGTCCCAAGTTAGTCTCGTTAGTCTCATTCTAAGGTTTGTCTAAGTTCGTCCTTAGAAAGAGACTAACATGGGACGAACTTAGACAAACCTTAGAATGAGACTAACATTTGTCTTTGTTCCTCCCAAGTTAGTCTCGTTAGTCTCATTCTAAGGTTTGTCTAAGTTCGTCCTTAAAAAGAGACTAACTTGGGACGAACTAAGACATACTTTAGAATGAGACTAACGTTTTTCTTTGTTCGTCCAAAGTTAGTCTCGTTAGTCTCATTCTAAGGTTTGTCTAAGTTCGTCCTTAGAAAGAGACTAACTTGGGACGAACTTAGACAAATCTGAGAATGGGACTTATGTTTGTCTATGTTCGTCCCAAGTTAGTCTCGTTAGTCTCATTCTAAGGTATGTAATAGTTGTTCTTAGAAAAAGACTAACTTGGGACGAACTAAGACAAACCTTAGAATGGGACTTTGTCTTTGTTCGTCCCAAGTTTGTCTCGTTAGTCTCATTCTAAGGTTTGTATAAGTTCGTCCTTAGAAAGAGACTAACTTGGTACGAACTTAGACAAACCTAAGAATGAGACTTAAGTTTGTCTTTGTTAGTCCCAAGCTAGTCTCGTTAGTCTCATTCTAAGGTTTGTCAAAGTTCGTCCTTAGAAAGAGACTAACTTGGGACGAACTAAGACAAACCTTAGAATGTGGCTGAAGTTTGTCCTTGTTCGTCCCAAGTTAGTCTCGTCAGTCTCATTCTAAGGTTTGTCTAAGTTTGTCATTAGAAAGAGACTAACTTAGGACGAACTTAGACAAACCTTAGAATGAGACTAACATTTGTCTTTGTTCGTCCCAAGTTAGTCTCGTTAGTCTCATTCTAAGGTTTGTCTAAGTTCAACTGTAGAAAGAGACTAACTTGGGATGAACTTAGACAAACCTTAGAATGAGACTAAAGTTTGTCTTTCTTCGTCCCAAGTTAGTCTCGTTAGTCTCATTCTAAGGTTTGTCTAAGTTCGTCCTTAGAAAGAGACAAACTTGGGACGAACTTAGACAAACCTTAGAAAGAGACTAACATTTGTCTTTGTTCGTCCCAAGTTAGTCTCGTTAGTCTTATTCTAAGGTTTGTCTAAGTAAGTCCTTAGAAAGAGACTAACTTGGGACGAACTAAGACAAACCTTAGAATGTGACTTAAGTTTGTCTTTATTCGTCCCAAGTTAGTCTCATCAGTCTTATTCTAAGGTTTGTCTAAGTTCGTCCTTAGAAAGAGACTAACTTGGGACGAACTTAGACAAACCTTAGAATGAGAATTAAGTTTGTCTTTGTTCGTCCCAAGTTTGTCTCGTTAGTCTCATTCTAAGGTTTGTCTAAGTTCGTCCTTAGAAAGAGACTAACTTGGGACGAACTTAGACAAACCATAGAATGAGACTAACATTTGTCTTTGTTCGTCCCAAGTTAGTCTCGTTAGTCTCATTCAAAGGTTTGTCTAAGTTCGTCTGTAGAAAGAGACTAACTTGGGACGAACTTAGACAAACCTTAGAATGAGACTAAAGTTTGTCTTTGTTCGTCCCAAGTTAGTCTCGTTAGTCTCATTCTAAGGTTTGTCTAAATTCGTCCTTAGAAAGAGACTAACTTGGGACGAACTAAGACAAACCTTAGAATGAGACTAACGTTTGACTTTCTTCGTCCCAAGTTTGTCTCGTTAGTCTCATTCTAAGGTTTGTCTAAGTTCGTCCTTAGAAAGAGACTAACTTGGGACGAACTTAGACAAACCATAGAATGAGACTAACATTTGTCTTTGTTCGTCCCAAGTTAGTCTCGTTAGTCTCATTCTAAGGTTTGTCTAAGTTCGTCTATAGAAAGAGACTAACTTGGGACGAACTTAGACAAACCTTAGAATGAGACTAAAGTTTGTCTTTGTTCGTCCCAAGTTAGTGTCGTTAGTCTCATTCTAAGGTTTGTCTAAATTCGTCCTTAGAAAGAGACTAACTTGGGATGAACTAAGACAAACCTTAGAAAGAGACTAACTTGGGACGAACTTAGACAAACCATAGAATGAGACTAACATTTGTCTTTGTTCGTCCCAAGTTAGTCTCGTTAGTCTCATTCTAAGGTTTGTCTAAGTTCGTCCTTAGAAAGAGACTAACTTGGTACGAACTTAGACAAACCTTAGAATGAGACTTAAGTTTGTCTTTGTTCGTCCCAAGTTTGTCTCGTTAGTCTCATTCTAAGGTTTGTCTAAGTTCGTCCTTAGAAAGAGACTAACTTGGTACGAACTTAGACAAACCTTAGACTGAGACTTAAGTTTGTCTTTGTTCGTCCCAAGTTAGTCTCGTTAGTCTCATTCTAAGGTTTGTCTAAGTTCGTCCTTAGAAAGAGACTAACTTGGGACGAACTAAGACAAACCTTAGAATGTGACTTAAGTTTGTCTTTGTTCGTCCCAAGTTAGTCTCGTCAGTCTCATTCTAAGGTTTGTCCAAGTTCGTCCTTAGAAAGAGACTAACTTGGGACGAACTTAGACAAACCGTAGAATGAGACTTAAGTTTGTCTTTGTTCGTCCCAAGTTTGTCTCGTTAGTCTCATTCTAAGGTTTGTCTAAGTTCGTCCTTAGAAAGAGACTAACTTGGGACGAACTTAGACAAACCTTAGAATGAGACTAACATTTGTCTTTGTTCGTCCCAAGTTAGTCTCGTTAGTCTCATTCTAAGGTTTGTCTAAGTTCGTCTGTAGAAAGAGACTAACTTGGGACGAACTTAGACAAACCTTAGAATGAGACTAAAGTTTGTCTTTGTTCGTCCCAAGTTAGTCTCGTTAGTCTCATTCTAAGGGTCGTCTAAATTCGTCCTCAGAAAGAGACTAACTTGGGACGAACTTAGACAAACCTTAGAATGAGACTAACGATTGACTTTCTTCGTCCCAAGTTAGTCTCGTTAGTCTCATTCTAAGGTTTGTCTAAGTTCGTCCTTAGAAAGAGACTAACATGGGACGAACTTAGACAAACCTTAGAATGAGACTAACATTTGTCTTTGTTCCTCCCAAGTTAGTTTCGTTAGTCTCATTCTAAGGTTTGTCTAAGTTCGTCCTTAAAAAGAGACTAACTTGGGACGAACTAAGACATACTTTAGAATGAGACTAACGTTTTTCTTTGTTCGTCCAAAGTTAGTCTCGTTAGTCTCATTCTAAGGTTTGTCTAAGTTCGTCCTTAAAAAGAGACTAACTTGGGACGAACTTAGACAAATCTGAGAATGGGACTTATGTTTGTCTATGTTCGTCCCAAGTTAGTCTCGTTAGTCTCATTCTAAGGTATGTAATAGTTGTCCTTAGAAAAAGACTAACTTGGGACGAACTAAGACAAACCTTAGAATGGGACTTTGTCTTTGTTCGTCCCAAGTTTGTCTCGTTAGTCTCATTCTAAGGTTTGTATAAGTTCGTCCTTAGAAAGAGACTAACTTGGTACGAACTTAGACAAACCTTAGAATGAGACTTAAGTTTGTCTTTGTTCGTCCCAAGTTAGTCTCGTTAGTCTCATTCTAAGGTTTGTCAAAGTTCGTCCTTAGAAAGAGACTAACTTGGGACGAACTAAGACAAACCTTAGAATGTGGCTGAAGTTTGTCTTTGTTCGTCCCAAGTTAGTCTCGTCAGTCTCATTCTAAGGTTTTTCTAAGTTCGTCATTAGAAAGAGACTAACTTGGGATGAACTTAGACAAACCTTAGAATGAGACTAACATTTGTCTTTGTTCGTCCCAAGTTAGTCTCGTTAGTCTCATTCTAAGGTTTGTCTAAGTTCAACTGTAGAAAGAGACTAACTTGGGATGAACTTAGACAAACCTTAGAATGAGACTAAAGTTTGTCTTTCTTCGTCCCAAGTTAGTCTCGTTAGTCTTATTCTAAGGTTTGTCTAAATTCGTCCTCAGAAAGAGACTAACTTGGGACGAACTTAGACAAACCGTAGAATGAGAGTAACGTTTGACTTTCTTCGTCCCAAGTTAGTCTCGTTAGTCTCATTCTAAGGTTTGTCTAAGTTCGTCCTTAGAAAGAGACAAACTTGGGACGAACTTAAACAAACCTTAGAAAGAGACTAACATTTGTCTTTGTTCGTCCCAAGTTAGTCTCGTTAGTCTTATTCTAAGGTTTGTCTAAGTAAGTCCTTAGAAAGAGACTAACTTGGGACGAACTAAGACAAACCCTAGAATGTGACTTAAGTTTGTCTTTATTCGTCCCAAGTTAGTCTCGTCAGTCTCATTCTAAGGTTTGTCTAAGTTCGTCCTTTGAAAGAGACTAACTTGGGACGAACTTAGACAAACCTTAGAATGAGAATTAAGTTTGTCTTTGTTCGTCCCAAGTTTGTCTCGTTAGTCTCATTCTAAGGTTTGTCTAAGTTCGTCCTTAGAAAGAGACTAACTTGGGACGAACTTAGACAAACCATAGAATGAGACTAACATTTGTCTTTGTTCGTCCCAAGTTAGTCTCGTTAGTCTCATTCAAAGGTTTGTCTAAGTTCGTCTGTAGAAAGAGACTAACTTGGGACGAACTTAGACAAACCTTAGAATGAGACTAAAGTTTGTCTTTGTTCGTCCCAAGTTAGTCTCGTTAGTCTCATTCTAAGGTTTGTCTAAATTCGTCCTTAGAAAGAGACTAACTTGGGACGAACTAAGACAAACCTTAGAATGAGACTAACGTTTGACTTTCTTCGTCCCAAGTTTGTCTCGTTAGTCTCATTCTAAGGTTTGTCTAAGTTCGTCCTTAGAAAGAGACTAACTTGGGACGAACTTAGACAAACCATAGAATGAGACTAACATTTGTCTTTGTTCGTCCCAAGTAAGTCTCGTTAGTCTCATTCTAAGGTTTGTCTAAGTTCGTCTATAGAAAGAGACTAACTTGGGACGAACTTAGACAAACCTTAGAATGAGACTAAAGTTTGTCTTTGTTCGTCCCAAGTTAGTGTCGTTAGTCTCATTCTAAGGTTTGTCTAAATTCGTCCATAGAAAGAGACTAACTTGGGACGAACTAAGACAAACCTTAGAATGAGACTAACGTTTGACTTTCTTTGTCCCAAGTTAGTCTCGTTAGTCTCATTCTAAGGTTTGTCTAAGTTCATCCTTAGAAAGAGACTAACTTGGGACGAACTAAGACAAACCTTAGAATGGGACTTAAGTTTGTCTTTGTTCGTCCCAAGTTAGTCTCGTTAGTCACATTCTAAGGTTTGTCTAAGTTCATCCTTAGAAAGAGACTAACTTGGGACGAACAAAGACAAACCTTAGAATGAGACTAACGTTTATCTTTGTTCGTCCAAAGTTAGTCTCGTTAGTCTCATTCCAAGGTTTGTCTAAGTTCCTCCTTAGAAAGAGACTAACTTGGGATGAACTTAGACAAACCTTAGAATGAGACTTAAGTTTGTCTTTGTTCGTCCCAAGTTTGTCTCGTTAGTCTCATTCTAAGGTTTGTCTAAGTTCGTCCTTAGAAAGAGACTAACTTGGTACGAACTTAGACAAACCTTAGAATGAGACTTAAGTTTGTCTTTGTTCGTCCCAAGTTTGTCTCGTTAATCTCATTCTAAGGTTTGTCTAAGTTCGTCCTTAGAAAGAGACTAACTTGGTACGAACTTAGACAAACCTTAGACTGAGACTTAAGTTTGTCTTTGTTCGTCCCAAGTTAGTCTCGTTAGTCTCATTCTAAGGTTTGTCTAAGTTCGTCCTTAGAAAGAGACTAACTTGGGACGAACTAAGACAAACCTTAGAATGTGACTTAAGTTTGTCTTTGTTCGTCCCAAGTTAGTCTCGTCAGTCTCATTCTAAGGTTTGTCCAAGTTCGTCCTTAGAAAGAGACTAACTTGGGACGAACTTAGACAAACCTTAGAATGAGACTTAAATTTGTCTTTGTTCGTCCCAAGTTTGTCTCGTTAGTCTCATTCTAAGGTTTGTCTAAATTCGTCCTTAGAAAGAGACTAACTTGGGACGAACTTAGACAAACCTTAGAATGAGACTAACATTTGTCTTTGTTCGTCCCAAGTTAGTCTCGTTAGTCTCATTCTAAGGTTTGTCTAAGTTCAACTGTAGAAAGAGACTAACTTGGGATGAACTTAGACAAACCTTAGAATGAGACTAAAGTTTGTCTTTCTTCGTCCCAAGTTAGTCTCGTTAGTCTCATTCTAAGGTTTGTCTAAATTCGTCCTCAGAAAGAGACTAACTTGGGACGAACTTAGACAAACCGTAGAATGAGAGTAACGTTTGACTTTCTTCGTCCCAAGTTAGTCTCGTTAGTCTCATTCTAAGGTTTGTCTAAGTTCGTCCTTAGAAAGAGACAAACTTGGGACGAACTTAGACAAACCTTAGAAAGAGACTAACATTTGTCTTTGTTCGTCCCAAGTTAGTCTCGTTAGTCTTATTCTAAGGTTTGTCTAAGTAAGTCCTTAGAAAGTGACTAACTTGGGACGAACTAAGACAAACCTTAGAATGTGACTTAAGTTTGTCTTTATTCGTCCCAAGTTAGTCTCGTCAGTCTCATTCTAAGGTTTGTCTAAGTTCGTCCTTAGAAAGAGACTAACTTGGGACGAACTTAGACAAACCTTAGAATGAGAATTAAGTTTGTCTTTGTTCGTCCCAAGTTTGTCTCGTTAGTCTCATTCTAAGGTTTGTCTAAGTTCGTCCTTAGAAAGAGACTAACTTGGGACGAACTTAGACAAACCATAGAATGAGACTAACATTTGTCTTTGTTCGTCCCAAGTTAGTCTCGTTAGTCTCATTCAAAGGTTTGTCTAAGTTCGTCTATAGAAAGAGACTAACTTGGGACGAACTTAGACAAACCTTAGAATGAGACTAAAGTTTGTCTTTGTTCGTCCCAAGTTAGTCTCGTTAGTCTCATTCTAAGGTTTGTCTAAATTCGTCCTTAGAAAGAGACTAACTTGGGACGAACTAAGACAAACCTTAGAATGAGACTAACGTTTGACTTTCTTCGTCCCAAGTTTGTCTCGTTAGTCTCATTCTAAGGTTTGTCTAAGTTCGTCCTTAGAAAGAGACTAACTTGGGACGAACTTAGACAAACCATAGAATGAGACTAACATTTGTCTTTGTTCGTCCCAAGTAAGTCTCGTTAGTCTCATTCTAAGGTTTGTCTAAGTTCGTCTATAGAAAGAGACTAACTTGGGACGAACTTAGACAAACCTTAGAATGAGACTAAAGTTTGTCTTTGTTCGTCCCAAGTTAGTGTCGTTAGTCTCATTCTAAGGTTTGTCTAAATTCGTCCTTAGAAAGAGACTAACTTGGGACGAACTAAGACAAACCTTAGAATGAGACTAACGTTTGACTTTCTTTGTCCCAAGTTAGTCTCGTTAGTCTCATTCTAAGGTTTGTCTAAGTTCATCCTTAGAAAGAGACTAACTTGGGACGAACTAAGACAAACCTTAGAATGGGACTTAAGTTTGTCTTTGTTCGTCCCAAGTTAGTCTCGTTAGTCACATTCTAAGGTTTGTCTAAGTTCATCCTTAGAAAGAGACTAACTTGGGACGAACAAAGACAAACCTTAGAATGAGACTAACGTTTATCTTTGTTCGTCCAAAGTTAGTCTCGTTAGTCTCATTCCAAGGTTTGTCTAAGTTCCTCCTTAGAAAGAGACTAACTTGGGACGAACTTAGACAAACCTTAGAATGAGACTTAAGTTTGTCTTTGTTCGTCCCAAGTTTGTCTCGTTAGTCTCATTCTAAGGTTTGTCTAAGTTCGTCCTTAGAAAGAGACTAACTTGGTACGAACTTAGACAAACCTTAGAATGAGACTTAAGTTTGTCTTTGTTCGTCCCAAGTTTGTCTCGTTAATATCATTCTAAGGTTTGTCTAAGTTCGTCCTTAGAAAGAGACTAACTTGGTACGAACTTAGACAAACCTTAGACTGAGACTTAAGTTTGTCTTTGTTCGTCCCAAGTTAGTCTCGTTAGTCTCATTCTAAGGTTTGTCTAAGTTCGTCCTTAGAAAGAGACTAACTTGGGACGAACTAAGACAAACCTTAGAATGTGACTTAAGTTTGTCTTTGCTCGTCCCAAGTTAGTCTCGTCAGTCTCATTCTAAGGTTTGTCCAAGTTCGTCCTTAGAAAGAGACTAACTTGGGACGAACTTAGACAAACCTTAGAATGAGACTTAAATTTGTCTTTGTTCGTCCCAAGTTTGTCTCGTTAGTCTCATTCTAAGGTTTGTCTAAATTCGTCCTTAGAAAGAGACTAACTTGGGACGAACTTAGACAAACCTTAGAATGAGACTAACATTTGTCTTTGTTCGTCCCAAGTTAGTCTCGTTAGTCTCATTCTAAGGTTTGTCTAAGTTCAACTGTAGAAAGAGACTAACTTGGGATGAACTTAGACAAACCTTAGAATGAGACTAAAGTTTGTCTTTCTTCGTCCCAAGTTAGTCTCGTTAGTCTCATTCTAAGGTTTGTCTAAATTCGTCCTCAGAAAGAGACTAACTTGGGACGAACTTAGACAAACCGTAGAATGAGAGTAACGTTTGACTTTCTTCGTCCCAAGTTAGTCTCGTTAGTCTCATTCTAAGGTTTGTCTAAGTTCGTCCTTAGAAAGAGACAAACTTGGGACGAACTTAGACAAACCTTAGAAAGAGACTAACATTTGTCTTTGTTCGTCCCAAGTTAGTCTCGTTAGTCTTATTCTAAGGTTTGTCTAAGTAAGTCCTTAGAAAGAGACTAACTTGGGACGAACTAAGACAAACCTTAGAATGTGACTTAAGTTTGTCTTTATTCGTCCCAAGTTAGTCTCGTCAGTCTCATTCTAAGGTTTGTCTAAGTTCGTCCTTAGAAAGAGACTAACTTGGGACGAACTTAGACAAACCTTAGAATGAGAATTAAGTTTGTCTTTGTTCGTCCCGAGTTTGTCTCGTTAGTCTCATTCTAAGGTTTGTCTAAGTTCGTCCTTAGAAAGAGACTAACTTGGGACGAACTTAGACAAACCATAGAATGAGACTAACATTTGTCTTTGTTCGTCCCAAGTTAGTCTCGTTAGTCTCATTCAAAGGTTTGTCTAAGTTCGTCTGTAGAAAGAGAATAACTTGGGACGAACTTAGACAAACCTTAGAATGAGACTAAAGTTTGTCTTTGTTCGTCCCAAGTTAGTCTCGTTAGTCTCATTCTAAGGTTTGTCTAAATTCGTCCTTAGAAAGAGACTAACTTGGGACGAACTAAGACAAACCTTAGAATGAGACTAACGTTTGACTTTCTTCGTCCCAAGTTTGTCTCGTTAGTCTCATTCTAAGGTTTGTCTAAGTTCGTCCTTAGAAAGAGACTAACTTGGGACGAACTAAGACAAACCTTAGAATAGGACTTACGTTTGTCTTTGTTCGTCCCAAGTTGGTCTCGTTAGTTACATTCTAAGGTTTGTCTAAGTTCGTCCTTAGAAAGAGACAAACTAGGGACGAACAAAGACAAACCTTAGAATGAGACTAACGGTTTTCTTTGTTCGTCCAAAGTTTGTCTCGTTAGTCTCATTCTAAGGTTTGTCTAAGTTCGTCCTTAGAAGGAGACTAACTTGGGACGAACTTAGACAAACCTTAGAATGAGACTTAAGTTTGTCTTTGTTCGTCCCAAGTTTGTCTCGTTAGTCTCATTCTAAGTTTTGTATAAGTTCGTCCTTAGAAAGAGACTAACTTGGTACGAACTTAGACAAACCTTAGAATGAGACTTAAGTTTGTCTTTGTTCGTCCCAAGTTAGTCTCGTTAGTCTCATTCTAAGGTTTGTCAAAGTTCGTCCTTAGAAAGAGACTAACTTGGGAAGAACTAAGACAAACCTTAGAATGTGGCTTAAGTTTGTCTTTGTTCGTCCCAAGTTAGTCTCGTCAGTCTCATTCTAAGGTTTGTCTAAGTTCGTCATTAGAAAGAGACTAACTTGGGACGAACTTAGACAAACCTTAGAATGAGACTAAAGTTTGTCTTTGTTCGTCCCAAGTTAGTCTCGTTAGTCTCATTCTAAGGTTTGTCAAAATTCGTCCTCAGAAATTGACTAACTTGGGACGAACTTAGACAAACCGTAGAATGAGACTAACGTTTGACTTTCTTCGTCCCAAGTTAGTCTCGTTAGTCTCATTCTAAGGTTTGTCTAAGTTCGTCCTTAGAAAGAGACTAACTTGGGACGAACTTAGACAAACCTTAGAAAGAGACAAACATTTGTCTTTGTTCGTCCCAAGTTAGTCTCGTTAGTCTCATTCTAAGGTTTGTCTAAGTAAGTCCTTAGAAAGAGACTAACATGGTACGAACTAAGACAAACTTTAGAATGTGACTTAAGTTTGTCTTTATTCGTCCCAAGTTAGTCTCGTCAGTCTCATTCTGAGGTTTGTCTAAGTTCGTCCTTAGAAAGAGACTAACTTGGGACGAACTTAGACAAACCTTAGAATGAGACTTAAGTTTGTCTTTGTTCGTCCCAAGTTTGTCTCGTTAGTCTCATTCTAAGGTTTGTCTAAGTTCGTCCTTAGAAAGAGACTAACTTGGGACGAACTTAGACAAACCATAGAATGAGACTAACATTTGTCTTTGTTCGTCCCAAGTTAGTCTCGTTAGTCTCATTCTAAGGTTTGTCTAAGTTCGTCTATAGAAAGAGACTAACTTGGGACGAACTTAGACAAACCTTAGAATGAGACTAAAGTTTGTCTTTGTTCGTCCCAAGTTAGTGTCGTTAGTCTCATTCTAAGGTTTGTCTAAATTCGTCCTTAGAAAGAGACTAACTTGGGACGAACTAAGACAAACCTTAGAATGAGACTAACGTTTGACTTTCTTTGTCCCAAGTTAGTCTCGTTAGTCTCATTCTAAGGTTTGTCTAAGTTCATCCTTAGAAAGAGACTAACTTGGGACGAACTAAGACAAACCTTAGAATGGGACTTAAGTTTGTCTTTGTTCGTCCCAAGTTAGTCTCGTTAGTCACATTCTAAGGTTTGTCTAAGTTCATCCTTAGAAAGAGACTAACTTGGGACGAACAAAGACAAACCTTAGAATGAGACTAACGTTTATCTTTGTTCGTCCAAAGTTAGTCTCGTTAGTCTCATTCCAAGGTTTGTCTAAGTTCCTCCTTAGAAAGAGACTAACTTGGGACGAACTTAGACAAACCTTAGAATGAGACTTAAGTTTGTCTTTGTTCGTCCCAAGTTTGTCTCGTTAGTCTCATTCTAAGGTTTGTCTAAGTTCGTCCTTAGAAAGAGACTAACTTGGTACGAACTTAGACAAACCTTAGAATGAGACTTAAGTTTGTCTTTGTTCGTCCCAAGTTTGTCTCGTTAGTCTCATTCTAAGGTTTGTCTAAGTTCGTCCTTAGAAAGAGACTAACTTGGTACGAACTTAGACAAACCTTAGACTGAGACTTAAGTTTGTCTTTGTTCGTCCCAAGTTAGTCTCGTTAGTCTCATTCTAAGGTTTGTCTAAGTTCGTCCTTAGAAAGAGACTAACTTGGGACGAACTAAGACAAACCTTAGAATGTGACTTAAGTTTGTCTTTGTTCGTCCCAAGTTAGTCTCGTCAGTCTCATTCTAAGGTTTGTCCAAGTTCGTCCTTAGAAAGAGACTAACTTGGGACGAACTTAGACAAACCTTAGAATGAGACTTAAGTTTGTCTTTGTTCGTCCCAAGTTTGTCTCGTTAGTCTCATTCTAAGGTTTGTCTAAGTTCGTCCTTAGAAAGAGACTAACTTGGGACGAACTTAGACAAACCTTAGAATGAGACTAACATTTGTCTTTGTTCGTCCCAAGTTAGTCTCGTTAGTCTCATTCTAAGGTTTGTCTAAGTTCGTCTGTAGAAAGAGACTAACTTGGGACGAACTTAGACAAACCTTAGAATGAGACTAAAGTTTGTCTTTGTTCGTCCCAAGTTAGTCTCGTTAGTCTCATTCTAAGGTTTGTCTAAATTCGTCCTCAGAAAGAGACTAACTTGGGACGAACTTAGACAATCCTTAGAATGAGACTAACGATTGACTTTCTTCGTCCCAAGTTAGTCTCGTTAGTCTCATTCTAAGGTTTGTCTAAGTTCGTCCTTAGAAAGAGACTAACATGGGACGAACTTAGACAAACCTTAGAATGAGACTAACATTTGTCTTTGTTCCTCCCAAGTTAGTCTCGTTAGTCTCATTCTAAGGTTTGTCTAAGTTCGTCCTTAAAAAGAGACTAACTTGGGACGAACTAAGACATACTTTAGAATGAGACTAACGTTTTTCTTTGTTCGTCCAAAGTTAGTCTCGTTAGTCTCATTCTAAGGTTTGTCTAAGTTCGTCCTTAGAAAGAGACTAACTTGGGACGAACTTAGACAAATCTGAGAATGGGACTTATGTTTGTCTATGTTCGTCCCAAGTTAGTCTCGTTAGTCTCATTCTAAGGTAAGTAATAGTTGTCCTTAGAAAAAGACTAACTTGGGACGAACTAAGACAAACCTTAGAATTGGACTTTGTCTTTGTTCGTCCCAAGTTTGTCTCGTTAGTCTCATTCTAAGGTTTGTATAAGTTCGTCCTTAGAAAGAGACTAACTTGGTACGAACTTAGACAAACCTTAGAATGAGACTTAAGTTTGTCTTTGTTCGTCCCAAGTTAGTCTCGTTAGTCTCATTCTAAGGTTTGTCAAAGTTCGTCCTTAGAAAGACACTAACTTGGGACGAACTAAGACAAACCTTAGAATGTGGCTGAAGTTTGTCTTTGTTCGTCCCAAGTTAGTCTCGTCAGTCTCATTCTAAGGTTTGTCTAAGTTCGTCATTAGAAAGAGACTAACTTGGGACGAACTTAGACAAACCTTAGAATGAGACTAACATTTGTCTTTGTTCGTCCCAAGTTAGTCTCGTTAGTCTCATTCTAAGGTTTGTCTAAGTTCAACTGTAGAAAGAGACTAACTTGGGATGAACTTAGACAAACCTTAGAATGAGACTAAAGTTTGTCTTTCTTCGTCCCAAGTTAGTCTCGTTAGTCTCATTCTAAGGTTTGTCTAAATTCGTCCTCAGAAAGAGACTAACTTGGGACGAACTTAGACAAACCGTAGAATGAGAGTAACGTTTGACTTTCTTCGTCCCAAGTTAGTCTCGTTAGTCTCATTCTAAGGTTTGTCTAAGTTCGTCCTTAGAAAGAGACAAACTTGGGACGAACTTAGACAAACCTTAGAAAGAGACTAACATTTGTCTTTGTTCGTCCCAAGTTAGTCTCGTTAGTCTTATTCTATGGTTTGTCTAAGTAAGTCCTTAGAAAGAGACTAACTTGGGACGAACTAAGACAAACCTTAGAATGTGACTTAAGTTTGTCTTTATTCGTCCCAAGTTAGTCTCGTCAGTCTCATTCTAAGGTTTGTCTAAGTTCGTCCTTAGAAAGAGACTAACTTGGGACGAACTTAGACAAACCTTAGAATGAGAATTAAGTTTGTCTTTGTTCGTCCCAAGTTTGTCTCGTTAGTCTCATTCTAAGGTTTGTCTAAGTTCGTCCTTAGAAAGAGACTAACTTGGGACGAACTTAGACAAACCATAGAATGAGACTAACATTTGTCTTTGTTCGTCCAAAGTTAGTCTCGTTAGTCTCATTCAAAGGTTTGTCTAAGTTCGTCTGTAGAAAGAGACTAACTTGGGACGAACTTAGACAAACCTTAGAATGAGACTAAAGTTTGTCTTTGTTCGTCCCAAGTTAGTCTCGTTAGTCTCATTCTAAGGTTTGTCTAAATTCGTCCTTAGAAAGGGACTAACTTGGGACGAACTAAGACAAACCTTAGAATGAGACTAACGTTTGACTTTCTTCGTCCCAAGTTTGTCTCGTTAGTCTCATTCTAATGTTTGTCTAAGTTCGTCCTTAGAAAGAGACTAACTTGGGACGAACTTAGACAAACCATAGAATGAGACTAACATTTGTCTTTGTTCGTCCCAAGTTAGTCTCGTTAGTCTCATTCTAAGGTTTGTCTAAGTTCGTTTATAGAAAGAGACTAACTTGGGACGAACTTAGACAAACCTTAGAATGAGACAAAAGTTTGTCTTTGTTCGTCCCAAGTTAGTGTCGTTAGTCTCATTCTAAGGTTTGTCTAAATTCGTCCTTAGAAAGAGACTAACTTGGGACGAACTAAGACAAACCTTAGAATGAGACTAACGTTTGACTTTCTTTGTCCCAAGTTAGTCTCGTTAGTCTCATTCTAAGGTTTGTCTAAGTTCATCCTTAGAAAGAGACTAACTTGGGACGAACTAAGACAAACCTTAGAATGGGACTTAAGTTTGTCTTTGTTCGTCCCAAGTTAGTCTCGTTAGTCACATTCTAAGGTTTGTCTAAGTTCATCCTTAGAAAGAGACTAACTTGGGACGAACAAAGACAAACCTTAGAATGAGACTAACGTTTATCTTTGTTCGTCCAAAGTTAGTCTCGTTAGTCTCATTCCAAGGTTTGTCTAAGTTCCTCCTTAGAAAGAGACTAACTTGGGACGAACTTAGACAAACCTTAGAATGAGACTTAAGTTTGTCTTTGTTCGTCCCAAGTTTGTCTCGTTAGTCTCATTCTAAGGTTTGTCTAAGTTCGTCCTTAGAAAGAGACTAACTTGGTACGAACTTAGACAAACCTTAGAATGAGACTTAAGTTTGTCTTTGTTCGTCCCAAGTTTGTCTCGTTAGTCTCATTCTAAGGTTTGTCTAAGTTCGTCCTTAGAAAGAGACTAACTTGGTACGAACTTAGACAAACCTTAGACTGAGACTTAAGTTTGTCTTTGTTCGTCCCAAGTTAGTCTCGTTAGTCTCATTCTAAGGTTTGTCTAAGTTCGTCCTTAGAAAGAGACTAACTTGGGACGAACTAAGACAAACCTTAGAATGTGACTTAAGTTTGTCTTTGTTCGTCCCAAGTTAGTCTCGTCAGTCTCATTCTAAGGTTTGTCCAAGTTCGTCCTTAGAAAGAGACTAACTTGGGACGAACTTAGACAAACCTTAGAATGAGACTTAAATTTGTCTTTGTTCGTCCCAAGTTTGTCTCGTTAGTCTCATTCTAAGGTTTGTCTAAGTTCGTCCTTAGAAAGAGACTAACTTGGGACGAACTTAGACAAACCTTAGAATGAGACTAACATTTGTCTTTGTTCGTCCCAAGTTAGTCTCGTTAGTCTCATTCTAAGGTTTGTCTAAGTTCGTCTGTAGAAAGAGACTAACTTGGGACGAACTTAGACAAACCTTAGAATGAGACTAAAGTTTGTCTTTGTTCGTCCCAAGTTAGTCTCGTTAGTCTCATTCTAAGGTTTGTCTAAATTCGTCCTCAGAAAGAGACTAACTTGGGACGAACATAGACAAACCTTAGAATGAGACTAACGATTGACTTTCTTCGTCCCAAGTTAGTCTCGTTAGTCTCATTCTAAGGTTTGTCTAAGTTCGTCCTTAGAAAGAGACTAACATGGGACGAACTTAGACAAACCTTAGAATGAGACTAACATTTGTCTTTGTTCCTCCCAAGTTAGTCTCGTTAGTCTCATTCTATGGTTTGTCTAAGTACGTCCTTAAAAAGAGACTAACTTGGGACGAACTAAGACATACTTTAGAATGAGACTAACGTTTTTCTTTGTTCGTCCAAAGTTAGTCTCGTTAGTCTCATTCTAAGGTTTGTCTAAGTTCGTCCTTAGAAAGAGACTAACTTGGGACGAACTTAGACAAATCTGAGAATGGGACTTATGTTTGTCTATGTTCGTCCCAAGTTAGTCTCGTTAGTCTCATTCTAAGGTATGTAATAGTTGTCCTTAGAAAAAGACTAACTTGGGACGAACTAAGACAAACCTTAGAATGGGACTTTGTCTTTGTTCGTCCCAAGTTTGTCTCGTTAGTCTAATTCTAAGGTTTGTATAAGTTCGTCCTTAGAAAGAGACTAACTTGGTACGAACTTAGACAAACCTTAGAATGAGACTTAAGTTTGTCTTTGTTCGTCCCAAGTTAGTCTCGTTAGTCTCATTCTAAGGTTTGTCAAAGTTCGTCCTTAGAAAGAGACTAACTTGGGACGAACTAAGACAAACCTTAGAATGTGGCTGAAGTTTGTCTTTGTTCGTCCCAAGTTAGTCTCGTCAGTCTCATTCTAAGGTTTGTCTAAGTTCGTCATTAGAAAGAGACTAACTTGGGACGAACTTAGACAAACCTTAGAATGAGACTAACATTTGTCTTTGTTCGTCCCAAGTTAGTCTCGTTAGTCTGATTCTAAGGTTTGTCTAAGTTCAACTGTAGAAAGAGACTAACTTGGGATGAACTTAGACAAACCTTAGAATGAGACTAAAGTTTGTCTTTGTTCGTCCCAAGTTAGTCTCGTTAGTCTCATTCTAAGGTTTGTCTAAATTCGTCCTCAGAAAGAGACTAACTTGGGACGAACATAGACAAACCTTAGAATGAGACTAACGATTGACTTTCTTCGTCCCAAGTTAGTCTCGTTAGTCTCATTCTAAGGTTTGTCTAAGTTCGTCCTTAGAAAGAGACTAACATGGGACGAACTTAGACAAACCTTAGAATGAGACTAACATTTGTCTTTGTTCCTCCCAAGTTAGTCTCGTTAGTCTCATTCTATGGTTTGTCTAAGTACGTCCTTAAAAAGAGACTAACTTGGGACGAACTAAGACATACTTTAGAATGAGACTAACGTTTTTCTTTGTTCGTCCAAAGTTAGTCTCGTTAGTCTCATTCTAAGGTTTGTCTAAGTTCGTCCTTAGAAAGAGACTAACTTGGGACGAACTTAGACAAATCTGAGAATGGGACTTATGTTTGTCTATGTTCGTCCCAAGTTAGTCTCGTTAGTCTCATTCTAAGGTATGTAATAGTTGTCCTTAGAAAAATACTAACTTGGGACGAACTAAGACAAACCTTAGAATGGGACTTTGTCTTTGTTCGTCCCAAGTTTGTCTCGTTAGTCTAATTCTAAGGTTTGTATAAGTTCGTCCTTAGAAAGAGACTAACTTGGTACGAACTTAGACAAACCTTAGAATGAGACTTAAGTTTGTCTTTGTTCGTCCCAAGTTAGTCTCGTTAGTCTCATTCTAAGGTTTGTCAAAGTTCGTCCTTAGAAAGAGACTAACTTGGGACGAACTAAGACAAACCTTAGAATGTGGCTGAAGTTTGTCTTTGTTCGTCCCAAGTTAGTCTCGTCAGTCTCATTCTAAGGTTTGTCTAAGTTCGTCATTAGAAAGAGACTAACTTGGGACGAACTTAGACAAACCTTAGAATGAGACTAACATTTGTCTTTGTTCGTCCCAAGTTAGTCTCGTTAGTCTCATTCTAAGGTTTGTCTAAGTTCAACTATAGAAAGAGACTAACTTGGGATGAACTTAGACAAACCTTAGAATGAGACTAAAGTTTGTCTTTCTTCGTCCCAAGTTAGTCTCGTTAGTCTCATTCTAAGGTTTGTCTAAATTCGTCCTCAGAAAGAGACTAACTTGGGACGAACTTTGACAAACCGTAGAATGAGAGTAACGTTTGACTTTCTTCGTCCCAAGTTAGTCTCGTTAGTCTCATTCTAAGGTTTGTCTAAGTTCGTCCTTAGAAAGAGACAAACTTGGGAAGAACTTAGACAAACCTTAGAAAGAGACTAACATTTGTCTTTGTTCGTCCCAAGTTAGTCTCGTTAGTCTTATTCTAAGGTTTGTCTAAGTAAGTCCTTAGAAAGAGACTAACTTGGGACGAACTAAGACAAACCTTAGAATGTGACTTAAGTTTGTCTTTATTCGTCCCAAGTTAGTCTCGTCAATCTCATTCTAAGGTTTGTCTAAGTTCGTCCTTAGAAAGAGACTAACCTGGGACGAACTTAGACAAACCTTAGAATGAGAATTAAGTTTGTCTTTGTTCGTCCCAAGTTTGTCTCGTTAGTCTCATTCTAAGGTTTGTCTAAGTTCGTCCTTAGAAAGAGACTAACTTGGGACGAACTTAGACAAACCATAGAATGAGACTAACATTTGTCTTTGTTCGTCCCAAGTTAGTCTCGTTAGTCTCATTCAAAGGTTTGTCTAAGTTCGTCTGTAGAAAGAGACTAACTTGGGACGAACTTAGACAAACCTTAGAATGAGACTAAAGTTTGTCTTTGTTCGTCCCAAGTTAGTCTCGTTAGTCTCATTCTAAGGTTTGTCTAAATTTGTCCTTAGAAAGAGACTAACTTGGGACGAACTAAGACAAACCTTAGAATGAGACTAACGTTTGACTTTCTTCGTCCCAAGTTTGTCTCGTTAGTCTCATTCTAAGGTTTGTCTAAGTTCGTCCTTAGAAAGAGACTAACTTGGGACGAACTAAGACAAACCTTAGAATAGGACTTACGTTTGTCTTTGTTCGTCCCAAGTTGGTCTCGTTAGTTACATTCTAAGGTTTGTCTAAGTTCGTCCTTAGAAAGAGACAAACTAGGGACGAACAAAGACAAACCTTAGAATGAGACTAACGGTTTTCTTTGTTCGTCCAAAGTTTGTCTCGTTAGTCTCATTCTAAGGTTTGTCTAAGTTCGTCCTTAGAAGGAGACTAACTTGGGACGAACTTAGACAAACCTTAGAATGAGACTTAAGTTTGTCTTTGTTCATCCCAAGTTTGTCTCGTTAGTCTCATTCTAAGTTTTGTATAAGTTCGTCCTTAGAAAGAGACTAACTTGGTACGAACTTAGACAAACCTTAGAATGAGACTTAAGTTTGTCTTTGTTCGTCCCAAGTTAGTCTCGTTAGTCTCATTCTAAGGTTTGTCAAAGTTCGTCCTTAGAAAGAGACTAACTTGGGACGAACTAAGACAAACCTTAGAATGTGGCTTAAGTTTGTCTTTGTTCGTCCAAAGTTAGTCTCGTCAGTATTATTCTAAGGTTTGTCTAAGTTTGTCATTAGAAAGAGACTAACTTGGGACGAACTTAGACAAACCTTAGAATGAGACTAAAGTTTGTCTTTGTTCGTCCCAAGTTAGTCTCGTTAGTCTCATTCTAAGGTTTGTCAAAATTCGTCCTCAGAAAGAGACTAACTTGGGACGAACTTAGACAAACCGTAGAATGAGACTAACGTTTGACTTTCTTCGTCCCAAGTTAGACTCGTTAGTCTCATTCTAAGGTTTGTCTAAGTTCGTCCTTAGAAAGAGACTAACTTGGGACGAACTTAGACAAACCTTAGAAAGAGACAAACATTTGTCTTAGTTCGTCCCAAGTTAGTCTCGTTAGTCTCATTCTAAGGTTTGCCTAAGTAAGTCCTTAGAAAGAGACTAACATGGTACGAACTAAGACAAACCTTAGAATGTGACTTAAGTTTGTCTTTATTCGTCCCAAGTTAGTCTCGTCAGTCTCATTCTGAGGTTTGTCTAAGTTCGTCCTTAGAAAGAGACTAACTTGGGACGAACTTAGACAAACCTTAGAATGAGACTTAAGTTTGTCTTTGTTCGTCCCAAGTTTGTCTCGTTAGTCTCATTCTAAGGTTTGTCTAAGTTCGTCCTTAGAAAGAGACTAACTTGGGACGAACTTAGACAAACCATAGAATGAGACTAACATTTGTCTTTGTTCGTCCCAAGTTAGTCTCGTTAGTCTCATTCTAAGGTTTGTCTAAGTTCGTCTATAGAAAGAGACTAACTTGGGACGAACTTAGACAAACCTTAGAATGAGACTAAAGTTTGTCTTTGTTCGCCCCAAGTTAGTGTCGTTAGTCTCATTCTAAGGTTTGTCTAAATTCGTCCTTAGAAAGAGACTAACTTGGGACGAACTAAGAGAAACCTTAGAATGAGACTAACGTTTGACTTTCTTCGTCCCAAGTTAGTCTCGTTAGTCTCATTCTAAGGTTTGTCTAAGTTCATCCTTAGAAAGAGACTAACTTGGAACGAACTAAGACAAACCTTGGAATGGGACTTAAGTTTGTCTTTGTTCGTCCCAAGTTAGTCTCGTTAGTCACATTCTAAGGTTTGTCTAAGTTCATCCTTAGAAAGAGACTAACTTGGGACGAACAAAGACAAACCTTAGAATGAGACTAACGTTTATCTTTGTTCGTCCAAAGTTAGTCTCGTTAGTCTCATTCCAAGGTTTGTCTAAGTTCCTCCTTAGAAAGAGACTAACTTGGGACGAACTTAGACAAACCTTAGAATGAGACTTAAGTTTGTCTTTGTTCGTCCCTAGTTTGTCTCGTTAGTCTCATTCTAAGGTTTGTCTAAGTTCGTCCTTAGAAAGAGACTAACTTGGTACGAACTTAGACAAACCTTAGAATGAGACTTAAGTTTGTCTTTGTTCGTCCCAAGTTTGTCTCGTTAGTCTCATTCTATGGTTTGTCTAAGTTCGTCCTTAGAAAGAGACTAACTTGGTACGAACTTAGACAAACCTTAGACTGAGACTTAAATTTGTCTTTGTTCGTCCCAAGTTAGTCTCGTTAGTCTCATTCTAAGGTTTGTCTAAGTTCGTCCTTAGAAAGAGACTAACTTGGGACGAACTAAGACAAACCTTAGAATGTGACTTAAGTTTGTCTTCGTTCGTCCCAAGTTAGTCTCGTCAGTCTCATTCTAAGGTTTGTCTAAGTTCGTCCTTAGAAAGAGACTAACTTGTGACGAACTTAGACAAACCTTAGAATAAGACTTAAGTTTGTCTTTGTTCGTCCCAAGTTTGTCTCGTTAGTCTCATTCTAAGGTTTGTCTAAGTTCGTCCTTAGAAAGAGACTAACTTGGGACGAACTTAGACAAACCTTAGAATGAGACTAACATTTGTCTTTGTTCGTCCCAAGTTAGTCTCGTTAGTCTCATTCTAAGGTTTGTCTAAGTTCGTCTGTAGAAAGAGACTAACTTGGGACGAACTTAGACAAACCTTAAAATGAGGCTAAAGTTTGTCTTTGTTCGTCCCAAGTTAGTCTCGTTAGTCTCATTCTAAGGTTTGTCTAAATTCGTCCTTAGAAAGAGACTAACTTGGGACGAACTAAGACAAACCTTAGAATGAGACTAACGTTTGACTTTCTTCGTCCCAAGTTTGTCTCGTTAGTCTCATTCTAAGGTTTGTCTAAGTTCGTCCTTAGAAAGAGACTAACTTGGGACGAACTAAGACAAACCTTAGAATAGGACTTACGTTTGTCTTTGTTCGTCCCAAGTTGGTCTCGTTAGTTACATTCTAAGGTTTGTCTAAGTTCGTCCTTAGAAAGAAACAAACTAGGGACGAACAAAGATAAACCTTAGAATGAGACTAACGGTTTTCTTTGTTCGTCCAAAGTTTGTCTCGTTAGTCTCATTCTAAGGTTTGTCTAAGTTCGTCCTTAGAAGGAGACTAACTTGGGACGAACTTAGACAAACCTTAGAATGAGACTTAAGTTTGTCTTTGTTCGTCCCAAGTTTGTCTCGTTAGTCTCATTCTAAGGTTTGTATAAGTTCGTCCTTAGAAAGAGACTAACTTGGTACGAACTTAGACAAACCATAGAATGAGACTTAAGTTTGTCTTTGTTCGTCCCAAGTTAGTCTCGTTAGTCTCATTCTAAGGTTTGTCAAAGTTCGTCCTTAGAAAGAGACTAACTTGGGACGAACTAAGACAAACCTTAGAATGTGGCTTAAGTTTGTCTTTGTTCGTCCCAAGTTAGTCTCGTCAGTCTCATTCTAAGGTTTGTCTAAGTTCGTCATTAGAAAGAGACTAACTTGGGACGAACTTAGACAAACCTTAGAATGAGACTAAAGTTTGTCTTTGTTCGTCCCAAGTTAGTCTCGTTAGTCTCATTCTAAGGTTTGTCAAAATTCGTCCTCAGAAAGAGACTAACTTGGGACGAACTTAGACAAACCATAGAATGAGACTAACGTTTGACTTTCTTCGTCCCAAGTTAGTCTCATTCTAAGGTTTGTCTAAGTTCGTCCTTAGAAAGAGACAACTTGGGACGAACTTAGACAAACCTTAGAAAGAGACTAACATTTGTCTTTGTTCGTCCCAAGTTAGTCTCGTTAGTCTTATTCTAAGGTTTGTCTAAGTAAGTCCTTAGAAAGAGACTAACTTGGGACGAACTAAGACAAACCTTAGAATGTGACTTAAGTTTGTCTTTATTCGTCCCAAGTTAGTCTCGTCAGTCTCATTCGAAGGTTTGACTAAGTTCGTCCTTAGAAAGAGACTAACTTGGGACGAACTTAGACAAACCTTAGAATGAGAATTAAGTTTGTCTTTGTTCGTCCCAAGTTTGTCTCGTTAGTCTCATTCTAAGGTTTGTCTAAGTTCGTCCTTAGAAAGAGACTAACTTGGGACGAACTTAGACAAACCATAGAATGAGACTAACATTTGTCTTTGTTCGTCCCAAGTTAGTCTCGTTAGTCTCATTCAAAGGTTTGTCTAAGTTCGTCTGTAGAAAGAGACTAACTTGGGGCGAACTTAGACAAACCTTAGAATGAGACTAAAGTTTGTCTTTGTTCGTCCCAAGTTAGTCTCGTTAGTCTCATTCTAAGGTTTGTCTAAATTTGTCCTTAGAAAGAGACTAACTTGGGACGAACTAAGACAAACCTTAGAATGAGACTAACGTTTGACTTTCTTCGTCCCAAGTTTGTCTCGTTAGTCTCATTCTAAGGTTTGTCTAAGTTCGTCCTTAGAAAGAGACTAACTTGGGACGAACTAAGACAAACCTTAGAATAGGACTTACGTTTGTCTTTGTTCGTCCCAAGTTGGTCTCGTTAGTTACATTCTAAGGTTTGTCTAAGTTCGTCCTTAGAAAGAGACAAACTAGGGACGAACAAAGACAAACCTTAGAATGAGACTAACGGTTTTCTTTGTTCGTCCAAAGTTTGTCTCGTTAGTCTCATTCTAAGGTTTGTCTAAGTTCGTCCTTAGAAGGAGACTAACTTAGACAAACCTTAGAATGAGACTTAAGTTTGTCTTTGTTCGTCCCAAATTTGTCTCGTTAGTCTCATTCTAAGTTTTGTATAAGTTCGTCCTTAGAAAGAGACTAACTTGGTACGAACTTAGACAAACCTTAGAATGAGACTTAAGTTTGTCTTTGTTCGTCCCAAGTTAGTCTCGTTAGTCTCATTCTAAGGTTTGTCAAAGTTCGTCCTTAGAAAGAGACTAACTTGGGACGAACTAAGACAAACCTTAGAATGTGGCTTAAGTTTGTCTTTGTTCGTCCCAAGTTAGTCTCGTCAGTCTCATTCTAAGGTTTGTCTAAGTTTGTCATTAGAAAGAGACTAACTTGGGACGAACTTAGACAAACCTTAGAATGAGACTAAAGTTTGTCTTTGTTCGTCCCAAGTTAGTCTCGTTAGTCTCATTCTAAGGTTTGTCAAAATTCGTCCTCAGAAAGAGACTAACTTGGGACGAACTTAGACAAACCGTAGAATGAGACTAACGTTTGACTTTCTTCGTCCCAAGTTAGTCTCGTTAGTCTCATTCTAAGGTTTGTCTAAGTTTGTCCTTAGAAAGAGACTAACTTGGGACGAACTTAGACAAACCTTAGAAAGAGACAAACATTTGTCTTTGTTCGTCCCAAGTTAGTCTCGTTAGTCTCATTCTAAGGTTTGTCTAAGTAAGTCCTTAGAAAGAGACTAACATGGTACGAACTAAGACAAACCTTAGAATGTGACTTAAGTTTGTCTTTATTCGTCCCAAGTTAGTCTCGTCAGTCTCATTCTGAGGTTTGTCTAAGTTCGTCCTTAGAAAGAGACTAACTTGGGACGAACTTAGACAAACCTTAGAATGAGACTTAAGTTTGTCTTTGTTCGTCCCAAGTTTGTCTCGTTAGTCTCATTCTAAGGTTTGTCTAAGTTCGTCCTTAGAAAGAGACTAACTTGGGACGAACTTAGACAAACCATAGAATGAGACTAACATTTGTCTTTGTTCATCCCAAGTTAGTCTCGTTAGTCTCATTCTACGGTTTGTCTAAGTTCGTCTATAGAAAGAGACTAACTTGGGACGAACTTAGACAAACCTTAGAATGAGACTAAAGTTTGTCTTTGTTCGTCCCAAGTTAGTGTCGTTAGTCTCATTCTAAGGTTTGTCTAAATTCGTCCTTAGAAAGAGACTAACTTGGGACGAACTAAGAGAAACCTTAGAATGAGACTAACGTTTGACTTTCTTCGTCCCAAGTTAGTCTCGTTAGTCTCATTCTAAGGTTTGTCTAAGTTCATCCTTAGAAAGAGACTAACTTGGGACGAACTAAGACAAACCTTGGAATGGGACTTAAGTTTGTCTTTGTTCGTCCCAAGTTAGTCTCGTTAGTCACATTCTAAGGTTTGTCTAAGTTCATCCTTAGAAAGAGACTAACTTGGGACGAACAAAGACAAACCTTAGAATGAGACTAACGTTTATCTTTGTTCGTCCAAAGTTAGTCTCGTTAGTCTCATTCCAAGGTTTGTCTAAGTTCCTCCTTAGAAAGAGACTAACTTGGGACGAACTTAGACAAACCTTAGAATGAGACTTAAGTTTGTCTTTGTTCGTCCCTAGTTTGTCTCGTTAGTCTCATTCTAAGGTTTGTCTAAGTTCGTCCTTAGAAAGAGACTAACTTGGTACGAACTTAGACAAACCTTAGAATGAGACTTAAGTTTGTCTTTGTTCGTCCCAAGTTTGTCTCGTTAGTCTCATTCTATGGTTTGTCTAAGTTCGTCCTTAAAAAGAGACTAACTTGGTACGAACTTAGACAAACCTTAGACTGAGACTTAAATTTGTCTTTGTTCGTCCCAAGTTAGTCTCGTTAGTCTCATTCTAAGGTTTGTCTAAGTTCGTCCTTAGAAAGAGACTAACTTGGGACGTACTAAGACAAACCTTAGAATGTGACTTAAGTTTGTCTTTGTTCGTCCCAAGTTAGTCTCGTCAGTCTCATTCTAAGGTTTGTCCAAGTTCATCCTTAGAAAGAGACTAACTTGTGACGAACTTAGACAAACCTTAGAATGAGACTTAAGTTTGTCTTTGTTCGTCCCAAGTTTGTCTCGTTAGTCTCATTCTAAGGTTTGTCTAAGTTTGTCCTTAGAAAGAGACTAACTTGGGACGAACTTAGACAAACCATAGAATGAGACTAACATTTGTCTTTGTTCGTCCCAAGTTAGTCTCGTTAGTCTCATTCTAAGGTTTGTCTAAGTTCGTCTGTAGAAAGAGACTAACTTGGGACGAACTTAGACAAACCTTAAAATGAGGCTAAAGTTTGTCTTTGTTCGTCCCAAGTTAGTCTCGTTAGTCTCATTCTAAGGTTTGTCTAAATTCGTCCTTAGAAAGAGACTAACTTGGGACGAACTAAGACAAACCTTAGAATGAGACTAACGTTTGACTTTCTTCGTCCCAAGTTTGTCTCGTTAGTCTCATTCTAAGGTTTGTCTAAGTTCGTCCTTAGAAAGAGACTAACTTGGACGAACTAAGACAAACCTTAGAATAGGACTTACGTTTGTCTTTGTTCGTCCCTAGTTGGTCTCGTTAGTTACATTCTAAGGTTTGTCTAAGTTCGTCCTTAGAAAGAAACAAACTAGGGACGAACAAAGACAAACCTTAGAATGAGACTAACGGTTTTCTTTGTTCGTCCAAAGTTTGTCTCGTTAGTCTCATTCTAAGGTTTGTCTAAGTTCGTCCTTAGAAGGAGACTAACTTGGGACGAACTTAGACAAACCTTAGAATGAGACTAAAGTTTGTCTTTGTTCGTCCCAAGTTAGTGTCGTTAGTCTCATTCTAAGGTTTGTCTAAATTCGTCCTTAGAAAGAGACTAACTTGGGACGAACTAAGAGAAACCTTAGAATGAGACTAACGTTTGACTTTCTTCGTCCCAAGTTAGTCTCGTTAGTCTCATTCTAAGGTTTGTCTAAGTTCATCCTTAGAAAGAGACTAACTTGGGACGAACTAAGACAAACCTTGGAATGGGACTTAAGTTTGTCTTTGTTCGTCCCAAGTTAGTCTCGTTAGTCACATTCTAAGGTTTGTCTAAGTTCATCCTTAGAAAGAGACTAACTTGGGACGAACAAAGACAAACCTTAGAATGAGACTAACGTTTATCTTTGTTCGTCCAAAGTTAGTCTCGTTAGTCTCATTCCAAGGTTTGTCTAAGTTCCTCCTTAGAAAGAGACTAACTTGGGACGAACTTAGACAAACCTTAGAATGAGACTTAAGTTTGTCTTTGTTCGTCCCTAATTTGTCTCGTTAGTCTCATTCTAAGGTTTGTCTAAGTTCGTCCTTAGAAAGAGACTAACTTGGTACGAACTTAGACAAACCTTAGAATGAGACTTAAGTTTGTCTTTGTTCGTCCACAGTTTGTCTCGTTAGTCTCATTCTATGGTTTGTCTAAGTTCGTCCTTAAAAAGAGACTAACTTGGTACGAACTTAGACAAACCTTAGACTGAGACTTAAATTTGTCTTTGTTCGTCCCAAGTTAGTCTCGTTAGTCTCATTCTAAGGTTTGTCTAAGTTCGTCCTTAGAAAGAGACTAACTTGGGACGAACTAAGACAAACCTTAGAATGTGACTTAAGTTTGTCTTTGTTCGTCCCAAGTTAGTCTCGTCAGTCTCATTCTAAGGTTTGTCCAAGTTCATCCTTAGAAAGAGACTAACTTGTGACGAACTTAGACAAACCTTAGAATGAGACTTAAGTTTGTCTTTGTTCGTCCCAAGTTTGTCTCGTTAGTCTCATTCTAAGGTTTGTCTAAGTTTGTCCTTAGAAAGAGACTAACTTGGGACGAACTTAGACAAACCTTAGAATGAGACTAACATTTGTCTTTGTTCGTCCCAAGTTAGTCTCGTTAGTCTCATTCTAAGGTTTGTCTAAGTTCGTCTGTAGAAAGAGACTAACTTGGGACGAACTTAGACAAACCTTAAAATGAGGCTAAAGTTTGTCTTTGTTCGTCCCAAGTTAGTCTCGTTAGTCTCATTCTAAGGTTTGTCTAAATTCGTCCTTAGAAAGAGACTAACTTGGGACGAACTAAGACAAACCTTAGAATGAGACTAACGTTTGACTTTCTTCGTCCCAAGTTTGTCTCGTTAGTCTCATTCTAAGGTTTGTCTAAGTTCGTCCTTAGAAAGAGACTAACTTGGGACGAACTTAGACAAACCTTAGAATGAGACTAACATTTGTCTTTGTTCGTCCCAAGTTAGTCTCGTTAGTCTCATTCTAAGGTTTGTCTAAGTTCGTCTGTAGAAAGAGACTAACTTGGTACGAACTTAGACAAACCTTAGAATGAGACTTAAGTTTGTCTTTGTTCGTCCCAAGTTAGTCTCGTTAGTCTCATTCTAAGGTTTGTCAAAGTTCGTCCTTAGAAAGAGACTAACTTGGGACGAACTAAGACAAACCTTAGAATGTGGCTTAAGTTTGTCTTTGTTCGTCCCAAGTTAGTCTCGTCAGTCTCATTCTAAGGTTTGTCTAAGTTTGTCATTAGAAAGAGACTAACTTGGGACGAACTTAGACAAACCTTAGAATGAGACTAAAGTTTGTCTTTGTTCGTCCCAAGTTAGTCTCGTTAGTCTCATTCTAAGGTTTGTCAAAATTCGTCCTCAGAAAGAGACTAACTTGGGACGAACTTAGACAAACCGTAGAATGAGACTAACGTTTGACTTTCTTCGTCCCAAGTTAGTCTCGTTAGTCTCATTCTAAGGTTTGTCTAAGTTCGTCTATAGAAAGAGACTAACTTGGGACGAACTTAGACAAACCTTAGAATGAGACTAAAGTTTGTCTTTGTTCGTCCCAAGTTAGTGTCGTTAGTCTCATTCTAAGGTTTGTCTAAATTCGTCCTTAGAAAGAGACTAACTTGGGACGAACTAAGACAAACCTTAGAATGAGACTAACGTTTGACTTTCTTCGTCCCAAGTTAGTCTCGTTAGTCTCATTCTAAGGTTTGTCTAAGTTCATCCTTAGAAAGAGACTAACTTGGGACGAACTAAGACAAACCTTAGAATGGGACTTAAGTTTGTCTTTGTTCGTCCCAAGTTAGTCTCGTTAGTCACATTCTAAGGTTTGTCTAAGTTCATCCTTAGAAAGAGACTAACTTGGGACGAACAAAGACAAACCTTAGAATGAGACTAACGTTTATCTTTGTTCGTCCAAAGTTAGTCTCGTTAGTTTCATTCCAAGGTTTGTCTAAGTTCCTCCTTAGAAAGAGACTAACTTGGGACGAACTTAGACAAACCTTAGAATGAGACTTAAGTTTGTCTTTGTTCGTCCCAAGTTTGTCTCGTTAGTCTCATTCTAAGGTTTGTCTAAGTTCGTCCTTAGAAAGAGACTAACTTGGTACGAACTTAGACAAACCTTAGAATGAGACTTAAGTTTGTCTTTGTTCGTCCCAAGTTTGTATCGTTAGTCTCATTCTAAGGTTTGTCTAAGTTCGTCCTTAGAAAGAGACTAACTTGGTACGAACTTAGACAAATCTTAGACTGATACTTAAGTTTGTCTTTGTTCGTCCCAAGTTAGTCTCGTTAGTCTCATTCTAAGGTTTGTCTAAGTTCGTCCTTAGAAAGAGACTAACTTGGGACGAACTAAGACAAACCTTAGAATGTGACTTAAGTTTGTCTTTGTTCGTCCCAAGTTAGTCTCGTCAGTCTCATTCTAAGGTTTGTCCAAGTTCGTCCTTAGAAAGAGACTAACTTGGGACGAACTTAGACAAACCTTAGAATGAGACTTAAGTTTGTCTTTGTTCGTCCCAAGTTTGTCTCGTTAGTCTCATTCTAAGGTTTGTCTAAGTTCGTCCTTAGAAAGAGACTAACTTGGGATGAACTTAGACAAACCTTAGAATGAGACTAACATTTGTCTTTGTTCGTCCCAAGTTAGTCTAGTTAGTCTCATTCTAAGGTTTGTCTAAATTCGTCCTCAGAAAGAGACTAACTTGGGACGAACTTAGACAAACCTTAGAAGGAGACTAACGATTGACTTTGTTCGTCCCAAGTTAGTCTCGTTAGTCTCATTCTAAGGTTTGTCAAAGTTCGTCCTTAGAAAGAGACTAACTTGGGACGAACTTAGACAAACCTTAGAATGAGACTAACATTTGTCTTTGTTCCTCCCAAGTTAGTCTCGTTAGTCTCATTCTAAGGTTTGTCTAAGTTCGTCCTTAGAAAGAGACTAACTTGGGACGAACTAAGACAAACCTTAGAATGAGACTAACGTTTTTCTTTGTTCGTTCAAAGTTAGTCTCGTTAGTCTCATTCTAAGGTTTGTCTAAATTCGTCCTCAGAAAGAGACTAACTTGGGACGAACTTAGACAAACCGTAGAATGAGAGTAACGTTTGACTTTCTTCGTCCCAATTTAGTCTCGTTAGTCTCATTCTAAGGTTTGTCTAAGTTCGTCCTTAGAAAGAGACTAACTTGGGACGAACTTAGACAAACCTTAGAAAGGGACTAACATTTGTCTTTGTTCGTCCCAAGTTAGTCTCGTTAGTCTCATTCTAAGGTTTGTCTAAGTAAGTCCTTAGAAAGAGACTAACTTGGGACGAACTAAGACAAACCTTAGAATGTGACTTAAGTTTGTCTTTATTCATCCCAAGTTAGTCTTGTCAGTCTCATTCTAAGGTTTGTCTAAGTTCGTCCTTAGAAAGAGACTAACTTGGGACGAACTTAGACAAACCTTAGAATGAGACTTAAGTTTGTCTTTGTTCGTCCCAAGTTTGTCTCGTTAGTCTCATTCTAAGGTTTGTCTAAGTTCGTCCTTAGAAAGAGACTAACTTGGGACGAACTTAGACAAACCATAGAATGAGACTAACATTTGTCTTTGTTCGTCCCAAGTTAGTCTCGTTAGTCTCATTCAAAGGTTTGTCTAAGTTCGTTTGTAGAAAGAGACTAACTTGGGACGAACATAGACAAACCTTAGAATGAGACTAAAGTTTGTCTTTGTTCGTCCCAAGTTAGTCTCGTTAGTCTCATTCTAAGGTTTGTCTAAATTCGTCCTTAGAAAGAGACTAACTTGGGACGAACTATGACAAACCTTAGAATGAGACTAACGTTTGACTTTCTTCGTCCCAAGTTTGTCTCGTTAGTCTCATTCTAAGGTTTGTCTAAGTTCTTCCTTAGAAAGAGACTAACTTGGGACGAACTAAGACAAACCTTAGAATAGGACTTACGTTTGTCTTTGTTCGTCCCAAGTTGGTCTCGTTAGTTACATTCTAAGGTTTGTCTAAGTTCGTCCTTAGAAAGAGACAAACTAGGGACGAACAAAGACAAACCTTAGAATGAGACTAACGGTTTTCTTTGTTCGTCCAAAGTTTGTCTCGTTAGTCTCACTCTAAGGTTTGTCTAAGTTCGTCCGTAGAAAGAGACTAACTTGGGACGAACTTAGACAAACCTTAGAATGAGACTTAAGTTTGTCTTTGTTCGTCCCAAGTTTGTCTCGTTAGTCTCATTCTAAGGTTTGTATAAGTTCGTCCTTAGAAAGAGACTAACTTGGTACGAACTTAGACAAACCTTAGAATGAGACTTAAGTTTGTCTTTGTTCGTCCCAAGTTAGTCTCGTTAGTCTCATTCTAAGGTTTGTCAAAGTTCGTCCTTAGAAAGAGACTAACTTGGGACGAACTAAGACAAACCTTAGAATGTGGCTTAAGTTTGTCTTTGTTCGTCCCAAGTTAGTCTCGTCAGTATCATTCTAAGGTTTGTCTAAGTTCGTCATTAGAAAGAGACTAACTTGGGACGAACTTAGACAAACCTTAGAATGAGACTAAAGTTTGTCTTTGTTCGTCCCAAGTTAGTCTCGTTAGTCTCATTCTAAGGTTTGTCAAAATTCGTCCTCTGAAAGAGACTAACTTGGCACGAACTTAGACAAACCGTAGAATGAGACTAACGTTTGACTTTCTTCGTCCCAAGTTAGTCTCGTTAGTCTCATTCTAAGGTTTGTCTAAGTTCGTCCTTAGAAAGAGACTAACTTGGGACGAACTTAGACAAACCATAGAAAGAGACTAACATTTGTCTTTGTTCGTCCCAAGTTAGTCTCGTTAGTCTCATTCTAAGGTTTGTCTAAGTAAGTCCTTAGAAAGAGACTAACATGGGACGAACTAAGACAAACTTTAGAATGTGACTTAAGTTTGTCTTTATTCGTCCCAAGTTAGTCTCGTCAGTCTCATTCTAAGGTTTGTCTAAGTTCGTCCTTAGAAAGAGACAAACTTGGGACGAACTTAGACAAACCTTAGAATGAGACTTAAGTTTGTCTTTGTTCGTCCCAAGTTTGTCTCGTTAGTCTCATTCTAAGGTTTGTCTAAGTTCGTCCTTAGAAAGAGACTAACTTGGGACGAACTTAGACAAACCATAGAATGAGACTAACATTTGTCTTTGTTCGTCCCAAGTTAGTCTCGTTAGTCTCATTCTAAGGTTTGTCTAAGTTCGTCTATAGAAAGAGACTAACTTGGGACGAACTTAGACAAACCTTAGAATGAGACTAAAGTTTGTCTTTGTTCGTCCCAAGTTAGTGTCGTTAGTCTCATTTTAAGGTTTGTCTAAATTTGTCCTTAGAAAGAGACTAACTTGGGACGAACTAAGACAAACCTTAGAATGGGACTTAAGTTTGTCTTTGTTCGTCCCAAGTTAGTCTCGTTAGTCACATTCTAAGGTTTGTCTAAGTTCATCCTTAGAAAGAGACTAACTTGGGACGAACAAAGACAAACCTTAGAATGGGACTAACGTTTATCTTTGTTCGTCCAAAGTTAGTCTCGTTAGTCTCATTCCAAGGTTTGTCTAAGTTCCTCCTTAGAAAGAGACTAACTTGGGACGAACTTAGACAAACCTTAGAATGAGACTTAAGTTTGTCTTTGTTCGTCCCAAGTTTGTCTCGTTAGTCTCATTCTAAGGTTTGTCTAAGTTCGTCCTTAGAAAGAGACTAACTTGGTACGAACTTAGACAAACCTTAGAATGAGACTTAAGTTTGTCTTTGTTCGTCCCAAGTTAGTCTCTTTCTAAGGACGAATTTAGACAAACCTTAGAATCAGACTAACGACACTAACTTGGGACGAACAAAGACAAACTTTAGTCTCATTCTAAGGTTTGTCTAAGTTCGTCCCAAGTTAGTCTCTTTCTATAGACGAACTTAGACAAACCTTAGAATTAGACTAACAAGACTAACTTGGGACGAACAAAGACAAATGTTAGTCTCATTCTATGGTTTGTCTAAGTTCGTCCCAAGTTAGTCTCTTTCTAAGGACGAACTTAGACAAACCTTAGAATGAGACTAACGAGACAAACTTGGGACGAACAAAGACAAACTTAAGTCTCATTCTAAGGTTTGTCTAAGTTCGTCCCAAGTTAGTCTCTTTCTAAGGACGAACTTAGACAAACCTTAGAATGAGACTTAAGTTTGTCTTTGTTCATCCCAAGTTTGTCTCGTTAGTCTCATTCTAAGGTTTATCTAAGTTCGTCCTTAGAAAGAGACTAACTTGGGACGAACTTAGACAAACCATAGAATGAGACTAACATTTGTCTTTGTTCGTCCCAAGTTAGTCTCGTTAGTCTCATTCTAAGGTTTGTCTAAGTTCGTCTATAGAAAGAGACTAACTTGGGACGAACTTAGACAAACCTTAGAATGAGACTAAAGTTTGTCTTTGTTCGTCCCAAGTTAGTGTCGTTAGTCTCATTCTAAGGTTTGTCTAAATTCGTCCTTAGAAAGAGACTAACTTGGGACGAACAAAGACAAACTTAAGTCTCATTCTAAGGTTTGTCTAAGTTCGTACCAAGTTAGTCTCTTTCTAAGGACAAACTTAGACAAACCTTAGAATGAGACTAACGAGACAAACTTGGGACGAACAAAGACAAACTTAAGTCTCATTCTAAGGTTTGTCTAAGTTCGTCCCAAGTTAGTCTCTTTCTAAGGAGGAACTTAGACAAGCCTTGGAATGAGACTAACGAGACTAACTTTGGACGAACAAAGATAAACGTTAGTCTCATTCTAAGGTTTGTCTTTGTTCGTCCCAAGTTAGTCTCTTTCTAAGGATGAACTTAGACAAACCTTAGAATGTGACTAACGAGACTAACTTGGGACGAATAATGACAAACTTAAGTCCCATTCTAAGGTTTGTCTTAGTTCGTCCCAAGTTAGTCTCTTTCTAAGGACAAATTTAGACAAACCTTAGAATGAGACTAACGACACTAACTAGGGACGAACAAAGACAAACTTTAGTCTCATTCTAAGGTTTGTCTAAGTTCGTCCCAAGTTAGTCTCTTTCTATAGACGAACTTAGACAAACCTTAGAATGAGACTAACGAGACTAACTTGGGACGAACAAAGACAAATGTTAGTCTCATTCTATGGTTTGTCTAAGTTCGTCCCAAGTTAGTCTCTTTCTAAGGACGAACTTAGACAAACCTTAGAATGAGACTAACGAGACAAACTTGGGACGAACAAAGACAAACTTAAGTCTCATTCTAAGGTTTGTCTAAGTTCGTCCCAAGTTAGTCTCTTTCTAAGGACGAACTTAGGCAAACCTTAGAATGAGACTGACGAGACTAACTTGGGACGAATAAAGACAAACTTAAGTCACATTCTAAAGTTTGTCTTAGTTCGTCCCATGTTAGTCTCTTTCTAAGGAATTACTTAGACAAACCTTAGAATGAGACTAACGAGACTAACTTGGGACGAACAAAGACAAATGTTAGTCTCTTTCTAAGGTTTGTCTAAGTTCGTCCCAAGTTAGTCTCTTTCTAAGGACGAACTTAGACAAACCTTAGAATGAGACTAACGAGACTAACTTGGGACGAAGAAAGTCAAACGTTAGTCTCATTCTACGGTTTGTCTAAGTTCGTCCCAAGTTAGTCTCTTTCAGAGGACGAATTTTGACAAACCTTAGAATGAGACTAACCAGACTAACTTGGGACGAACAAAGACAAACTTTAGTCTCATTCTAAGGTTTGTCTAAGTTCGTCCCAAGTTAGTCTCTTTCTAATGACGAACTTAGACAAACCTTAGAATGATACTGACGAGACTAACTTGGGACGAACAAAGACAAACTTAAGCCACATTCTAAGGTTTGTCTTAGTTCGTCCCAAGTTAGTCTCTTTCTAAGGACGAACTTTGACAAACCTTAGAATGAGACTAACGAGACTAACTTGGGACAAACAAAGACAAACTTAAGTCTCATTCTAAGGTTTGTCTAAGTTCGTACCAAGTTAGTCTCTTTCTAAGGACGAACTTATACAAACCTTAGAATGAGACTAACGAGACAAACTTGGGACGAACAAAGACAAACTTAAGTCTCATTCTAAGGTTTGTCTATATTCGTCCCAAGTTAGTCTCTTTCTAAGGACGAACTTAGACAAACCTTAGAATGAGACTAACGAGACAAACTTTGGACGAACAAAGAAAACCGTTAGTCTCATTCTAAGGTTTGTCTTTGTTCGTCCCTAGTTTGTCTCTTTCTAAGGACGAACTTAGACAAACCTTAGAATGTAACTAACGAGACCAACTTGGGACGAACAAAGACAAACGTAAGTCCTATTCTAAGGTTTGTCTTAGTTCGTCCCAAGTTAGTCTCTTTCTAAGGATGAACTTAGACAAACCTTAGAATGAGACTAACGAGACAAACTTGGGACGAAGAAAGTCAAACGTTAGTCTCATTCTAAGGTTTGTCTTAGTTCGTCCCAAGTTAGTCTCTTTCTAAGGATGAATTTAGACAAACCTTAGAATGAGACTAACGAGACTAACTTGGGACGAACAAAGACAAACTTTAGTCTCATTCTAAGGTTTGTCTAAGTTCGTCCCAAGTTAGTCTCTTTCTACAGACGAACTTAGACAAACCTTTGAATGAGACTAACGAGACTAACTTGGGACGAACAAAGACAAATGTTAGTCTCATTCTATGGTTTGTCTAAGTTCGTCCCAAGTTAGTCTCTTTCTAAGGACGAACTTAGACAAACCTTAGAATGAGACTAACGAGACAAACTTGGGACGAACAAAGACAAACTTAAGTCTCATTCTAAGGTTTGTCTAAGTTCGTCCCAAGTTAGTCTCTTTCTAAGGACGAACTTAGACAAACCTTAGAATGAGACTGACGAGACTAACTTGGGATGAATAAAGACAAACTTAAGTCACATTCTAAGGTTTGTCTTAGTTCGTCCCAAGTTAGTCTCTTTCTAAGGACTTACTTAGACAAACCTTAGAATGAGACTTACGAGACTAACTTGGGACGAAGAAAGTCAAACGTTACTCTCATTCTACGGTTTTTCTAAGTTCGTCCCAAGTTAGTCTCTTTCTGAGGACGAATTTAGACAAACCTTAGAATGAGACTAACGAGACTAACTTTGAACGAACAAAGAAAAACGTTAGTCTCATTCTAAGGTTTATCTTAGTTCGTCCCAAGTTAGTCTCTTTCTAAGGACGAACTTAGACAAACCTTAGAATGAGACTAACGAGACTAACTTGGGAGGAACAAAGACAAATGTTAGTCTCATTCTAAGGTTTGTCTAAGTTCGTCCCAAGTTAGTCTCTTTCTAAGGACGAACTTTGACAAACCTTAGAATGAGACTAACGAGACTAACTTGGGACGAACAGAGTCAATCGTTAGTCTCCTTCTAAGGTTTGTCTAAGTTCGTCCCAAGTTAGTCTCTTTCTGAGGACGAATTTAGACAAACCTTAGAATGAGACTAACGAGACTAACTTGGGACGAACAAAGACAAATGTTAGTCTCATTCTAAGGTTTGTCTAAGTTCGTCCCAAGTTAGTCTCTTTCTAAGGACGAACTTAGACAAACCTTAGAATGAGACTAACATTAGAATGAGACTAACGTTTGTCTTTGTTCGTCCCAAGTTAGTCTCGTTAGTCTCATTCTAAGGTTTGTCAAAATTCGTCCTCAGAAAGACACTAACTTGGGACGAACTTAGACAAACCGTAGAATGAGAGTAACGTTTGACTTTCTTCGTCCCAAGTTAGTCTCGTTAGTCTCATTCTAAGGTTTGTCTAAGTTCGTCCTTAGAAAGAGACTAACTTGGGACGAACTTAGACAAACCTTAGAAAGAGACTAACATTTGTCTTTGTTCGTCCCAAGTTAGTCTCATTAGTCTCATTCTAAGGTTTGTCTAAGTAAGTCCTTAGAAAGAGACTAACTTGGGACGAACTAAGACAAACCTTAGAATGTGACTTAAGTTTGTCTTTATTCGTCCCAAGTTAGTCTCGTCAGTCTCATTCTAAGGTTTGTCTTAGTTCGCTTAGAAAGAGACTAACTTGGGACGAACTTAGACAAACCTTAGAATGAGACTTAAGTTTATCTTTGTTCGTCCCAAGTTTGTCTCGTTAGTCTCATTCTAAGGTTTGTCTAAGTTCGTCCTTAGAAAGAGACTAACTTGGGACAAATTTAGACAAACCATAGAATGAGACAAACATTTGTCTTTGTTCGTCCCAAGTTAGTCTCGTTAGTCTCATTCTAAGGTTTGTCTAAGTTCGTCTGTAGAAAGAGACTAACTTGGGACGAACTTAGACAAACCTTAGAATGAGACTAAAGTTTGTCTTTGTTCGTCCCAAGTTAGTCTCGTTAGTCTCATTCTAAGGTTTGTCTAAATTCGTCCTTAGAAAGAGACTAACTTCGGACGAACTAAGGCAAACCTTAGAATGAGACTAACATTTGACTTTGTTCGTCCCAAGTTAGTCTCGTTAGTCTCATTCTAAGGTTTGTCTAAGTTCGCCCTTAGAAAGAGACTAACTTGAAACGAACTAAGACAAACCTTACAATAGGACTTACGTTTGTCTTTGTTCGTCCCAAGTTGGTCTCGTTAGTTACATTCTAAGGTTTGTCTAAGTTCGTCCTTAGAAAGAGACAAACTAGGGACGAACAAAGACAACCCTTAGAATGAGACTAACGGTTTTCTTTGTTCGTCCAAAGTTTGTCTCGTTAGTCTCATTCTAAGGTTTGTCTAAGTTCGTCCTTAGAAAGAGACTAACTTGGGACGAACTTAGACAAACCTTAGAATGAGACTTAAGTTTGTCTTTGTTCGTCCCAAGTTTGTCTCGTTAGTCTCATTCTAAGGTTTGTATAAGTTCGTCCTTAGAAAGAGACTAACTTGGTACGAACTTAGACAAACCTTAGAATGAGACTTAAGTTTGTCTTTGTTCGTCCCAAGTTAGTCTCGTTAGTCTCATTCTAAGGTTTGTCAAAGTTTGTCCTTAGAAAGAGACTAACTTGGGACGAACTAAGACAAACCTTAGAATGTGGCTTAAGTTTGTCTTTGTTCATCCCAAGTTAGTCTCGTCAGTCTCATTCTAAGGTTTGTCTAAGTTCGTCATTAGAAAGAGACTAACTTAGGACGAACTTAGACAGACCTTAGAATGAGACTAAAGTTTGTCTTTGTTCGTCCCAAGTTAGTCTCGTTAGTCTCATTCTAAGGTTTGTCAAAATTCATCCTCAGAAAGAGACTAACTTGGGACGAACTTAGACAAACCGTAGAATGAGACTAACGTTTGACTTTCTTCGTCCCAAGTTAGTCTCGTTAGTCTCATTCTAAGGTTTGTCTAAGTTCGTCCTTAGAAAGAGACTAACTTGGGACGAACTTAGACAAACCTTAGAAAGAGACTAACATTTGTCTTTGTTCGTCCCAAGTTAGTCTCGTTAGTCTCATTCTAAGGTTTGTATAAGTAAGTCCTTAGAAAGAGACTAACATGGGACGAACTAAGACAAACCTTATAATGTGACTTAAGTTTGTCTTTATTCGTCCCAAGTTAGTCTCGTCAGTCTCATTCTAAGGTTTGTCAAAGTTCGTCCTTAGAAAGAGACTAACTTGGGACGAACTTAGACAAACCTTAGAATGAGATTTAAGTTTGTCTTTGTTCGTCCCAAGTTTGTCTCGTTAGTCTCATTCTAAGGTTTGTCTAAGTTCGTCCTTAGAAAGAGACTAACTTGGGACGAACTTAGACAAACCATAGAATGAGACTAACATTTGTCTTTGTTCGTCCCAAGTTAGTCTCGTTAGTCTCATTCTAAGGTTTGTCTAAGTTCGTCTATAGAAAGAGACTAACTTGGGACGAACTTAGACAAACCTTAGAATGAGACTAAAATTTGTCTTTGTTCGTCCCAAGTTAGTGTCGTTGGTCTCATTCTAAGGTTTGTCTAAATTCGTCCTTAGAAAGAGACTAACTTGGGACGAACTAAGACAAACCTTAGAATGAGACTAACGTTTGACTTTCTTCGTCCCAAGTTAGTCTCGTTAGTCTAATTCTAAGGTTTGTCTAAGTTCATCCTTAGAAAGAGACTAACTTGGGACGAACTAAGACAAACCTTAGAATGGGACTTAAGTTTATCTTTGTTCGTCCCAAGTTAGTCTCGTTAGTCACATTCTAAGGTTTGTCTAAGTTCATCCTTAGAAAGAGACTAACTTGGGACGAACAAAGACAAACCTTAGAATGAGACTAACATTTGTCTTTGTTCGTCCCAAGTTAGTCTCGTTAGTCTCATTCTAAGGTTTGTCTAAGTTTGTCTATAGAAAGAGACTAACTTGGGACGAACTTAGACAAACCTTAGAATGAGGCTAAAGTTTGTCTTTGTTCGTCCCAAGTTAGTTTCGTTAGTCTCATTCTAAGGTTTGTCTAAATTCGTCCTCAGAAAGAGACTAACTTGGGACGAACTTAGACAAACCTTAGAAGGAGACTAACGATTGACTTTGTTCGTCCCAAGTTAATCTCGTTAGTCTCATTCTAAGGTTTGTCAAAGTTCGTCCTTAGAAAGAGACTAACTTGGGACGAACTTAGACAAACCATAGAATGAGACTTAAGTTTGTCTTTGTTCGTCCCAAGTTTGTCTCGTTAGTCTCAATCTAAGGTTTGTCTAAGTTCGTCCTTAGAAAGAGAGTAACTTGGGACGAACTTAGACAAACCTTAGAATGAGACTTAAGTTTGTCTTTGTTCGTCCCAAGTTAGTCTCGTTAGTCTCATTCTAAGGTTTGTCTAAGTTCGTCCTTAGAAAGAGACTAACTTGGGACGAACTTAGACAAACCTTAGAAAGAGACTAACATTTGTCTTTGTTCCTCCCAAGTTAGTCTCGTTAGTCTCATTCTAAGGTTTGTCTAAGTTCGTCCTTAGAAAGAGACTAACTTGGGACGAACTAAGACAAACCTTAGAATGAGACTAACGTTTTTCTTTGTTCGTTCAAAGTTAGTCTCGTTAGTCTCATTCTAAGGTTTGTCTAAGTTCGTCCTTAGAAAGAGACTAACTTGGGACGAACTTAGACAAATCTTAGAATGGGACTTATGTTTGTCTATGTTCTTCCCAAGTTAGTCTCGTTAGTCTCATTCTAAGGTTTGTCTAAGTTCGTCCTTAAAAGAGACTAACTTGGGACGAACTTAGACAAACCTTAGAATGTGACTTAAATTTGTCTTTGTTCGTCCCAAGTTAGTCTCGTTAGTCTCATTCTTAGGGTTGTCTAAGTTCGTCCTTAGAAAGAGACTAACTTGGGACGAACTAAGACAAACCTTAGAATGGGACTTAAGTTTGTCTTTGTTCGTCCCGAGTTAGTCTCGTTAGTCACATTCTAAGGTTTGTCTAAGTTCGTCCTTAGAAAGAGACTAACTTGGGACGAACTTAGACAAATCTTAGAATGGGACTTATGTTTGTCTATGTTCTTCCCAAGTTAGTCTCGTTAGTCACATTCTAAGGTTTGTCTAAGTTCGTCCTTAGAAAGAGACTAACTTGGGACAAACTTAGACAAACCTTAGAATGAGACTTAAGTTTGTCTTTGTTCGTCCCAAGTTTGTCTCGTTAGTCTAATTCTAAGGTTTGTATAAGTTCGTCCTTAGAAAGAGACTAACTTGGTACGAACTTAGACAAACCTTAGAATGAGACTTAAGTTTGTCTTCGTTCGTCCCAAGTTAGTCTCGTTAGTCTCATTCTAAGGTTTGTCAAAGTTCATCCTTAGAAAGAGACTAACTTGGGACGAACTAAGACAAACCTTAGAATGTGGCTTAAGTTTGTCTTTGTTCGTCCCAAGTTAGTCTCGTCAGTCTCATTCTAAGGTTTGTCTAAGTTCGTCATTAGAAAGAGACTAACTTGGGACGAACTTAGACAAACCTTAGAATGAGACTTAAGTTTGTCTTTGTTCGTCCCAAGTTTGTCTCGTTAGTCTCATTCTAAGGTTTGTCTAAGTTCGTCCTTAGAAAGAGACTAACTTGGTACGAACTTAGACAAACCTTAGAATGAGACTTAAGTTTGTCTTTGTTCGTCCCAAGTTTGTCTCGTTAGTCTCATTCTAAGGTTTGTCTAAGTTCATCCTTAGAAAGAGACTAACTTGGTACGAACTTAGACAAACCTTAGACTGAGACTTAAGTTTGTCTTTGTTCGTCCCAAGTTAGTCTCGTTAGTCTCAATCTAAGGTTTGTCTAAGTTCGTCCTTAGAAAGAGACTAACTTGGGACGAACTAAGACAAACCTTAGAATGTGACTTAAGTTTGTCTTTGTTCGTCCCAAGTTAGTCTCGTCAGTCTCATTCTAAGGTTTGTCTAAGTTCGTCCTTAGAAAGAGACTAACTTGGGACGAACTTAGACAAACCTTAGAATGAGACTTAAGTTTGTCTTTGTTCGTCCCAAGTTTGTCTCGTTAGTCTCATTCTAAGGTTTGTCTAAGTTCGTCCTTAGAAAGAGACTAACTTGGGACGAACTTAGGCAAACCTTAGAATGAGACTAACATTTGTCTTTGTTCATCCCAAGTTAGTCTCGTTAGTCTCATTCTAAGGTTTGTCTAAGTTTGTCTATAGAAAGAGACTAACTTGGGAAGAACTTAGACAAACCTTAGAATGAGGCTAAAGTTTGTCTTTGTTCGTCCCAAGTTAGTTTCGTTAGTCTCATTCTAAGGTTTGTCTAAATTCGTCCTCAGAAAGAGACTAACTTGGGACGAACTTAGACAAACCTTAGAAGGAGACTAACGATTGACTTTGTTCGTCCCAAGTTAATCTCGTTAGTCTCATTCTAAGGTTTGTCAAAGTTCGTCCTTAGAAAGAGACTAACTTGGGACGAACTTAGACAAACCATAGAATGAGACTTAAGTTTGTCTTTGTTCGTCCCAAGTTTGTCTCGTTAGTCTCAATCTAAGGTTTGTCTAAGTTCGTCCTTAGAAAGAGAGTAACTTGGGACGAACTTAGACAAACCTTAGAATGAGACTTAAGTTTGTCTTTGTTCGTCCCAAGTTAGTCTCGTTAGTCTCATTCTAAGGTTTGTCTAAGTTCGTCCTTAGAAAGAGACTAACTTGGGACGAACTTAGACAAACCTTAGAAAGAGACTAACATTTGTCTTTGTTCCTCCCAAGTTAGTCTCGTTAGTCTCATTCTAAGGTTTGTCTAAGTTCGTCCTTAGAAAGAGACTAACTTGGGACGAACTAAGACAAACCTTAGAATGAGACTAACGTTTTTCTTTGTTCGTTCAAAGTTAGTCTCGTTAGTCTCATTCTAAGGTTTGTCTAAGTTCGTCCTTAGAAAGAGACTAACTTGGGACGAACTTAGACAAATCTTAGAATGGGACTTATGTTTGTCTATGTTCGTCCCAAGTTAGTCTCGTTAGTCTCATTCTAAGGTTTGTCTAAGTTCGTCCTTAAAAGAGACTAACTTGGGACGAACTTAGACAAACCTTAGAATGTGACTTAAATTTGTCTTTGTTCGTCCCAAGTTAGTCTCGTTAGTCTCATTCTAAGGGTTGTCTAAGTTCGTCCTTAGAAAGAGACTAACTTGGGACGAACTAAGACAAACCTTAGAATGGGACTTAAGTTTGTCTTTGTTCGTCCCAAGTTAGTCTCGTTAGTCACATTCTAAGGTTTGTCTAAGTTCGTCCTTAGAAAGAGACTAACTTGGGACGAACTTAGACAAACCTTAGAATGGGACTTAAGTTTGTCATTGTTCGTCCCAAGTTAGTCTCGTTAGTCTCATTCTAAGGTTTGTCTAAGTTCGTCCTTAGAAAGAGACTAACTTGGGACGAACTTAGACAAACCTTAGAATGAGACTTAAGTTTGTCTTTGTTCGTCCCAAGTTTGTCTTGTTAGTCTCAATCTAAGGTTTGTCTAAGTTCGTCCTTAGAAAGAGAGTAACTTGGGACGAACTTAGACAAACCTTAGAATGAGACTTAAGTTTGTCTTTGTTCGTCCCAAGTTAGTCTCGTTAGTCTCATTCTAAGGTTTGTCTAAGTTCGTCCTTAGAAAGAGACTAACTTGGGACGAACTTAGACAAACCTTAGAAAGAGACTAACATTTGTCTTTGTTCGTCCCAAGTTAGTCTCGTTAGTCTCATTCTAAGGTTTGTCTAAGTAAGTCCTTAGAAAGAGACTAACTTGGGACGAACTTAGACAAACCTTAGAATGAGACTTAAGTTTGTCTTTGTTCGTCGCAAGTTTGTCTCGTTAGTCTCATTCTAAGGTTTGTCTAAGTTCGTCTGTAGAAAGAGACTAACTTGGGACGAACTTAGACAAACCTTAGAATGAGACTAAAGTTTGTCTTTGTTCGTCCCAAATTAGTCTCGTTAGTCTCATTCTAAGGTTTGTCTAAATTCGTCCTTAGAAAGAGACTAACTTGGGACGAACTATGGCAAACCTTAGAATGAGACTAACGTTTGACTTTCTTCGTCCCAAGTTAGTCTCGTTAGTCTCATTCTAAGGTTTGTCTAAGTTCGTCCTTAGAAAGAGACTAACTTGAAACGAACTAAGACAAACCGTACAATAGGACTTACGTTTGTCTTTGTTCGTCCCAAGTTGGTCTCGTTAGTTACATTCTAAGGTTTGTCTAAGTTCGTCCTTAGAAAGAGACAAACTAGGGACGAACAAAGACAACCCTTAGAATGAGACTAACGGTTTTCTTTGTTTGTCCAAAGTTTGTCTCGTTAGTCTCATTCTAAGGTTTGTCTAAGTTCGTCCTTAGAAAGAGACTAACTTGGGACGAACTTAGACAAACCTTAGAATGAGACTTAAGTTTGTCTTTGTTCGTCCCAAGTTTGTCTCGTTAGTCTAATTCTAAGGTTTGTATAAGTTCGTCCTTAGAAAGAGACTAACTTGGTACGAACTTAGACAAACCTTAGAATGAGACTTAAGTTTGTCTTCGTTCGTCCCAAGTTAGTCTCGTTAGTCTCATTCTAAGGTTCGTCAAAGTTCATCCTTAGAAAGAGACTAACTTGGGACGAACTAAGACAAACCTTAGAATGTGGCTTAAGTTTGTCTTTGTTCGTCCCAAGTTAGTCTCGTCAGTCTCATTCTAAGGTTTGTCTAAGTTCGTCATTAGAAAGAGACTAACTTGGGACGAACTTAGACAAACCTTAGAATGAGACTAAAGTTTGTCTTTGTTCGTCCCAAGTTAGTCTCGTTAGTCTCATTCTAAGGTTTGTCAAAATTCGTCCTCAGAAAGAGACTAACTTGGGACGAACTTAGACAAACAGTAGAATGAGACTAACGTTTGACTTTCTTCATCCCAAGTTAGTCTCGTTAGTCTCATTCTAAGGTTTGTCTAAGTTCGTCCTTAGAAAGAGACTAACTTGGGACGAACTTAGACAAACCTTAGAAAGAGACTAACATTTGTCTTTGTTCGTCCCAAGTTAGTCTCGTTAGTCTCATTCTAAGGTTTGTATAAGTAAGTCCTTAGAAAGAGACTAACATGGGACGAACTAAGACAAACCTTAGAATGTGACTTAAGTTTGTCTTTATTCGTCCCAAGTTAGTCTCGTCAGTCTCATTCTAAGGTTTGTCTAAGTTCGTCCTTAGAAAGAGACTAACTTGGGACGAACTTAGACAAACCTTAGAATGAGACTTAAGTTTGTCTTTGTTCGTCCCAAGTTTGTCTCGTTAGTCTCATTCTAAGGTTTGTCTAAGTTCGTCCTTAGAAAGAGACTAACTTGGGACGAACTTAGACAAACCATAGAATGAGACTAACATTTGTCTTTGTTCGTCCCAAGTTAGTCTCGTTAGTCTCATTCTCAGGTTTGTCTAAGTTCGTCTATAGAAAGTGACTAACTTGGGACGAACTTAGATAAACCTTAGAATGAGACTAAAGTTTGTCTTTGTTCGTCCCAAGTTAGTGTCGTTGGTCTCATTCTAAGGTTTGTCTAAATTCGTCCTTAGAAAGAGACTAACTTGGGACGAACTAAGACAAACCTTAGAATGAGACTAACGTTTGACTTTCTTCGTCCCAAGTTAGTCTCGTTAGTCTCATTCTAAGGTTTGTCTAAGTTCATCCTTAGAAAGAGACTAACTTGGGACGAACTAAGACAAACCTTAGAATGGGACTTAAGTTTGTCTTTGTTCGTCCCAAGTTAGTCTCGTTAGTCACATTCTAAGGTTTGTCTAAGTTCATCCTTAGAAAGAGACTAACTTGGGACGAACAAAGACAAACCTTAGAATGAGACTAACGTTTATCTTTGTTCGTCCAAAGTAAGTCTCGTTAGTCTCATTCTAAGGTTTGTCTAAGTTCCTCCTTAGAAAGAGACTAACTTGGGACGAACTTAGACAAACCTTAGAATGAAACTTAAGTTTGTCTTTGTTCGTCCCAAGTTTGTCTCGTTAGTCTCATTCTAAGGTTTGTCTAAGTTCGTCCTTAGAAAGAGACTAACTTGGTACGAACTTAGACAAACCTTAGACTGAGACTTAAGTTTGTCTTTGTTCATCCCAAGTTAGTCTCGTTAGTCTCATTCTCAGGTTTGTCTAAGTTCGTCCTTAGAAAGAGACTAACTTGGGACGAACTAAGACAAACCTTAGAATGAGACTCACGTTTGACTTTCTTCGTCCCAAGTTAGTCTCGTTAGTCTCATTCTAAGGTTTGTCTAAGTTCATCCTTAGAAAGAGACTAACTTGGGACGAACTAAGACAAACCTTAGAATGGGACTTAAGTTTGTCTTTGTTCGTCCCAAGTTAGTCTCGTTAGTCACATTCTAAGGTTTGTCTAAGTTCATCCTTAGAAAGAGACTAACTTGGGACGAACAAAGACAAACCTTAGAATGAGACTAACGTTTATCTTTGTTCGTCCAAAGTTAGTCTCGTTAGTCTCATTCTAAGGTTTGTCTAAGTTCCTCCTTAGAAAGAGACTAACTTGGGACGAACTTAGACAAACCTTAGAATGAAACTTAAGTTTGTCTTTGTTCGTCCCAAGTTTGTCTCGTTAGTCTCATTCTAAGGTTTGTCTAAGTTCGTCCTTAGAAAGAGACTAACTTGGTACGAACTTAGACAAACCTTAGACTGAGACTTAAGTTTGTCTTTGTTCATCCCAAGTTAGTCTCGTTAGTCTCATTCTCAGGTTTGTCTAAGTTCGTCCTTAGAAAGAGACTAACTTGGGACGAACTAAGACAAACCTTAGAATGAGACTAACGTTTGACTTTCTTCGTCCCAAGTTAGTCTCGTTAGTCTCATTCTAAGGTTTGTCTAAGTTCATCCTTAGAAAGAGACTAACTTGGGACGAACTAAGACAAACCTTAGAATGGGACTTAAGTTTGTCTTTGTTCGTCCCAAGTTAGTCTCGTTAGTCACATTCTAAGGTTTGTCTAAGTTCATCCTTAGAAAGAGACTAACTTGGGACGAACAAAGACAAACCTTAGAATGAGACTAACGTTTATCTTTGTTCGTCCAAAGTAAGTCCCGTTAGTCTCATTCTAAGGTTTGTCTAAGTTCCTCCTTAGAAAGAGACTAACTTGGGACGAACTTAGACAAACCTTAGAATGAAACTTAAGTTTGTCTTTGTTCGTCCCAAGTTTGTCTCGTTAGTCTCATTCTAAGGTTTGTCTAAGTTCGTCCTTAGAAAGAGACTAACTTGGTACGAACTTAGACAAACCTTAGACTGAGACTTAAGTTTGTCTTTGTTCATCCCAAGTTAGTCTCGTTAGTCTCATTCTCAGGTTTGTCTAAGTTCGTCCTTAGAAAGAGACTAACTTGGCACGAACTAAGACAAACCTTAGAATGTGACTTAAGTTTGTCTTTGTTCGTCCCAAGTTAGTCTTGTCAGTCTCATTCTAAGGTTTGTCTAAGTTCGTCCTTAGAAAGAGACTAACTTGGGACGAACTTAGACAAACCTTAGAATGAGACTTAAGTTTGTCTTTGTTCGTCCCAAGTTTGTCTCGTTAGTCTCATTCTAAGGTTTGTCTAAGTTCGTCATTAGAAAGAGACTAACTTGGGACGAACTTAGACAAACCTTAGAATGAGACTAACATTTGTCTTTGTTCGTCCCAAGTTAGTCTCGTTAGTCTCATTCTAAGGTTTGTCTAAGTTCGTCTGTAGAAAGAGACTAACTTGGGACGAACTTAGACAAACCTTAGAATGAGACTTAAGTTTGTCTTTGTTCGTCCCAAGTTTGTCTCGTTAGTCTCATTCTAAGGTTTGTATAAGTTCGTCCTTAGAAAGAGACTAACTTGGTACGAACTTAGACAAACCTTAGAATGAGACTTAAGTTTGTCTTCGTTCGTCCCAAGTTAGTCTCGTTAGTCTCATTCTAAGGTTTGTCAAAGTTCATCCTTAGAAAGAGACTAACTTGGGACGAACTAAGACAAACCTTAGAATGTGGCTTAAGTTTGTCTTTGTTCGTCCCAAGTTAGTCTCGTCAGTCTCATTCTAAGGTTTGTCTAAGTTCGTCATTAGAAAGAGACTAACTTGGGACGAACTTAGACAAACCTTAGAATGAGACTAAAGTTTGTCTTTGTTCGTCCCAAGTTAGTCTCGTTAGTCTCATTCTAAGGTTTGTCAAAATTCGTCCTCAGAAAGAGACTAACTTGGGACGAACTTAGACAAACCGTAGAATGAGACTAACGTTTGACTTTCTTCGTCCCAAGTTAGTCTCGTTAGTCTCATTCTAAGGTTTGTCTAAGTTCGTCCTTAGAAAGAGACTAACTTGGGACGAACTTAGACAAACCTTAGAAAGAGACTAACATTTGTCTTTGTTCGTCCCAAGTTAGTCTCGTTAGTCTCATTCTAAGGTTTGTATAAGTAAGTCCTTAGAAAGAGACTAACATGGGACGAACTAAGACAAACCTTAGAATGTGACTTAAGTTTGTCTTTATTCGTCCCAAGTTAGTCTCGTCAGTCTAATTCTAAGGTTTGTCTAAGTTCGTCCTTAGAAAGAGACTAACTTGGGACGAACTTAGACAAACCTTAGAATGAGACTTAAGTTTGTCTTTGTTCGTCCCAAGTTTGTCTCGTTAGTCTCATTCTAAGGTTTGTCTAAGTTCGTCCTTAGAAAGAGACTAACTTGGGACGAACTTAGACAAACCATAGAATGAGACTAACATTTGTCTTTGTTCGTCCCAAGTTAGTCTCGTTAGTCTCATTCTCAGGTTTGTCTAAGTTCGTCTATAGAAAGAGACTAACTTGGGACGAACTTAGATAAACCTTAGAATGAGACTAAAGTTTGTCTTTGTTCGTCCCAAGTTAGTGTCGTTGGTCTCATTCTAAGGTTTTTCTAAATTCGTCCTTAGAAAGAGACTAACTTGGGACGAACTAAGACAAACCTTAGAATGAGACTAACGTTTGACTTTCTTCGTCCCAAGTTAGTCTCGTTAGTCTCATTCTAAGGTTTGTCTAAGTTCATCCTTAGAAAGAGACTAACTTGGGACGAACTAAGACAAACCTTAGAATGGGACTTAAGTTTGTCTTTGTTCGTCCCAAGTTAGTCTCGTTAGTCACATTCTAAGGTTTGTCTAAGTTCATCCTTAGAAAGAGACTAACTTGGGACGAACAAAGACAAACCTTAGAATGAGACTAACGTTTATCTTTGTTCGTCCAAAGTTAGTCTCGTTAGTCTCATTCTAAGGTTTGTCTAAGTTCCTCCTTAGAAAGAGACAAACTTGGGACGAACTTAGACAAACCTTAGAATGAAACTTAAGTTTGTCTTTGTTCGTCCCAAGTTTGTCTCGTTAGTCTCATTCTAAGGTTTGTCTAAGTTCGTCCTTAGAAAGAGAGTAACTTGGTACGAACTTAGACAAACCTTAGACTGAGACTTAAGTTTGTCTTTGTTCATCCCAAGTTAGTCTCGTTAGTCTCATTCTCAGGTTTGTCTAAGTTCGTCCTTAGAAAGAGACTAACTTGGGACGAACTAAGACAAACCTTAGAATGGGACTTAAGTTTGTCTTTGTTCGTCCCAAGTTAGTCTCGTTAGTCACATTCTAAGGTTTGTCTAAGTTCATCCTTAGAAAGAGACTAACTTGGGACGAACAAAGACAAACCTTAGAATGAGACTAACGTTTATCTTTGTTCGTCCAAAGTTAGTCTCGTTAGTCTCATTCTAAGGTTTGTCTAAGTTCCTCCTTAGAAAGAGACTAACTTGGGACGAACTTAGACAAACCTTAGAATGAAACTTAAGTTTGTCTTTGTTCGTCCCAAGTTTGTCTCGTTAGTCTCATTCTAAGGTTTGTCTAAGTTCGTCCTTAGAAAGAGACTAACTTGGTACGAACTTAGACAAACCTTAGACTGAGACTTAAGTTTGTCTTTGTTCATCCCAAGTTAGTCTCGTTAGTCTCATTCTCAGGTTTGTCTAAGTTCGTCCTTAGAAAGAGACTAACTTGGGACGAACTAAGACAAACCTTAGAATGAGACTAACGTTTGACTTTCTTCGTCCCAAGTTAGTCTCGTTAGTCTCATTCTAAGGTTTGTCTAAGTTCATCCTTAGAAAGAGACTAACTTGGGACGAACAAAGACAAACCTTAGAATGAGACTAACGTTTATCTTTGTTCGTCCAAAGTTAGTCCCGTTAGTCTCATTCTAAGGTTTGTCTAAGTTCCTCCTTAGAAAGAGACTAACTTGGGACGAACTTAGACAAACCTAAGAATGAAACTTAAGTTTGTCTTTGTTCGTCCCAAGTTTGTCTCGTTAGTCTCATTCTAAGGTTTGTCTAAGTTCGTCCTTAGAAAGAGACTAACTTGGTACGAACTTAGACAAACCTTAGACTGAGACTTAAGTTTGTCTTTGTTCATCCCAAGTTAGTCTTGTTAGTCTCATTCTCAGGTTTGTCTAAGTTCGTCCTTAGAAAGAGACTAACTTGGCACGAACTAAGACAAACCTTAGAATGTGACTTAAGTTTGTCTTTGTTCGTCCCCAGTTAGTCTCGTCAGTCTCATTCTAAGGTTTGTCTAAGTTCGTCCTTAGAAAGAGACTAACTTGGGACGAACTTAGACAAACCTTAGAATGAGACTTAAGTTTGTCTTTGTTCGTCCCAAGTTTGTCTCGTTAGTCTCATTCTAAGGTTTGTCTAAGTTCGTCATTAGAAAGAGACTAACTTGGGACGAACTTAGACAAACCTTAGAATGAGACTAACATTTGTCTTTGTTCGTCCCAAGTTAGTCTCGTTAGTCTCATTCCAAGGTTTGTCTAAGTTCGTCTGTAGAAAGAGACTAACTTGGGACGAACTTAGACAAACCTTAGAATGAGACTAAAGTTTGTCTTTGTTCGTCCCAAGTTAGTCTCGTTAGTCTCATTCTAAGGTTTGTCTAAGTTCGTCCTTAGAAAGAGACTAACTTGGGACGAACTTAGACAAATCTTAGAATGGGACTTATGTTTGTCTATGTTCGTCCCAAGTTAGTCTCGTTAGTCTCATTCTAAGGTTTGTCTAAGTTCGTCCTTAAAAGAGACTAACTTGGGACGAACTTAGACAAACCTTAGAATGTGACTTAAATTTGTCTTTGTTCGTCCCAAGTTAGTCTCGTTAGTCTCATTCTAATGTTTGTCTAAGTTCGTCCTTAAAAGAGACTAACTTGGGACGAACTTAGACAAACCTTAGAATGTGACTTAAATTTGTCTTTGTTCGTCCCAAATTAGTCTCGTTAGTCTCATTCTAAGGTTTGTCTAAGTTCGTCCTTAGAAAGAGACTAACTTGGGACGAACTAAGACAAACCTTAGAATGGGACTTAAGTTTGTCTTTGTTGGTCCCAAGTTAGTCTCGTTAGTCTCATTCTAAGGTTTGTCTAAGTTCGTCCTTAGAAAGAGACTAACTTGGGACGAACTTAGACAAACCTTAGAATGAGACTTAAGTTTGTCTTTGTTCGTCCCAAGTTAGTCTCGTTAGTCTCATTCTAAGGTTTGTCGAAATTCGTCCTCAGAAAGAGACTAACTTGGGACGAACTTAGACAAACCGTAGAATGACACTAATGTTTGACTTTCTTCGCCCCAAGTTAGTCTCGTTAGTCTCATTCTAAGGTTTGTCTAAGTTCGTCCTTAGAAAGAGACTAACTTGGGACGAACTTAGACAAACCTTAGAAAGAGACTAACATTTGTCTTTGTTCGTCCCAAGTTAGTCTCGTTAGTCTCATTCTAAGGTTTGTCTAAGTTCGTCCTTAGAAAGAGACTAACTTGGGATGAACTAAGACAAACCTTAGAATGGGATTTAAGTTTGTCTTTGTTCGTCCCAAGTTAGTCTCGTTAGTCTCATTCTAAGGTTTGTCTAAGTTCGTCCTTAGAAAGAGACTAACTTGGGACGAACTAAGACAAACCTTAGAATGGGACTTAAGTTTGTCTTTGTTGGTCCCAAGTTAGTCTCGTTAGTCTCATTCTAAGGTTTGTCTAAGTTCGTCCTTAGAAAGAGACTAACTTGGGACGAACTTAGACAAACCTTAGAATGAGACTTAAGTTTGTCTTTGTTCGTCCCAAGTTTGTCTCGTTAGTCTCAATCTAAGGTTTGTCTAAGTTCGTCCTTAGAAAGAGACTAACTTGGGACGAACTTAGACAAACCTTAGAATGAGACTTAAGTTTGTCTTTGTTCGTCCCAAGTTAGTCTCGTTAGTCTCATTCTAAGGTTTGTCGAAATTCGTCCTCAGAAAGAGACTAACTTGGGACGAACTTAGACAAACCGTAGAATGACACTAATGTTTGACTTTCTTCGCCCCAAGTTAGTCTCGTTAGTCTCATTCTAAGGTTTGTCTAAGTTCGTCCTTAGAAAGAGACTAACTTGGGACGAACTTAGACAAACCTTAGAAAGAGACTAACATTTGTCTTTGTTCGTCCCAAGTTAGTCTCGTTAGTCTCATTCTAAGGTTTGTCTAAGTTCGTCCTTAGAAAGAGACTAACTTGGGATGAACTAAGACAAACCTTAGAATGGGATTTAAGTTTGTCTTTGTTCGTCCCAAGTTAGTCTCGTTAGTCTCATTCTAAGGTTTGTCTAAGTTCGTCCTTAGAAAGAGACTTGGGACGAACTAAAACAAACCTTAGAATGAGACTTAAGTTTGTCTTTGTTCGACCAAAGTTAGTCTCGTTAGTCTCATTCTAAGGTTTGTCTAAGTTCATCCTTAGAAAGAGACTAACTTGGGACGAACTTAGACAAACCTTAGAATGGGACTTAAGTTTGTCATTGTTCGTCCCAAGTTGGTCTCGTTAGTCTCGTTAGTGTCATTCTAAGGTTTGTCTAAGTTCGTCCTTAGAAAGAGACTAACTTGGGACGAACTTAGACAAACCTTAGAATGAGACTTAAGTTTGTCTTTGTTCGTCCCAAGTTTGTCTCGTTAGTCTCATTCTAAGGTTTGTCTAAGTTCGTCCTTAGAAAGAGACTAACTTGGTACGAACTTAGACAAACCTTAGAATGAGACTTAACTTTGTCTTTGTTTATACCAAGTTAGTCTCGTTAGTCTCATTCTAAGGTTTGTCTAAGTTCGTCCTTAGAAAGAGACTAACTTGGGATGAACTAAGACAAACCTTAGAATGGGATTTAAGTTTGTCTTTGTTCGTCCCAAGTTAGTCTCGTTAGTCTCATTCTAAGGTTTGTCTAAGTTCGTCCTTAGAAAGAGACTTGGGACGAACTAAAACAAACCTTAGAATGAGACTAACGTGTTTCTTTGTTCGACCAAAGTTAGTCTCGTTAGTCTCATTCTAAGGTTTGTCTAAGTTCATCCTTAGAAAGAGACTAACTTGGGACGAACTTTGACAAACCTTAGAATGGGACTTAAGTTTGTCATTGTTCGTCCCAAGTTAGTCTCGTTAGTCTCGTTAGTGTCATTCTAAGGTTTGTCTAAGTTCGTCCTTAGAAAGAGACTAACTTGGGACGAACTTAGACAAACCTTAGAATGAGACTTAAGTTTGTCTTTGTTCGTCCCAAGTTTGTCTCGTTAGTCTCATTCTAAGGTTTGTCTAAGTTCGTCCTTAGAAAGAGACTAACTTGGTACGAACTTAGACAAACCTTAGAATGAGACTTAACTTTGTCTTTGTTCATCCCAAGTTAGTCTCGTTAGTCTCATTCTAAGGTTTGTCAAAGTTCGTCCTTAGAAAGAGACTAACTTGGGACGAACTAAGACAAACCTTAGAATGTGACTTAAGTTTGTCTTTGTTCGTCCCAAGTTAGTCTCGTAAGTCTCATTCTAAGGTTTGTCTAAGTTCGTCCTTAGAAAGAGACTAACTTGGGACGAACTTAGACAAACCTTAGAATGAGACAAACATTTGTCTTTGTTCGTCCCAAGTTAGTCTCGTTAGTCTCATTCTAAGGTTTGTCTAAGTTCGTCTGTAGAAAGAGACTAACTTGGGACGAACTTAGACAAACCTTAGAATGAGACTAAAGTTTGACTTTGTTCGTCCCAAGTTAGTCTCGTTAGTCTCATTCTAAGGTTTGTCTAAATTCGTCCTCAAAAAGAGACTAACTTGGGACGAACTTAGACAAACCTTAGAATGAGACTAACGTTTGACTTTCTTCGTCCCAAGTTAGTCTCGTTAGTCTCATTCTAAGGTTTGTCTAAGTTCGTCCTTAGAAAGAGACTAACTTGGGACGAACTTAGACAAACCTTAGAATGAGACTAACATTTGTCTTTGTTCGTCCCAAGTTAGTCTCGTTAGTCTCATTCTAAGGTTTGTCTAAGTTCGTCATTAAAAAGAAACTAACTTGGGACGAACTAAGACAAACCTTAGAATGTGACTTAAGTTTGTCTTTGTTCGTCCCAAGTTAGTCTCGTCAGTCTCATTCTAAGGTTTGTCTAAGTTTGCCTTAGAAAGAGACTAACTTGGGACGAACTTAGACAAACCTTAGAATGAGACTTAAGTTTGTCTTTGTTCGTCTCAAGTTTGTCTCGTTAGTCTCATTCTAAGGTTTGTCTAAGTTCATCCTTAGAAAAAGACTAACTTGGGACGAACTTAGACAAACCTTAGAATGAGACTAATATTTGTCTTTGTTCGTCCCAAGTTAGTCTCGTTAGTCTCATTCTAAGGTTTGCCTAAGTTTGTCTGTAGAAAGAGACTAACTTGGGACGTACTTAGACAAACCTTAGAATGAGACTAAATTTGTCTTTGTTCATCCCAAGTTAGTCTCGTTAGTCTCATTCTAAGGTTTGTCTAAATTCATCCTCAGAAAGAGACTAACTTGGGACGAACTTAGACAAACCTCAGAATGAGACTAACGTTTGACTTTCTTCGTCCCAAGTTAGTCTCGTTAGTCTCATTCTAAGGTTTGTCTAAGTTCGTCCTTAGAAAGATACTAACTTGGGACGAACTAAGACAAACCTTAGAATGGGACTTAAGTTTGTCTTTGTTCGTCCCAAGTTAGTCTCATTAGTCTCATTGTAAGGTTTGTCTAAGTTCGTCATTAAAAAGAAACTAACTTGGGACGAACTAAGACAAACCTTAGAATGTGACTTAAGTTTGTCTTTGTTCGTCCCAAGTTAGTCTCGTCAGTCTCATTCTAAGGTTTGTCTAAGTTTGCCTTAGAAAGAGACTAACTTGGGACGAACTTAGACAAACCTTAGAATGAGACTTAAGTTTGTCTTTGTTCGTCTCAAGTTTGTCTCGTTAGTCTCATTCTAAGGTTTGTCTAAGTTCATCCTTAGAAAAAGACTAACTTGGGACGAACTTAGACAAACCTTAGAATGAGACTAATATTTGTCTTTGTTCGTCCCAAGTTAGTCTCGTTAGTCTCATTCTAAGGTTTGCCTAAGTTTGTCTGTAGAAAGAGACTAACTTGGGACGTACTTAGACAAACCTTAGAATGAGACTAAATTTGTCTTTGTTCATCCCAAGTTAGTCTCGTTAGTCTCATTCTAAGGTTTGTCTAAATTCATCCTCAGAAAGAGACTAACTTGGGACGAACTTAGAAAAACCTCAGAATGAGACTAACGTTTGACTTTCTTCGTCCCAAGTTAGTCTCGTTAGTCTCATTCTAAGGTTTGTCTAAGTTCGTCCTTAGAAAGATACTAACTTGGGACGAACTAAGACAAACCTTAGAATGGGACTTAAGTTTGTCTTTGTTCGTCCCAAGTTAGTCTCATTAGTCTCATTGTAAGGTTTGTCTAAGTTCGTCCTTAGAAAGAGACTAACTTGGGATGAACTGAGACAAACCTTTGAATGAGACTAACGTTTTTCTTTGTTCGTCCAAAGTTAGTCTCGTTAGTCTCATTATAAGGTTTGTCTAAGTTCGTCCTGAGAAAGAGACTAACTTGGGACGAACTAAGACAAACCTTAGAATGTGACTTAAGTTTGTCTTTGTTCGTCCCAAGTTTGTCTCGTTAGTCTCATTCTAAGGTTTGTCTAAGTTCGTCCTTAGAAAGTGACTAACTTGGGATGAACTAAGACAAACCTTAGAATGAGACTTAAGTTTGTCTTTGTTCGTCCCAAGTTTGTCTCGTTAGTCTCATTCTCAGGTTTGTCTAAGTTCGTCCTTCGAAAGAGACTAACTTGGGACGAACTAAGACAAACCTTAGAATGAGACTAACATTTTTCTTTGTTCGTCCAAAGTTAGTCTCGTTAGTCTCATTCTAAGGTTTGTCTAACTTCGTCCTTAGAAAGAGACTAACTTGGGACGAACTTAGACAAACCTTAGAATGGGACTTAAGTTTGTCATTGTTCGTCCCAAGTTAGTCTCGTTAGTCTCATTCTAAGGTTTGTCTAAGTTCGTCCTTAGAAAGAGACTAACTTGGGACGAACTTAGACAAACCTTAGAATGAGACTTAAGTTTGTCTTTGTTCGTCCCAAGTTTGTCTCGTTAGTCTCATTCTAAGGTTTGTCTAAGTTCGTCCTTAGAAAGAGACTAACTTGGTACGAACTTAGACAAACCTTAGACTGAGACTTAAGTTTGTCTTTGTTCGTCCCAAGTTAGTCTCGTTAATCTCATTCTAAGGTTTGTCTAAGTTCGTCCTTAGAAAGAGACTAACTTGGGACGAACTAAGACAAACCTTAGAATGTGACTTATGTTTGTCTTTGTTCGTCACAAGTTAGTCTCGTTAGTCTCATTCTAAGGTTTGTCTAAGTTCGTCCTTAGAAAGAGACTAACTTGGGACAAACTTAGACAAACCTTAGAATGAGACTTAAGTTTGTCTTTGTTCGTCCCAAGTTTGTCTCGTTAGTCTCATTCTGAGGTTTGTCTAAGTTCGTCCTTAGAAAGAGACTAACTTGGTACGAACTTAGACAAACCTTAGACTGAGACTTAAGTTTGTCTTTGTTCGTCCCAAGTTAGTCTCGTTAGTCTCATTCTAAGGTTTGTCTAAGTTCATCCTTAGAAAGATACTAACTTGGGACGAACTAAGACAAACCTTAGAATGGGACTTAAGTTTGTCTTTGTTCGTCCCAAGTTAGTCTCATTAGTCTCATTGTAAGGTTTGTCTAAGTTCGTCCTTAGAAAGAGACTAACTTGGAATGAACTGAGACAAACCTTTGAATGAGACTAACGTTTTTCTTTGTTCGTCCAAAGTTAGTCTCGTTAGTCTCATTATAAGGTTTGTCTAAGTTCGTCCTGAGAAAGAGACTAACTTGGGACGAACTAAGACAAACCTTAGAATGTGACTTAAGTTTGTCTTTGTTTGTCCCAAGTTTGTCTCGTTAGTCTCATTCTAAGGTTTGTCTAAGTTCGTCCTTAGAAAGAGAGTAACTTGGTACAAACTTAGACAAACCTTAGAATGAGACTTAAGTTTGTCTTTGTTCGTCCCAAGTTAGTCTCGTTAGTCTCATTCTAAGGTTTGTCTAAGTTCGTCCTTAGAAAGTGACTAACTTGGGATGAACTAAGACAAACCTTAGAATGAGACTTAAGTTTGTCTTTGTTCGTCCCAAGTTTGTCTCGTTAGTCTCATTCTCAGGTTTGTCTAAGTTCGTCCTTAGAAAGAGACTAACTTGGGACGAACTAAGACAAACCTTAGAATGAAACTTAAGTTTGTCTTTGTTCGTCCCAAGTTTGTCTCGTTAGTCTCATTCTAAGGTTTGTCTAAGTTCGTCCTTAGAAAGAGACTAACTTGGTACGAACTTAGACAAACCTTAGACTGAGACTTAAGTTTGTCTTTGTTCATCCCAAGTTAGTCTCGTTAGTCTCATTCTCAGGTTTGTCTAAGTTCGTCCTTAGAAAGAGACTAACTTGGGACGAACTAAGACAAACCTTAGAATGAGACTAACGTTTGACTTTCTTCGTCCCAAGTTAGTCTCGTTAGTCTCATTCTAAGGTTTGTCTAAGTTCATCCTTAGAAAGAGACTAACTTGGGACGAACTAAGACAAACCTTAGAATGGGACTTAAGTTTGTCTTTGTTCGTCCCAAGTTAGTCTCGTTAGTCACATTCTAAGGTTTGTCTAAGTTCATCCTTAGAAAGAGACTAACTTGGGACGAACAAAGACAAACCTTAGAATGAGACTAACGTTTATCTTTGTTCGTCCAAAGTAAGTCCCGTTAGTCTCATTCTAAGGTTTGTCTAAGTTCCTCCTTAGAAAGAGACTAACTTGGGACGAACTTAGACAAACCTTAGAATGAAACTTAAGTTTGTCTTTGTTCGTCCCAAGTTTGTCTCGTTAGTCTCATTCTAAGGTTTGTCTAAGTTCGTCCTTAGAAAGAGACTAACTTGGTACGAACTTAGACAAACCTTAGACTGAGACTTAAGTTTGTCTTTGTTCATCCCAAGTTAGTCTCGTTAGTCTCATTCTCAGGTTTGTCTAAGTTCGTCCTTAGAAAGAGACTAACTTGGCACGAACTAAGACAAACCTTAGAATGTGACTTAAGTTTGTCTTTGTTCGTCCCAAGTTAGTCTTGTCAGTCTCATTCTAAGGTTTGTCTAAGTTCGTCCTTAGAAAGAGACTAACTTGGGACGAACTTAGACAAACCTTAGAATGAGACTTAAGTTTGTCTTTGTTCGTCCCAAGTTTGTCTCGTTAGTCTCATTCTAAGGTTTGTCAAAGTTCGTCATTAGAAAGAGACTAACTTGGGACGAACTTAGACAAACCTTAGAATGAGACTAACATTTGTCTTTGTTCGTCCCAAGTTAGTCTCGTTAGTCTCATTCTAAGGTTTGTCTAAGTTCGTCTGTAGAAAGAGACTAACTTGGGACGAACTTAGACAAACCTTAGAATGAGACTTAAGTTTGTCTTTGTTCGTCCCAAGTTTGTCTCGTTAGTCTCATTCTAAGGTTTGTATAAGTTCGTCCTTAGAAAGAGACTAACTTGGTACGAACTTAGACAAACCTTAGAATGAGACTTAAGTTTGTCTTCGTTCGTCCCAAGTTAGTCTCGTTAGTCTCATTCTTAGGTTTGTCAAAGTTCATCCTTAGAAAGAGACTAACTTGGGACGAACTAAGACAAACCTTAGAATGTGGCTTAAGTTTGTCTTTGTTCGTCCCAAGTTAGTCTCGTCAGTCTCATTCTAAGGTTTGTCTAAGTTCGTCATTAGAAAGAGACTAACTTGGGACGAACTTAGACAAACCTTAGAATGAGACTAAAGTTTGTCTTTGTTCGTCCCAAGTTAGTCTCGTTAGTCTCATTCTAAGGTTTGTCAAAATTCGTCCTCAGAAAGAGACTAACTTGGGACGAACTTAGACAAACCGTAGAATGAGACTAACGTTTGACTTTCTTCGTCCCAAGTTAGTCTCGTTAGTCTCATTCTAAGGTTTGTCTAAGTTCGTCCTTAGAAAGAGACTAACTTGGGACGAACTTAGACAAACCTTAGAAAGAGACTAACATTTGTCTTTGTTCGTCCCAAGTTAGTCTCGTTAGTCTCATTCTAAGGTTTGTATAAGTAAGTCCTTAGAAAGAGACTAACATGGGACGAACTAAGACAAACCTTAGAATGTGACTTAAGTTTGTCTTTATTCGTCCCAAGTTAGTCTCGTCAGTCTAATTCTAAGGTTTGTCTAAGTTCGTCCTTAGAAAGAGACTAACTTGGGACGAACTTAGACAAACCTTAGAATGAGACTTAAGTTTGTCTTTGTTCGTCCCAAGTTTGTCTCGTTAGTCTCATTCTAAGGTTTGTCTAAGTTCGTCCTTAGAAAGAGACTAACTTGGGACGAACTTAGACAAACCATAGAATGAGACTAACATTTGTCTTTGTTCGTCCCAAGTTAGTCTCGTTAGTCTCATTCTCAGGTTTGTCTAATTTCGTCTATAGAAAGAGACTAACTTGGGACGAACTTAGATAAACCTTAGAATGAGACTAAAGTTTGTCTTTGTTCGTCCCAAGTTAGTGTCGTTGGTCTCATTCTAAGGTTTTTCTAAATTCGTCCTTAGAAAGAGACTAACTTGGGACGAACTAAGACAAACCTTAGAATGAGACTAACGTTTGACTTTCTTCGTCCCAAGTTAGTCTCGTTAGTCTCATTCTAAGGTTTGTCTAAGTTCATCCTTAGAAAGAGACTAACTTGGGACGAACTAAGACAAACCTTAGAATGGGACTTAAGTTTGTCTTTGTTCGTCCCAAGTTAGTCTCGTTAGTCACATTCTAAGGTTTGTCTAAGTTCATCCTTAGAAAGAGACTAACTTGGGACGAACAAAGACAAACCTTAGAATGAGACTAACGTTTATCTTTGTTCGTCCAAAGTTAGTCTCGTTAGTCTCATTCTAAGGTTTGTCTAAGTTCCTCCTTAGAAAGAGACAAACTTGGGACGAACTTAGACAAACCTTAGAATGAAACTTAAGTTTGTCTTTGTTCGTCCCAAGTTTGTCTCGTTAGTCTCATTCTAAGGTTTGTCTAGGTTCGTCCTTAGAAAGAGACTAACTTGGTACGAACTTAGACAAACCTTAGACTGAGACTTAAGTTTGTCTTTGTTCATCCCAAGTTAGTCTCGTTAGTCTCATTCTCAGGTTTGTCTAAGTTCGTCCTTAGAAAGAGACTAACTTGGGACGAACTAAGACAAACCTTAGAATGGGACTTAAGTTTGTCTTTGTTCGTCCCAAGTTAGTCTCGTTAGTCACATTCTAAGGTTTGTCTAAGTTCATCCTTAGAAAGAGACTAACTTGGGACGAACAAAGACAAACCTTAGAATGAGACTAACGTTTATCTTTGTTCGTCCAAAGTTAGTCTCGTTAGTCTCATTCTAAGGTTTGTCTAAGTTCCTCCTTAGAAAGAGACTAACTTGGGACGAACTTAGACAAACCTTAGAATGAAACTTAAGTTTGTCTTTGTTCGTCCCAAGTTTGTCTCGTTAGTCTCATTCTAAGGTTTGTCTAAGTTCGTCCTTAGAAAGAGACTAACTTGGTACGAACTTAGACAAACCTTAGACTGAGACTTAAGTTTGTCTTTGTTCATCCCAAGTTAGTCTCGTTAGTCTCATTCTCAGGTTTGTCTAAGTTCGTCCTTAGAAAGAGACTAACTTGGGACGAACTAAGACAAACCTTAGAATGAGACTAACGTTTGACTTTCTTCGTCCCAAGTTAGTCTCGTTAGTCTCATTCTAAGGTTTGTCTAAGTTCATCCTTAGAAAGAGACTAACTTGGGACGAACAAAGACAAACCTTAGAATGAGACTAACGTTTATCTTTGTTCGTCCAAAGTTAGTCCCGTTAGTCTCATTCTAAGGTTTGTCTAAGTTCCTCCTTAGAAAGAGACTAACTTGGGACGAACTTAGACAAACCTAAGAATGAAACTTAAGTTTGTCTTTGTTCGTCCCAAGTTTGTCTCGTTAGTCTCATTCTAAGGTTTGTCTAAGTTCGTCCTTAGAAAGAGACTAACTTGGTACGAACTTAGACAAACCTTAGACTGAGACTTAAGTTTGTCTTTGTTCATCCCAAGTTAGTCTCGTTAGTCTCATTCTCAGGTTTGTCTAAGTTCGTCCTTAGAAAGAGACTAACTTGGCACGAACTAAGACAAACCTTAGAATGTGACTTAAGTTTGTCTTTGTTCGTCCCCAGTTAGTCTCGTCAGTCTCATTCTAAGGTTTGTCTAAGTTCGTCCTTAGAAAGAGACTAACTTGGGACGAACTTAGACAAACCTTAGAATGAGACTTAAGTTTGTCTTTGTTCGTCCCAAGTTTGTCTCGTTAGTCTCATTCTAAGGTTTGTCTAAGTTCGTCATTAGAAAGAGACTAACTTGAGACGAACTTAGACAAACCTTAGAATGAGACTAACATTTGTCTTTGTTCGTCCCAAGTTAGTCTCGTTAGTCTCATTCTAAGGTTTGTCTAAGTTCGTCTGTAGAAAGAGACTAACTTGGGACGAACTTAGACAAACCTTAGAATGAGACTAAAGTTTGTCTTTGTTCGTCCCAAGTTAGTCTCGTTAGTCTCATTCTAAGGTTTGTCTAAGTTCGTCCTTAGAAAGAGACTAACTTGGGACGAACTTAGACAAATCTTAGAATGGGACTTATGTTTGTCTATGTTCGTCCCAAGTTAGTCTCGTTAGTCTCATTCTAAGGTTTGTCTAAGTTCGTCCTTAAAAGAGACTAACTTGGGACGAACTTAGACAAACCTTAGAATGTGACTTAAATTTGTCTTTGTTCGTCCCAAGTTAGTCTCGTTAGTCTCATTCTAATGTTTGTCTAAGTTCGTCCTTAAAAGAGACTAACTTGGGACGAACTTAGACAAACCTTAGAATGTGACTTAAATTTGTCTTTGTTCGTCCCAAATTAGTCTCGTTAGTCTCATTCTAAGGTTTGTCTAAGTTCGTCCTTAGAAAGAGACTAACTTGGGACGAACTAAGACAAACCTTAGAATGGGACTTAAGTTTGTCTTTGTTGGTCCCAAGTTAGTCTCGTTAGTCTCATTCTAAGGTTTGTCTAAGTTCGTCCTTAGAAAGAGACTAACTTGGGACGAACTTAGACAAACCTTAGAATGAGACTTAAGTTTGTCTTTGTTCGTCCCAAGTTAGTCTCGTTAGTCTCATTCTAAGGTTTGTCGAAATTCGTCCTCAGAAAGAGACTAACTTGGGACGAACTTAGACAAACCGTAGAATGACACTAATGTTTGACTTTCTTCGCCCCAAGTTAGTCTCGTTAGTCTCATTCTAAGGTTTGTCTAAGTTCGTCCTTAGAAAGAGACTAACTTGGGACGAACTTAGACAAACCTTAGAAAGAGACTAACATTTGTCTTTGTTCGTCCCAAGTTAGTCTCGTTAGTCTCATTCTAAGGTTTGTCTAAGTTCGTCCTTAGAAAGAGACTAACTTGGGATGAACTAAGACAAACCTTAGAATGGGATTTAAGTTTGTCTTTGTTCGTCCCAAGTTAGTCTCGTTAGTCTCATTCTAAGGTTTGTCTAAGTTCGTCCTTAGAAAGAGACTAACTTGGGACGAACTAAGACAAACCTTAGAATGGGACTTAAGTTTGTCTTTGTTGGTCCCAAGTTAGTCTCGTTAGTCTCATTCTAAGGTTTGTCTAAGTTCGTCCTTAGAAAGAGACTAACTTGGGACGAACTTAGACAAACCTTAGAATGAGACTTAAGTTTGTCTTTGTTCGTCCCAAGTTTGTCTCGTTAGTCTCAATCTAAGGTTTGTCTAAGTTCGTCCTTAGAAAGAGACTAACTTGGGACGAACTTAGACAAACCTTAGAATGAGACTTAAGTTTGTCTTTGTTCGTCCCAAGTTAGTCTCGTTAGTCTCATTCTAAGGTTTGTCGAAATTCGTCCTCAGAAAGAGACTAACTTGGGACGAACTTAGACAAACCGTAGAATGACACTAATGTTTGACTTTCTTCGCCCCAAGTTAGTCTCGTTAGTCTCATTCTAAGGTTTGTCTAAGTTCGTCCTTAGAAAGAGACTAACTTGGGACGAACTTAGACAAACCTTAGAAAGAGACTAACATTTGTCTTTGTTCGTCCCAAGTTAGTCTCGTTAGTCTCATTCTAAGGTTTGTCTAAGTTCGTCCTTAGAAAGAGACTAACTTGGGATGAACTAAGACAAACCTTAGAATGGGATTTAAGTTTGTCTTTGTTCGTCCCAAGTTAGTCTCGTTAGTCTCATTCTAAGGTTTGTCTAAGTTCGTCCTTAGAAAGAGACTTGGGACGAACTAAAACAAACCTTAGAATGAGACTTAAGTTTGTCTTTGTTCGACCAAAGTTAGTCTCGTTAGTCTCATTCTAAGGTTTGTCTAAGTTCATCCTTAGAAAGAGACTAACTTGGGACGAACTTAGACAAACCTTAGAATGGGACTTAAGTTTGTCATTGTTCGTCCCAAGTTGGTCTCGTTAGTCTCGTTAGTGTCATTCTAAGGTTTGTCTAAGTTCGTCCTTAGAAAGAGACTAACTTGGGACGAACTTAGACAAACCTTAGAATGAGACTTAAGTTTGTCTTTGTTCGTCCCAAGTTTGTCTCGTTAGTCTCATTCTAAGGTTTGTCTAAGTTCGTCCTTAGAAAGAGACTAACTTGGTACGAACTTAGACAAACCTTAGAATGAGACTTAACTTTGTCTTTGTTTATACCAAGTTAGTCTCGTTAGTCTCATTCTAAGGTTTGTCTAAGTTCGTCCTTAGAAAGAGACTAACTTGGGATGAACTAAGACAAACCTTAGAATGGGATTTAAGTTTGTCTTTGTTCGTCCCAAGTTAGTCTCGTTAGTCTCATTCTAAGGTTTGTCTAAGTTCGTCCTTAGAAAGAGACTTGGGACGAACTAAAACAAACCTTAGAATGAGACTAACGTGTTTCTTTGTTCGACCAAAGTTAGTCTCGTTAGTCTCATTCTAAGGTTTGTCTAAGTTCATCCTTAGAAAGAGACTAACTTGGGACGAACTTTGACAAACCTTAGAATGGGACTTAAGTTTGTCATTGTTCGTCCCAAGTTAGTCTCGTTAGTCTCGTTAGTGTCATTCTAAGGTTTGTCTAAGTTCGTCCTTAGAAAGAGACTAACTTGGGACGAACTTAGACAAACCTTAGAATGAGACTTAAGTTTGTCTTTGTTCGTCCCAAGTTTGTCTCGTTAGTCTCATTCTAAGGTTTGTCTAAGTTCGTCCTTAGAAAGAGACTAACTTGGTACGAACTTAGACAAACCTTAGAATGAGACTTAACTTTGTCTTTGTTCATCCCAAGTTAGTCTCGTTAGTCTCATTCTAAGGTTTGTCAAAGTTCGTCCTTAGAAAGAGACTAACTTGGGACGAACTAAGACAAACCTTAGAATGTGACTTAAGTTTGTCTTTGTTCGTCCCAAGTTAGTCTCGTAAGTCTCATTCTAAGGTTTGTCTAAGTTCGTCCTTAGAAAGAGACTAACTTGGGACGAACTTAGACAAACCTTAGAATGAGACAAACATTTGTCTTTGTTCGTCCCAAGTTAGTCTCGTTAGTCTCATTCTAAGGTTTGTCTAAGTTCGTCTGTAGAAAGAGACTAACTTGGGACGAACTTAGACAAACCTTAGAATGAGACTAAAGTTTGACTTTGTTCGTCCCAAGTTAGTCTCGTTAGTCTCATTCTAAGGTTTGTCTAAATTCGTCCTCAAAAAGAGACTAACTTGGGACGAACTTAGACAAACCTTAGAATGAGACTAACGTTTGACTTTCTTCGTCCCAAGTTAGTCTCGTTAGTCTCATTCTAAGGTTTGTCTAAGTTCGTCCTTAGAAAGAGACTAACTTGGGACGAACTTAGACAAACCTTAGAATGAGACTAACATTTGTCTTTGTTCGTCCCAAGTTAGTCTCGTTAGTCTCATTCTAAGGTTTGTCTAAGTTCGTCATTAAAAAGAAACTAACTTGGGACGAACTAAGACAAACCTTAGAATGTGACTTAAGTTTGTCTTTGTTCGTCCCAAGTTAGTCTCGTCAGTCTCATTCTAAGGTTTGTCTAAGTTTGCCTTAGAAAGAGACTAACTTGGGACGAACTTAGACAAACCTTAGAATGAGACTTAAGTTTGTCTTTGTTCGTCTCAAGTTTGTCTCGTTAGTCTCATTCTAAGGTTTGTCTAAGTTCATCCTTAGAAAAAGACTAACTTGGGACGAACTTAGACAAACCTTAGAATGAGACTAATATTTGTCTTTGTTCGTCCCAAGTTAGTCTCGTTAGTCTCATTCTAAGGTTTGCCTAAGTTTGTCTGTAGAAAGAGACTAACTTGGGACGTACTTAGACAAACCTTAGAATGAGACTAAATTTGTCTTTGTTCATCCCAAGTTAGTCTCGTTAGTCTCATTCTAAGGTTTGTCTAAATTCATCCTCAGAAAGAGACTAACTTGGGACGAACTTAGACAAACCTCAGAATGAGACTAACGTTTGACTTTCTTCGTCCCAAGTTAGTCTCGTTAGTCTCATTCTAAGGTTTGTCTAAGTTCGTCCTTAGAAAGATACTAACTTGGGACGAACTAAGACAAACCTTAGAATGGGACTTAAGTTTGTCTTTGTTCGTCCCAAGTTAGTCTCATTAGTCTCATTGTAAGGTTTGTCTAAGTTCGTCATTAAAAAGAAACTAACTTGGGACGAACTAAGACAAACCTTAGAATGTGACTTAAGTTTGTCTTTGTTCGTCCCAAGTTAGTCTCGTCAGTCTCATTCTAAGGTTTGTCTAAGTTTGCCTTAGAAAGAGACTAACTTGGGACGAACTTAGACAAACCTTAGAATGAGACTTAAGTTTGTCTTTGTTCGTCTCAAGTTTGTCTCGTTAGTCTCATTCAAAGGTTTGTCTAAGTTCATCCTTAGAAAAAGACTAACTTGGGACGAACTTAGACAAACCTTAGAATGAGACTAATATTTGTCTTTGTTCGTCCCAAGTTAGTCTCGTTAGTCTCATTCTAAGGTTTGCCTAAGTTTGTCTGTAGAAAGAGACTAACTTGGGACGTACTTAGACAAACCTTAGAATGAGACTAAATTTGTCTTTGTTCATCCCAAGTTAGTCTCGTTAGTCTCATTCTAAGGTTTGTCTAAATTCATCCTCAGAAAGAGACTAACTTGGGACGAACTTAGACAAACCTCAGAATGAGACTAACGTTTGACTTTCTTCGTCCCAAGTTAGTCTCGTTAGTCTCATTCTAAGGTTTGTCTAAGTTCGTCCTTAGAAAGATACTAACTTGGGACGAACTAAGACAAACCTTAGAATGGGACTTAAGTTTGTCTTTGTTCGTCCCAAGTTAGTCTCATTAGTCTCATTGTAAGGTTTGTCTAAGTTCGTCCTTAGAAAGAGACTAACTTGGGATGAACTGAGACAAACCTTTGAATGAGACTAACGTTTTTCTTTGTTCGTCCAAAGTTAGTCTCGTTAGTCTCATTATAAGGTTTGTCTAAGTTCGTCCTGAGAAAGAGACTAACTTGGGACGAACTAAGACAAACCTTAGAATGTGACTTAAGTTTGTCTTTGTTCGTCCCAAGTTTGTCTCGTTAGTCTCATTCTAAGGTTTGTCTAAGTTCGTCCTTAGAAAGTGACTAACTTGGGATGAACTAAGACAAACCTTAGAATGAGACTTAAGTTTGTCTTTGTTCGTCCCAAGTTTGTCTCGTTAGTCTCATTCTCAGGTTTGTCTAAGTTCGTCCTTCGAAAGAGACTAACTTGGGACGAACTAAGACAAACCTTAGAATGAGACTAACGTTTTTCTTTGTTCGTCCAAAGTTAGTCTCGTTAGTCTCATTCTAAGGTTTGTCTAACTTCGTCCTTAGAAAGAGACTAACTTGGGACGAACTTAGACAAACCTTAGAATGGGACTTAAGTTTGTCATTGTTCGTCCCAAGTTAGTCTCGTTAGTCTCATTCTAAGGTTTGTCTAAGTTCGTCCTTAGAAAGAGACTAACTTGGGACGAACTTAGACAAACCTTAGAATGAGACTTAAGTTTGTCTTTGTTCGTCCCAAGTTTGTCTCGTTAGTCTCATTCTAAGGTTTGTCTAAGTTCGTCCTTAGAAAGAGACTAACTTGGTACGAACTTAGACAAACCTTAGACTGAGACTTAAGTTTGTCTTTGTTCGTCCCAAGTTAGTCTCGTTAATCTCATTCTAAGGTTTGTCTAAGTTCGTCCTTAGAAAGAGACTAACTTGGGACGAACTAAGACAAACCTTAGAATGTGACTTATGTTTGTCTTTGTTCGTCACAAGTTAGTCTCGTTAGTCTCATTCTAAGGTTTGTCTAAGTTCGTCCTTAGAAAGAGACTAACTTGGGACGAACTTAGACAAACCTTAGAATGAGACTTAAGTTTGTCTTTGTTCGTCCCAAGTTTGTCTCGTTAGTCTCATTCTGAGGTTTGTCTAAGTTCGTCCTTAGAAAGAGACTAACTTGGTACGAACTTAGACAAACCTTAGACTGAGACTTAAGTTTGTCTTTGTTCGTCCCAAGTTAGTCTCGTTAGTCTCATTCTAAGGTTTGTCTAAGTTCGTCCTGAGAAAGAGACTAACTTGGGACGAACTAAGACAAACCTTAGAATGTGACTTAAGTTTGTCTTTGTTCGTCCCAAGTTAGTCTCGTTAGTCTCATTCTAAGGTTTGTCTAAGTTCGTCCTTAGAAAGAGACTAACTTGGGACGAACTTAGACAAACCTTAGAATGAGACTTAAGTTTGTCTTTGTTCGTCCCAAGTTTGTCTCGTAAGTCTCATTCTAAGGTTTGTCTAAGTTCGTCCTTAGAAAGAGGCTAACTTGGGACGAACTTAGACAAACCTTAGAATGAGACTAACGTTTGACTTTCTTCGTCCCAAGTTAGTCTCGTTAGTCTCATTCTAAGGTTTGTCTAAGTTCGTCCTTAGAAAGAGACTAACTTGGGACGAACTTAGACAAACCTTAGAATGAGACTAACATTTGTCTTTGTTCGTCCCAAGTTAGTCTCGTTAGTCTCATTCTAAGGTTTGTCTAAGTTCGTCCTTAGAAAGAGACTAACTTGGGACGAACTAAGACAAACCGTAGAATGAGACTAACGTTTTTCTTTGTTCGTCCAAAGTTAGTCTCGTTAGTCTCATTCTAAGGTTTCTCTAAGTTCGTCCTTAGAAAGAGACTAACTTGGGACGAACTTAGACAAATCTTAGAATGGGACTTATGTTTGTCTTTGTTCGTCCCAAGTTAGTCTCGTTAGTCTCATTCTAAGGTTTGTCTAAGTTCGTCCTTAGAAAGAGACTAACTTGGGACGAACTTAGACAAACCTTAGAATGTGACTTAAATTTGTCTTTGTTCGTCCCAAGTTAGTCTCGTTAGTCTCATTCTAAGGTTTGTCTAAGTTCGTCCATAGAAAGAGACTAACTTGGGACGAACTAAGACAAACCTTAGAATGGGATTTAAGTTTGTCTTTGTTCGTCCCAAGTTAGTCTCGTTAGTCTCATTCTAAGGTTTGTCTAAGTTCGTCCTTAGAAAGAGACTTGGGACGAACTAAAACAAACCTTAGAATGAGACTAACGTTTTTCTTTGTTCGACCAAGGTTAGTCTCGTTAGTCTCATTCTAAGGTTTGTCTAAGTTCATCCTTAGAAAGAGACTAACTTGGGACGAACTTAGACAAACCTTAGAATGAGACTTAAGTTTGTCATTGTTCGTCCCAAGTTAGTCTCGTTAGTCTCGTTAGTGTCATTCTAAGGTTTGTCTAAGTTCGTCCTTAGAAAGAGACTAACTTGGGACGAACTTAGACAAACCTTAGAATGAGACTTAAGTTTGTCTTTGTTCGTCCCAAGTTTGTCTCGTTAGTCTCATTCTAAGGTTTGTCTAAGTTCATCCTTAGAAAGAGACTAACTTGGTACGAACTTAGACAAACCTTAGAATGAGACTTAACTTTGTCTTTGTTCATCCCAAGTTAGTCTCGTTAGTCTCATTCTAAGGTTTGTCTAAGTTCGTCCTTAGAAAGAGACTAACTTGGGACGAACTAAGACAAACCTTAGAATGTGACTTAAGTTTGTCTTTGTTCGTCCCAAGTTAGTCTCGTCAGTCTCATTCTAAGGTTTGTCTAAGTTTGTCCTTAGAAAGAGACTAACTTGGGACGAACTTAGACAAACCTTAGAAAGAGACTAACATTTGTCTTTGTTCGTCCCAAGTTAGTCTCGTTAGTCTCATTCTAAGGTTTGTCTAAGTTCGTCATTAAAAAGAAACTAACTTGGGACGTACTAAGACAAACCTTAGAATGTGACTTAAGTTTGTCTTTGTTCGTCCCAAGTTAGTCTCGTCAGTCTCATTCTAAGGTTTGTCTAAGTTTGCCTTAGAAAGAGACTAACTTGGGACGAACTTAGACAAACCTTAGAATGAGACTTAAGTTTGTCTTTGTTCGTCTCAAGTTTGTCTCGTTAGTCTCATTCTAAGGTTTGTCTAAGTTCATCCTTAGGAAGAGACTAACTTGGGACGAACTTAGACAAACCTTAGAATGAGACTAATGTTTGTCTTTGTTCGTCCCAAGTTAGTCTCGTTAGTCTCATTCTAAGGTTTGCCTAAGTTTGTCTGTAGAAAGAGACTAACTTGGGACGTACTTAGACAAACCTTAGAATGAGACTAAATTTGTCTTTGTTCGTCCCAAGTTAGTCTCGTTAGTCTCATTCTAAGGTTTGTCTAAATTCGTCCTCAGAAAGAGACTAACTTGGGACGAACTTAGACAAACCTCAGAATGAGACTAACGTTTGACTTTCTTCGTCCCAAGTTAGTCTCGTTAGTCTTATTCTAAGGTTTGTCTAAGTTCGTCCTTAGAAAGATACTAACTTGGGACGAACTAAGACAAACCTTAGAATGGGACTTAAGTTTGTCTTTGTTCGTCCCAAGTTAGTCTCATTAGTCTCATTGTAAGGTTTGTCTAAGTTCGTCCTTAGAAAGAGACTAACTTGGAATGAACTGAGACAAACCTTTGAATGAGACTAACGTTTTTCTTTGTTCGTCCAAAGTTAGTCTCGTTAGTCTCATTATAAGGTTTGTCTAAGTTCGTCCTGAGAAAGAGACTAACTTGGGACGAACTAAGACAAACCTTAGAATGTGACTTAAGTTTGTCTTTGTTTGTCCCAAGTTTGTCTCGTTAGTCTCATTCTAAGGTTTGTCTAAGTTCGTCCTTAGAAAGAGACTAACTTGGTACAAACTTAGACAAACCTTAGAATGAGACTTAAGTTTGTCTTTGTTCGTCCCAAGTTAGTCTCGTTAGTCTCATTCTAAGGTTTGTCTAAGTTCGTCCTTAGAAAGTGACTAACTTGGGATGAACTAAGACAAACCTTAGAATGAGACTTAAGTTTGTCTTTGTTCGTCCCAAGTTTGTCTCGTTAGTCTCATTCTCAGGTTTGTCTAAGTTCGTCCTTAGAAAGAGACTAACTTGGGACGAACTAAGACAAACCTTAGAATGAGACTAAAGTTTTTCTTTGTTCGTCCAAAGTTAGTCTCGTTAGTCTCATTCTAAGGTTTGTCTAAGTTCGTCCTTAGAAAGAGACTAACTTGGGACGAACTTAGACAAACCTTAGAATGGGACTTAAGTTTGTCTTTGTTCGTCCCAAGTTAGTCTCGTCAGTCTCATTCTAAGGTTTGTCTATGTTCGTCCTTAGAAAGAGACTAACTTGGGATGAACTTAGACAAACCTTAGAATGAGACTAACATTTGTCTTTGTTCGTCCCAAGTTAGTCTCGTTAGTCTCATTCTAAGGTTTGCCTAAGTTCGTCTATAGAAAGAGACTAACTTGGGACGAACTTAGACAAACCTTAGAATGGGACTTAAGTTTGTCATTGTTCGTCCCAAGTTAGTCTCGTTAGTCTCATTCTAAGGTTTGTCTAAGTTTGTCCTCGGAAAGAGACTAACTTGGGACGAACTTAGACAAACCTTAGAATGAGACTTAAGTTTGTCTTTGTTCGTCCCAAGTTAGTCTCGTTAGTCTCATTCTAAGGTTTGTCTAAGTTCGTCCTTAGAAAGAGACTAACTTGGGACGAACTAAGACAAACCTTAGAATGGGACTTAAGTTTGTCTTTGTTCGTCCCAAGTTAGTCTCGTTAGTCTCATTCTAAGGTTTGTCTAAGTTTGTCCTTAGAAAGAGACTAACTTGGGACGAACTAAGACAAACCTTAGAATGGGACTTAAGTTTGTCTTTGTTCGTCCCAAGTTAGTCTCGTCAGTCTCATTCTAAGGTTTGTCTATGTTCGTCCTTAGAAAGAGACTAACTTGGGATGTACTTAGACAAACCTTAGAATGAGACTAACATTTGTCTTTGTTCGTCCCAAGTTAGTCTCGTTAGTCTCATTCTAAGGTTTGCCTAAGTTTGTCTGTAGAAAGAGACTAACTTGGGACGAACTTAGACAAACCTTAGAATGGGACTTAAGTTTGTCATTGTTCGTCCCAAGTTGGTCTCGTCAGTCTCATTCTAAGGTTTGTCTAAGTTCGTCCTTCGAAAGAGACTAACTTGGGATGAACTTAGACAAACCTTAGAATGAGACTTAAGTTTGTCTTTGTTCGTCTCAAGTTTATCTCGTTAGTCTCATTCTAAGGTTTGTCTAAGTTCATCCTTAGAAAGAGACTAACTTGGGACGAACTTAGACAAACCTTAGAATGAGACTAACATTTGTTTTTGTTCGTCTCAAGTTACTCTCGTTAGTCTCATTCTAAGGTTTGCCTAAGTTCGTCTGTAGAAAGAGATTAACTTGGAACGAACTTAAACAAACCTTAGAATGAGACTAAAGTTTGTCTTTGTTCGTCCCAAGTTAGTCTCGTTAGTCTCATTCTAAGGTTTGTCTAAATTCGTCCTCAGAAAGAGACTAACTTGGGACGAACTTAGACAAACCTTAGAATGAGATTAACGTTTGACTTTCTTCGTCCCAAGTTAGTCTCGTTAGTCTCATTCTAAGGTTTGTCTAAGTTCGTCCTTAGAAAGAGACTAACTTGGGACGAACTAAGACAAACCTTAGAATGGGACTTAAGTTTGTCTTTGTTCGTCCCAAGTTAGTCTCGTTAGTCTCATTCTAAGGTTTGTCTAAGTTCGTCCTTAGAAAGAGACTAACTTGGGATGAACTAAGACAAACCTTAGAATGAGACTTAAGTTTGTCTTTGTTCGTCCCAAGTTTGTCTCGTTAGTCTCATTCTCAGGTTTGTCTAAGTTCGTCCTTAGAAAGAGACTAACTTGGGACGAACTAAGACAAACCTTAGAATGTGACTTAAGTTTATCTTTGTTCGTCCCAAGTTTGTCCCGTTAGTCTCATTCTAAGGTTTGTCTCAGTTCGTCCTTAGAAAGAGACTAACTTGGTACGAACTTAGACAAACCTTAGAATGAGACTTAAGTTTGTCTTTGTTCGTCCCAAGTTAGTCTCGTTAGTCTCATTCTAAGGTTTGTCTAATTTCGTCCTTAGAAAGTGACTAACTTGGGATGAACTAAGACAAACCTTAGAATGAGACTTAAGTTTGTCTTTGTTCGTCCCAAGTTTGTCTCGTTAGTCTCATTCTCAGGTTTGTCTAAGTTCGTCCTTAGAAAGAGACTAACTTGGGACGAACTAAGACAAACCTTAGAATGAGACTAACATTTGTCTTTGTTCGTCCCAAGTTAGTCTCGTTAGTCTCATTCTAAGGTTTGTCTAAGTTCATCCTTAGAAAGAGACTAACTTGGGACGAACTTAGACAAACCTTAGAATGAGACTAACGTTTGACTTTCTTCGTCCCAAGTTAGTCTCGTTAGTCTCATTCTAAGGTTTGTCTAAGTTCGTCCTTAAAAAGAGACTAACTTGGGACGAACTTAGACAAACCTTAGAATGAGACTAACATTTGTCTTTGTTCGTCCCAAGTTAGTCTCGTTAGTCTCATTCTAAGGTTTGTCTAAGTTCGTCATTAAAAAGAGACTAACTTGGGACGAACTAAGACAAACCTTAGAATGTGACTTACGTTTGTCTTTGTTCGTCCCAAGTTAGTCTCGTCAGTCTCATTCTAAGGTTTGTCCAAGTTCGTCCTTAAAAAGAGACTAACTTGGGATGAACTTAGACAAACCTTAGAATGAGACTTAAGTTTGTCTTTGTTCATCTCAAGTTTGTCTCGATAGTCTCATTCTAAGGTTTGTCTAAGTTCATCCTTAGAAAGAGACTAACTTGGGACGAACTTAGACAAACCTTAGAATGAGACTAACATTTGTCTTTGTTCGTCCCAAGTTAGTCTCGTTAGTCTCATTCTAAGGTTTGCCTAAGTTCGTCTGTAGAAAGAGACTAACTTGGGACGAACTTAAACAAACCTTAGAATGAGACTAAAGTTTGTCTTTGTTCGTCCCAAGTTAGTCTCGTTAGTCTCATTCTAAGGTTTGTCTAAATTCGTCCTCAGAAAGAGACTAACTTGGGGCGAACTTAGACAAACCTTAGAATGAGATTAACGTTTGACTTTCTTCGTCCCAAGTTAGTCTCGTTACTCTCATTCTAAGGTTTGTCTAAGTTCGTCCTTAGAAAGAGACTAACTTGGGACGAAATAAGACAAACCTTAGAATGGGACTTAAGTTTGTCTTTGTTCGTCCCAAGTTAGTCTCGTTAGTCTCATTGTAAGGTTTGTCTAAGTTCGTCCTTAGAAAGAGACTAACTTGGAACGAACTGAGACAAACCTTAGAATGAGAGTAACGTTTTTCTTTGTTCGTCCCAAGTTAGTCTCGTTAGTCTCATTCTAAGGTTTGTCTAAATTCGTCCTCAGAAAGAGACTAACTTGGGACGAACTTAGACAAACCTTAGAATGAGATTAACGTTTGACTTTCTTCGTCCCAAGTTAGTCTCGTTAGTCTCATTCTAAGGTTTATCTAAGTTCGTCCTTAGAAAGAGACTAACTTGGGACGAACTAAGACAAACCTTAGAATGGGACTTAAGTTTGTCTTTGTTCGTCCCAAGTTAGTCTCGTTAGTCTCATTAAAAGGTTTGTCTAAGTTCGTCCTTAGAAAGAGACTAACTTGGGACGAACTGAGACAAACCTTAGAATGAGAGTAACGTTTTTCTTTGTTCGTCCAAAGTTAGTCTCGTTAGTCTCATTATAAGGTTTGTCTAAGTTCGTCCTTAGAAAGAGACTAACTTGGGACGAACTAAGACAAACCTTAGAATGTGACTTAAGTTTGTCTTTGTTCGTCCCAAGTTTGTCTCGTTAGTCTCTTTCTAAGGTTTGTCTAAGTTCGTCCTTAGAAAGTGACTAACTTGGGATGAACTAAGACAAACCTTAGAATGAGACTTAAGTTTGTCTTTGTTCGTCCCAAGTTTGTCTCGTTAGTCTCATTCTCAGGTTTGTCTAAGTTCGTCCTTAGAAAGAGACTAACTTGGGACGAACTAAGACAAACCTTAAAATGAGACTAACGTTTTTCTTTGTTCGTCCAAAGTTAGTCTCGTTAGTCTCATTCTAAGGTTTGTCTAAGTTCATCCTTAGAAAGAGACTAACTTGGGACGAACTTAGACAAACCTTAGAATGGGACTTAAGTTTGTCATTGTTCGTCCCAAGTTAGTCTCGTTAGTCTCATTCTAAGGTTTGTCTAAGTTCGTCCTTAGAAAGAGACTAACTTGGGACGAACTTAGACAAACCTTAGAATGAGACTTAAGTTTGTCTTTGTTCGTCCCAAGTTTGTCTCGTTAGTCTTATTCTAAGATTCGTCTAAGTTCGTCCTTAGAAAGAGACTAACTTGGTATGAACTTAGACAAACCTTAGACGTAGACTTAAGTTTGTTTTTGTTCGTCCCAAGTTAGTCTCGTTAGTCTCATTCTAAGGTTTGTCTAAGTTCGTCCTTAGAAAGAGACTAACTTGGGACGAACTAAGACAAACCTTAGAATGTGACTTAAGTTTGTCTTTGTTCGTCCCAAGTTAGTCTCGTTAGTCTCATTCTAAGGTTTGTCTAAGTTCGTCCTTAGAAAGAGACTAACTTGGGACGAACTTAGACAAACCTTAGAATGAGACTTAAGTTTGTCTTTGTTCGTCCCAAGTTTGTCTCGTTAGTCTCATTCTAAGGTTTATCTAAGTTCGTCCTTAGAAAGAGACTAACTTGGGACGAACTTAGACAAACCTTAGAATGAGACTAACATTTGTCTTTGTTCGTCCCAAGTTAGTCTCGTTAGTCTCATTCTAAGGTTTGTCTAAGTTCGTCTGTAGAAAGAGACTAACTTGGGACGAACTTAGACAAACCTTAGAATGAGACTAACGTTTGACTTTCTTCGTCCCAAGTTAGTCTCGTTAGTCTCATTCTAAGGTTTGTCTAAGTTCGTCCTTAGAAAGAGACTAACTTGGGACGAACTTAGACAAACCTTAGAATGAGACTAACATTTGTCTTTGTTCGTCCCAAGTTAGTCTCGTTAGTCTCATTCTAAGGTTTGTCTAAGTTCGTCCTTAGAAAGAGACTAACTTGGGACAAACTAAGACAAACCTTAGAATGAGACTAACGTTTTTCTTTGTTCGTCCCAAGTTAGTCTCGTTAGTCTCATTCTAAGGTTTGTCTAAGTTCGTCCTTAGAAAGAGACTAACTTGGGACGAACTTAGACAAACCTTAGAATGAGACTTAAGTTTGTCTTTGTTCGTCCCAAGTTTGTCTCGTTAGTCTCATTCTAAGGTTTGTCTAAGTTCGTCCTTAGAAAGAGACTAACTTGGTATGAACTTAGACAAACCTTAGACTGAGACTTAAGTTTGTTTTTGTTCGTCCCAAGTTAGTCTCGTTAGTCTCACTCTAAGGTTTGTCTAAGTTCGTCCTTAGAAAGAGACTAACTTGGGACGAACTAAGACAAACCTTAGAATGTGACTTAAGTTTGTCTTTGTTCGTCCCAAGTTAGTCTCGTTAGTCTCATTCTAAGGTTTGTCTAAGTTCGTCCTTAGAAAGAGACTAACTTGGGACGAACTTAGACAAACCTTAGAATGAGACTTAAGTTTGTCTTTGTTCGTCCCAAGTTTGTATCGTTAGTCTCATTCTAAGGTTTGTCTAAGTTCGTCCTTAGAAAGAGACTAACTTGGGACGAACTTAGACAAACCTTAGAATGAGACTAACATTTGTCTTTGTTCGTCCCAAGTTAGTCTCGTTAGTCTCATTCTAAGGTTTGTCTAAGTTCGTCTGTAGAAAGAGACTAACTTGGGACGAACTTAGACAAACCTTAGAATGAGACTAACGTTTGACTTTCTTCGTCCCAAGTTAGTCTCGTTAGTCTCATTCTAAGGTTTGTCTCAGTTCGTCCTTAGAAAGAGACTAACTTGGGACGAACTTAGACAAACCTTAGAATGAGACTAACATTTGTCTTTGTTCGTCCCAAGTTAGTCACGTTAGTCTCATTCTAAGGTTTCTCTAAATTCGTCCTTAGAAAGAGACTAACTTGGGACGAACTAAGACAAACCTTAGAATGGGACTTAAGTTTGTCTTTGTTCGTCCCAAGTTTGTCCCGTTAGTCTCATTCTAAGGTTTGTCTAAGTTCGTCCTTAGAAAGAGACTAACTTGGGACGACCTTAGACAAACCTTAGAATGAGACTTAAGTTTGTCTTTGTTCGTCCCAAGTTAGTCTCGTTAATCTCATTCTAAGGTTTGTCTAAGTTCGTCCGTAGAAAGAGACTAACTTAGGACGAACTAAGACAAACCTTAGAATGAGACTAACGTTTGTCTTTGTTCGTCCCAAGTTTCTCTCGTTAGTCTCATTCTAAGGTTTGTCTAAGTTCGTCCTTAGAAAGAGACTAACTTGGGACGAACTAAGACAAACCTTAGAATGTGACTTAAGTTTGTCTTTGTTCGTCCCAAGTTAGTCTCGTTAGTCTCATTGTAAGGTTTGTCTAAGTTCGTCCTTAGAAAGAGACTAACTTGGGACGAACCGAGACAAATCTTGGTGCCTTACAGGATATCAACCTCTCGAAAGTATGTAGAGCTGCTAACAATTCAGCTTTTCTCCTTACCTCGCTAGACACCACAATCAGTTCAGATTTTTTTAAGCGTGCCCTCAAAGCGGATCGCCTCGGCCTCCCAGCGCCTTGCCATGCCTGCCCCTTCCATGTTTTAGATGTTTATCGTCTATTGTATGCTTAGAGTTAATCTTAGTCTGTTCGGTGTTTTTAAGGAGTTGGGTGCTATAACCACCTCCTGGCACCTGAGGACATCTTTGTATAGCCCCGGTTCAGGCTGTTTGAACCCCTTATCAATAAAGCTGCTGGCTCCGTCCAGCTTTAATTAAAAAAACTGAGACAAATCTTAGAATGGGACTAACGTTTTTCTTTGTTCGTCCAAAGTTAGTCTCGTTAGTCTCATTCTAAGGTTTGTCTAAGTTCGTCCTTAGAAAGAGACTAACTTGGGACGAACTTAGACAAACCTTAGAATGTGACTTAAGTTTGTCTTTGTTCGTCCCAAGTTTGTCTCGTTAGTCTCATTCTAAGGTTTGTCTAAGTTCGTCCTTAGAAAGAGACTAACTTGGTACCAACTTAGACAAACCTTAGAATGAGACTTAAGTTTGTCTTTGTTCGTCCCAAGTTAGTCTCGTTAGTCTCATTCTAAGGTTTGTCAAAGTTCGTTTTTAGAAAGAGACTAACTTGGGATGAACTAAGACAAACCTTAGAATGAGACTTAAGTTTTTCTTTGTTCGTCCCCAGTTTGTCTCGTTAGTCTCATTCTAAGGTTTGTCTAAGTTCGTCCTTAGAAAGAGACTAACTTGGGACGAACTAAGACAAACCTTAGAATGAGACTAACATTTTTCTTTGTTCATCCAAAGTTAGTCTCGTTAGTCTCATTCTAAGGTTTGTCTAAGTTCGTCCTTAGAAAGAGACTAACTTGGGACGAACTTAGACAAACCTTAGAATGGGACTTAAGTTTGTCATTGTTCATCCCAAGTTAGTCTCGTTAGTCTCATTCTAAGGTTTGTCTAAGTTCGTCCTTAGAAATAGACTAACTTGGGACAAACTTAGACAAACCTTAGAATGAGACTTAAGTTTGTCTTTGTTCGTCCCAAGTTTGTCTCGTTAGTCTCATTCTAAGGTTTGTCTAAGTTCTTCCTTAGAAAGAGACTAACTTGGTACGAACTTAGACAAACCTTAGACTGAGACTTAAGTTTTTCTTTGTTCGTCCCAAGTTAGTCTCGTTAGTCTCATTTTAAGATTTGTCTAAGTTCGTCCTTAGAAAGAGACTAACTTGGGACGAACTAAGACAAACCTTAGAATGTGACTTAAGTTTGTCTTTGTTCGTCCCAAGTTAGTCTCGTTAGTCTCATTCTAAGGTTTGTCTAAGTTCGCCCTTAGAAAGAGACTAACTTGGGACGAACTTAGACAAACCTTAGAATGAGACTTAAGTTTGTCTTTGTTCGTCCCAAGTTTGTCTCGTTAGTCTCATTCTAAGGTTTGTCTAAGTTCGTCCTTAGAAAGAGACTAACTTGGTATGAACTTAGACAAACCTTAGACTGAGACTTAAGTTTGTCTTTGTTCGTCCCAAGTTAGTCTCGTTAGTCTCATTCTAAGGTTTGTCTAAGTTCGTCCTTAGAAAGAGATTAACTTGGGACGAACTAAGACAAACCTTAGAATGTGACTTAAGTTTGTCTTTGTTCGTCCCAAGTTAGTCTCGTTAGTCTCATTCTAAGGTTTGTCTAAGTTCGTCCTTAGAAAGAGACTAACTTGGGACGAACTTAGACAAACCTTAGAATGAGACTTAAGTTTGTCTTTGTTCGTCCCAAGTTTGTCTCGTTAGTCTCATTCTAAGGTTTGTCTAAGTTCGTCCTTAGAAAGAGACTAACTTGGTATGAACTTAGACAAACCTTAGACTGAGACTTAAGTTTGTCTTTGTTCGTCCCAAGTTAGTCTCGTTAGTCACATTCTAAGGTTTGTCTAAGTTCGTCCTTAGAAAGAGACTAACTTGGGACGAACTAAGACAAACTTTAGAATGGGACTTAAGTTTGTCTTTGTTCGTCCCAAGTTAGTCTCGTTAGTCTCATTCTATGGTTTGTCTAAATTCGTCCTCAGAAAGAGACTAACTTGGGATGAACTTAGACAAACCTTAGAATGAGACTAACGTTTGACTTTCTTCATCCCAAGTTTGTCTCGTTAGTCTCATTCTAAGGTTTGTCTAAGTTCGTCCTTAGAAAGAGACTAACTTGGGACGAACTTAGACAAACCTTAGAATGAGACTGACATTTGTCTTTGTTCGTCCCAAGTTAGTCTCGTTAGTCTCATTCTAAGGTTTGTCTAAGTTCGTCCTTAGAAAGAGACTAACTTGGGACGAACTTAGACAAACCTTAGAATGAGACTTAAGTTTGTCTTTGTTCGTCCCAAGTTTGTCTCGTTAGTCTCATTCTAAGGTTTGTCTAAGTTCGTCCTTAGAAAGAGACTAACTTGGTATGAACTTAGACAAACCTTAGACTGAGACTTAAGTTTGTCTTTGTTCGTCCCAAGTTAGTCTCGTTAGTCTCATTCTAAGGTTTGTCTAAGTTTGTCCTTAGAAAGAGACTAACTTGGGACGAACTAAGACAAACCTTAGAATGGGACTTAAGTTTGTCTTTGTTCGTCCCAAGTTAGTCTCGTTAGTCTCATTCTATGGTTTGTCTAAATTCGTCCTCAGAAAGAGACTAACTTGGGATGAACTTAGACAAACCCTAGAATGAGACAAACGTTTGTCTTTGTTTGTCCCAAGTTAGTCTCGTTAGTCTCATTCTAAGGTTTGTCTAAGTTCGTCCTTAGAAAGAGACTAACTTGTGACGAACTAAGACAAACCTTAGAATGAGACTAACGTTTTTCTTTGTTCGTCCAAAGTTAGTCTCGTTAGTCTCATTCTAAGGTTTGTCTAAGTTCATCCTTAGAAATAGACTAACTTGGGACGAACTTAGACAAATCTTAGAATGGGACTTATGTTTGTCTTTGTTCGTCCCAAGTTAGTCTCGTTAGTCTCATTCTAAGGTTTGTCTAAGTTTGTCCTTAGAAAGAGACTAACTTGGGACGAACTTAGTCAAACCTTAGAATGTGACTTAAATTTGTCTTTGTTCGTCCCAAGTTAGTCTCGTTACTCTCATTCAAAGGTTTGTCTAAGTTCGTCCTTAGAAAGAGACTAACTTGGGACGAACTAAGACAAACCTTAGAATGGGACTTAAGTTTGTCTTTGTTCGTCCCAAGTTAGTCTCGTTAGTCTCATTCTAAGGTTTGTCTAAGTTCGTCCTTAGAAAGAGACTAACTTGGGACGAACTAAGACAAACCTTAGAATGAGACTAACGTTTTTCTTTTTTCGTCCAAAATTAGTCTCGTTAGTCTCATTCTAAGGTTTGTCTAAGTTCGTCCTCAGAAATAGACTAACTTGGGACGAACTTAGACAAATCTCAGAATGGGACTTATGTTTGTCTTTGTTCGTCCCAAGTTAGTCTCGTTAGTCTCATTCTAAGGTTTGTCTAAGTTCGTCCTTAGAAAGAGACTAACTTGGGACGAACTTAGTCAAACCTTAGAATGTGACTTAAATTTGTCTTTGTTCGTCCCAAGTTAGTCTCGTTACTCTCATTCAAAGGTTTGTCTAAGTTCGTCCTTAGAAAGGGACTAACTTGGGACGAACTAAGACAAACCTTAGAATGTGACTTAAGTTTGTCTTTGTTCGTGCCAAGTTAGTCTCGTTAGTCTCATTCTAAGGTTTGTCTAAGTTCGTCCTTAGAAAGAGACTAACTTGGGACGAACTAAGACAAACCTTAGAATGTGACTTAAGTTTGTCTTTGTTCGTCCCAAGTTAGTCTCGTCAGTCTCATTCTAAGGTTTGTCTAAGTTCGTCCTTAGAAAGAGACTAACTTGGGACGAACTTAGACAAACCTTAGAATGAGACTAACATTTGTCTTTGTTCGTCCCAAGTTAGTCTCGTTAGTCTCATTCTAAGGTTTGTCTAAGTTCGTCTGTAGAAAGAGACTAACTTGGGACGAACTTAGGCAAACCTTAGAATGAGACTAAAGTTTGTCTTTGTTCGTCTCAAGTTAGTCTCGTTAGTCTCATTCTAAGGTTTGTCTAAATTCGTCCTCAGAAAGAGACTAACTTGGGACGAACTTAGACAAACCTTAGAATGAGACTAACGTTTGACTTTCTTCGTCCCAAGTTAGTCTCGTTAGTCTCATTCTAAGGTATGTCTAAGTTCATCCTTAGAAAGAGACTAACTTGGGACGAACTTAGACAAACCTTAGAATGAGACTAAAATTTGTCTTTGTTCGTCCCAAGTTAGTCTCGTTAGTCTCATTCTAAGGTTTGTCTAAGTTCGTCTTTATTAAGAGACTAACTTGGGACAAACTTAGACAACCCTTAGAATGAGACTAACGTTTGTCTTTGTTTGTCCCAAGTTAGTCTCGTTAGTCTCATTCTAAGGTTTGTCTAAGTTCGTCCTTAGAAAGAGACTAACTTGGGACAAACTTAGACAAACCTTAGAATGAGACTAACGTTTGTCTTTGTTCGTCCCAAGTTAGTCTCGTTAGTCTCATTCTAAGGTTTGTCTAAGTTCGTCCTTAGAAAGAGACTAACTTGGGACGAACTTAGACAAACCTTAGAATGAGACTAACATTTGTCTTTGTTCGTCCAAAGTTAGTCTCGTTCTAAGGTTTGTCTAAGTTCGTCTTTAGAAAGAGACTAACTTGGGACAAACTTAGACAAACCTTAGAATGAGACTAAAGTTTGTCTTTGTTCGTCCCAAGTTAGTCTCGTTAGTCTCATTCTAAGGTTTGTCTAAGTTCGTCCTTAGAAAGAGAATAAATTGGGACGAACTTTGACAAACCTTAGAATGAGACTAACGTTTGACTTTCTTCGTCCCAAGTTAGTCTCGTTAGTCTCATTCTAAGGTTTGTCTAAGTTCGTCCTTAGACAGAGACTAACTTGGGACGAACTTAGACAAACCTTAGAATGAGACTAACATTTGTCTTTGTTCGTCCCAAGTTAGTCTCGTTAGTCTCATTATAAGGTTTTTCTAAGTTTGTCATTAGAAAGAGATTAACTTGGGACAAACTTAGACAAACCTTAGAATGAGACTAACTTGGGACGAACTAAGACAAACCTTAGAATGGGACTTAAGTTTGTCTTTGTTCGTCCCAAGTTAGTCTCGTTAGTCTCATTCTAAGGTTTGTCTATGTTCGTCCTTAGAAAGAGACTAACTTGGGATGAACTAAGACAAACCTTAGAATGAGACTTAAGTTTGTCTTTGTTCGTCCCAAGTTAGTCTCGTTAGTCTCATTCTAAGGTTTGTCTAAGTTCGTCCTTAGACAGAGACTAACTTGGGACGAACTTAGACAAACCTTAGAATGAGACTAACATTTGTCTTTGTTCGTCCCAAGTTAGTCTCGTTAGTCTCATTATAAGGTTTTTCTAAGTTTGTCATTAGAAAGAGATTAACTTGGGACAAACTTAGACAAACCTTAGAATGAGACTAACTTGGGACCAACTTAGACAAACCTTAGAATGAGACTTAAGTTTGTCTTTGTTCGTCCCAAGTTAGTCTCGTTAGTCTCATTCTAAGGTTTGTCAAAGTTCGTTTTTAGAAAGAGACTAACTTGGGATGAACTAAGACAAACCTTAGAATGAGACTTAAGTTTGTCTTTGTTCGTCCCCAGTTTGTCTCGTTAGTCTCATTCTAAGGTTTGTCTAAGTTCGTCCTTAGAAAGAGACTAACTTGGGACGAACTAAGACAAACCTTAGAATGAGACTAACATTTTTCTTTGTTCATCCAAAGTTAGTCTCGTTAGTCTCATTCTAAGGTTTGTCTAAGTTCGTCCTTAGAAAGAGACTAACTTGGGACGAACTTAGACAAACCTTAGAATGGGACTTAAGTTTGTCATTGTTCATCCCAAGTTAGTCTCGTTAGTCTCATTCTAAGGTTTGTCTAAGTTCGTCCTTAGAAATAGACTAACTTGGGACAAACTTAGACAAACCTTAGAATGAGACTTAAGTTTGTCTTTGTTCGTCCCAAGTTTGTCTCGTTAGTCTCATTCTAAGGTTTGTCTAAGTTCTTCCTTAGAAAGAGACTAACTTGGTACGAACTTAGACAAACCTTAGACTGAGACTTAAGTTTTTCTTTGTTCGTCCCAAGTTAGTCTCGTTAGTCTCATTCTAAGATTTGTCTAAGTTCGTCCTTAGAAAGAGACTAACTTGGGACGAACTAAGACAAACCTTAGAATGTGACTTAAGTTTGTCTTTGTTCGTTCCAAGTTAGTCTCGTTAGTCTCATTCTAAGGTTTGTCTAAGTTCGTCCTTAGAAAGAGACTAACTTGGGACGAACTTAGACAAACCTTAGAATGAGACTTAAGTTTGTCTTTGTTCGTCCCAAGTTTGTCTCGTTAGTCTCATTCTAAGGTTTGTCTAAGTTCGTCCTTAGAAAGAGACTAACTTGGTATGAACTTAGACAAACCTTAGACTGAGACTTAAGTTTGTCTTTGTTCGTCCCAAGTTAGTCTCGTTAGTCTCATTCTAAGGTTTGTCTAAGTTCGTCCTTAGAAAGAGACTAACTTGGGACGAACTAAGACAAACCTTAGAATGTGACTTAAGTTTGTCTTTGTTCGTCCCAAGTTAGTCTCGTTAGTCTCATTCTAAGGTTTGTCTAAGTTCGTCCTTAGAAAGAGACTAACTTGGGACGAACTTAGACAAACCTTAGAATGAGACTTAAGTTTGTCTTTGTTCGTCCCAAGTTTGTCTCGTTAGTCTCATTCTAAGGTTTGTCTAAGTTCGTCCTTAGAAAGAGACTAACTTGGTATGAACTTAGACAAACCTTAGACTGAGACTTAAGTTTGTCTTTGTTCGTCCCAAGTTAGTCTCGTTAGTCTCATTCTAAGGTTTGTCTAAGTTCGTCCTTAGAAAGAGACTAACTTGGGACGAACTAAGACAAACCTTAGAATGGGACTTAAGTTTGTCTTTGTTCGTCCCAAGTTAGTCTCGTTAGTCTCATTCTATGGTTTGTCTAAATTCGTCCTCAGAAAGAGACTAACTTGGGATGAACTTAGACAAACCTTAGAATGAGACTAACGTTTGACTTTCTTCGTCCCAAGTTTGTCTCGTTAGTCTCATTCTAAGGTTTGTCTAAGTTCGTCCTTAGAAAGAGACTAACTTGGGACGAACTAAGACAAACCTTAGAATGGGACTTAAGTTTGTCTTTGTTCGTCCCAAGTTAGTCTCGTTAGTCTCATTCTAAGGTTTGTCTAAGTTCGTCCTTAGAAAGAGACTAACTTGGGACGAACTTAGACAAACCTTAGAATGAGACTAACATTTGTCTTTGTTCGTCCCAAGTTAGTCTCGTTAGTCTCATTCTAAGGTTTGTCTAAGTTCGTCCTTAGAAAGAGACTAACTTGTGACGAACTAAGACAAACCTTAGAATGAGACTAACGTTTTTCTTTGTTCGTCCAAAGTTAGTCTCGTTAGTCTCATTCTAAGGTTTGTCTAAGTTCGTCCTTAGAAATAGACTAACTTGGGACGAACTTAGACAAATCTTAGAATGGGACTTATGTTTGTCTTTGTTCGTCCCAAGTTAGTCTCGTTAGTCTCATTCTAAGGTTTGTCTAAGTTTGTCCTTAGAAAGAGACTAACTTGGGACGAACTTAGTCAAACCTTAGAATGTGACTTAAATTTGTCTTTGTTCGTCCCAAGTTAGTCTCGTTACTCTCATTCAAAGGTTTGTCTAAGTTCGTCCTTAGAAAGAGACTAACTTGGGACGAACTAAGACAAACCTTAGAATGGGACTTAAGTTTGTCTTTGTTCGTCCCAAGTTAGTCTCGTTAGTCTCATTATAAGGTTTGTCTAAGTTCGTCCTTAGAAAGAGACTAACTTGGGACGAACTAAGACAAACCTTAGAATGAGACTAACATTTTTCTTTGTTCGTCCAAAATTAGTCTCGTTAGTCTCATTCTAAGGTTTGTCTAAGTTCGTCCTCAGAAATAGACTAACTTGGGACGAACTTAGACAAATCTTAGAATGGGACTTATGTTTGTCTTTGTTCGTCCCAAGTTAGTCTCGTTAGTCTCATTCTAAGGTTTGTCTAAGTTCGTCCTTAGAAAGAGACTAACTTGGGACGAACTTAGTCAAACCTTAGAATGTGACTTAAATTTGTCTTTGTTCGTCCCAAGTTAGTCTCGTTACTCTCATTCAAAGGTTTGTCTAAGTTCGTCCTTAGAAAGAGACTAACTTGGGACGAACTAAGACAAACCTTAGAATGTGACTTAAGTTTGTCTTTGTTCGTGCCAAGTTAGTCTCGTTAGTCTCATTCTAAGGTTTGTCTAAGTTCGTCCTTAGAAAGAGACTAACTTGGGACGAACTAAGACAAACCTTAGAATGTGACTTAAGTTTGTCTTTGTTCGTCCCAAGTTAGTCTCGTCAGTCTCATTCTAAGGTTTGTCTAAGTTCGTCCTTAGAAAGAGACTAACTTGGGACGAACTTAGACAAATCTTAGAATGAGACTAACATTTGTCTTTGTTCGTCCCAAGTTAGTCTCGTTAGTCTCATTCTAAGGTTTGTCTAAGTTCGTCTGTAGAAAGAGACTAACTTGGGACGAACTTAGGCAAACCTTAGAATGAGACTAAAGTTTGTCTTTGTTCGTCTCAAGTTAGTCTCGTTAGTCTCATTCTAAGGTTTGTCTAAATTCGTCCTCAGAAAGAGACTAACTTGGGACGAACTTAGACAAACCTTAGAATGAGACTAACGTTTGACTTTCTTCGTCCCAAGTTAGTCTCGTTAGTCTCATTCTAAGGTATGTCTAAGTTCATCCTTAGAAAGAGACTAACTTGGGACGAACTTAGACAAACCTTAGAATGAGACTAACATTTGTCTTTGTTCGTCCCAAGTTAGTCTCGTTAGTCTCATTCTAAGGTTTGTCTAAGTTCGTCTTTATTAAGAGACTAACTTGGGACAAACTTAGACAAACCTTAGAATGAGACTAACGTTTGTCTTTGTTCGTCCCAAGTTAGTCTCGTTAGTCTCATTCTAAGGTTTGTCTAAGTTCGTCCTTAGAAAGAGACTAACTTGGGACGAACTTAGACAAACCTTAGAATGAGACTTAAGTTTGTCTTTGTTCGTCCCAAGTTTGTCTCGTTAGTCTCATTCTAAGGTTTGTCTAAGTTCGTCCTTGGAAAGAGACTAACTTGGGACAAACTTAGACAAACCTTAGAATGAGACTAACGTTTGTCTTTGTTCGTCCCAAGTTAGTCTCGTTAGTCTCATTCTAAGGTTTGTCTAAGTTCGTCCTTAGAAAGAGACTAACTTGGGACGAACTTAGACAAACCTTAGAATGAGACTAACATTTGTCTTTGTTCGTCCAAAGTTAGTCTCATTCTAAGGTTTGTCTAAGTTCGTCTTTAGAAAGAGACTAACTTGGGACAAACTTAGACAAACCTTAGAATGAGACTAAAGTTTGTCTTTGTTCGTCCCAAGTTAGTCTCGTTAGTCTCATTCTAAGTTTTGTCTAAGTTCGTCCTTAGAAAGAGAATAAATTGGGATGAACTTAGACAAACCTTAGAATGAGACTAACGTTTGACTTTCTTCGTCCCAAGTTAGTCTCGTTAGTCTCATTCTAAGGTTTGTCTAAGTTCGTCCTTAGACAGAGACTAACTTGGGACGAACTTAGACAAACCTTAGAATGAGACTAACATTTGTCTTTGTTCGTCCCAAGTTAGTCTCGTTAGTCTCATTATAAGGTTTTTCTAAGTTTGTCATTAGAAAGAGACTAACTTGGGACAAAGTTAGACAAACCTTAGAATGAGACTAACTTGGGACTTAAGTTTGTCTTTGTTCGTCCCAAGTTAGTCTCGTTAGTCTCATTCTAAGGTTTGTCTATGTTCGTCCTTAGAAAGAGACTAACTTGGGACAAACTTAGACAAACCTTAGAATGAGACTAACGTTTGACTTTCTTCGTCCCAAGTTTGCCTCGTTAGTCTCATTCTAAGGTTTGTCTAAGTTCGTCTTTAGACAGAGACTAACTTGGGAAGAACTTAGACAAACCTTAGAATGAGACTAACATTTGTCTTTGTTCGTCCCAAGTTAGTCTCGTTAGTCTCATTATAAGGTTTTTCTAAGTTTGTCCTTAGAAAGAGACTAACTTGGGACGACCTTAGACAAACCTTAGAATGAGACTAACATTTGTCTTTGTTCGTCCAAAGTTAGTCTCGTTCTAAGGTTTTTCTAAGTTCGTCTTTAGAAAGAGACTAACTTGGGACAAACTTAGACAAACCTTAGAATGAGACTAAAGTTTGTCTTTGTTCGTCCCAAGTTAGTCTCGTTAGTCTCATTCTAAGGTTTGTCTAAGTTCGTCCTTAGAAAGAGACTAACTTGGGACGAACTTAGACAAACCTTAGAATGAGACTAACGTTTGACTTTCTTCGTCCCAAGTTAGTCTCGTTAGTCTCATTATAAGGTTTGTCTAAGTTCGTCCTTAGACAGAGACTAACTTGGGACGAACTTAGACAAACCTTAGAATGAGACTAACATTTGTCTTTGTTCGTCCCAAGTTAGTCTCGTTAGTCTCATTATAAGGTTTTTCTAAGTTTGTCCTTAGAAAGAGACTAACTTGGGACGAACTTAGACAAACCTTAGAATGAGACTAACATTTGTCTTTGTTCGTCCAAAGTTAGTCTCGTTCTAAGGTTTGTCTAAGTTCGACTTTAGAAAGAGACTAACTTGGGACAAACTTAGACAAACCTTAGAATGAGACTAAAGTTTGTCTTTGTTCGTCCCAAGTTAGTCTCGTTAGTCTCATTCTAAGGTTTGTCTAAGTTCGTCCTTAGAAAGAGAATAAATTGGGACGAACTTAGACAAACCTTAGAATGAGACTAACGTTTGACTTTCTTCGTCCCAAGTTAGTCTCGTTAGTCTCATTCTAAGGTTTGTCTAAGTTCGTCCTTAGAAAGAGACTAACTTGGGACGAACTAAGACAAACCTTAGAATGTGACTTAAGTTTGTCTTTGTTCGTCCCAAGTTAGTCTCGTTAGTCTCATTCTAAGGTTTGTCTAAGTTCGTCCTTAGAAAGAGACTAACTTGGGACGAACTTAGACAAACCTTAGAATGAGACTTAAGTTTGTCTTTGTTCGTCCCAAGTTTGTCTCGTTAGTCTCATTCTAAGGTTTGTCTAAGTTCGTCCTTAGAAAGAGACTAACTTGGTATGAACTTAGACAAACCTTAGACTGAGACTTAAGTTTGTCTTTGTTCGTCCCAAGTTAGTCTCGTTAGTCTCATTCTAAGGTTTGTCTAAGTTCGTCCTTAGAAAGAGACTAACTTGGGACGAACTAAGACAAACCTTAGAATGGGACTTAAGTTTGTCTTTGTTCGTCCCAAGTTAGTCTCGTTAGTCTCATTCTATGGTTTGTCTAAATTCGTCCTCAGAAAGAGACTAACTTGGGATGAACTTAGACAAACCTTAGAATGAGACTAACGTTTGACTTTCTTCGTCCCAAGTTTGTCTCGTTAGTCTCATTCTAAGGTTTGTCGAAGTTCGTCCTTAGAAAGAGACTAACTTGGGACGAACTTAGACAAACCTTAGAATGAGACTGACATTTGTCTTTGTTCGTCCCAAGTTAGTCTCGTTAGTCTCATTCTAAGGTTTGTCTAAGTTCGTCTGTAGAAAGAGACTAACTTGGGACGAACTTAGACAAACCTTAGAATGAGACTAACATTTGTCTTTGTTCGTCCCAAGTTAGTCTCGTTAGTCTCATTCTAAGGTTTGACTAAGTTCGTCCTTAGAAAGAGACTAACTTGTGACGAACTAAGACAAACCTTAGAATGAGACTAACGTTTTTCTTTGTTCGTCCAAAGTTAGTCTCGTTAGTCTCATTCTAAGGTTTGTCTAAGTTCGTCCTTAGAAATAGACTAACTTGGGACGAACTTAGACAAATCTTACAATGGGACTTATGTTTGTCTTTGTTCGTCCCAAGTTAGTCTCGTTAGTCTCATTCTAAGGTTTGTCTAAGTTTGTCCTTAGAAAGAGACTAACTTGGGACGAACTTAGTCAAACCTTAGAATGTGACTTAAATTTGTCTTTGTTCGTCCCAAGTTAGTCTCGTTACTCTCATTCAAAGGTTTGTCTAAGTTCGTCCTTAGAAAGAGACAAACTTGGGACGAACTAAGACAAACCTTAGAATGGGACTTAAGTTTGTCTTTGTTCGTCCCAAGTTAGTCTCGTTAGTCTCATTCTAAGGTTTGTCTAAGTTCGTCCTTAGAAAGAGACTAACTTGGGACGAACTAAGACAAACCTTAGAATGAGACTAACGTTTTTCTTTGTTCGTCCAAAATTAGTCTCGTTAGTCTCATTCTAAGGTTTGTCTAAGTTCGTCCTCAGAAATAGACTAACTTGGGACGAACTTAGACAAATCTTAGAATGGGACTTATGTTTGTCTTTGTTCGTCCCAAGTTAGTCTCGTTACTCTCATTCAAAGGTTTGTCTAAGTTCGTCCTTAGAAAGAGACTAACTTGGGATGAACTAAGACAAACCTTAGAATGTGACTTAAGTTTGTCTTTGTTCGTGCCAAGTTAGTCTCGTTAGTCTCATTCTAAGGTTTGTCTAAGTTCGTCCTTAGAAAGAGACTAACTTGGGACGAACTAAGACAAACCTTAGAATGTGACTTAAGTTTGTCTTTGTTCGTCCCAAGTTAGTCTCGTCAGTCTCATTCTAAGGTTTGTCTAAGTTCGTCCTTAGAAAGAGACTAACTTGGGACGAACTTAGACAAATCTTAGAATGAGACTAACATTTGTCTTTGTTCGTCCCAAGTTAGTCTCGTTAGTCTCATTCTAAGGTTTGTCTAAGTTCGTCTGTAGAAAGAGACTAACTTGGGACGAACTTAGGCAAACCTTAGAATGAGACTAAAGTTTGCCTTTGTTCGTCTCAAGTTAGTCTCGTTAGTCTCATTCTAAGGTTTGTCTAAATTCGTCCTCAGAAAGAGACTAACTTGGGACGAACTTAGACAAACCTTAGAATGAGACTAACGTTTGACTTTCTTCGTCCCAAGTTAGTCTCGTTAGTCTCATTCTAAGGTATGTCTAAGTTCATCCTTAGAAAGAGACTAACTTGGGACGAACTTAGACAAACCTTAGAATGAGACTAACATTTGTCTTTGTTCGTCCCAAGTTAGTCTCGTTAGTCTCATTCTAAGGTTTGTCTAAGTTCGTCTTTATTAAGAGACTAACTTGGGACAAACTTAGACAAACCTTAGAATGAGACTAACGTTTGTCTTTGTTTGTCCCAAGTTAGTCTCGTTAGTCTCATTCTAAGGTTTGTCTAAGTTCGTCCTTAGAAAGAGACTAACTTGGGACAAACTTAGACAAACCTTAGAATGAGACTAACGTTTGTCTTTGTTCGTCCCAAGTTAGTCTCGTTAGTCTCATTCTAAGGTTTGTCTAAGTTCGTCCTTAGAAAGAGACTAACTTGGGACGAACTTAGACAAACCTTAGAATGAGACTAACATTTGTCTTTGTTCGTCCAAAGTTAGTCTCGTTCTAAGGTTTGTCTAAGTTCGTCTTTAGAAAGAGACTAACTTGGGACAAACTTAGACAAACCTTAGAATGAGACTAAAGTTTGTCTTTGTTCGTCCCAAGTTAGTCTCGTTAGTCTCATTCTAAGTTTTGTCTAAGTTCGTCCTTAGAAAGAGAATAAATTGGGACGAACTTAGACAAACCTTAGAATGAGACTAACGTTTGACTTTCTTCGTCCCAAGTTAGTCTCGTTAGTCTCATTCTAAGGTTTGTCTAAGTTCGTCCTTAGACAGAGACTAACTTGGGACGAACTTAGACAAACCTTAGAATGAGACTAACATTTGTCTTTGTTCGTCCCAAGTTAGTCTCGTTAGTCTCATTATAAGGTTTTTCTAAGTTTGTCATTAGAAAGAGACTAACTTGGGACAAAGTTAGACAAACCTTAGAATGAGACTAACTTGGGACTTAAGTTTGTCTTTGTTCGTCCCAAGTTAGTCTCGTTAGTCTCATTCTAAGGTTTGTCTATGTTCGTCCTTAGAAAGAGACTAACTTGGGACAAACTTAGACAAACCTTAGAATGAGACTAACGTTTGACTTTCTTCGTCCCAAGTTTGCCTCGTTAGTCTCATTCTAAGGTTTGTCTAAGTTCGTCTTTAGACAGAGACTAACTTGGGAAGAACTTAGACAAACCTTAGAATGAGACTAACATTTGTCTTTGTTCGTCCCAAGTTAGTCTCGTTAGTCTCATTATAAGGTTTTTCTAAGTTTGTCCTTAGAAAGAGACTAACTTGGGACGACCTTAGACAAACCTTAGAATGAGACTAACATTTGTCTTTGTTCGTCCAAAGTTAGTCTCGTTCTAAGGTTTTTCTAAGTTCGTCTTTAGAAAGAGACTAACTTGGGACAAACTTAGACAAACCTTAGAATGAGACTAAAGTTTGTCTTTGTTCGTCCCAAGTTAGTCTCGTTAGTCTCATTCTAAGGTTTGTCTAAGTTCGTCCTTAGAAAGAGACTAACTTGGGACGAACTTAGACAAACCTTAGAATGAGACTAACGTTTGACTTTCTTCGTCCCAAGTTAGTCTCGTTAGTCTCATTATAAGGTTTGTCTAAGTTCGTCCTTAGACAGAGACTAACTTGGGACGAACTTAGACAAACCTTAGAATGAGACTAACATTTGTCTTTGTTCGTCCCAAGTTAGTCTCGTTAGTCTCATTATAAGGTTTTTCTAAGTTTGTCCTTAGAAAGAGGCTAACTTGGGACGAACTTAGACAAACCTTAGAATGAGACTAACATTTGTCTTTGTTCGTCCAAAGTTAGTCTCGTTCTAAGGTTTGTCTAAGTTCGACTTTAGAAAGAGACTAACTTGGGACAAACTTAGACAAACCTTAGAATGAGACTAAAGTTTGTCTTTGTTCGTCCCAAGTTAGTCTCGTTAGTCTCATTCTAAGGTTTGTCTAAGTTCGTCCTTAGAAAGAGAATAAATTGGGACGAACTTAGACAAACCTTAGAATGAGACTAACGTTTGACTTTCTTCGTCCCAAGTTAGTCTCGTTAGTCTCATTCTAAGGTTTGTCTAAGTTCGTCCTTAGAAAGAGACTAACTTGGGACGAACTAAGACAAACCTTAGAATGTGACTTAAGTTTGTCTTTGTTCGTCCCAAGTTAGTCTCGTTAGTCTCATTCTAAGGTTTGTCTAAGTTCGTCCTTAGAAAGAGACTAACTTGGGACGAACTTAGACAAACCTTAGAATGAGACTTAAGTTTGTCTTTGTTCGTCCCAAGTTTGTCTCGTTAGTCTCATTCTAAGGTTTGTCTAAGTTCGTCCTTAGAAAGAGACTAACTTGGTATGAACTTAGACAAACCTTAGACTGAGACTTAAGTTTGTCTTTGTTCGTCCCAAGTTAGTCTCGTTAGTCTCATTCTAAGGTTTGTCTAAGTTCGTCCTTAGAAAGAGACTAACTTGGGACGAACTAAGACAAACCTTAGAATGGGACTTAAGTTTGTCTTTGTTCGTCCCAAGTTAGTCTCGTTAGTCTCATTCTATGGTTTGTCTAAATTCGTCCTCAGAAAGAGACTAACTTGGGATGAACTTAGACAAACCTTAGAATGAGACTAACGTTTGACTTTCTTCGTCCCAAGTTTGTCTCGTTAGTCTCATTCTAAGGTTTGTCGAAGTTCGTCCTTAGAAAGAGACTAACTTGGGACGAACTTAGACAAACCTTAGAATGAGACTGACATTTGTCTTTGTTCGTCCCAAGTTAGTCTCGTTAGTCTCATTCTAAGGTTTGTCTAAGTTCGTATGTAGAAAGAGACTAACTTGGGACGAACTTAGACAAACCTTAGAATGAGACTAACATTTGTCTTTGTTCGTCCCAAGTTAGTCTCGTTAGTCTCATTCTAAGGTTTGTCTAAGTTCGTCCTTAGAAAGAGACTAACTTGTGACGAACTAAGACAAACCTTAGAATGAGACTAACGTTTTTCTTTGTTCGTCCAAAGTTAGTCTCGTTAGTCTCATTCTAAGGTTTGTCTAAGTTCGTCCTTAGAAATAGACTAACTTGGGACGAACTTAGACAAATCTTACAATGGGACTTATGTTTGTCTTTGTTCGTCCCAAGTTAGTCTCGTTAGTCTCATTCTAAGGTTTGTCTAAGTTTGTCCTTAGAAAGAGACTAACTTGGGACGAACTTAGTCAAACCTTAGAATGTGACTTAAATTTGTCTTTGTTCGTCCCAAGTTAGTCTCGTTACTCTCATTCAAAGGTTTGTCTAAGTTCGTCCTTAGAAAGAGACTAACTTGGGACGAACTAAGACAAACCTTAGAATGGGACTTAAGTTTGTCTTTGTTCGTCCCAAGTTAGTCTCGTTAGTCTCATTCTAAGGTTTGTCTAAGTTCGTCCTTAGAAAGAGACTAACTTGGGACGAACTAAGACAAACCTTAGAATGAGACTAACGTTTTTCTTTGTTCGTCCAAAATTAGTCTCGTTAGTCTCATTCTAAGGTTTGTCTAAGTTCGTCCTCAGAAATAGACTAACTTGGGACGAACTTAGACAAATCTTAGAATGGGACTTATGTTTGTCTTTGTTCGTCCCAAGTTAGTCTCGTTACTCTCATTCAAAGGTTTGTCTAAGTTCGTCCTTAGAAAGAGACTAACTTGGGATGAACTAAGACAAACCTTAGAATGTGACTTAAGTTTGTCTTTGTTCGTGCCAAGTTAGTCTCGTTAGTCTCATTCTAAGGTTTGTCTAAGTTCGTCCTTAGAAAGAGACTAACTTGGGACGAACTAAGACAAACCTTAGAATGTGACTTAAGTTTGTCTTTGTTCGTCCCAAGTTAGTCTCGTCAGTCTCATTCTAAGGTTTGTCTAAGTTCGTCCTTAGAAAGAGACTAACTTGGGACGAACTTAGACAAATCTTAGAATGAGACTAACATTTGTCTTTGTTCGTCCCAAGTTAGTCTCGTTAGTCTCATTTTAAGGTTTGTCTAAGTTCGTCTGTAGAAAGAGACTAACTTGGGACGAACTTAGGCAAACCTTAGAATGAGACTAAAGTTTGCCTTTGTTCGTCTCAAGTTAGTCTCGTTAGTCTCATTCTAAGGTTTGTCTAAATTCGTCCTCAGAAAGAGACTAACTTGGGACGAACTTAGACAAACCTTAGAATGAGACTAACGTTTGACTTTCTTCGTCCCAAGTTAGTCTCGTTAGTCTCATTCTAAGGTATGTCTAAGTTCATCCTTAGAAAGAGACTAACTTGGGACGAACTTAGACAAACCTTAGAATGAGACTAACATTTGTCTTTGTTCGTCCCAAGTTAGTCTCGTTAGTCTCATTCTAAGGTTTGTCTAAGTTCGTCTTTATTAAGAGACTAACTTGGGACAAACTTAGACAAACCTTAGAATGAGACTAACGTTTGTCTTTGTTTGTCCCAAGTTAGTCTCGTTAGTCTCATTCTAAGGTTTGTCTAAGTTCGTCCTTAGAAAGAGACTAACTTGGGACAAACTTAGACAAACCTTAGAATGAGACTAACGTTTGTCTTTGTTCGTCCCAAGTTAGTCTCGTTAGTCTCATTCTAAGGTTTGTCTAAGTTCGTCCTTAGAAAGAGACTAACTTGGGACGAACTTAGACAAACCTTAGAATGAGACTAACATTTGTCTTTGTTCGTCCAAAGTTAGTCTCGTTCTAAGGTTTGTCTAAGTTCGTCTTTAGAAACAGACTAACTTGGGACAAACTTAGACAAACCTTAGAATGAGACTAAAGTTTGTCTTTGTTCGTCCCAAGTTAGTCTCGTTAGTCTCATTCTAAGTTTTGTCTAAGTTCGTCCTTAGAAAGAGAATAAATTGGGACGAACTTAGACAAACCTTAGAATGAGACTAACGTTTGACTTTCTTCGTCCCAAGTTAGTCTCGTTAGTCTCATTCTAAGGTTTGTCTAAGTTCGTCCTTAGACAGAGACTAACTTGGGACGAACTTAGACAAACCTTAGAATGAGACTAACATTTGTCTTTGTTCGTCCCAAGTTAGTCTCGTTAGTCTCATTATAAGGTTTTTCTAAGTTTGTCATTAGAAAGAGACTAACTTGGGACAAACTTAGACAAACCTTAGAATGAGACTAACTTGGGACGAACTAAGACAAACCTTAGAATGGGACTTAAGTTTGTCTTTGTTCGTCCCAAGTTAGTCTCGTTAGTCTCATTCTAAGGTTTGTCTATGTTCGTCCTTAGAAAGAGACTAACTTGGGACAAACTTAGACAAACCTTAGAATGAGACTAACGTTTGACTTTCTTCGTCCCAAGTTTGTCTCGTTAGTCTCATTCTAAGGTTTGTCTAAGTTCGTCCTTAGACAGAGACTAACTTGGGAAGAACTTAGACAAACCTTAGAATGAGACTAACATTTGTCTTTGTTCGTCCCAAGTTAGTCTCGTTAGTCTCATTATAAGGTTTTTCTAAGTTTGTCCTTAGAAAGAGACTAACTTGGGACGACCTTAGACAAACCTTAGAATGAGACTAACATTTGTCTTTGTTCGTCCAAAGTTAGTCTCGTTCTAAGGTTTTTCTAAGTTCGTCTTTAGAAAGAGACTAACTTGGGACAAACTTAGACAAACCTTAGAATGAGACTAAAGTTTGTCTTTGTTCGTCCCAAGTTAGTCTCGTTAGTCTCATTCTAAGGTTTGTCTAAGTTCGTCCTTAGAAAGAGACTAACTTGGGACGAACTTAGACAAACCTTAGAATGAGACTAACGTTTGACTTTCTTCGTCCCAAGTTAGTCTCGTTAGTCTCATTATAAGGTTTGTCTAAGTTCGTCCTTAGACAGAGACTAACTTGGGACGAACTTAGACAAACCTTAGAATGAGACTAACATTTGTCTTTGTTCGTCCCAAGTTAGTCTCGTTAGTCTCATTATAAGGTTTTTCTAAGTTTGTCCTTAGAAAGAGACTAACTTGGGACGAACTTAGACAAACCTTAGAATGAGACTAACATTTGTCTTTGTTCGTCCAAAGTTAGTCTCGTTCTAAGGTTTGTCTAAGTTCGTCTTTAGAAAGAGACTAACTTGGGACAAACTTAGACAAACCTTAGAATGAGACTAAAGTTTGTCTTTGTTCGTCCCAAGTTAGTCTCGTTAGTCTCATTCTAAGGTTTGTCTAAGTTCGTCCTTAGAAAGAGACTAACTTGGGACGAACTTAGACAAACCTTAGAATGAGACTAACGTTTGACTTTCTTCATCCCAAGTTAGTCTCGTTAGTCTCATTCTAAGGTTTGTCTAAGTTCGTCCTTAGACAGAGACTAACTTGGGACGAACTTAGACAAACCTTAGAATGAGACTAACATTTGTCTTTGTTCGTCCCAAGTTAGTCTCATTAGTCTCATTATAAGGTTTTTCTAAGTTTGTCCTTAGAAAGAGACTAACTTGGGACGAACTTAGACAAACCTTAGAATGAGACTAACATTTGTCTTTGTTCGTCCAAAGTTAGTCTCGTTCTAAGGTTTGTCTAAGTTCGTCTTTAGAAAGAGACTAACTTGGGACAAACTTAGACAAACCTTAGAATGAGACTAAAGTTTGTCTTTGTTCGTCCCAAGTTAGTCTCGTTAGTCTCATTCTAAGGTTTGTCTAAGTTCGTCCTTAGAAAGAGACTAACTTGGGACGAACTTAGACAAACCTTAGAATGAGACTAACGTTTGACTTTCTTCGTCCCAAGTTAGTCTCGTTAGTCTCATTATAAGGTTTGTCTAAGTTCGTCCTTAGACAGAGACTAACTTGGGACGAACTTAGACAAACCTTAGAATGAGACTAACATTTGTCTTTGTTCGTCCCAAGTTAGTCTCGTTAGTCTCATTATAAGGTTTTTCTAAGTTTGTCCTTAGAAAGAGACTAACTTGGGACGAACTTAGACAAACCTTAGAATGAGACTAACATTTGTCTTTGTTCGTCCAAAGTTAGTCTCGTTCTAAGGTTTGTCTAAGTTCGTCTTTAGAAAGAGACTAACTTGGGACAAACTTAGACAAACCTTAGAATGAGACTAAAGTTTGTCTTTGTTCGTCCCAAGTTAGTCTCGTTAGTCTCATTCTAAGGTTTGTCTAAGTTCGTCCTTAGAAAGAGACTAACTTGGGACGAACTTAGACAAACCTTAGAATGAGACTAACGTTTGACTTTCTTCATCCCAAGTTAGTCTCGTTAGTCTCATTCTAAGGTTTGTCTAAGTTTGTCCTTAGAAAGAGACTAACTTGGGACGAACTTAGTCAAACCTTAGAATGTGACTTAAATTTGTCTTTGTTCGTCCCAAGTTAGTCTCGTTACTCTCATTCAAAGGTTTGTCTAAGTTCGTCCTTAGAAAGAGACTAACTTGGGACGAACTAAGACAAACCTTAGAATGGGACTTAAGTTTGTCTTTGTTCGTCCCAAGTTAGTCTCGTTAGTCTCATTCTAAGGTTTGTCTAAGTTCGTCCTTAGAAAGAGACTAACTTGGGACGAACTAAGACAAACCTTAGAATGAGACTAACATTTTTCTTTGTTCGTCCAAAATTAGTCTCGTTAGTCTCATTCTAAGGTTTGTCTAAGTTCGTCCTTAGAAATAGACTAACTTGGGACGAACTTAGACAAATCTTAGAATGGGACTTATGTTTGTCTTTGTTCGTCCCAAGTTAGTCTCGTTAGTCTCATTCTAAGGTTTGTCTAAGTTCGTCCTTAGAAAGAGACTAACTTGGGACGAACTTAGTCAAACCTTAGAATGTGACTTAAATTTGTCTTTGTTCGTCCCAAGTTAGTCTCGTTACTCTCATTCAAAGGTTTGTCTAAGTTCGTCCTTAGAAAGAGACTAACTTGGGACGAACTAAGACAAACCTTAGAATGTGACTTAAGTTTGTCTTTGTTCGTGCCAAGTTAGTCTCGTTAGTCTCATTCAAAGGTTGGTCTAAGTTCGTCCTTAGAAAGAGACTAACTAGGGACGAACTAAGACAAACCTTAGAATGAGACTAACGTTTGTCTTTCTTCATCCCAAGTTAGTCTCGTTAGTCTCATTCTAAGGTTTGTCTAAGTTCGTCCTTAGACAGAGACTAACTTGGGACGAACTTAGACAAACCTTAGAATGAGACTAACATTTGTCTTTGTTCGTCCCAAGTTAGTCTCGTTAGTCTCATTATAAGGTTTTTCTAAGTTTGTCCTTAGAAAGAGACTAACTTGGGACGAACTTAGACAAACCTTAGAATGAGACTAACATTTGTCTTTGTTCGTCCAAAGTTAGTCTCGTTCTAAGGTTTGTCTAAGTTCGTCTTTAGAAAGAGACTAACTTGGGACAAACTTAGACAAACCTTAGAATGAGACTAAAGTTTGTCTTTGTTCGTCCCAAGTTAGTCTCGTTAGTCTCATCTAAGGTTTGTCTAAGTTCGTCCTTAGAAAGAGACTAACTTGGGACGAACTTAGACAAACCTTAGAATGAGACTAACGTTTGACTTTCTTCGTCCCAAGTTAGTCTCGTTAGTCTCATTATAAGGTTTGTCTAAGTTCGTCCTTAGACACAGACTAACTTGGGACGAACTTAGACAAACCTTAGAATGAGACTAACATTTGTCTTTGTTCGTCCCAAGTTAGTCTCGTTAGTCTCATTCTAAGGTTTGTCTAAGTTCGTCCTTAGAAAGAGACTAACTTGGGACGAACTTAGTCAAACCTTAGAATGTGACTTAAATTTGTCTTTGTTCGTCCCAAGTTAGTCTCGTTACTCTCATTCAAAGGTTTGTCTAAGTTCGTCCTTAGAAAGAGACTAACTTGGGACGAACTAAGACAAACCTTAGAATGGGACTTAAGTTTGTCTTTGTTCGTCCCAAGTTAGTCTCGTAAGTCTCATTCTAAGGTTTGTCTAAGTTCGTCCTTAGAAAGAGACTAACTTGGGACGAACTAAGACAAACCTTAGAATGAGACTAACGTTTTTCTTTGTTCGTCCAAAATTAGTCTCGTTAGTCTCATTCTAAGGTTTGTCTAAGTTCGTCCTCAGAAATAGACTAACTTGGGACGAACTTAGACAAATCTTAGAATGGGACTTATGTTTGTCTTTGTTCGTCCCAAGTTAGTCTCGTTACTCTCATTCAAAGGTTTGTCTAAGTTCGTCCTTAGAAAGAGACTAACTTGGGATGAACTAAGACAAACCTTAGAATGTGACTTAAGTTTGTCTTTGTTCGTGCCAAGTTAGTCTCGTTAGTCTCATTCTAAGGTTTGTCTAAGTTCGTCCTTAGAAAGAGACTAACTTGGGACGAACTAAGACAAACCTTAGAATGTGACTTAAGTTTGTCTTTGTTCGTCCCAAGTTAGTCTCGTCAGTCTCATTCTAAGGTTTGTCTAAGTTCGTCCTTAGAAAGAGACTAACTTGGGACGAACTTAGACAAATCTTAGAATGAGACTAACATTTGTCTTTGTTCGTCCCAAGTTAGTCTCGTTAGTCTCATTTTAAGGTTTGTCTAAGTTCGTCTGTAGAAAGAGACTAACTTGGGACGAACTTAGGCAAACCTTAGAATGAGACTAAAGTTTGCCTTTGTTCGTCTCAAGTTAGTCTCGTTAGTCTCATTCTATGGTTTGTCTAAATTCGTCCTCAGAAAGAGACTAACTTGGGACGAACTTAGACAAACCTTAGAATGAGACTAACGTTTGACTTTCTTCGTCCCAAGTTAGTCTCGTTAGTCTCATTCTAAGGTATGTCTAAGTTCATCCTTAGAAAGAGACTAACTTGGGACGAACTTAGACAAACCTTAGAATGAGACTAACATTTGTCTTTGTTCGTCCCAAGTTAGTCTCGTTAGTCTCATTCTAAGGTTTGTCTAAGTTCGTCTTTATTAAGAGACTAACTTGGGACAAACTTAGACAAACCTTAGAATGAGACTAACGTTTGTCTTTGTTTGTCCCAAGTTAGTCTCGTTAGTCTCATTCTAAGGTTTGTCTAAGTTCGTCCTTAGAAAGAGACTAACTTGGGACAAACTTAGACAAACCTTAGAATGAGACTAACGTTTGTCTTTGTTCGTCCCAAGTTAGTCTCGTTAGTCTCATTCTAAGGTTTGTCTAAGTTCGTCCTTAGAAAGAGACTAACTTGGGACGAACTTAGACAAACCTTAGAATGAGACTAACATTTGTCTTTGTTCGTCCAAAGTTAGTCTCGTTCTAAGGTTTGTCTAAGTTCGTCTTTAGAAAGAGACTAACTTGGGACAAACTTAGACAAACCTTAGAATGAGACTAAAGTTTGTCTTTGTTCGTCCCAAGTTAGTCTCGTTAGTCTCATTCTAAGTTTTGTCTAAGTTCGTCCTTAGAAAGAGAATAAATTGGGACGAACTTAGACAAACCTTAGAATGAGACTAACGTTTGACTTTCTTCGTCCCAAGTTAGTCTCGTTAGTCTCATTCTAAGGTTTGTCTAAGTTCGTCCTTAGACAGAGACTAACTTGGGACGAACTTAGACAAACCTTAGAATGAGACTAACATTTGTCTTTGTTCGTCCCAAGTTAGTCTCGTTAGTCTCATTATAAGGTTTTTCTAAGTTTGTCATTAGAAAGAGACTAACTTGGGACAAACTTAGACAAACCTTAGAATGAGACTAACTTGGGACGAACTAAGACAAACCTTAGAATGGGACTTAAGTTTGTCTTTGTTCGTCCCAAGTTAGTCTCGTTAGTCTCATTCTAAGGTTTGTCTATGTTCGTCCTTAGAAAGAGACTAACTTGGGACAAACTTAGACAAACCTTAGAATGAGACTAACGTTTGACTTTCTTCGTCCCAAGTTTGTCTCGTTAGTCTCATTCTAAGGTTTGTCTAAGTTCGTCCTTAGACAGAGACTAACTTGGGAAGAACTTAGACAAACCTTAGAATGAGACTAACATTTGTCTTTGTTCGTCCCAAGTTAGTCTCGTTAGTCTCATTATAAGGTTTTTCTAAGTTTGTCCTTAGAAAGAGACTAACTTGGGACGACCTTAGACAAACCTTAGAATGAGACTAACATTTGTCTTTGTTCGTCCAAAGTTAGTCTCGTTCTAAGGTTTTTCTAAGTTCGTCTTTAGAAAGAGACTAACTTGGGACAAACTTAGACAAACCTTAGAATGAGACTAAAGTTTGTCTTTGTTCGTCCCAAGTTAGTCTCGTTAGTCTCATTCTAAGGTTTGTCTAAGTTTGTCCTTAGAAAGAGACTAACTTGGGACGAACTTAGACAAACCTTAGAATGAGACTAACGTTTGACTTTCTTCGTCCCAAGTTAGTCTCGTTAGTCTCATTATAAGGTTTGTCTAAGTTCGTCCTTAGACAGAGACTAACTTGGGACGAACTTAGACAAACCTTAGAATGAGACTTACATTTGTCTTTGTTCGTCCCAAGTTAGTCTCGTTAGTCTCATTATAAGGTTTTTCTAAGTTTGTCCTTAGAAAGAGACTAACTTGGGACGAACTTAGACAAACCTTAGAATGAGACTAACATTTGTCTTTGTTCGTCCAAAGTTAGTCTCGTTCTAAGGTTTGTCTAAGTTCGTCTTTAGAAAGAGACTAACTTGGGACAAACTTAGACAAACCTTAGAATGAGACTAAAGTTTGTCTTTGTTCGTCCCAAGTTAGTCTCGTTAGTCTCATTCTAAGGTTTGTCTAAGTTCGTCCTTAGAAAGAGACTAACTTGGGACGAACTTAGACAAACCTTAGAATGAGACTAACGTTTGACTTTCTTCATCCCAAGTTAGTCTCGTTAGTCTCATTCTAAGGTTTGTCTAAGTTCGTCCTTAGACAGAGACTAACTTGGGACGAACTTAGACAAACCTTAGAATGAGACTAACATTTGTCTTTGTTCGTCCCAAGTTAGTCTCATTAGTCTCATTATAAGGTTTTTCTAAGTTTGTCCTTAGAAAGAGACTAACTTGGGACGAACTTAGACAAACCTTAGAATGAGACTAACATTTGTCTTTGTTCGTCCAAAGTTAGTCTCGTTCTAAGGTTTGTCTAAGTTCGTCTTTAGAAAGAGACTAACTTGGGACAAACTTAGACAAACCTTAGAATGAGACTAAAGTTTGTCTTTGTTCGTCCCAAGTTAGTCTCGTTAGTCTCATTCTAAGGTTTGTCTAAGTTCGTCCTTAGAAAGAGACTAACTTGGGACGAACTTAGACAAACCTTAGAATGAGACTAACGTTTGACTTTCTTCGTCCCAAGTTAGTCTCGTTAGTCTCATTATAAGGTTTGTCTAAGTTCGTCCTTAGACAGAGACTAACTTGGGACGAACTTAGACAAACCTTAGAATGAGACTAACATTTGTCTTTGTTCGTCCCAAGTTAGTCTCGTTAGTCTCATTATAAGGTTTTTCTAAGTTTGTCCTTAGAAAGAGACTAACTTGGGACGAACTTAGACAAACCTTAGAATGAGACTAACATTTGTCTTTGTTCGTCCAAAGTTAGTCTCGTTCTAAGGTTTGTCTAAGTTCGTCTTTAGAAAGAGACTAACTTGGGACAAACTTAGACAAACCTTAGAATGAGACTAAAGTTTGTCTTTGTTCGTCCCAAGTTAGTCTCGTTTGTCTCATTCTAAGGTTTGTCTAAGTTCGTCCTTAGAAAGAGACTAACTTGGGACGAACTTAGACAAACCTTAGAATGAGACTAACGTTTGACTTTCTTCATCCCAAGTTAGTCTCGTTAGTCTCATTCTAAGGTTTGTCTAAGTTTGTCCTTAGAAAGAGACTAACTTGGGACGAACTTAGTCAAACCTTAGAATGTGACTTAAATTTGTCTTTGTTCGTCCCAAGTTAGTCTCGTTACTCTCATTCAAAGGTTTGTCTAAGTTCGTCCTTAGAAAGAGACTAACTTGGGACGAACTAAGACAAACCTTAGAATGGGACTTAAGTTTGTCTTTGTTCGTCCCAAGTTAGTCTCGTTAGTCTCATTCTAAGGTTTGTCTAAGTTCGTCCTTAGAAAGAGACTAACTTGGGACGAACTAAGACAAACCTTAGAATGAGACTAACATTTTTCTTTGTTCGTCCAAAATTAGTCTCGTTAGTCTCATTCTAAGGTTTGTCTAAGTTCGTCCTTAGAAATAGACTAACTTGGGACGAACTTAGACAAATCTTAGAATGGGACTTATGTTTGTCTTTGTTCGTCCCAAGTTAGTCTCGTTAGTCTCATTCTAAGGTTTGTCTAAGTTCGTCCTTAGAAAGAGACTAACTTGGGACGAACTTAGTCAAACCTTAGAATGTGACTTAAATTTGTCTTTGTTCGTCCCAAGTTAGTCTCGTTACTCTCATTCAAAGGTTTGTCTAAGTTCGTCCTTAGAAAGAGACTAACTTGGGACGAACTAAGACAAACCTTAGAATGTGACTTAAGTTTGTCTTTGTTCGTGCCAAGTTAGTCTCGTTAGTCTCATTCTAAGGTTGGTCTAAGTTCGTCCTTAGAAAGAGACTAACTAGGGACGAACTAAGACAAACCTTAGAATGAGACTAACGTTTGTCTTTCTTCATCCCAAGTTAGTCTCGTTAGTCTCATTCTAAGGTTTGTCTAAGTTCGTCCTTAGACAGAGACTAACTTGGGACGAACTTAGACAAACCTTAGAATGAGACTAACATTTGTCTTTGTTCGTCCCAAGTTAGTCTCGTTAGTCTCATTATAAGGTTTTTCTAAGTTTGTCCTTAGAAAGAGACTAACTTGGGACGAACTTAGACAAACCTTAGAATGAGACTAACATTTGTCTTTGTTCGTCCAAAGTTAGTCTCGTTCTAAGGTTTGTCTAAGTTCGTCTTTAGAAAGAGACTAACTTGGGACAAACTTAGACAAACCTTAGAATGAGACTAAAGTTTGTCTTTGTTCGTCCCAAGTTAGTCTCGTTAGTCTCATCTAAGGTTTGTCTAAGTTCGTCCTTAGAAAGAGACTAACTTGGGACGAACTTAGACAAACCTTAGAATGAGACTAACGTTTGACTTTCTTCGTCCCAAGTTAGTCTCGTTAGTCTCATTATAAGGTTTGTCTAAGTTCGTCCTTAGACAGAGACTAACTTGGGACGAACTTAGACAAACCTTAGAATGAGACTAACATTTGTCTTTGTTCGTCCCAAGTTAGTCTCGTTAGTCTCATTCTAAGGTTTGTCTAAGTTCGTCCTTAGAAAGAGACTAACTTGGGACGAACTTAGTCAAACCTTAGAATGTGACTTAAATTTGTCTTTGTTCGTCCCAAGTTAGTCTCGTTACTCTCATTCAAAGGTTTGTCTAAGTTCGTCCTTAGAAAGAGACTAACTTGGGTTGAACTAAGACAAACCTTAGAATGTGACTTAAGTTTGTCTTTGTTCGTGCCAAGTTAGTCTCGTTAGTCTAATTCTAAGGTTTGTCTAAGTTCGTCCTTAGAAAGAGACTAACTTGGGACGAACTAAGACAAACCTTAGAATGTGACTTAAGTTTGTCTTTGTTCGTCCCAAGTTAGTCTCGTCAGTCTCATTCTAAGGTTTGTCAAAGTTCGTCCTTAGAAAGAGACTAACATGGGACGAACTTAGACAAACCTTAGAATGAGACTAACATTTGTCTTTGTTCGTCCCAAGTTAGTCTCGTTAGTCTCATTCTAAGGTTTGTCTAAGTTCGTCTGTAGAAAGAGACTAACTTGGGACGAACTTAGGCAAACCTTAGAATGAGACTAAAGTTTGTCTTTGTTCGTCTCAAGTTAGTCTCGTTAGTCTCATTCTAAGGTTTGTCTAAATTCGTCCTCAGAAAGAGACTAACTTGGGACGAACTTAGACAAACCTTAGAATGAGACTAACGTTTGACTTTCTTCGTCCCAAGTTAGTCTCGTTAGTCTCATTCTAAGGTATGTCTAAGTTCATCCTTAGAAAGAGACTAACTTGGGACGAACTTAGAAAAACCTTAGAATGAGACTAACATTTGTCTTTGTTCGTCCCAAGTTAGTCTCGTTAGTCTCATTCTAAGGTTTGTCTAAGTTCGTCTTTATTAAGAGACTAACTTAGGACAAACTTAGACAAACCTTAGAATGAGACTAACGTTTGTCTTTGTTCGTCCCAAGTTAGTCTCGTTAGTCTCATTCTAAGGTTTGTCTAAGTTCGTCCTTAGAAAGAGACTAACTTGGGACAAACTTAGACAAACCTTAGAATGAGACTAACGTTTGTCTTTGTTCGTCCCAAGTTAGTCTCGTTAGTCTCATTCTAAGGTTTGTCTAAGTTCGTCCTTAGAAAGAGACTAACTTGGGACGAACTTAGACAAACCTTAGAATGAGACTAACGTTTGTCTTTGTTCGTCCCAAGTTAGTCTCGTTAGTCTCATTCTAAGGTTTGTCTAAGTTCGTCCTTAGAAAGAGACTAACTTGGGACAAACTTAGACAAACCTTAGAATGTGACTAACGTTTGTCTTTATTCGTCCCAAGTTAGTCTCGTTAGTCTCATTCTAAGGTTTGTCTAAGTTCGTCTTTATTAAGAGACTAACTTGGGACAAACTTAGACAAACCTTAGAATGAGACTAACGTTTGTCTTTGTTCGTCCCAAGTTAGTCTCGTTAGTCTCATTCTAAGGTTTGTCTAAGTTCGTCCTTAGAAAGAGACTAACTTGGGACAAACTTAGACAAACCTTAGAATGAAACTAACGTTTGTCTTTGTTCGTCCCAAGTTAGTCTCGTTAGTCTCATTCTAAGGTTTGTCTAAGTTCGTCCTTAGAAAGAGACTAACTTGGGACAAACTTAGACAAACCTTAGAATGAGACTAACGTTTGTCTTTGTTCGTCCCAAGTTAGTCTCGTTAGTCTCATTCTAAGGTTTGTCTAAGTTCGTCCTTAGAAAGAGACTAACTTGGGACGAACTTAGACAAACCTTAGAATGAGACTAACATTTGTCTTTGTTCGTCCAAAGTTAGTCTCGTTCTAAGGTTTGTCTAAGTTCGTCTTTAGAAAGAGACTAACTTGGGACAAACTTAGACAAACCTTAGAATGAGACTAAAGTTTGTCATTGTTCGTCCCAAGTTAGTCTCGTTAGTCTCATTCTAAGGTTTGTCTAAGTTCGTCCTTAGAAAGAGAATAAATTGGGACGAACTTAGACAAACCTTAGAATGAGACTAACGTTTGACTTTCTTCGTCCCAAGTTAGTCTCGTTAGTCTCATTCTAAGGTTTGTCTAAGTTCGTCCTTAGACAGAGACTAACTTGGGACGAACTTAGACAAACCTTAGAATGAGACTAACATTTGTCTTTGTTCGTCCCAAGTTAGTCTCGTTAGTCTCATTATAAGGTTTTTCTAAGTTTGTCCTTAGAAAGAGACTAACTTGGGACGGCCTTAGACAAACCTTAGAATGAGACTAACATTTGTCTTTATTCGTCCAAAGTTAGTCTCGTTCTAAGGTTTGTCTAAGTTCGTCCTTAGAAAGAGACTAACTTGGGACGAACTTAGACAAACATTAGAATGGGACTTCAGTTTGTCATTGTTCGTCCCAAGTTAGTCTCGTTAGTCTCATTCTAAGGTTTGTCTAAGTTCATCTTTAGAAAGAGACTAACTTGGGACGAACTTAGAGAAACTTTAGAATGAGACTTAACTTTGTCTTCGTTCGTCCAAAGTTAGTCTCGTTAGTCTCATTCTAAGGTTTGTCTAAGTTCGTCCTTAGAAAGAGACTAACTTGGGACGAACTAAGACAAACCTTAGAATGGGACTTAAGTTTGTCTTTGTTCGTCCCAAGTTAGTCTCGTTAGTCTCATTCTAAGGTTTGTCTAAGTTCGTCCTTAGAAAGAGACTAACTTGGGACGAACTAAGACAAACCTTAGAATGAGACTAACGTTTTACTTTGTTCGTCCAAAGTTAGTCTCGTTAGTCTCATTCTAAGGTTATTCTAAGTTCGTCCTTAGAAAGAGACTAACTTGGGACGAACTTAGACAACCTTAGAATGGGACTTCAGTTTGTCATTGTTCTTCCCAAGTTAGTCTCGTTAGTCTCATTCTATGGTTTGTCTAAGTTCGTCCTTAGAAAGAGACTAACTTGGGACAAACTTAGACAAACCTTAGAATGAGACTTAAGTTTGTCTTTGTTCGTCCCAAGTTTGTCTCGTTAGTCTCATTCTGAGGGTTCTCTAAGTTCGTCCTTAGAAAGAGACTAACTTGGCACGAACTTAGACAAACCTTAGAATGAGACTTAAGTTTGTCTTTGTTCGTCCCAAGTTAGTCTCGTTAGTCTCATTCTATGGTTTGTCTAAGTTCGTACTTAGAAAGAGACTAACTTGGGACGAACAAAGACAAACCTTAGAATGTGACTTAAGTTTGTCTTTGTTCGTCCCAAGTTAGTCTCGTCAGTCTCATTCTGAGGTTTGTCTAAGTTCGTCCTTAGAAAGAGACTAACTTGGGACGAACTTAGACAAACCTTAGAATGAGACTTAAGTTTGTCTTTGTTCGTCCCAAGTTTGTCTCGTTAGTCTCATTCTAAGGTTTGTCTAAGTTCGTCCTTAGAAAGAGACTAACTTGGGACAAACTTAGACAAACCTTAGAATGAGACTAACATTTGTCTTTGTTCGCCCCAAGTTAGTCTCGTTAGTCTCATTCTAAGGTTTGTCTAAGTTCGTCTGTAGAAAGAGACTAACTTGGGACAACTTTAGACAAACCTTAGAATGCGACTAATGTTTGTCTTTGTTCGTCCCGAGTTAGTCTCGTTAGTCTCATTCTAAGGTTTGTCTAAATTCGTCCTCAGAAAGAGACTAACATGGGACGAACTTAGACAAACCTTAGAATGAGACTAACGTTTGACTTTCTTCGTCCCAAGTTAGTCTCGTTAGTCTCATTCTAAGGTTCGTCTAAGTTCGTCCTTAGAAAGAGACTAACTTGGGACGAACTTAGACAAAGCTTAGAATGAGACTATCATTTGTCTTTGTTCGTCCCAAGTTAGTCTCGTTAGTCTCATTCTAAGGTTTGTCTAAGTTCGTCTTTAGAAAGAGACTAACTTGGGACGAACTTAGACAAAACTTAGAATGAGACTAACGTCTGTCTTTGTTCGTCCCAAGTTAGTCTCGTTAGTCTCATTCTAAGGTTTGTCTAAGTTCGTCCGTAGAAAGAGACTAACTTGGGACGAACTAAGACAAACCTTAGAATGAGACTAACATTTTTCTTTGTTCGTCCAAAGTTAGTCTCGTTAGTCTCATTCTAAGGTTTGTCTAAGTTCGTCCTTTGAAAGAGACTAACTTGGGACGAACTTAGACAAACATTAGAATGGGACTTCAGTTTGTCATTGTTCGTCCCAAGTTAGTCTCGTTAGTCTCATTCTAAGGTTTGTCTAAGTTCATCTTTAGAAAGAGACTAACTTGGGACGAACTTAGAGAAACTTTAGAATGAGACTTAACTTTGTCTTCGTTCGTCCAAAGTTAGTCTCGTTAGTCTCATTCTAAGGTTTGTCTAAGTTCGTCCTTAGAAAGAGACTAACTTGGGACGAACTAAGACAAACCTTAGAATGGGACTTAAGTTTGTCTTTGTTCGTCCCAAGTTAGTCTCATTAGTCTCATTCTAAGGTTTGTCTAAGTTCGTCCTTAGAAAGAGACTAACTTGGGACGAACTAAGACAAACCTTAGAATGAGACTAACGTTTTTCTTTGTTCGTCCAAAGTTAGTCTCGTTAGTCTCATTCTAAGGTTTGTCTAAGTTCGTCCTTAGAAAGAGACTAACTTGGGACGAACTTAGAGAAACCTTAGAATGGGACTTCAGTTTGTCATTGTTCGTCCAAAGTTAGTCTCGTTAGTCTCATTCTATGGTTTGTCTAAGTTCTTCCTTAGAAAGAGACTAACTTGGGACAAACTTAGACAAACCTTAGAATGAGACTTAAGTTTGTCTTTGTTCGTCCCAAGTTTGTCTCGTTAGTCTCATTCTGAGGTTTGTCTAAGTTTGTCCTTAGAAAGAGACAAACTTGGGCGAACTTAGACAAACCTTAGAATGAGACTTAAGTTTGTCTTTGTTCATCCCAAGTTAGTCTCGTTAGTCTCTTTCTAAGGTTTGTCTAAGTTCGTTCTTAGAAAGAGACTAACTTGGGACGAACTAAGACAAACCTTAGAATGAGACTTACGTTTGTCTTTGTTCGTCCCAAGTTAGTCTCGTTAGTCTCATTCTAAGGTCTGTCTATGTTCGTCCGTAGAAAGTGACTAACTTGGGACGAACTTAGAGAAACCTAAGAATGAGACTTAAGTTTGCCTTTATTCGTCCCAAGTTAGTCTCGTTAGTCTCATTCTAAGGTTTGTCTAAGTTCGTCCTTAGAAAGAGACTAACTTTGGCGAACTTAGACAAACCTTAGAATGAGACTAAAGTTTTTCTTTGTTCGTCCCAAGTTAGTCTCGTTAGTCTCATTCTAAGGTCCATCTAAGTCCGTCCGTAGAAAGTGACAAACTTGGGACGAACTTAGAGAAACCTTAGAATGAGACTTATGTTTGTCTTTGTTCGTCCCAAGTTAGTCTCGTTAGTCTCATTCTAAGGTTTGTCTAAGTTCGTCTTTAGAAAGTGACTAACTTTGGCAAACTTAGACTAACCTTAGAATGAGACTAACGTTTGTCTTTGTTCGTCCCAAGGTAGTCTCGTTAGTCTCATTCTAAGGTTTGTCTAAGTTCGTCCTTAGAAAGAGACTAACTTGGGACGAACTTAGACAAACCTTAGAATGAGACTAACGTTTGTCTTTGTTCGTCCCAAGTTTGTCTCGTTAGTTTCATTCTAAGGTTTGTCTAAGTTCGTCCTTAGAAAGAGACAAACTTGGGACGAACTTAGACAAACCTTAGAATGAGACTAACGTTTGTCTTTGTTCGTCCCAAGTTAGAGAAACTTAAGTCTCATTCTAAGGTTTGTCTAAGTTCGTCCTTAGAAAGAGACAAACTTGGGCGAACTTAGACAAACCTTAGAATGAGACTTAAGTTTGTCTTTGTTCGTCCCAAGTTAGTCTCGTTAGTCTCATTCTAAGGTTTGTCTAAGTTCGTCCGTAGAAAGAGACTAACTTGGGACGAACTAAGAGAAACCTTAGAATGAGACTTAAGTTTGTCTTTGTTCGTCCCAAGTTAGTCTCGTTAGTCTCATTCTAAGGTTTGTCTAAGTTCGTCATTAGAAAGAGACTAAATTTGGACGAACTTAGACAAACCTTAGAATGAGACTAATGTTTGTCTTTGTTCGTCCAAAGTTAGTCTCGTTAGTCTCATTCTAAGGTTTGTCTAAGTTCGTCCGTAGAAAGAGACTAATTTGGGACGAACTAAGACAAACCTTAGAATGAGACTTACGTTTGTCTTTGTTCGTCCCAAGTTAGTCTCGTAAGTCTCATTCTAAGGTTAGCCTAAGTTTGTCCGTAGAAAGTGACTTACTTGGGACGAACTTAGAGAAACCTTAGAATGAGACTATTGTTTGTCTTTGTTCTTCCCAAGTTAGTCTCGTTAGTCGCATTCTAAGGTCTGTCTAAGTTCGTCCGTAGAAAGTGACTAACTTGGGACGAACTTAGAGAAACCTTAGAATGAGACTTAAGTTTGTCTTTGTTCGTCCCAAGTTAGTCTCGTTAGTCTCATTCTAAGGTTTGTCTAAGTTTGTCCTTAGAAAGAGACTAACTTGGGCGAACTTAGACAAACCTTAGAATGAGACTTAAGTTTGTCTTTATTCGTCCCAAGTTAGTCTCGTTAGTCTCATTCTAAAGTTTGTCTAAGTTCATCCTTAGAAAGAGACTAACTTGGGTCAAACTTAGACAAACCTTAGAATGAGACTAATGTTTGTCTTTCTTCGTCCCAAGTTAGTCTCGTTAGTCTCATTCTATGGTTTGTCTAAGTTCGTCCTTAGAAAGAGACTAACTTGGGACGAACTTAGACAAACCTTAGAATGAGACTAACGTTTGTCTTTGTTCATCCTAAGTTAGTCTCGTTAGTCTCATTCTAAGGTTTGTCTAAGTTCATCCTTAGAAAGAGACTAACTTGGGATGAACTAAGACTAACCTTAGAATGAGACTTACGTTTGTCTTTGTTCGTCCCAAGTTAGTCTCGTTAGTCTCATTCTAAGGTTTGTCTAAGTTCGTCCGTAGAAAGTGACTAACTTGGGATGAACTTAGAGAAACCTTAGAATGAGACTAAAGTTTGTCTTTGTTCGTCCCAAGTTAGTCTCGTTAGTCTCATTCTAAGGTTTGTCTAAGTTCGTCCTTAGAAAGAGACTAATTTGGGCGAACTTAGACAAACCTTAGAATGAGACTTGAGTTTGTCTTTGTTCGTCCCAAGTTAGTCTCGTTAGTCTCATTCTAAGGTTTGTCTAAGTTCATCCGTAGAAAGTGACTAACTTGGGACGAACTTAGACATACCTCAGAATGAGACTTAAGTTTGTCTTTGTTCGTCCCAAGTTAGTCTCGTTAGTCTCATTCTAAGGTTTGTCTAAGTTCGTCCTTAGAAAGAGACTAACTTGGGACGAACTAAGACAAACCTTATAATGAGACTAACGTTTGTCTTTGTTCGTCCCAAGTTAGGCTCGTTAGTCTCATTCTAAGGTTTGTCTAAGTTCGTCCTTAGAAAGAGACTAACTTGGGACGAACTTAGACAAAACTTAGAATGAGACTAACGTTTGTCTTTGTTCGTCCCAAGTTAGTCTCGTTAGTCTCATTCTAAGGTTTGTCTAAGTTCGTCCTTAGAAAGAGACTAACTTGGGACGAACTAAGACAAACCTTAGAATGAGACTTACGTTTGTCTTTGTTCCTCCCAAGTTAGTCTCGTTAGTCTGATTCTAAGGTTTGTCTAAGTTCGTCCGTAGAAAGTGAGTAACTTGGGACGAACTTAGAGAAACCTTAGAATGAGACTTAAGTTTGTCTTTGTTCGTCCCAAGTTAGTCTCGTTAGTCTCATTCTAAGGTTTGTCTAAGTTCGTCCTTAAAAAGAGACTAACTTGGGCAAACTTAGACAAACCTTAGAATGAGACTGAAGTTTGTCTTTGTTCGTCCCAAGTTTGTCTCGTTAGTCTCATTCTAAGGTTTGTCTAAGTTCATCCTTAGAAAGAGACTAACTTGGGATGAACTAAGACAAACCTTAGAATGAGACTAACGTTTGTCTTTGTTCGTCCCAAGTTAGTCTCGTTAGTCTCATTCTAAGGTTTGTCTAAGTTCGTCCTTCGAAAGAGACTAACTTGGGACGAACTAAGACAAACCTTAGAATGAGACTAACGGTTGTCTTTGTTCGTCCAAAGTTAGTCTCGTTAGTCTCATTCTAAGGTTTGTCTAAGTTCATCCGTAGAAACAGACTAACTTGGGATGAACTTTGACAAACCTTAGATTGAGACTTACGTTTGTCTTTGTTCGTCCCAAGTTAGTCTCGCTAGTCTCATTCTAAGGTTTGTCTAAGTTCGTCCGTCGAAAGTGACTAACTTGGGACGAACTTAGAGAAACCTTAGAATGAGACTTAAGTTTGTCTTTGTTCGTCCCAAGTTAGGCTCGTTAGTCTCATTCTAAGGTCTGTCTAAGTTCGTCTGTGGAAAGTGAATAACTTGGGTGAACTTAGACAAACCTTAGAATGAGACTTAAGTTTGTCTTTGTTCGTCCCAAGTTAGTCTCGTTAGTCTCATTCTACGGTTTGTCTAAGTTCGTCCTTAGAACGAGAGTAACTTGGGCGAACTTAGACAAACCTTAGAATGAGACTTAAGTTTGTCTTTGTTCGTCCCAAGTTAGTCTCGTTAGTCTCATTCTAAGGTTTGTCTAAGTTTGTCCTTTGAAAGAGACTAACTTGGGACGAACTAAGACAAACCTTAGAATGAGACTAACGTTTGTCTTTGTTCGTCCAAAGTTTGTCTCGTTAGTCTCATTCTAAGGTTCGTCTAAGTTCATCTTTAGAAAGAGACTAACTTCGGACGAACCAAGACAAACCTTAGAATAAGATTAACGTTTGTCTGTGTTCGTCCCAAGTTAGTCTCGTTAGTCTCATTCTAAGGTTTGTCTAAGTTCGTCCGTAGAAAGTGACTAACTTGGGACGAACTTAGAGAAACCTTAGAATGAGACTTAAGTTTGTCTTTGTTCGTCCCAAGTTAGTCTCGTTAGTCTCATTCTAAGGTTTGTCTAAGTTCGTCCTTAGAAAGATATTAACTTGGGCGAACTTAGACAAACCTTAGAATGAGACTGAAGTTTGTCTTTGTTCGTCCCAAGTTAGTCTCGTTAGTCTCATTCTAAGGTTTGTCTAAGTTCGACCTTAGAAAGAGAATAACTTGGGGCGAACTAAGACAAACCTTAGAATGAGACTAACGTTTGTCTTTGTTCGTCCCAAGTTAGTCTCGTTAGTCTCATTCTAAGGTTTGTCTAAGTTTGTCCGTATAAAGAGACTAACTTGGGACGAAGTAAGACAAACCTTAGAATGAGACTAACGTTTGTCTTTGTTCGTCCAAAGTTAGTCTCGTTAGTCTCATTCTAAGGTTTGTCTAAGTTCGTCCTTAGAAAGAGACTAACTTGGGATGAACTTAGACAAACCTTAGAATGAGACTAACGTTTATCTTTGTTCGTCCCAAGTTAGTCTCGTTAGTCTCATTCTAAGGTTTGTCTAAGTTCGTCATTAGAAAGAGACGAACTTGGGACGAACTTAGACAAACCTTAGAATGAGACTAACGTTTGTCTTTGTTCATCCTAAGTTAGTCTCGTTAGTCTCATTCTAAGGTTTGTCTAAGTTCATCCTTAGAAAGAGACTAACTTGGGATGAACTAAGACTAACCTTAGAATGAGACTTACGTTTGTCTTTGTTCGTCCCAAGTTAGTCTCGTTAGTCTCATTCTAAGGTTTGTCTAAGTTCGTCCGTAGAAAGTGACTAACTTGGGATGAACTTAGAGAAACCTTAGAATGAGACTAAAGTTTGTCTTTGTTCGTCCCAAGTTAGTCTCATTAGTCTCATTCTAAGGTATGTCTAAGTTCGTCCTTAGAAAGAGACTAATTTGGGCGAACTTAGACAAACCTTAGAATGAGACTTGAGTTTGTCTTTGTTCGTCCCAAGTTAGTCTCGTTAGTCTCATTCTAAGGTTTGTCTAAGTTCATCCTTAGAAAGTGACTAACTTGGGACGAACTTAGACATACCTCAGAATGAGACTTAAGTTTGTCTTTGTTCGTCCCAAGTTAGTCTCGTTAGTCTCATTCTAAGGTTTGTCTAAGTTCGTCCTTAGAAAGAGACTAACTTGGGACGAACTAAGACAAACCTTATAATGAGACTAACGTTTGTCTTTGTTCGTCCCAAGTTAGGCTCGTTAGTCTCATTCTAAGGTTTGTCTAAGTTCGTCCTTAGAAAGAGACTAACTTGGGACGAACTTAGACAAACCTTAGAATGAGACTAACGTTTGTCTTTGTTCGTCCCATGTTAGTCTCGTTAGTCTCATTCTAAGGTTTGTCTAAGTTCGTCCTTAGAAAGAGACTAACTTGGGACGAACTAAGACAAACCTTAGAATGGGACTTACGTTTGTCTTTGTTCCTCCCAAGTTAGTCTCGTTAGTCTCATTCTAAGGTTTGTCTAAGTTCGTCCGTAGAAAGTGAGTAACTTGGGACGAACTTAGAGAAACCTTAGAATGAGACTTAAGTTTGTCTTTGTTCGTCCCAAGTTAGTCTCGTTAGTCTCATTCTATGGTTTGTCTAAGTTCGTCCTTAAAAAGAGACTAACTTGGGCGAACTTAGACAAACCTTAGAATGAGACTGAAGTTTGTCTTTGTTCGTCCCAAGTTTGTCTCGTTAGTCTCATTCTAAGGTTTGTCTAAGTTCGTCCTTAGAAAGAGACTAACTTGGGATGAACTAAGACAAACCTTAGAATGAGACTAACGTTTGTCTTTGTTCGTCCCAAGTTAGTCTCGTTAGTCTCATTCTAAGGTTTTTCTAAGTTCGTCCTTCGAAAGAGACTAACTTGGGACGAACTAAGACAAACCTTAGAATGAGACTAACGGTTGTCTTTGTTCGTCCGAAGTTAGTCTCGTTAGTCTCATTCTAAGGTTTGTCTAAGTTCATCCGTAGAAACAGACTAACTTGGGATGAACTTTGACAAACTTTAGATTGAGACTTACGTTTGTCTTTGTTCGTCCCAAGTTAGTCTCGCTAGTCTCATTCTAAGGTTTGTCTAAGTTCGTCCGTCGAAAGTGACTAACTTGGGACGAACTTAGAGAAACCTTAGAATGAGACTTAAGTTTGTCATTGTTCGTCCCAAGTTAGGCTCGTTAGTCTCATTCTAAGGTCTGTCTAAGTTCGTCTGTAGAAAGTGAATAACTTGGGTGAACTTAGACAAACCTTAGAATGAGACTTAAGTTTGTCTTTGTTCGTCCCAAGTTAGTCTCGTTAGTCTCATTCTACGGTTTGTCTAAGTTCGTCCTTAGAACGAGAGTAACTTGGGCGAACTTAGACAAACCTTAGAATGAGACTTAAGTTTGTCTTTGTTCGTCCCAAGTTAGTCTCGTTAGTCTCATTCTAAGGTTTGTCTAAGTTTGTCCTTTGAAAGAGACTAACTTGGGACGAAATAAGACAAACCTTAGAATGAGACTAACGTTTGTCTTTGTTCGTCCAAAGTTTGTCTCGTTAGTCTCATTGTAAGGTTCGTCTAAGTTCATCTTTAGAAAGAGACTAACTTCGGACGAACCAAGACAAACCTTAGAATAAGATTAACGTTTGTCTTTGTTCGTCCCAAGTTAGTCTCGTTAGTCTCATTCTAAGGTTTGTCTAAGTTCGTCCTTAGAAAGATATTAACTTGGGCGAACTTAGACAAACCTTAGAATGAGACTGAAGTTTGTCTTTGTTCGTCCCAAGTTAGTCTCGTTAGTCTCATTCTAAGGTTTGTCTAAGTTCATCCTTAGAAAGAGAATAACTTGGGGCGAACTAAGATAAACCTTAGAATGAGACTAACGTTTGTCTTTGTTCGTCCCAAGTTAGTCTCGTTAGTCTCATTCTAAGGTTTGTCTAAGTTCGTCCGTAGAAAGAGACTAACTTGGGACGAAGTAAGACAAACCTTAGAATGAGACTAACGTTTGTCTTTGTTCGTCCAAAGTTAGTCTCGTTAGTCTCATTCTAAGGTTTGTCTAAGTTCATCCTTAGAAAGAGACTAACTTGAGATGAACTTAGACAAACCTTAGAATGAGACTAACGTTTATCTTTGTTCGTCCCAAGTTAGTCTCGTTAGTCTCATTCTAAGGTTTGTCTAAGTTCGTCATTAGAAAGAGACGAACTTGGGACGAACTTAGACAAGCCTTAGAATGAGACTAACGTTTGTCTTTGTTCGTCCCAAGTTAGTCTCGTTAGTCTCATTCTAAGGTTTGTCTAAGTTCGTCATTAGAAAGAGACTAACTTGGGACGAACTTAGACAAACCTTAGAATGAGACTTAAGTTTGTCTTTGTTCGTCCCAAGTTAGTCTCGTTAGTATCATTCTAAGGTTTGTCTAAGTTCGTCCTTAGAAAGAGACTAACTTAACCTTAGAATGAGACAAACGTTTGTCTTTGTTCGTCCCAAGTTAGTCTCGTTAGTCTCATTTTAAGGTTTGTCTAAGTTCGTCATTAGAAAGAGACTAACTTGGAACGAACTAAGACAAACCTTAGAATGAGACTTACGTTTGTCTTTGTTCGTCCCAAGTTAGTCTCGTTAGTCTCATTCTAAGGTTTGTCTAAGTTCGTCCGTAGAAAGTGACTAACTTGGGATGAACTTAGACATACCTTAGAATGAGACTTAAGTTTGTCTTTGTTCGTCCCAAGTTAGTCTCAATCTAAGGTTTGTCTAAGTTCGTCCTTAGAAAGAGACTAACTTGTGACGAACTTAGACAAACCTTAGAATGAGACTAACTTTGTCTTTGTTCGTCCCAAGTTAGTCTCGTTAGTCTCATTCTACGGTTTGTCTAAGTTCGTCCTTAGAAAGAGACTAACTTGGGACGAACTAAGACAAACCTTAGAATGAGACTAACGTTTATCTTTGTTTGTCCCAAGTTAGTCTCGTTAGTCTCATTCTAAGGTTTGTCTAAGTTCGTCCTTAGAAAGAGACGAACTTGGGATGAACTTAGACAAGCCTTAGAATGAGACTGACGTTTGTCTTTGTTCGTCCCAAGTTAGTCTCGTTAGTCCCATTCTAAGGTTTGTCTAAGTTCGTCATTAGAAAGAGACTAACTTGGGACGAACTTAGACAAACCTTAGAATGAGACTTAAGTTTGTCTTTGTTCGTCCCAAGTTAGTCTCGTTAGTCTCATTCTAAGGTTTGTCTAAGTTCTTCGTTAGAAAGAGACTAACTTAAGACGAACTAAGACAAACCTTAGAATGAGACAAACGTTTGTCTTTGTTCGTCCCAAGTTAGTCTCGTTAGTCTCATTCTAAGGTTTGTCTAAGTTCGTCATTAGAAAGAGACTAACTTAGAACGAACTAAGACAAACCTTAGAATGAGACTAACGTTTGTCTTTGTTCGTCCCAAGTTAGTCTCGTTAGTCTCATTCTAAGGTTTGTCTAAGTTCGTCCGTAGAAAGTGACTAACTTGGGACGAACTTAGATATACCTTAGAATGAGACTTAAGTTTGTCTTTGTTCGTCCCAAGTTAGTCTCTTTCTAAGGTTTGTCTAAGTTCGTCCTTAGAAAGAGACTAACTTGTGACGAACTTAGACAAACCTTAGAATGAGACTAACGTTTGTCTTTGTTCGTCCCAAGTTAGTCTCGTTAGTCTCATTCTAAGGTTTGTCTAAGTTCGTCCTTAGAAAGAGACTAACTTGGGACGAACTAAGACAAACCTTAGAATGAGACCTACGTCTTTGTTCGTCCCAAGTTAGTCTCGTTAGTCTCATTCTACGGTTTGTCTAAGTTCGTCCTTAGAAAGAGACTAACTTGGGACGAACTTAGACAAACCTTAGAATGAGACTAACGTTTATCTTTGTTCGTCCCAAGTTAGTCTCGTTAGTCTCATTCTAAGGTTTGTCTAAGTTCGTCCTTAGAAAGAGACGAACTTGGGATGAACTTAGACAAGCCTTAGAATGAGACTAACGTGTGTCTTTGTTCGTCCCAAGTTAGTCTCGTTAGTCTCATTCTAAGGTTTGTCTAAGTTCGTCATTAGAAAGAGACTAACTTGGGACGAACTTAGACAAACCTTAGAATGAGACTTAAGTTTGTCTTTGTTCGTCCCAAGTTAGTCTCGTTAGTCTCATTCTAAGGTTTGTCTAAGTTCGTCGTTAGAAAGAGACTAACTTAAGACGAACTTAGACAAACCTTAGAATGAGACAAACATTTGTCTTTGTTCGTCCCAAGTTAGTCTCGTTAGTCTCATTCTAAGGTTTGTCTAAGTTCGTCATTAGAAAGAGACTAACTTAGAACGAACTAAGACAAACCTTAGAATGAGACTAACGTTTGTCTTTGTTCGTCCCAAGTTAGTCTCGTTAGTCTCATTCTAAGGTTTGTCTAAGTTCGTCCGTAGAAAGTGACTAACTTGGGATGAACTTAGACATACCTTAGAATGAGACTTAAGTTTGTCTTTGTTCGTCCCAAGTTAGTCTCATTCTAAGGTTTGTCTAAGTTCGTCCTTAGAAAGAAACTTGTGACGAACTTAGACAAACCTTAGAATGAGACTAACGTTTGTCTTTGTTCGTCCCAAGTTAGTCTCGTTAGTCTCATTCTAAGGTTTGTCTAAGTTCGTCATTAGAAAGAGACTAACTTGGGACGAACTATGACAAACCTTAGAATGAGACTAACGTTTGTCTTTGTTCATCCCAAGTTAGTCTCGTTAGTCTCATTCTAAGGTTTGTCTAAGTTCATCCGTAGAAAGTGACTAACTTGGGACGAACTTAGACATACCTCAGACTGAGACTTAAGTTTGTTTTTGTTCGTCCCAAGTTAGTCTCGTTAGTATCATTCTAAGGTTTGTCTAAGTTCTTCCTTAGAAAGAGACTAAGTTGGGTGAACTTAGACAAACCTTAGAATGAGACTGAAGTTTGTCTTTGTTCGTCCCAAGTTAGTCTCGTTAGTCTCATTCTAAGGTTTGTCTAAGTTCGTCCTTAGAAAGAGACTAACTTGGGACGAACTAAGACAAACCTTAGAATGAGACTAACGTTTGTCTTTGTTCGTCCCAAGTTAGTCTCGTTAGTCTCATTCTAAGGTTTGTCTAAGTTCGTCATTAGAAAGAGACTAACTTGGGACGAACTAATGCAAACCGTAGAATGAGACTAACGTTTGTCTTTGTTCGTTCCAAGTTAGTCTCGTTAGTCTCATTCTAAGGTTTGTCTAAGTTCATCCGTAGAAAGTGACTAACTTGGGACGAACTTAGACATACCTCAGACAGAGACTTAAGTTTGTCTTTGTTCGTCCCAAGTTAGTCTCGTTAGTCTCATTCTAAGGTTTGTCTAAGTTCATCCGTAGAAAGTGACTAACTTGAGACGAACTTAGACATACCTCAGACTGAGACTTAAGTTTGTCTTTGTTCGTCCCAAGTTAGTCTCGTTAGTCTCATTCTAAGGTTTGTCTAAGTTCGTCCTTAGAAAGAGACTAACTTGGGCGAACTTAGACAAACCTTAGAATGAGACTGAAGTTTGTCTTTGTTCGTCCCAAGTTAGTCTCGTTAGTCTCATTCTAAGGTTTGTCTAAGTTCGTCCTTAGAAAGAGACTAACTTGGGACGAACTAAGACAAACCTTAGAATGAGACTAACGTTTGTCTTTGTTCGCCCAAGTTAGTCTCGTTAGTCTCATTCTAAGGTTTGTCTAAGTTCGTCCTTAGAAAGAGACAAACTTGGTACGAACTTAGACAAACCTTAGAATGAGACTAACGTTTGTCTTTGTTCGTCCCAAGTTAGTCTCGTAAGTCTCATTCTAAGGTTTGTCCAAGTTCGTCCTTAGAAAGAGACTAACTTGGGACGAACTAAGACAAACCTTGGAATGAGACTTACGTTTGTCTTTGTTCCTCCCAAGTTAGTCTCGTTAGTTTCATTCTAAGGTTTGTCTAAGTTCGTCCGTAGAAAGTGACTAACTTGGGACGAACTTAGAGAAACCTTAGAATTAAACATAAGTTTGTCTTTGTTCGTCCCAAGTTAGTCCCGTTAGTCTCATTCTAAGGTTTGTCTATGTTCGTCCTTAGAAAGAGACTAACTTGGGCGAACTTAGACAAACCTTAGAATGAGACTGAAGTTTGTCTAAGTTCGTCCGTAGAAAGAGACTGACTTGGGACGAACTTTGACAAACCTTAGAAAGTGACTAACGAGACTAACTTGGTACGAACAAAGACAAACGTAAGTCTCCTTCTAAGGTTTGTCTTAGTTCGTCCCAAGTTAGTCTCTTTCTAATGACGAACTTAGACAAACCTTAGAATGAGACTAACGAGACTAACTTGGGATGAACAAAGACAAAGTTGTCTAAGTTCGTCCGTAGAAAGAGACTGACTTGGGACGAACTTTGACAAACCTTAGATTGAGACTTACGTTTCTCTTTGTTCGTCCCAAGTTAGTCTCGTTAGTCTCATTCTAAGGTTTGTCTAAGTTCGTCCGTAGAAAGTGACTAACTTGGGACGAATTTAGAGAAACCTTAGAATCAGACTTAAGTTTGTCTTTGTTCATCCCAAGTTAGGCTCGTAAGTCTCATTCTAAGGTCTGTCTAAGTTCGTATGTAGAAAGTGACTAACTTGGGTGAACTTAGACAAACCTTAGAATGAGACTTAAGTTTGTCTTTGTTCGTCCCAAGTTAGTCTCAATAGTCTCATTCTACGGTTTGTCTAAGTTCGTCCTTAGAACGAGAGTAACTTGGGCGAACTTAGACAAACCTTAGAATGAGACTTAAGTTTGTCTTTGTTCGTCCCAAGTTAGTCTCGTTAGTCTCATTCTAAGGTTTGTCTAAGTTCGTCCTTTGAAAGAGACTAACTTGGGACGAACTAAGACAAACCTTAGAATGAGACTAACGTTTGTCTTTGTTCGTCCAAAGTTTGTCTCGTTAGTCTCATTCTAAGGTTTGTCTAAGTTCATCCTTAGAAAGAGACTAACTTCGGACAAACCAAGACAAACCTTAGAATAAGATTAACGTTTGTCTGTGTTCGTCCCAAGTTAGTCTCGTTAGTCTCATTCTAAGGTTTGTCTAAGTTCGTCCGTAGAAAGTGACTAACTTGGGACGAACTTAGAGAAACCTTAGAATGAGACTTAAGTTTGTCTTTGTTCGTCCCAAGTTAGTCTCGTTAGTCTCATTCTAAGGTTTGTCTAAGTTCGTCCTTAGAAAGATATTAACTTGGGCGAACTTAGACAAACCTTAGAATGAGAGTGAAGTTTGTCTTTGTTCGTCCCAAGTTAGTCTCGTTAGTCTCATTCTAAGGTTTGTCTAAGTTCGTCCTTAGAAAGAGACTAACTTGGGGCGAACTAAGACAAACCTTAGATTGAGACTAACGTTTGTCTTTGTTCGTCCCAAGTTAGTCTCGTTAGTCTCATTCTAAGGTTTGTCTAAGTTAGTCCGTAGAAAGAGACTAACTTGGGACGAAGTAAGACAAACCTTAGAATGAGACTAACGTTTGTCTTTGTTCGTCCAAAGTTAGTCTCGTTAGTCTCATTCTAAGGTTTGTCTAAGTTCGTCCTTAGAAAGAGACTAACTTGGGACGAACTTAGACAAACCTTAGAATGAGACTAACGTTTATCGTTGTTCGTCCCAAGTTAGTCTCGTTAGTCTCATTCTAAGGTTTGTCTAAGTTCGTCATTAGAAACAGACTAACTTAGGACGAACTTAGACAAACCTTAGAATGAGACTTAAGTTTGTCTTTGTTCGTCCCAAGTTAGTCTCGTTAGTATCATTCTAAGGTTTGTCTAAGTTCGTCCTTAGAAAGAGACTAACTTAACCTTAGAATGAGACAAACGTTTGTCTTTGTTCGTCCCAAGTTAGTCTCGTTAGTCTCATTCTAAGGTTTGTCTAAGTTCGTCATTAGAAAGAGACTAACTTGGAACGAACTAAGACAAACCTTAGAATGAGACTAACGTTTGTCTTTGTTCGTCCCAAGTTAGTCTCGTTAGTCTCATTCTAAGGTTTGTCTAAGTTCGTCCGTAGAAAGTGACTAACGTGGGATGAACTTAGACATACCTTAGAATGAGACTTAAGTTTGTCTTTGTTCGTCCCAAGTTAGTCTCAATCTAAGGTTTGTCTAAGTTCGTCCTTAGAAAGAGACTAACTTGTGACGAACTTAGACAAACCTTAGAATGAGACTAACTTTGTCTTTGTTCGTCCCAAGTTAGTCTCGTTAGTCTCATTCTACGGTTTGCCTAAGTTCGTCCTTAGAAAGAGACTAAGTTGGGATGAACTTAGACAAACCTTAGAATGAGGCTTATGTTTGTCTATGTTTGTCCTAAGTTTGTCTCGTTAGTCTCATTCTACGGTTTGTCTAAGTTCGTCCTTAGAAAGAGACTAACTTGGGACGAACTTAGACAAACCTTAGAATGAGACAAACGTTTGTCTTTGTTCGTCCCAAGTTAGTCTCGTTAGTCTCATTCTAAGGTTTGTCTAAGTTCGTCATTAGAAAGAGACTAACTTAGAACGAACTAAGACAAACCTTAGAATGAGACTTAAGTTTGTCATTGTTCGTCCCAAGTTAGGCTCGTTAGTCTCATTCTAAGGTTTGTCTAAGTTCATCCTTAGAAAGAGACTAACTTGGGACGAACTAAGACAAACCTTAGAATGAGAATAACGTTTGTCTTCGTTCGTCCCAAGTTAGTCTCGTTAGTCTCATTCTAAGGTTTGTCTAAGTTCGTCCGTAGAAAGAGACTAACTTGGGACGAACTAAGACAAACCTTAGAATGAGACTAACGTTTGTCTTTGTTCGTCCCAAAGTAGTCTCGTTAGTCTCATTCTAAGGTTTGTCTAAGGTCGTCCTTAGAAAGAGACTTACTTGGGACGAACTTAGACAAACCTTAGAATGAGACTAACGTTTGTCTTTGTTCATCCCAAGTTAGATAAACTTATGTCTCATTCTAAGGTTTGTCTAAGTTCGTCCTTAGAAAGAGACTAACTTGGGACGAACTAAGACAAACCTTAGAATGAGAATAACGTTTGTCTTCGTTCGTCCCAAGTTAGTCTCGTTAGTCTCATTCTGAGGTTTGTCTAAGTTCGTCCTTAGAAAGAGACTAACTTGGGCGAACTTAGACAAACCTTAGAATGAGACTTAAGTTTGTCTTTGTTCGTCGCAAGTTAGTCTCGTTAGTCTCATTCTAAGGTTTGTCTAAGTTCGTCCTTTGAAAGAGACTAACTTGGGACGAACTTAGACAAACCATAGAATGAGACTAACGTTTGTCTTTGTTCGTCCCAAGTTAGTCTCGTTAGTCTCATTCTAAGGTTTGTCTAAGTTCGTCCTTAGAAAGAGACTAACTTGGGACGAACTTTGACAAACCTTAGAATGAGACTAACGTTTGTCTTTGTTCGTCCCAAAGTAGTCTCGTTAGTCTCATTCTAAGGTTTGTCTAAGTTCGTCCTTAGAAAGAGACTTACTTGGGACGAACTTAGACAAACCTTAGAATGAGACTAACGTTTGTCTTTGTTCATCCCAAGTTAGATAAACTTATGTCTCATTCTAAGGTTTGTCTAAGTTCGTCCTTAGAAAGAGACTAACTTGGGACGAACTAAGACAAACCTTAGAATGAGAATAACGTTTGTCTTCGTTCGTCCCAAGTTAGTCTCGTTAGTCTCATTCTAAGGTTTGTCTAAGTTCGTCCGTAGAAAGAGACTAACTTGGGACGAACTAAGACAAACCTTAGAATGAGACTGACGTTTGTCTTTGTTCGTCCCAAGTTTGTCTCGTTAGTCACATTCTAAGGTTTGTCTAAGTTTGTCCGTAGAAAGTGACTTACTTGGGATGAACTTAGAGAAACCTTAGAATGAGACTATAGTTTGTCTTTGTTCGTCCCAAGTTAGTCTCGTTAGTCTCATTCTAAGGTCTGTCTAAGTTCGTCCGTAGAAAGTGACTAACTTGGGACGAACTTAGAGAAACCTTAGAATGAGACTTAAGTTTGTCTTTGTTCGTCCCAAGTTAGTCTCGTTAGTCTCATTCTAAGGTTTGTATAAGTTTGTCCTTAGAAAGAGACTAACTTGGGCGAAATTAGACAAACCATAGAATGAGATTTAAGTTTGTCTTTATTCGTCCCAAGTTAGTCTCGTTAGTCTCATTCTAAGGTTTGTCTAAGTTCATCCTTAGAAAGAGACTAACTTGGGTCAAAATTAGACAAACCTTAGAATGAGACTAACGTTTGTCTTTCTTCGTCCCAAGTTAGTCTCGTTAGTCTCATTCTAAGGTTTGTCTAAGTTCGTCCTTAGAAAGAGACTAACTTGGGACAAACTTAGACAACCTTAGAATGAGACTAACGTTTGTCTTTGTTCGTCCCAATTTAGTCTCGTTAGTCTCATTCTATGGTTTGTCTAAGTTCGTCCTTAGAAAGAGACTAACTTGGGACGAACCAAGACAAACCTTAGAATGAGACTTACGTTTGTCTTTGTTCGTCCCAAGTTAGTCTCGTTAGTCTCATTCTAAGGTTTGTCTAAGTTCGTCCGTAGAAAGTGACTAACTTGGGACGAACTTAGAGAAACCTTAGAATGAGACTTAAGTTTGTCTTTGTTCGTCCCAAAGTAGTCTCGTTAGTCTCATTCTAAGGTTTGTCTAAGTTCGTCCTTAGAAAGAGACTTACTTGGGACGAACTTAGACAAACCTTAGAATGAGACTAACGTTTGTCTTTGTTCATCCCAAGTTAGATAAACTTAAGTCTCATTCTAAGGTTTGTCTAAGTTCGTCCTTAGAAAGAGACTAACTTGGGACGAACTAAGACAAACCTTAGAATGAGAATAACGTTTGTCTTTGTTCGTCCCAAGTTAGTCTCGTTAGTCTCATTCTAAGGTTTGTCTAAGTTCGTCCGTAGAAAGAGACTAACTTGGGACGAACTAAGACATACCTTAGAATGAGACTTACGTTTGTCTTTGTTCGTCCCAAGTTTGTCTCGTTAGTCACATTCTAAGGTCTGTCTAAGTTTGTCCGTAGAAAGTGACTTACTTGGGACGAACTTAGAGAAACCTTAGAATGAGACTATAGTTTGTCTTTGTTCGTCCCAAGTTAGTCTCGTTAGTCTCATTCTAAGGTCTGTCTAAGTTCGTCCGTAGAAAGTGACTAACTTGGGACGAACTTAGAGAAACCTTAGAATGAGACTTAAGTTTGTCTTTGTTCGTCCCAAGTTAGTCTCGTTAGTCTCATTCTAAGGTTTGTCTAAGTTTGTCATTAGAAAGAGACTAACTTGGGCGAACTTAGACAAACCATAGAATGAGATTTAAGTTTGTCTTTATTCGTCCCAAGTTAGTCTCGTTAGTCTCATTCTAAGGTTTGTCTAAGTTCATCCTTAGAAAGAGACTAACTTGGGACAAAATTAGACAAACCTTAGAATGAGACTAACGTTTGTCTTTCTTCGTCCCAAGTTAGTCTCGTTAGTCTCATTCTAAGGTTTGTCTAAGTTCGTCCTTAGAAAGAGACTAACTTGGGACAAACTTAGACAACCTTAGAATGAGACTAACGTTTGTCTTTGTTCGTCCCAAGTTAGTCTCGTTAGTCTCATTCTATGGTTTGTCTAAGTTCGTCCTAAGAAAGAGACTAACTTGGGACGAACTTAGACAAACCTTAGAATGACACTAACGTTTGTCTTTGTTCATCCTAAGTTAGTCTCGTTAGTCTCATTCTAAGGTTTGTCTAAGTTCGTCCGTTGAAAGAGACTAACTTGGGACGAACTAAAACTAACCTTAGAATGAGACTTACGTTTGTCTTTGTTCGTCCCAAGTTAGTCTCGTTAGTCTCATTCTAAGGTTTGTCTAAGTTCGTCCGTAGAAAGTAACTAACTTGGGACGAACTTAGAGAAACCTTAGAATGAGACTTAAGTTTGTCTTTGTTCGTCCCAAGTTAGTCTCGTTAGTCTCATTCTAAGGTTTGTCTAAGTTCGTCCTTAGAAAGAGACTAACTTGGGACGAACTAAGACAAACCTTAGAATGAGACTAACGTTTGTCTTTGTTCGTCCCAAGTTAGTCTCGTTAGTCTCATTTTAAGGTTTGTCTAAGTTCGTCCTTAGAAAGAGACTAACTTGGGACGAACTAAGACAAACCTTAGAATGAGAATAACGTTTGTCTTTGTTCGTCCCAAGTTAGTCTCGTTAGTCTCATTCTAAGGTTTGTCTAAGTTTGTCCTTAGAAAGAGACTAACTTGGGCGAACTTAGACAAACCTTAGAATGAGACTAACGTTTGTCTTTCTTCGTCCCAAGTTAGTCTCGTTAGTCTCATTCTAAGGTTTGTCTAAGTTCGTCCTTAGAAAGAGACTAACTTGGGACAAACTTAGACAACTTTAGAATGAGACTAACGTTTGTCTTTGTTCGTCCCAAGTTAGTCTCGTTAGTCTCATTCTATGGTTTGTCTAAGTTCGTCCTTAGAAAGAGACTAACTTGGGACGAACTTAGACAAACCTTAGAATGAGACTAACGTTTGTCTTTGTTCATCCTAAGTTAGTCTCGTTAGTCTCATTCTAAGGTTTGTCTAAGTTCGTCCGTTGAAAGAGACTAACTTGGGATGAACTAAGACAAACCTTAGAATGAGACTTACGTTTGTCTTTGTTGGTCCCAAGTTTGTCTCGTTAGTCTCATTCTAAGGTTTGTCTAAGTTTGTCCGTAGAAAGTGACTTACTTGGGACGAACTTAGAGAAACCTTAGAATGAGACTTAAGTTTGTCTTTGTTCGTCCCAAGTTAGTCTCGTTAGTCTCATTCTAAGGTTTGTATAAGTTCATCCTTAGAAAGAGACTAACTTGGGACAAACTTAGACAAACCTTAGAATGAGACTAACGTTTGTCTTTCTTCGTCCCAAGTTAGTCTCGTTAGTCTCATTCTAAGGTTTGTCTAAGTTCGTCCTTAGAAAGAGACTAACTTGGGACAAACTTAGACAACTTTAGAATGAGACTAACGTTTGTCTTTGTTCGTCCCAAGTTAGTCTCGTTAGTCTCATTCTATGGTTTGTCTAAGTTCGTCCCTAAAAAGAGATTAACTTGGGCGAACTTATACAAACCTTAGAATGAGACTGAAAATTGTCTTTGTTCGTCCCAAGTTAGTCTCGTTAGTCTCATTCTAAGGTTTGTCGAAGTTCGTCCTTAGAAAGAGACTAACTTGGGACGAACTAAGACAAACCTTAGAATGAGACTAACGCTTGTCTTTGTTCGTCCCAAGTTAGTCTCGTTAGTCTCATTCTAAGGTTTGTCTAAGTTCGTCCTTGAAAGAGACAAACTTGGGACGAACTTAGACAAACCATAGAATGAGACTAACATTTGTCTTTGTTCGTCCCAAGTTAGTCTCGTTAGTCTCATTCTAAGGTTTGTCAAAGTTTGTCCTTAGAAAGAGACTAACGTTTGTCTTTGTTCGTCCCAAGTTAGTCTCGTTAGTCTCATTCTATGGTTTGTCTAAGTTCATCCTTAGAAAGAGACTAACTTGGGACGAACTTAGACAAACCTTAGAATGAGACTAACGTTTGTCTTTGTTCATCCTAAGTTAGTCTCGTTAGTCTCATTCTAAGGTTTGTCTAAGTTCGTCCGTTGAAAGAGACTAACTTGGGACGAACTAAGACAAACCTTAGAATGAGACTTACGTTTGTCTTTGTTCATCCTAAGTTAGTCTCGTTAGTCTCATTCTAAGGTTTGTCTAAGTTCGTCCGTTGAAAGAGACTAACTTGGGACGAACTAAGACAAACCTTAGAATGAGACTTACGTTTGTCTTTGGTTGTCCCAAGTTTGTCTCGTTAGTCTCATTCTAAGGTTTGTCTAAGTTTGTCCGTAGAAAGTGACTTACTTGGGACGAACTTAGAGAAACCTTAGAATGAGACTATAGTTTGTCTTTGTTCGTCCCAAGTTAGTCTCGTTAGTCTCATTCTAAGGTCTGTCTAAGTTCGTCCGTAGAAAGTGACTAACTTAGGCGAACTTAGACAAACCATAGAATGAGATTTAAGTTTGTCTTTATTCGTCCCAAGTTAGTCTCGTTAGTCTCATTCTAAGGTTTGTCTAAGTTCATCCTTAGAAAGAGACTAACTTGGGACAAAATTAGACAAACCTTAGAATGAGACTAACGTTTGTCTTTCTTCGTCCCAAGTTAGTCTCGTTAGTCTCATTCTAAGGTTTGTCTAAGTTCGTCCTTAGAAAGAGACTAACTTGGGACAAACTTAGACAACCTTAGAATGAGACTAACGTTTGTCTTTGTTCGTCCCAAGTTAGTCTCGTTTGTCTCATTCTATGGTTTGTCTAAGTTCGTCCTAAGAAAGAGACTAACTTGGGACGAACTTAGACAAACCTTAGAATGACACTAACGTTTGTCTTTGTTCATCCTAAGTTAGTCTCGTTAGTCTCATTCTAAGGTTTGTCTAAGTTCATCCTTAGAAAGAGACTAACTTGGGACGAACTAAAACTAACCTTAGAATGAGACTTACGTTTGTCTTTGTTCGTCCCAAGTTAGTCTCGTTAGTCTCATTCTAAGGTTTGTCTAAGTTCGTCCGTAGAAAGTAACTAACTTGGGAAGAACTTAGAGAAACCTTAGAATGAGACTTAAGTTTGTCTTTGTTCGTCCCAAGTTAGTCTCGTTAGTCTCATTCTAAGGTTTGTCTAAGTTCGTCCTTAGAAAGAGACTAACTTGGGACGAACTAAGACAAACCTTAGAATGAGACTAACGTTTGTCTTTGTTCGTCCCAAGTTAGTCTCGTTAGTCTCATTCTAAGGTTTGTCTAAGTTCATCCTTAGAAAGAGACTAACTTGGGACGAACTAAAACTAACCTTAGAATGAGACTTACGTTTGTCTTTGTTCGTCCCAAGTTAGTCTCGTTAGTCTCATTCTAAGGTTTGTCTAAGTTCGTCCGTAGAAAGTAACTAACTTGGGACGAACTTAGAGAAACCTTAGAATGAGACTTAAGTTTGTCTTTGTTCGTCCCAAGTTAGTCTCGTTAGTCTCATTCTAAGGTTTGTCTAAGTTCGTCCTTAGAAAGAGACTAACTTGGGACGAACTAAGACAAACCTTAGAATGAGACTAACGTTTGTCTTTGTTCGTCCCAAGTTAGTCTCGTTAGTCTCATTTTAAGGTTTGTCTAAGTTCGTCCTTAGAAAGAGACTAACTTGGGACGAACTAAGACAAACCTTAGAATGAGAATAACGTTTGTCTTTGTTCGTCCCAAGTTAGTCTCGTTAGTCTCATTCTAAGGTTTGTCTAAGTTTGTCCTTAGAAAGAGACTAACTTGGGCGAACTTAGACAAACCTTAGAATGAGACTAACGTTTGTCTTTCTTCGTCCCAAGTTAGTCTCGTTAGTCTCATTCTAAGGTTTGTCTAAGTTCGTCCTTAGAAAGAGACTAACTTGGGACAAACTTAGACAACTTTAGAATGAGACTAACGTTTGTCTTTGTTCGTCCCAAGTTAGTCTCGTTAGTCTCATTCTATGGTTTGTCTAAGTTCGTCCTTAGAAAGAGACTAACTTGGGACGAACTTAGACAAACCTTAGAATGAGACTAACGTTTGTCTTTGTTCATCCTAAGTTAGTCTCGTTAGTCTCATTCTAAGGTTTGTCTAAGTTCGTCCGTTGAAAGAGACTAACTTGGGACGAACTAAGACAAACCTTAGAATGAGACTTACGTTTGTCTTTGTTGGTCCCAAGTTTGTCTCGTTAGTCTCATTCTAAGGTTTGTCTAAGTTTGTCCGTAGAAAGTGACTTACTTGGGACGAACTTAGAGAAACCTTAGAATGAGACTTAAGTTTGTCTTTGTTCGTCCCAAGTTAGTCTCGTTAGTCTCATTCTAAGGTTTGTATAAGTTCATCCTTAGAAAGAGACTAACTTGGGACAAACTTAGACAAACCTTAGAATGAGACTAACGTTTGTCTTTCTTCGTCCCAAGTTAGTCTCGTTAGTCTCATTCTAAGGTTTGTCTAAGTTCGTCCTTAGAAAGAGACTAACTTGGGACAAACTTAGACAACTTTAGAATGAGACTAACGTTTGTCTTTGTTCGTCCCAAGTTAGTCTCGTTAGTCTCATTCTATGGTTTGTCTAAGTTCGTCCCTAAAAAGAGATTAACTTGGGCGAACTTATACAAACCTTAGAATGAGACTGAAAATTGTCTTTGTTCGTCCCAAGTTAGTCTCGTTAGTCTCATTCTAAGGTTTGTCGAAGTTCGTCCTTAGAAAGAGACTAACTTGGGACGAACTAAGACAAACCTTAGAATGAGACTAACGCTTGTCTTTGTTCGTCCCAAGTTAGTCTCGTTAGTCTCATTCTAAGGTTTGTCTAAGTTCGTCCTTGAAAGAGACAAACTTGGGACGAACTTAGACAAACCATAGAATGAGACTAACATTTGTCTTTGTTCGTCCCAAGTTAGTCTCGTTAGTCTCATTCTAAGGTTTGTCAAAGTTTGTCCTTAGAAAGAGACTAACGTTTGTCTTTGTTCGTCCCAAGTTAGTCTCGTTAGTCTCATTCTATGGTTTGTCTAAGTTCATCCTTAGAAAGAGACTAACTTGGGACGAACTTAGACAAACCTTAGAATGAGACTAACGTTTGTCTTTGTTCATCCTAAGTTAGTCTCGTTAGTCTCATTCTAAGGTTTGTCTAAGTTCGTCCGTTGAAAGAGACTAACTTGGGACGAACTAAGACAAACCTTAGAATGAGACTTACGTTTGTCTTTGTTCATCCTAAGTTAGTCTCGTTAGTCTCATTCTAAGGTTTGTCTAAGTTCGTCCGTTGAAAGAGACTAACTTGGGACGAACTAAGACAAACCTTAGAATGAGACTTACGTTTGTCTTTGGTTGTCCCAAGTTTGTCTCGTTAGTCTCATTCTAAGGTTTGTCTAAGTTTGTCCGTAGAAAGTGACTTACTTGGGACGAACTTAGAGAAACCTTAGAATGAGACTATAGTTTGTCTTTGTTCGTCCCAAGTTAGTCTCGTTAGTCTCATTCTAAGGTCTGTCTAAGTTCGTCCGTAGAAAGTGACTAACTTAGGCGAACTTAGACAAACCATAGAATGAGATTTAAGTTTGTCTTTATTCGTCCCAAGTTAGTCTCGTTAGTCTCATTCTAAGGTTTGTCTAAGTTCATCCTTAGAAAGAGACTAACTTGGGACAAAATTAGACAAACCTTAGAATGAGACTAACGTTTGTCTTTCTTCGTCCCAAGTTAGTCTCGTTAGTCTCATTCTAAGGTTTGTCTAAGTTCGTCCTTAGAAAGAGACTAACTTGGGACAAACTTAGACAACCTTAGAATGAGACTAACGTTTGTCTTTGTTCGTCCCAAGTTAGTCTCGTTTGTCTCATTCTATGGTTTGTCTAAGTTCGTCCTAAGAAAGAGACTAACTTGGGACGAACTTAGACAAACCTTAGAATGACACTAACGTTTGTCTTTGTTCATCCTAAGTTAGTCTCGTTAGTCTCATTCTAAGGTTTGTCTAAGTTCATCCTTAGAAAGAGACTAACTTGGGACGAACTAAAACTAACCTTAGAATGAGACTTACGTTTGTCTTTGTTCGTCCCAAGTTAGTCTCGTTAGTCTCATTCTAAGGTTTGTCTAAGTTCGTCCGTAGAAAGTAACTAACTTGGGACGAACTTAGAGAAACCTTAGAATGAGACTTAAGTTTGTCTTTGTTCGTCCCAAGTTAGTCTCGTTAGTCTCATTCTAAGGTTTGTCTAAGTTCGTCCTTAGAAAGAGACTAACTTGGGACGAACTAAGACAAACCTTAGAATGAGACTAACGTTTGTCTTTGTTCGTCCCAAGTTAGTCTCGTTAGTCTCATTTTAAGGTTTGTCTAAGTTCGTCCTTAGAAAGAGACTAACTTGGGACGAACTAAGACAAACCTTAGAATGAGAATAACGTTTGTCTTTGTTCGTCCCAAGTTAGTCTCGTTAGTCTCATTCTAAGGTTTGTCTAAGTTTGTCCTTAGAAAGAGACTAACTTGGGCGAACTTAGACAAACCTTAGAATGAGATTTAAGTTTGTCTTTATTCGTCCCAAGTTAGTCTCGTTAGTCTCATTTTAAGGTTTGTATAAGTTCATCCTTAGAAAGAGACTAACTTGGGACAAACTTAGACAAACCTTAGAATGAGACTAACGTTTGTCTTTCTTCGTCCCAAGTTAGTCTCGTTAGTCTCATTCTAAGGTTTGTCTAAGTTCGTCCTTAGAAAGAGACTTACTTGGGACAAACTTAGACAACTTTAGAATGAGACTAACGTTTGTCTTTGTTCGTCCCAAGTTAGTCTCGTTAGTCTCATTCTATGGTTTGTCTAAGTTCATCCTTAGAAAGAGACTAACTTGGGACGAACTTAGACAAACCTTAGAATGAGACTAACGTTTGTCTTTGTTCATCCTAAGTTAGTCTCGTTAGTCTCATTCTAAGGTTTGTCTAAGTTCGTCCGTTGAAAGAGACTAACTTGGGACGAACTAAGACAAACCTTAGAATGAGACTTACGTTTGTCTTTGTTGGTCCCAAGTTTGTCTCGTTAGTCTCATTCTAAGGTTTGTCTAAGTTTGTCCGTAGAAAGTGACTTACTTGGGACGAACTTAGAGAAACCTTAGAATGAGACTTAAGTTTGTCTTTGTTCGTCCCAAGTTAGTCTCGTTAGTCTCATTCTAAGGTTTGTCTAAGTTTGTCCTTAGAAAGAGACTAACTTGGGCGAACTTAGACAAACCATAGAATGAGATTTAAGTTTGTCTTTATTCGTCCTAAGTTAGTCTCGTTAGTCTCATTCTAAGGTTTGTCTAAGTTCATCCTTAGAAAGAGACTAACTTGGGACAAACTTAGACAAACCTTAGAATGACACTAACGTTTGTCTTTCTTCGTCCCAAGTTAGTCTCGTTAGTCTCATTCTAAGGTTTGTCTAAGTTCGTCCTTAGAAAGTAACTAACTTGGGACAAACTTAGACAACCTTAGAATGAGACTAACGTTTGTCTTTGTTCGTCCCAAGTTAGTCTCGTTAGTCTCATTCTATGGTTTGTCTAAGTTCGTCCTTAGAAAGAGACTAACTTGGGACGAACTTAGACAAACCTTAGAATGACACTAACGTTTGTCTTTGTTCATCCTAAGTTAGTCTCGTTAGTCTCATTCTAAGGTTTGTCTAAGTTCCTCCTTAGAAAGAGACTAACTTGGGACGAACTAAGACTAACCTTAGAGTGAGACTTACGTTTGTCTTTGTTCATCCCAAGTTATTCTCGTTAGTCTCATTCTACGGTTTGTCTAAGTTCGTCCGTAGAAAGTGACTAACTTGGGACGAACTTAGAGAAACCTTAGAATGAGACTTAAGTTTGTCTTTGTTCGTCCCAAGTTAGTCTCGTTAGTCTCATTCTAAGGTTTGTCTAAGTTCGTCCTTAGAAAGAGACTAACTTGGGCGAACTTAGACAAACCTTAGAATGAGACTTAAGTTTGTCTTTGTTCGTCCCAAGTTAGTCTCGTTAGTCTCATTCTAAGGTCTGTCTATGTTCGTCCATAGAAAGTGACTAACTTGGGACGAACTTAGAGAAACCTAAGAATGAGACTTAAGTTTGCCTTTGTTCGTCCCAAGTTAGTCTTGTTAGTCTCATTCTAAGGTTTGTCTTAGTTCGTCCTTAGAAAGAGACTAACTTTGGCGAACTTAGACAAACCTTAGAATGAGACTAAAGTTTGTCTTTGTTCGTCCCAAGTTAGTCTCGTTAGTCTCATTCTAAGGTCCATCTAAGTTCGTCCGTAGAAAGTGACAAACTTGGGACGAACTTAGAGAAACCTTATAATGAGACTTAAGTTTGTCTTTGTTCGTCCCAAGTTAGTCTCGTTAATCTCATTCTAAGGTTTGTCTAAGTTCGTCCTTAGAAAGAGACTAACTTGGGCGAACTTAGACAAACCTTAGAATGAGACTTAAGTTTGTCTTTGTTCGTCGCAAGTTAGTCTCGTTAGTCTCATTCTAAGGTTTATCTAAGTTCGTCCTTAGAAAGAGACTAACTTGGGACGAACTTAGACAAACCATAGAATGAGACTAACGTTTGTCTTTGTTCGTCCCAAGTTAGTCTCGTTAGTCTCATTCTAAGGTTTGTCTAAGTTCGTCCTTAGAAAGAGACTAACTTGGGACGAACTAAGACAAACCTTAGAATGAGAATAACGTTTGTCTTCGTTCGTCCCAAGTTAGTCTCGTTAGTCTCATTCTAAGGTTTGTCTAAGTTCGTCCGTAGAAAGAGACTAACTTGGGACGAACTAAGACAAACCTTAGAATGAGACTTACGTTTGTCTTTGTTCGTCCCAAGTTTGTCTCGTTAGTCTCATTCTTAGGTTTTTCTAAGTTTGTCCGTAGAAAATGACTTACTTAGGAAGAACTTAGAGAAACCTTAGAATGAGACTATAGTTTGTCGTTGTTCGTCCCAAGTTAGTCTCGTTAGTCTCATTCTAAGGTCTGTCTAAGTTCGTCCGTAGAAAGTGACTAACTTGGGACGAACTTAGAGAAACCTTAGAATGAGACTTAAGTTTGTCTTTGTTCGTCCCAAGTTAGTCTCGTTAGTCTCATTCTAAGGTTTGTCTAAGTTCGTCCTTAGAAAGAGACTAACTTGGGCGAACTTAGACAAACCTTAGAATGAGACTTAAGTTTGTCTTTGTTCGTCCCAAGTTAGTCTCGTTATTCTCATTCTAAGGTTTGTCTAATTTCGTCCTTAGAAAGAGACTAACTTGGGACGAACTAAGACAAACCTTAGAATGAGACTAACGTTTGTCTTTGTTCGTCCCAAGTTAGTCTCGTTAGTCTCATTCTAAGGTTTTTCTAAGTTCGTCGTTAGAATGAGACTAACTTGATACGAATTTAGACAAACCTTAGAATGAGATTAACGTTTGTCTTTCTTCGTCCCAAGTTAGTCTCGTTAGTCTCATTCTAAGGTTTGTCTAAGTTCGTCCTTAGAAAGAGACTAACTTGGGACGAATTTAGACAAACCTTAGAATGAGACTAACATTTGTCTTTGTTCGTCCCGAGTTAGTCTCGTTAGTCTCATTCTAAGGTTTGTCTAAGTTCGTCTTTAGAAAGAGACTAACTTGGGACGAACTTAGACGAACCTTAGAATGAGACTAAAGTTTGTCTTTGTTCATCCCAAGTTAGTCTCTTTAGTCTCATTCTAAGGTTTGTCTAAGGTCGTCCTTAGAAAGAGACTAACTTGGGACGAACTAAGACAAACCTTAGAATGAGACTTAAGTTTGTCTTTGTTCGTCCCAAGTTAGTCTCGTTAGTCTCATTCTAAGGTTTGTCTAAGTTCATCCTTAGAAAGAGACTAACTTGGGCGAACTTAGACAAACCTTAGAATGAGACTTAAGTTTGTCTTTGTTCGTCCCAAGTTAGTCTCGTTAGTCTCATTTTAAGGTCTGTCTATGTTCGTCCGTAGAAAGTGACTAACTTGGGACGAACTTAGAGAAACCTAAGAATGAGACTTAAGTTTGCCTTTGTTCGTCCCAAGTTAGTCTTGTTAGTCTCATTCTAAGGTTTGTCTAAGTTCGTCCTTAGAAAGAGACTAACTTTGGCGAACTTAGACAAACCTTAGAATGAGACTAAAGTTTGTCTTTGTTCGTCCCAAGTTAGTCTCGTTAGTCTCATTCTAAGGTCCATCTAAGTTCGTCCGTAGAAAGTGACAAACTTGGGACGAACTTAGAGAAACCTTATAATGAGACTTAAGTTTGTCGTTGTTCGTCCCAAGTTAGTCTCGTTAATCTCATTCTAAGGTTTGTCTAAGTTCGTCCTTAGAAAGAGTCTAACTTGGGCGAACTTAGACAAACCTTAGAATGAGACTTAAGTTTGTCTTTGTTCGTCGCAAGTTAGTCTCGTTAGTCTCATTTTAAGGTTTGTCTAAGTTCGTCCTTAGAAAGAGACTAACTTGGGACGAACTTAGACAAACCATAGAATGAGACTAACGTTTGTCTTTGTTCGTCCCAAGTTAGTCTCGTTAGTCTCATTCTAAGGTTTGTCTAAGTTCGTCCTTAGAAAGAGACTAACTTGGGATGAACTAAGACAAACCTTAGAATGAGAATAACGTTTGTCTTCGTTCGTCCCAAGTTAGTCTCGTTAGTCTCTTTCTAAGGTTTGTCTAAGTTCGTCCGTAGAAAGAGACTAACTTGGGACGAACTGAGACAAACCTTAGAATGAGACTTACATTTGTCTTTGTTCGTCCCAAGTTTGTCTCGTTAGTCTCATTCTAAGGTTTTTCTAAGTTTGTCCGTAGAAAATGACTTACTTGGGACGAACTTAGAGAAACCTTAGAATGAGACTATAGTTTGTCGTTGTTCGTCCCAAGTTAGTCTCGTTAGTCTCATTCTAAGGTCTGTCTAAGTTCGTCCGTAGAAAGTGACTAACTTGGGACGAACTTAGAGAAACCTTAGAATGAGACTTAAGTTTGTCTTTGTTCGTCCCAAGTTAGTCTCGTTAGTCTCATTCTAAGGTTTGTCTAAGTTTGTCCTTAGAAAGAGACTAACTTGGGCGAACTTAGACAAACCTTAGAATGAGATTTAAGTTTGTCTTTATTCGTCCCAAGTTAGTCTCGTTAGTCTCATTCTAAGGTTTGTCTAAGTTCATCCTTAGAAAGAGACTAACTTGGGCCAAACTTAGACAACTTTAGAATGAGACTAACGTTTGTCTTTGTTCGTCCCAAGTTAGTCTCGTTAGTCTCATTCTGTGGTTTGTCTAAGTTCGTCCTTAGAAAGAGACTAACTTGGGACGAACTTAGACAAACCTTAGAATGAGACTAACGTTTGTCTTTGTTCATCCTAAGTTAGTCTCGTTAGTCTCATTCTAAGGTTTGTCTAAGTTCGTCCGTTGAAAGAGACTAACTTGGGACGAACTAAGACAAACCTTAGAATGAGACTTACGTTTGTCTTTGTTGGTCCCAAGTTTGTCTCGTTAGTCTCATTCTAAGGTTTGTCTAAGTTTGTCCGTAGAAAGTGACTTACTTGGGACGAACTTAGAGAAACCTTAGAATGAGACTTAAGTTTGTCTTTGTTCGTCCCAAGTTAGTCTCGTTAGTCTCATTCTAAGGTTTGTATAAGTTCATCCTTAGAAAGAGACTAACTTGGGACAAACTTAGACAAACCTTAGAATGAGACTAACGTTTGTCTTTCTTCGTCCCAAGTTAGTCTCGTTAGTCTCATTCTATGGTTTGTCTAAGTTCGTCCTTAGAAAGAGACTAACTTGGGACAAACTGAGACAACTTTAGAATGAGACTAACGTTTGTCTTTGTTCGTCCCAAGTTATTCTCGTTAGTCTCATTCTATGGTTTGTCTAAGTTCGTCCTTAGAAAGAGACTAACTTGGGACTAACTTAGACAAACCTTAGAATGAGACTAACGTTTGTCTTTGTTCGTCCAATGTTTGTCTCGTTACTCTCATTCTAAGGTTTGTCTAAGTTCATCCTTAGAAAGAGACTAACTTGGGACGAACCAAGACAAACCTTAGAATGAGACTTACGTTTGTCTTTGTTCGTCCCAAGTTAGTCTCGTTAGTCTCATTCTAAGGTTTGTCTAAGTTCGTCCGTAGAAAGTGACTAACTTGGGATGAACTCAGACAAACCTTAGAATGAGACTTACGTTTGTCTTTGTTCGTCCCAAGTTAGTCTCGTTAGTCTCATTCTAAGGTCTGTCTATGTTCGTCCGTAGAAAGTGACTAACTTGGGACGAACTTAGAGAAACCTAAGAATGAGACTTAAGTTTGCCTTTGTTCATCCCAAGTTAGTCTCGTTAGTCTCATTCTAAGGTTTGTCTAAGTTCGTCCTTAGAAAGAGACTAACTTTGGCGAACTTAGACAAACCTTAGAATGAGACTAAAGTTTGTCGTTGTTCGTCCCAAGTTAGTCTCGTTAGTCTCATTCTAAGGTCCATCTAAGTTCGTCCGTAGAAAGTGACAAACTTGGGACGAACTTAGAGAAACCTTATAATGAGACTTAAGTTTGTCTTTGTTCGTCCCAAGTTAGTCTCCTTAGTCTCATTCTAAGGTTTGTCTAAGTTCGTCCTTAGAAAGAGACTAACTTGGGCGAACATAGACAAACCTTAGAATGAGACTTAAGTTTGTCTTTGTTCGTCGCAAGTTAGTCTCGTTAGTCTCATTCTAAGGTTTGTCTAAGTTCGTCCTTAGAAAGAGACTAACTTGGGACGAACTTAGGCAAACCATAGAATGAGACTAACGTTTGTCTTTGTTCATCCCAAGTTAGTCTCGTTAGTCTCATTCTAAGGTTTGTCTAAGTTCGTCCTTAGAAAGAGACTAACTTGGGACGAACTAAGACAAACCTTAGAATGAGAATAACGTTTGTCTTTGCTCGTCCCAAGTTAGTCTCGTTAGTCTCATTCTAAGGTTTGTCTAAGTTCGTCCTTAGAAAGAGACTAACTTCGGACGAACTAAGACAAACCTTAAAATGAGACTAACGTTTGTCTTTGTTCATCCCAAGTTAGTCTCGTTAGTATCATTCTAAGGTTTGTCTAAGTTCATCATTAGAAAGAGACAAACTTAGGACGAACTTAGACAGACCTTAAAATGAGACTTAAGTTTGTCTTTGTTCGTCCCAAGTTAGTCTCGTTAGTCTCATTCTAAGGTTTGTCTAAGTTCGTCGTTAGAAAGAGACTAACTTAAGACGAAATTAGACAAACCCTAGAATGAGACAAACGTTTGTCTTTGTTCGTCCCAAGTTAGTCTCGTTAGTCTCATTCTAAGGTTTGTCTATGTTCGTCATTAGAAAGAGACTAACTTGGAACGAACTAAGACAAACCTTAGAATGAGACTAACGTTTGTCTTTGTTCGTCCCAAGTTAGTCTCGTTAGTCTCATTCTAAGGTTTGTCTAAGTTCGTCCGTAGAAAGTGACTAACTTGGGACGAACTTAGACATACCTTAGAATGAGACTTAAGTTTGTCTTTGTTCGTCCCAAGTTAGTCTCATTCTAAGGTTTGTCTAAGTTCGTCCTTAGAAAGAGACTAACTTGTGACGAACTTAGACAAACCTTAGAATGAGACTAACTTTGTCTTTGTTCGTCCCAAGTTAGTCTCGTTAGTCTCATTCTAAGGTTTGTCTAAGTTCGTCCTTAGAAAGAGACTAACTTGGGACAAACTAAGACAAACCTTAGAAGGAGACTTACGTTTGTCTTTGTTCATCCCAAGTTAGTCTCGTTAGTCTCATTCTAAGGTTTGTCTAAGTTCGTCCGTAGAAAGTGACTAACTTGGGACGAACTTAGACATACCTCAGAATGAGACTTAAGTTTGTCTTTGGTCGACCCAAGTTTGTCTCGTTAGTCTCATTCTAAGGTTTGTCTAAGTTTGCCCTTAGAAAGAGACAAACTTGGTACGAACTTAGACAAACCTTAGAATGAGACTAACGTTTGTCTTTGTTCGTCCCAAGTTAGTCTTGTTAGTCTCATTCTAAGGTTTGTCTAAGTTCGTCCTTAGAAAGAGACTAACTTGGGACGAACATAGACAAACCTTAGAATGAGACTTAAGTTTGTTTTTGTTCGTCCAAAGTTAGTCTCGTTAGTCTCATTCTAAGGTTCGTCTAAGTTCGTCCGTAGAAAGTGACTAACTTGGGACGAACTTAGAGAAACCTTAGAATGAGACTTAAGTTTGTCTTTTTTCGACCCAAGTTAGTCTCGTTAGTCTCATTCTAAGGTTTGTCTAAGTTCGTCCTTAGAAAGAGACAAACTTGGTACGAACTTAGACAAATCTTAGAATGAGACTAACGTTTGTCTTTGTTTGTCCAAAGTTAGTCTTGTAAGTCTCATTCTAAGGTTTGTCTAAGTTCGTCCTTAGAAAGAGACTAACTTGGGACGAACTAAGACAAACCTTAAAATGAAACTAACGTTTGTCTTTGTTCGTCCCAAGTTAGTCTCGTTAGTCTCATTCTAAGGTTTGTCTAAGTTCGTCATTAGAAAGAGACTAACTTAGGACGAACTTAGACAAACCTTAGAATGAGACTTAAGTTTGTCTTTGTTCGTCCCAAGTTAGTCTCGTTAGTCTCATTCTAAGGTTTGTCTAAGTTCGTCGTTAGAAAGAGACTAACTTAAGACGAACTTAGACAAACCTTAGAATGAGACAAACGTTTGTCTTTGTTCGTCCCAAGTTAGTCTCGTTAGTCTCATTCTAAGGTTTGTCTAAGTTCTTCATTAGAAAGAGACTAACTTGGAACGAACTAAGACAAACCTTAGAATGAGACTAACGTTTGTCTTTGTTCGTCCCAAGTTAGTCTCGTTAGTCTCATTCTAAGGTTTGTCTAAGTTCATCCGTAGAAAGTGACTAACTTGGGACGAACTTAGACATACCTCAGAATGAGACTTAAGTTTGTCTTTGTTCGTCCCAAGTTAGTCTCGTTGGTCTCATTCTATGGTTTGTCTAAGTTCGTCCCTAAAAAGAGACTAACTTGGGCGAACTTATACAAACCTTAGAATGAGACTGAAAATTGTCTTTGTTCGTCCCAAGTTAGTCTCGTTAGTCTCATTCTAAGGTTTGTCGAAGTTCGTCCTTAGAAAGAGACTAACTTGGGACGAACTAAGACAAACCTTAGAATGAGACTAACGCTTGTCTTTGTTCGTCCCAAGTTAGTCTCGTTAGTCTCATTCTAAGGTTTGTCTAAGTTCGTCCTTGAAAGAGACAAACTTGGGACGAACTTAGACAAACCATAGAATGAGACTAACGTTTGTCTTTGTTCGTCCCAAGTTAGTCTCGTTAGTCTCATTCTAAGGTTTGTCAAAGTTTGTCCTTAGAAAGAGACTAACGTTTGTCTTTGTTCGTCCCAAGTTAGTCTCGTTAGTCTCATTCTATGGTTTGTCTAAGTTCATCCTTAGAAAGAGACTAACTTGGGACGAACTTAGACAAACCTTAGAATGAGACTAACGTTTGTCTTTGTTCATCCTAAGTTAGTCTCGTTAGTCTCATGTTAAGGTTTGTCTAAGTTCGTCCGTTGAAAGAGACTAACATGGGACGAACTAAGACAAACCTTAGAATGAGACTTACGTTTGTCTTTGTTCATCCTAAGTTAGTCTCGTTAGTCTCATTCTAAGGTTTGTCTAAGTTCGTCCGTTGAAAGAGACTAACTTGGGACGAACTAAGACAAACCTTAGAATGAGACTTACGTTTGTCTTTGGTTGTCCCAAGTTTGTCTCGTTAGTCTCATTCTAAGGTTTGTCTAAGTTTGTCCGTAGAAAGTGACTTACTTGGGACGAACTTAGAGAAACCTTAGAATGAGACTATAGTTTGTCTTTGTTCGTCCCAAGTTAGTCTCGTTAGTCTCATTCTAAGGTCTGTCTAAGTTCGTCCGTAGAAAGTGACTAACTTGGGACGAACTTAGAGAAACCTTAGAATGAGACTTAAGTTTGTCTTTGTTCGTCCCAAGTTAGTCTCGTTAGTCTCATTCTAAGGTTTGTCTAAGTTTGTCCTTAGAAAGAGACTAACTTAGGCGAACTTAGACAAACCATAGAATGAGATTTCAGTTTGTCTTTATTCGTCCCAAGTTAGTCTCGTTAGTCTCATTCTAAGGTTTGTCTAAGTTCATCCTTAGAAAGAGACTAACTTGGGACAAAATTAGACAAACCTTAGAATGAGACTAACGTTTGTCTTTCTTCGTCCCAAGTTAGTCTCGTTAGTCTCATTCTAAGGTTTGTCTAAGTTCGTCCTTAGAAAGAGACTAACTTGGGACAAACTTAGACAACCTTATAATGAGACTAACGTTTGTCTTTGTTCGTCCCAAGTTAGTCTCGTTAGTCTCATTCTATGGTTTGTCTAAGTTCGTCCTAAGAAAGAGACTAACTTGGGACGAACTTAGACAAACCTTAGAATGACACTAACGTTTGTCTTTGTTCATCCTAAGTTAGTCTCGTTAGTCTCATTCTAAGGTTTGTCTAAGTTCATCCTTAGAAAGAGACTAACTTGGGACGAACTAAAACTAACCTTAGAATGAGACTTACGTTTGTCTTTGTTCGTCCCAAGTTAGTCTCGTTAGTCTCATTCTAAGGTTTGTCTAAGTTCGTCCGTAGAAAGTAACTAACTTGGGACGAACTTAGAGAAACCTTAGAATGAGACTTAAGTTTGTCTTTGTTCGTCCCAAGTTAGTCTCGTTAGTCTCATTCTAAGGTTTGTCTAAGTTCGTCCTTAGAAAGAGACTAACTTGGGACGAACTAAGACAAACCTTAGAATGAGACTAACGTTTGTCTTTGTTCGTCCCAAGTTAGTCTCGTTAGTCTCATTTTAAGGTTTGTCTAAGTTCGTCCTTAGAAAGAGACTAACTTGGGACGAACTAAGACAAACCTTAGAATGAGAATAACGTTTGTCTTTGTTCGTCCCAAGTTAGTCTCGTTAGTCTCATTCTAAGTTTGTCTAAGTTTGTCCTTAGAAAGAGACTAACTTGGGCGAACTTAGACAAACCTTAGAATGAGATTTAAGTTTGTCTTTATTCGTCCCAAGTTAGTCTCGTTAGTCTCATTCTAAGGTTTGTAAAAGTTCATCCTTAGAAAGAGACTAACTTGGGACAAACTTAGACAAACCTTAGAATGAGACTAACGTTTGTCTTTCTTCGTCCCAAGTTAGTCTCGTTAGTCTCATTCTAAGGTTTGTCTAAGTTCGTCCTTAGAAAGAGACTAACTTGGGACAAACTTAGACAACTTTAGAATGAGACTAACGTTTGTCTTTGTTCGTCCCAAGTTAGTCTCGTTAGTCTCATTCTATGGTTTGTCTAAGTTCATCCTTAGAAAGAGACTAACTTGGGACGAACTTAGACAAACCTTAGAATGAGACTAACGTTTGTCTTTGTTCATCCTAAGTTAGTCTCGTTAGTCTCATTCTAAGGTTTGTCTAAGTTCGTCCGTTGAAAGAGACTAACTTGGGACGAACTAAGACAAACCTTAGAATGAGACTTACGTTTGTCTTTGTTGGTCCCAAGTTTGTCTCGTTAGTCTCATTCTAAGGTTTGTCTAAGTTTGTCCTTAGAAAGAGACTAACTTGGGCGAACTTAGACAAACCATAGAATGAGATTTAAGTTTGTCTTTATTCGTCCTAAGTTAGTCTCGTTAGTCTCATTCTAAGGTTTGTCTAAGTTCATCCTTAGAAAGAGACTAACTTGGGACGAATTTAGACAAACCTTAGAATGAGACTAACATTTGTCTTTGTTCGTCCCGAGTTAGTCTCGTTAGTCTCATTCTAAGGTTTGTCTAAGTTCGTCTTTAGAAAGAGACTAACTTGGGACGAACTTAGACGAACCTTAGAATGAGACTAAAGTTTGTCTTTGTTCATCCCAAGTTAGTCTCTTTAGTCTCATTCTAAGGTTTGTCTAAGGTCGTCCTTAGAAAGAGACTAACTTGGGACGAACTAAGACAAACCTTAGAATGAGACTTAAGTTTGTCTTTGTTCGTCCCAAGTTAGTCTCGTTAGTCTCATTCTAAGGTTTGTCTAAGTTCATCCTTAGAAAGAGACTAACTTGGGCGAACTTAGACAAACCTTAGAATGAGACTTAAGTTTGTCTTTGTTCGTCCCAAGTTAGTCTCGTTAGTCTCATTCTAAGGTCTGTCTATGTTCGTCCGTAGAAAGTGACTAACTTGGGACGAACTTAGAGAAACCTAAGAATGAGACTTAAGTTTGCCTTTGTTCGTCCCAAGTTAGTCTTGTTAGTCTCATTCTAAGGTTTGTCTAAGTTCGTCCTTAGAAAGAGACTAACTTTGGCGAACTTAGACAAACCTTAGAATGAGACTAAAGTTTGTCTTTGTTCGTCCCAAGTTAGTCTCGTTAGTCTCATTCTAAGGTCCATCTAAGTTCGTCCGTAGAAAGTGACAAACTTGGGACGAACTTAGAGAAACCTTATAATGAGACTTAAGTTTGTCTTTGTTCGTCCCAAGTTAGTCTCGTTAATCTCATTCTAAGGTTTGTCTAAGTTCGTCCTTAGAAAGAGTCTAACTTGGGCGAACTTAGACAAACCTTAGAATGAGACTTAAGTTTGTCTTTGTTCGTCGCAAGTTAGTCTCGTTAGTCTCATTCTAAGGTTTGTCTAAGTTCGTCCTTAGAAAGAGACTAACTTGGGACGAACTTAGACAAACCATAGAATGAGACTAACGTTTGACTTTGTTCGTCCCAAGTTAGTCTCGTTAGTCTCATTCTAAGGTTTGTCTAAGTTCGTCCTTAGAAAGAGACTAACTTGGGACGAACTAAGACAAACCTTAGAATGAGAATAACGTTTGTCTTCGTTCGTCCCAAGTTAGTCTCGTTAGTCTCTTTCTAAGGTTTGTCTAAGTTCGTCCGTAGAAAGAGACTAACTTGGGACGAACTGAGACAAACCTTAGAATGAGACTTACATTTGTCTTTGTTCGTCCCAAGTTTGTCTCGTTAGTCTCATTCTAAGGTTTTTCTAAGTTTGTCCGTAGAAAATGACTTACTTGGGACGAACTTAGAGAAACCTTAGAATGAGACTATAGTTTGTCGTTGTTCGTCCCAAGTTAGTCTCGTTAGTCTCATTCTAAGGTCTGTCTAAGTTCGTCCGTAGAAAGTGACTAACTTGGGACGAACTTAGAGAAACCTTAGAATGAGACTTAAGTTTGTCTTTGTTCGTCCCAAGTTAGTCTCGTTAGTCTCATTCTAAGGTTTGTCTAAGTTTGTCCTTAGAAAGAGACTAACTTGGGCGAACTTAGACAAACCTTAGAATGAGATTTAAGTTTGTCTTTATTCGTCCCAAGTTAGTCTCGTTAGTCTCATTCTAAGGTTTGTCTAAGTTCATCCTTAGAAAGAGACTAACTTGGGACAAACTTAGACAAACCTTGGAATGAGAGTAACGTTTGTCTTTCTTCGTCCCAAGTTAGTCTCGTTAGTCTCATTCTAAGGTTTGTCTAAGTTCGTCCTTAGAAAGAGACTAACTTGGGACAAACTTAGACAACCTTAGAATGAGACTAACGTTTGTCTTTGTTCGTCCCAAGTTAGTCTCGTTAGTCTCATTCTATGGTTTGTCTAAGTTCATCCTTAGAAAGAGACTAACTTGGGACGAACAAAGACAAACTTTAGTCTCATTCTAAGGTTTTTCTAAATTCGCCAAAGTTAGTCTCTTTCTAAGGACGAACTTAGACAAACCTTAGAATGAGACTAACGAGACTAACTTGGGACGAACAAAGGCAAACTTAAGTCTCATTCTTAGGTTTCTCTAAGTTCGTCCCAAGTTAGTCACTTTCTACGGACGAACATAGACAGACCTTAGAATGAGACTAACGAGACTAACTTGGGACGAACAAAGACAAACCTAAGTCTCATTCTAAGGTTTGTCTTAGTTCGTCCCAAGTTAGTCTCTTTCTGATGAGGAACTTTGACAAACCTTAGAATGAGACTAACGAGACTAACTTGGGACGAACAAAGACAAACTGAAGTCTCATTCTAAGGTTTCTCGAAGTTCGTCCCAAGTTAGTCACTTTCTACGGACGAACTTAGACAAACCTTAGAATGAGACTAACGAGACTAACTTGGGACGAACAAAGACAAACGTAAGTCTCATTCTAAGGTTTGTCTAAGTTCGCCCAAGTTACTCACTTTCTAAGGACGAACTTAGACAAACCGTAGAATGAGACTAACGAGACTAACTTTGGACGAACAAAGACAAACTTAAGTCTCATTCTAAGGTTTGTCTAAGTTCACCCAAGTTAGTCACTTTCTACTGACGAACTTAGACAGACCTTAGAATGAGACTAACGAGCCTAACTTGGGACGAACAAAGACAAACTTAAGTCTCATTCTAAGGTTTCTCTAAGTTCGTCCCAAGTTAGTCACTTTCTACGGATGAACTTAGACAAACCTTAGAATGAGACTAACGAGACTAACTTGGGACGAACAAAGACAAACGTAAGTCTCAATCTAAGGTTTGTCAAAGTTCGTCCCAAGTTAGTCTCTTTCACGGACGAACTTAGACAAACCTTAGAATGAGACTAACGAGACTAACTTCGGACGAACAAAGACAACCGTTAGTCTCATTCTAAGGTTTGTCTTAGTTCGTCCCAAGTTAGTCTCTTTCGAAGGACGAACTTAGACAAACCTTAGGATGAGACTAACGAGACTAACTTGGGACGAACAAAGACAAACGATAGTCTCATTCTAAGGTTTGTCTTAGTTCATCCCAAGTTAGAGTCTTTCTAAGGACGCACTTAGACAAACCTTAGAATGAGACTAACTTGGGACGAACAAAGACAAACTTCAGTCTCATTCTAAGGTTTGTCTAAGTTCGCCCAAGTTAGTCTCTTTCTAAGGACGAACTGAGACAAACCTTAGAATGAGACTAACGAGACTAACTTGGGACAAAAAAAGACAAACTTAAGTCTCATTCTAAGGTTTCTCTAAGTTCGTCCCAAGTTAGTCACTTTCTACGGACGAACTTAGACAAACCTTAGAATGAGACTAACGAGACTAACTTGGGAGGAACAAAGACAAACGTAAGTCTCATTCTAAGGTTTGTCTTAGTTCGTCCCAAGTTAGTCTCTTTCTAAGGCAAACTTTGACAAACCTTAGAATGAGACTAACGAGACTAACTTGGGACGAACAAAGACAAACGTTAGTCTCATTCTATGATTTGTCGTTCGTCCCAAGTTTGCTCTTTCTAAGGACAAACTTAGACAAACCTTAGAATGAGACTAACGAGACTAACTTGGGACGAACAAAGACAAACGTTAGTCTCATTCTAAGGTTTGTCTTAGTTCGTCCCAAGTTAGTCTCTTTCTAAGGACGAACTTAGACAAACCTTAGAATGAGACTAACGAGACTAACTTGCGACGAACAAAGACAATTTTCAGTCTCATTCTAAGGTTTGTATAAGTTCGCCCAAGTTAGTCTCTTTTTAAGGACGAACTTAGACAAAACATAGAATGAGACTAACGAGACTAACTTGGGACGAACAAAGACAAACTTAAGTCTCATTCTGAGGTATGTCTAAGTTCGTCCCAAGTTAGTCACTTTCTACGGATGAACTTAGACAAACCTTAGAATGAGACTAACGAGACTAACTTGGGACGAACAAAGACAAACGTTAGTCTCATTCTAAGGTTTGTCTTAGTTCGTTCCAAGTTAGTCTCTTTCTAATGACGAACTTAGACAAACCTTAGAATGAGACTAACGAGACTAACTTGGGACGAACAAAGACAAATGTTTGTCTCATTCTAAGGTTTGTCTAAGTTCGTCTTAAGTTAGTCTCTTTCTAACGACGAACTTAGACAAACCTTAGAATGAGACTAACGAGACTAACTTGGGACGAACAAAGACAAACTTAAGTCTCATTCTAAGGTTTGTCTAAGTTCGTCCTAAGTTAGTCTCTTTCTAATGACGAACTTAGACAAACCTTAGAATGAGACTAACGAGACTAACTTGGGACGAACAAAGACAAACGTTAGTCTCATTTTAAGGTTTGTCTTAGTTCGTCCCAAGTTAGTCTCTTTCTAAGGACGAACTTAGACAAACCTTAGAATGAGACTAACAAGACTAACTTTGGACGAACAAAGACAAACGTTAGTCTCATTCTAAGGTTTGTCTAAGTTCGTACCAAGGTTGTCTCTTTCTAAGGACGAACTTAGACAAACCTTAGAATGAGACTAACGAGACTAACTTGGGTCGAAAAAAGACAAACTTAAGTCTCATTCTAAGGTTTCTCTAAGTTCGTCCCAAGTTAGTCACTTTCTACGGACGAACTTAGACGAACCTTAGAATGAGACTAACGAGACTAACTTTGGACGAAAGAAGACAAACTTAAGTCTCATTCTAAGGTTTGTAAAAGTTCGTCCCAAGTTAGTCTCTTTCACGGACGTACTTAGACAAACCTTAGAATGAGACTAACGAGACTAACTTCGGACGAACAAAGACAACCGTTAGTCTCATTCTAAGGTTTTTCTAAGTTCGTCCTTAGAAAGAGACAACCTTGGTACGAACTTAGACAAACCTTAGAATGAGACTAACGTTTGTCTTTGTTCGTCCAAAGTTAGTCTTGTTAGTCTCATTCTAAGGTTTGTCTAAGTTCGTCCTTAGAAAGAGACTAACTTGGGACGAACTAAGACAAACCTTAAAATGAGACTAACATTTGTCTTTGTTCGTCCCAAGTTAGTCTCGTTAGTCTCATTCTAAGGTTTGTCTAAGTTCTTCATTAGAAAGAGACTAACTTAGGACGAACTTAGACAAACCTTAGAATGAGACTTAAGTTTGTCTTTGTTCGTCCCAAGTTAGTCTCGTTAGTCTCATTCTAAGGTTTGTCTAAGTTCGTCGTTAGAAAGAGACTAACTTAAGACGAACTTAGACAAACCTTAGAATGAGACAAACGTTTGTCTTTGTTCGTCCCAAGTTAGTCTCGTTAGTCTCATTCTAAGGTTTGTCTAAGTTCGTCATTAGAAAGAGACTAACTTGGAACGAACTAAGACAAACCTTAGAATGAGACTAACGTTTGTCTTTGTTCGTCCCAAGTTAGTCTCGTTAGTCTCATTCTAAGGTTTGTCTAAGTTCATCCGTAGAAAGTGACTAACTTGGGACGAACTTAGACATACCTCAGAATGAGACTTAAGTTTGTCTTTGTTCGTCCCAAGTTAGTCTCGTTAGTCTCATTCTATGGTTTGTCTAAGTTCGTCCTTAAAAAGAGACTAACTTGGGCGAACTTATACAAACCTTAGAATGAGACTGAAAAATGTCTTTGTTCGTCCCAAGTTAGTCTCGTTAGTCTCATTCTAAGGTTTGTCTAAGTTCGTCCTTAGAAAGAGACTAACTTGGGACGAACTAAGACAAACCTTAGAATGAGACTAACGTTTGTCTTTGTTCGTCCCAAGTTAGTCTCGTTAGTTTTATTCTAAGGTTTGTCTAAGTTCGTCGTTAGAAAGAGCAAACTTGGGACGAACGACAAACCATAGAATGAGACTAACGTTTGTCTTTGTTCGTCCCAAGTTAGTCTCGTTAGTCTCATTCTAAGGTTTGTCAAAGTTTGCCTTAGAAAGAGACTAACTTGGGACGAACTAAGACAAACCTTAGAATGAGACTTACGTTTGTCTTTGTTCCTCCCAAGTTAGTCTCGTTAGTCTCATTCTAAGGTTTGTCTAAGTTCGTCCGTAGAAAGTGACTAACTTGGGACGAACTTAGAGAAACCTTAGAATGAGACTTAAGTTTGTCTTTTTTTGTCCCAAGTTAGTCTCGTTAGTCTCATTCTAAGGTTTGTCTCAGTTCGTCCTTAGAAAGAGACTAACTTGGGCGAACTTAGACAAACCTTAGAATGAGACTGAAGTTTGTCTTTGTTCGTCCCAAGTTAGTCTCATTCTAAGGTTTGTCTAAGTTCGTCCTTAGAAAGACTCTAACTTGGGATGAACTAAGACAAACCTTAGAATGAGACTATCGTTTGTCTATGTTCGTCCCAAGTTAGTCTCGTTAGTCTCATTCTAAGGTTTGTCTAAGTTCGTCCTTCGAAAGAGACTAACTTGGGACGAACTAAGACAAACCTTAGAATGAGACTAACGGTTGTCTTTGTTCGTCCGAAGTTAGTCTCGTTAGTCTCATTCTAAGGTTTGTCTAAGTTCGTCCGTGAAAGAGACTAACTTGGGACGAACTTTGACAAACCTTAGATTGAGACTTACGTTTGTCTTTGTTCGTCCCAAGTTAGTCTCGTTAGTCTCATTCTAAGGTTTGTCTAAGTTCATCCGTAGAAAGTGACTAACTTGGGACGAACTTAGAGAAACCTTAGAATGAGACTTAAGTTTGTCTTTGTTTGTCCCAAGTTAGGCTCGTTAGTCTCATTCTAAGGTCTGTCTAAGTTCGTCTGTAGAAAGTGACTAACTTGGGTGAACTTAGACAAACCTTAGAATGAGACTTAAGTTTGTCTTTGTTCGTCCCAAGTTAGTCTCGTTAGTCTCATTCTACGGTTTGTCTAAGTTCGTCCTTAGAAAGTGAGTAACTTGGGCGAACTTAGACAAACCTTAGAATGAGACTTACGTTTGTCTTTGTTCGTCCCAAGTTAGTCTCGTTAGTCTCATTCTAAGGTCTGTCTAAGTTCGTCCGTAGAAAGTGACTAACTTGGGACGAACTTAGAGAAACCTTAGAATGAGACTTCAGTTTGTCTTTGTTCGTCCCAAGTTAGTCTCGTTAGTCTCATTCTAAGGTTTGTCAAAGTTCCTCATCAGAAAGAGACTAACTTGGGACGAACTAAGACAAACCTTAGAATGAGACTTACGTTTGTCTTTGTTCGTCCAAAGTTAGTCTCGTTAGTCTCATTCTAAGGTCTGTCTATGTTCGTCCGTAGAAAGTGACTAACTTGGGACGAACTTAGAGAAACCTAAGAATGAGACTTAAGTTTGCCTTTGTTCGTCCCAAGTTAGTCTCGTTAGTCTCATTCTAAGGTTTGTCTAAGTTCGTCCTTAGAAAGAGACTAACTTTGGCGAATTTAGAAAAACCTTAGAATGAGACTAAAGTTTGTCTTTGTTCGTCCCAAGTTAGTCTCGTTAGTCTCATTCTAAGGTCCATCTAAGTTCGTCCGTAGAAAGTGACAAACTTGGGACGAACTTAGAGAAACCTTATAATGAGACTTAATGATACGGGGCGGAAGCGGGACTTCACGATGTAGGATTTGATGGAGGAGGATAGGTAGTGCAACCCGACGACTCTTGAAGCCAACCACTGCTTGTGCAATGACCCGCAACAAGTAATTGCCTAACCACACTCTAAGTTTCCAAACCACACAACCACGCACGAAGTTGGAAGCACAATTTGGTTGCCGTCGAACGACCGCTTATGCAATCTCACAAGGAAACTACAAGAGCAAGGGGGTAGAGAACTCTCTCTTGAAAAAAGATGTAGCAATAGCTAAATCTGAAATGTTGATGAATAAAATTTCCAAAATCTGAATGTGTTTTCAAAATACATGTAGATGAGGATTAATACTAAGAAATGAAAGTAAATGCATGTGTTGTGGACTTGTGCAGCCACCATGGGATCTTGAGTAGCCTCTTTTGAGCAATGAGCAGCCACCATGGAGTCTTGTGCATTCTCCTTTGATCCTTGTTCAGCCATAAGTGCCCATGATTGATCTTTGTGCAATACTATTAATAGCCATGCTTTCAATTTGTGCTTGGTTTGATGTGCTAAGGGAAAAGCATCAATTCTGGTCCTTTATTGCTTTCTTTCTTGCACTAAATGATGTTAGACTTCTCCCTTTGTTCTTCGTGCATGAGTCCTCCATAAGTGTCCCTTCTTTATGTCCATCCACTTTTGAGAATCTGAGTAATAAAAGCACACTAGATTTAGGCAGCATAAAGTTCTCATCAATTGTAGTATAACAATCAACTAGGAGTGAATTCACCTCATGTTGAATTTGCTTTGCTCGGTTCCTAGTCATTGGACCTTTGAAAGCTTCTTTCGTCGATGCATCAGCTTGTAGTTGTATAGGATTACTTGTAATAGTAGATGACCGACGAGGTGAGGCTAGTGTGTCCTCATCATCTAGTGTGTCCTCATCACTTAAGTTTGTCTTTGTTCGTCCCAAGTTAGTCTCGTTAGTCTCATTCTGAGGTTTGTCTAAGTTCGTCCTTAGAAAGAGACTAACTTGGGCGAACTTAGACAAACCTTAGAATGAGACTTAAGTTTGTCTTTGTTCGTCGCAAGTTAGTCTCGTTAGTCTCATTCTAAGGTTTGTCTAAGTTCGTCCTTAGAAAGAGACTATCTTGGGAAGAACTTAGACAAACCATAGAATGAGACTAACGTTTGTCTTTGTTCGTCCCAAGTTAGTCTCGTTAGTCTCATTCTAAGATTTGTCTAAGTTCGTCCTTAGAAAGAGACTAACTTGGGACGAACTTTGACAAACCTTAGAATGAGAATAACGTTTGTCTTTGTTCGTCCCAAAGTAGTCTCGTTAGTCTCATTCTAAGGTTTGTCTAAGTTCGTCCTTAGAAAGAGACTTACTTGGGACGAACTTAGACAAACCTTAGAATGAGACTAACGTTTGTCTTTGTTCATCCCAAGTTAGATAAACTTAAGTCTCATTCTAAGGTTTGTCTAAGTTCGTCCTTAGAAAGAGACTAACTTGGGACGAACTAAGACAAACCTTAGAATGAGAATAACGTTTGTCTTTGTCCGTCCCAAGTTAGTCTCGTTAGTCTCATTCTAAGGTTTGTCTAAGTTCGTCCGAAGAAAGAGACTAACTTGGGACGAACTAAGACAAACCTTAGAATGAGACTTACGTTTGTCTTTGTTCGTCCGAAGTTTGTCTCGTTAGTCACATTCTAAGGTTTGTCTAAGTTTGTCCGTAGAAAGTGACTTACTTGGGACGAACTTAGAGAAACCTTAGAATGAGACTATAGTTTGTCTTTATTCGTCCCAAGTTAGTCTCGTTAGTCTCATTCTAAGGTCTGTCTAAGTTCGTCCGTAGAAAGTGACTAACTTGGGACGAACTTAGAGAAACCTTAGAATGAGACTTAAGTTTGTCTTTGTTCGTCCCAAGTTAGTCTCGTTAGTCTCATTCTAAGGTTTGTCTAAGTTTGTCCTTAGAAAGAGACTAACTTGGGCAAACTTAGACAAACCATAGAATGAGATTTAAGTTTGTCTTTATTCGTCCCAAGTTAGTCTCGTTAGTCTCATTCTAAAGTTTGTCTAAGTTCATCCTTAGAAAGAGACTAACTTGGGACAAAATTAGACAAACCTTAGAATGAGACTAACGTTTGTCTTTCTTCGTCCCAAGTTAGTCTCGTTAGTCTCATTCTAAGGTTTGTCTAAGTTCGTCCTTAGAAAGAGACTAACTTGGGACAAACTTAGACAACCTTAGAATGAGACTAACGTTTGTCTTTGTTCGTCCCAAGTTAGTCTCGTTAGTCTCATTCTATGGTTTGTCTAAGTTCGTCCTTAGAAAGAGACTAACTTGGGACGAACTTAGACAAACCTTAGAATGACACTAACGTTTGTCTTTGTTCATCCTAAGTTTGTCTCGTTAGTCTCATTCTAAGGTTTGTCTAAATTCATCCTTAGAAAGAGACTAACTTGGGACGAACTAAGACTAACCTTAGAATGAGACTTACGTTTGTCTTTGTTCGTCCCAAGTTAGTCTCGTTAGTCTCATTCTAAGGTTTGTCTAAGTTCGTCCGTAGAAAGTGACTAACTTGGGACGAACTTAGAGAAACCTTAGAATGAGACTTAAGTTTGTCTTTGGTCGTCCCAAGTTAGTCTCGTTAGTCTCATTCTAAGGTTTGTCTAAGTTCATCCTTAGAAAGAGACTAACTTGGGCGAACTTAGACAAACCTTAGAAGGAGACTTAAGTTTGTCTTTGTTCGTCCCAAGTTAGTCTCGTTATTCTCATTCTAAGGTTTGTCTAAGTTCGTCCTTAGAAAGAGACTAACTTGGGACGAACTAAGACAAACCTTAGAATGAGACTAACGTTTGTCCTTGTTCATCCCAAGTTAGTCTCGTTAGTCTCATTCTATGGTTTTTCTAAGTTCGTCATTAGAATGAGACTAACTTGATACGAATTTAGACAAACCTTAGAATGAGATTAACGTTTGTCTTTCTTCGTCCCAAGTTAGTCTCGTTAGTCTCATTCTAAGGTTTGTCTAAGTTAGTCCTTAGAAAGAGACTAACTTGGGATGAACTGAGACAAACCTTAGAATGAGACTAACGTTTGTCTTTGTTCGTCCAAAGTTTGTCTCGTTACTCTCATTTTAAGGTTTGTCTAAGTTCATCCTTAGAAAGAGACTAACTTGGGACGAACCAAGACAAACCTTAGAATGAGACTTACGTTTGTCTTTGTTCGTCCCAAGTTAGTCTCGTTAGTCTCATTCTAAGGTTTGTCTAAGTTCGTCCGTAGAAAGTGACTAACTTGGGACGAACTCAGACAAACCTTAGAATGAGACTTACGTTTGTCTTTGTTCGTCCCAAGTTAGTCTCGTTAGTCTCATTCTAAGGTCTGTCTATGTTCGTCCGTAGAAAGTGACTAACTTGGGACGAACTTAGAGAAACCTAAGAATGAGACTTAAGTTTGCCTTTGTTCATCCCAAGTTAGTCTCGTTAGTCTCATTCTAAGGTTTGTCTAAGTTCGTCCTTAGAAAGAGACTAACTTTGGCGAACTTAGACAAACCTTAGAATGAGACTAAAGTTTGTCGTTGTTCGTCCCAAGTTAGTCTCGTTAGTCTCATTCGAAGGTCCATCTAAGTTCGTCCGTAGAAAGTGACAAACTTGGGACGAACTTAGAGAAACCTTATAATGAGACTTAAGTTTGTCTTTGTTCGTCCCAAGTTAGTCTCCTTAGTCTCATTCTAAGGTTTGTCTAAGTTCGTCCTTAGAAAGAGACTAACTTGGGCGAACATAGACAAACCTTAGAATGAGACTTAAGTTTGTCTTTGTTCGTCGCAAGTTAGTCTCGTTAGTCTCATTCTAAGGTTTGTCTAAGTTCGTCCTTAGAAAGAGACTAACTTGGGACGAACTTAGACAAACAATAGAATGAGACTAACGTTTGTCTTTGTTCGTCCCAAGTTAGTCTCGTTAGTCTCATTCTAAGGTTTGTCTAAGTTCGTCCTTAGAAAGAGACTAACTTGGGACGAACTAAGACAAACCTTAGAATGAGAATAACGTTTGTCTTTGCTCGTCCCAAGTTAGTCTCGTTAGTCTCATTCTAAGGTTTGTCTAAGTTCGTCCTTAGAAAGAGACTAACTTCGGACGAACTAAGACAAACCTTAAAATGAGACTAACGTTTGTCTTTGTTCGTCCCAAGTTAGTCTCGTTAGTATCATTCTAAGGTTTGTCTAAGTTTGTCATTAGAAAGAGACAAACTTAGGACGAACTTAGACAAACCTTAAAATGAGACTTAAGTTTGTCTTTGTTCGTCCCAAGTTAGTCTCGTTAGTCTCATTCTAAGGTTTGTCTAAGTTCGTCGTTAGAAAGAGACTAACTTAAGACGAAATTAGACAAACCCTAGAATGAGACAAACGTTTGTCTTTGTTCGTCCCAAGTTAGTCTCGTTAGTCTCATTCTAAGGTTTGTCTATGTTCCTCATTAGAAAGAGACTAACTTTGAACGAACTAAGATAAACCTTAGAATGAGACTAACGTTTGTCTTTGTTCGTCCCAAGTTAGTCTCGTTAGTCTCATTCTAAGGTTTGTCTAAGTTCGTCCGTAGAAAGTGACTAACTTGGGACGAACTTAGACATACCTTAGAATGAGACTTAAGTTTGTCTTTGTTCGTCCCAAGTTAGTCTCATTCTAAGGTTTGTCTAAGTTCGTCCTTAGAAAGAGACTAACTTGTGACAAACTTAGACAAACCTTAGAATGAGACTAACTTTGTCTTTGTTCGTCCCAAGTTAGTCTCGTTAGTCTCATTATAAGGTTTGTCTAAGTTCGTCCTTAGAAAGAGACTAACTTGGGACAAACTAAGACAAACCTTAGAAGGAGACTTACGTTTGTCTTTGTTCATCCCAAGTTAGTCTCGTTAGTCTCATTCTAAGGTTTGTTTAAGTTCGTCCGTAGAAAGTGACTAACTTGGGACGAACTTAGAGAAACCTTAGAATGAGACTTAAGTTTGTCTTTGTTCGACCCAAGTTTGTCTCGTTAGTCTCATTATAAGGTTTGTCTAAGTTTGTCCTTAGAAAGAGACAAACTTGGTACGAACTTAGACAAACCTTAGAATGAGACTAACGTTTGTCTTTGTTCGTCCCAAGTTAGTCTTGTTAGTCTCATTCTAAGGTTTGTCTAAGTTCGTCCTTAGAAAGAGACTAACTTGGGACGAACATAGACAAACCTTAGAATGAGACTTAAGTTTGTATTTGTTCGTCCAAAGTTAGTCTCGCTAGTCTCATTCTAAGGTTCGTCTAAGTTCGTCCGTAGAAAGTGACTAACTTGGGACGAACTTAGAGAAACCTTAGAATGAGACTTAAGTTTGTCTTTTTTCGACCCAAGTTAGTCTCGTTAGTCTCATTCTAAGGTTTGTCTAAGTTCGTCCTTAGAAAGAGACAAACTTGGTACGAACTTAGACAAACCTTAGAATGAGACTAATGTTTGTCTTTGTTCGTCCAAAGTTAGTCTTGTTAGTCTCATTCTAAGGTTTGTCTAAGTTCGTCCTTAGAAAGAGACTAACTTGGGACGAACTAAGACAAACCTTAAAATGAAACTAACGTTTGTCTTTGTTCGTCCCAAGTTAGTCTTGTTAGTCTCATTCTAAGGTTTGTCTAAGTTCGTCATTAGAAAGAGACTAACTTAGGACGAACTTAGACAAAGCTTAGAATGAGACTTAAGTTTGTCTTTGTTCGTCCCAAGTTAGTCTCGTTAGTCTCATTCTATGGTTTGTCTAAGTTCGTCCGTAGAAAGTGACTAACTTGGGACGAACTTAGAGAAACCTTAGAATGAGACTAACTTTTGTCTTTGTTCGTCCCAAGTTAGTCTCGTTAGTCTCATTCTAAGGTTTGTCTAAGTTCGTCCTTGAAAGAGACAAACTTGGGACGAACTAAGACAAACCTTAGAATGAGACTAACGTTTGTCTTTGTTCGTCCCAAGTTAGTCTCGTTAGTCTCATTCTAAGGTTTGTCTAAGTTCGTCCTTGAAAGAGACAAACTTGGGACGAACTTAGACAAACCATAGAATGAGACTAACGTTTGTCTTTGTTCGTCCCAAGTTAGTCTCGTTAGTCTCATTCTAAGGTTTGTCAAAGTTTGTCCTTAGAAAGAGACTAACTTGGGACGAACTAAGACAAACCTTAGAATGAGACTTACGTTTGTCTTTGTTCCTCCCAAGTTAGTCTCGTTAGTCTCATTCTAAGGTTTGTCTAAGTTCGTCCGTAGAAAGTGACTAACTTGGGACGAACTTAGAGAAACCTTAGAATGAGACTTAAGTTTGTCTTTTTTTTGTCCCAAGTTAGTCTCGTTAGTCTCATTCTAAGGTTTGTCTCAGTTCGTCCTTAGAAAGATACTAACTTGGGCGAACTTAGACAAACCTTAGAATGAGACTGAAGTTTGTCTTTGTTCGTCCCAAGTTAGTCTCATTCTAAGGTTTGTCTAAGTTCGTCCTTAGAAAGACTCTAACTTGGGATGAACTAAGACAAACCTTAGAATGAGACTATCGTTTGTCTTTGTTCGTCCCAAGTTGGTCTCGTTAGTCTCATTCTAAGGTTTGTCTAAGTTCGTCCTTCGAAAGAGACTAACTTGGGACGAACTAAGACAAACTTTAGAATGAGACTAACGGTTGTCTTTGTTCGTCCGAAGTTAGTCTCGTTAGTCTCATTCTAAGGTTTGTCTAAGTTCGTCCGTGAAAGAGACTAACTTGGGACGAACTTTGACAAACCTTAGATTGAGACTTACGTTTGTCTTTGTTCGTCCCAAGTTAGTCTCGTTAGTCTCATTCTAAGGTTTGTCTAAGTTCGTCCTTAGAAAGTGAGTAACTTGGGCGAACTTAGACAAACCTTAGAATGAGACTAACGTTTGTCTTTGTTCGTCCCAAGTTAGTCTCGTTAGTCTAATTCTAAGGTTTGTCTAAGTTCGTCCTTAGAAAGAGACTAACTTGGGACGAACTGAGACAAACCTTAGAATGAGACTAACATTTGTCTTTGTTCGTCCAAAGTTTGTCTCGTTAGTCTCATTCTAAGGTTTGTCAAAGTTCCTCATCGGAAAGAGACTAACTTGGGACGAACTAAGACAAACCTTAGAATGAGACTTACGTTTGTCTTTGTTCGTCCCAAGTTAGCCTCGTTAGTCTCATTCTAAGGTCTGTCTATGTTCGTCCGTAGAAAGTGACTAACTTGGGACGAACTTAGAGAAACCTAAGAATGAGACTTAAGTTTGCCTTTGTTCGTCCCAAGTTAGTCTCGTTAGTCTCATTCTAAGGTTTGTCTAAGTTCGTCCTTAGAAAGAGACTAACTTTGGTGAATTTAGAAAAACCTTAGAATGAGACTAAAGTTTGTCTTTGTTCGTCCCAAGTTAGTCTCGTTAGTCTCATTCTAAGGTCCATCTAAGTTCGTCCGTAGAAAGTGACAAACTTGGGACGAACTTAGAGAAACCTTATAATGAGACTTAAGTTTGTCTTTGTTCGTCCCAAGTTAGTCTCGTTAGTCTCATTCTGAGGTTTGTCTAAGTTCGTCCTTAGAAAGAGACTAACTTGGGCGAACTTAGACAAACCTTAGAATGAGACTTAAGTTTGTCTTTGTTCGTCGCAAGTTAGTCTCGTTAGTCTCATTCTAAGGTTTGTCTAAGTTCGTCCTTAGAAAGAGACTAACTTGGGACGAACTTAGACAAACCATAGAATGAGACAAACGTTTGTCTTTGTTCGTCCCAAGTTAGTCTCGTTAGTCTCATTCTAAGGTTTGTCTAAGTTCGTCCTTAGAAAGAGACTAACTTGGGACGAACTTTGACAAAAGTTAGAATGAGACTAACGTTTGTCTTTGTTCGTCCCAAAGTAGTCTCGTTAGTCTCATTCTAAGGTTTGTCTAAGTTCGTCCTTAGAAAGAGACTTACTTGGGACGAACTTAGACAAACCTTAGAATGAGACTAACGTTTGTCTTTGTTCATCCCAAGTTAGATAAACTTATGTCTCATTCTAAGGTTTGTCTAAGTTCGTCCTTAGAAAGAGACTAACTTGGGACGAACTAAGACAAACCTTAGAATGAGAATAACGTTTGTCTTTGTTCGTCCCAAGTTAGTCTCGTTAGTCTCATTCTAAGGTTTGTCTAAGTTCGTCCGTAGAAAGAGACTAACTTGGGACGAACTAAGACAAACCTTAGAATGAGACTTACGTTTGTCTTTGTTCGTCCCAAGTTTGTCTCGTTAGTCACATTCTAAGGTTTGTCTAAGTTTGTCCGTAGAAAGTGACTTACTTGGGACGAACTTAGAGAAACCTTAGAATGAGACTATAGTTTGTCTTTGTTCGTCCCAAGTTAATCTCGTTAGTCTCATTCTAAGGTCTGTCTAAGTTCGTCCGTAGAAAGTGACTAACTTGGGACGAACTTAGAGAAACCTTAGAATGAGACTTAAGTTTGTCTTTGTTCGTCCCAAGTTAGTCTCGTTAGTCTCATTCTAAGGTTTGTATAAGTTTGTCCTTAGAAAGAGACTAACTTGGGCGAAATTAGACAACCCATAGAATGAGATTTAAGTTTGTCTTTATTCGTCCCAAGTTAGTCTCGTTAGTCTCATTCTAAGGTTTGTCTAAGTTCATCCTTAGAAAGAGACTAACTTGGGACAAAATTAGACAAACCTTAGAATGAGACTAACGTTTGTCTTTCTTCGTCCCAAGTTAGTCTCGTTAGTCTCAGTCTAAGGTTTGTCTAAGTTCGTCCTTAGAAAGAGACTAACTTGGGACAAACTTAGACAACCTTAGAATGAGACTAACGTTTGTCTTTGTTCGTCCCAATTTAGTCTCGTTAGTCTCATTCTATGGTTTGTCTAAGTTCGTCCTTAGAAAGAGACTAACTTGGGCGAAATTAGACAACCCATAGAATGAGATTTAAGTTTGTCTTTATTCGTCCCAAGTTAGTCTCGTTAGTCTCATTCTAAGGTTTGTCTAAGTTCATCCTTAGAAAGAGACTAACTTGGGACAAAATTAGACAAACCTTAGAATGAGACTAACGTTTGTCTTTCTTCGTCCCAAGTTAGTCTCGTTAGTCTCAGTCTAAGGTTTGTCTAAGTTCGTCCTTAGAAAGAGACTAACTTGGGACAAACTTAGACAACCTTAGAATGAGACTAACGTTTGTCTTTGTTCGTCCCAATTTAGTCTCGTTAGTCTCATTCTATGGTTTGTCTAAGTTCGTCCTTAGAAAGAGACTTATTTGGGACGAACCAAGACAAACCTTAGAATGAGACTTACGTTTGTCTTTGTTCGTCCCAAGTTAGTCTCGTTAGTCTCATTCTATGGTTTGTCTAAGTTCGTCCGTAGAAAGTGACTAACTTGGGACGAACTTAGAGAAACCTTAGAATGAGACTTAAGTTTGTCTTTGTTCGTCCCAAAGTAGTCTCGTTAGTCTCATTCTAAGGTTTGTCTAAGTTCGTCCTTAGAAAGAGACTTACTTGGGACGAACTTAGACAAACCTTAGAATGAGACTAACGTTTGTCTTTGTTCATCCCAAGTTAGATAAACTTAAGTCTCATTCTAAGGTTTGTCTAAGTTCGTCCTTAGAAATAGACTAACTTGGGACGAACTAAGACAAACCTTAGAATGAGAATAACGTTTGTCTTTGTTCGTCCCAAGTTAGTCTCGTTAGTCTCATTCTAAGGTTTGTCTTAGTTCGTCCTTAGAAAGAGACTAACTTTGGTGAACTTAGACAAACCTTAGAATGAGACTAAAGTTTGTCTTTGTTCGTCCCAAGTTAGTCTCGTTAGTCTCATTCTAAGGTCCATCTAAGTTCGTCCGTAGAAAGTGACAAACTTGGGACGAACTTAGAGAAACCTTATAATGAGACTTAAGTTTGTCTTTGTTCGTCCCAAGTTAGTCTCGTTAATCTCATTCTAAGGTTTGTCTAAGTTCGTCCTTAGAAAGAGACTAACTTGGGCGAACTTAGACAAACCTTAGAATGAGACTTAAGTTTGTCTTTGTTCGTCCCAAGTTAGTCTTGTTAGTCTCATTCTAAGGTTTGTCTTAGTTCGTCCTTAGAAAGAGACTAACTTTGGTGAACTTAGACAAACCTTAGAATGAGACTAAAGTTTGTCTTTGTTCGTCCCAAGTTAGTCTCGTTAGTCTCATTCTAAGGTCCATCTAAGTTCGTCCGTAGAAAGTGACAAACTTGGGACGAACTTAGAGAAACCTAAGAATGAGACTTAAGTTTGCCTTTGTTCGTCCCGAGTTAGTCTTGTTAGTCTCATTCTAAGGTTTGTCTTAGTTCGTCCTTAGAAAGAGACTAACTTTGGTGAACTTAGACAAACCTTAGAATGAGACTAAAGTTTGTCTTTGTTCGTCCCAAGTTAGTCTCGTTAGTCTCATTCTAAGGTCCATCTAAGTTCGTCCGTAGAAAGTGACAAACTTGGGACGAACTTAGAGAAACCTTATAATGAGACTTAAGTTTGTCTTTGTTCGTCCCAAGTTAGTCTCGTTAATCTCATTCTAAGGTTTGTCTAAGTTCGTCCTTAGAAAGAGACTAACTTGGGCGAACTTAGACAAACCTTAGAATGAGACTTAAGTTTGTCTTTGTTCGTCGCAAGTTAGTCTCGTTAGTCTCATTCTAAGGCTTGTCTAAGTTCGTCCGTAGAAAGAGACTAACTTGGGACGAACTAAGACAAACCTTAGAATGAGACTAACGTTTGTCTTTGTTCGTCCCAAGTTAGTCTCGTTAGTCTCATTCTAAGGTTTGTCTAAGTTCGTCCTTAGAAAGAGACTAACTTGGGACGAACTAAGACAAACCTTAGAATGAGAATAACGTTTGTCTTCGTTCGTCCCAAGTTAGTCTCGTTAGTCTCATTCTAAGGTTTGTCTAAGTTCATCCTTAGATAGAGACTAACTTGGGACGAACTAAGACTAACCTTAGAATGAGACTTACGTTTGTCTTTGTTCGTCCCAAGTTAGTCTCGTTAGTCTCATTCTAAGGTTTGTCTAAGTTCGTCCTTAGAAAGTGACTAACTTGGGACGAACTTAGAGAAACCTTAGAATGAGACTTAAGTTTGTCTTTGTTCGTCCCAAGTTAGTCTCGTTAGTCTCATTCTAAGGTTTGTCTAAGTTTGTCCTTAGAAAGAGACTAACTTGGGCGAACTTAGACAAACCTTAGAATGAGACTTAAGTTTGTCTTTGTTCGTCCCAAGTTAGTCTCGTTAGTCCCATTCTAAGGTTTGTCTAAGTTCGTCCTTAGAAAGAGACTAACTTGGGACGGACTAAGACAATCCTTAGAATGAGACTAACGTTTGTCATTGTTCGTCCCAAGTTAGTCTCGTTAGTCTCATTCTAAGGTTTGTCTAAGTTCGTCCTTAGAAAGAGACTAACTTGGGACGAACTAAGACAAACCTTAGAATGAGAATAACGTATGTCTTCGTTCGTCCCATGTTAGTCTCGTTAGTCTCATTCTAAGGTTTGTCTAAGTTCGTCCGTAGAAAGTGACTAACTTGGGACGAACTTAGAGACACCTTAGAATGAGACTTAAATTTGTCTTTGTTCGTCCCAAGTTAATCTCGTTAGTCTCATTCTAAGGTTTGTCTATGTTCGTCCTTAGAAAGAGACTAACTTGGGCGAACTTAGACAAACCTTAGAATGAGACTTAAGTTTGTCTTTGTTCGTCCCAAGTTAGTCTCGTTATTCTCATTCTAAGGTTTGTCTAAGTTCGTCCTTAGAAAGAGACTAACTTGGGACGAACTAAGACAAACCTTAGAATGAGACTAACGTTTGTCTTTGTTCGTCCCAAGTTAGTCTCGTTAGTCTCATTCTAAGGTTTGTCTAAGTTCGTCCTTAGAAAGAGACTAACTTGGGACGAACTAAGACAAACCTTAGAATGAGAATAACGTTTGTCTTCGTTCGTCCCAAGTTAGTCTCGTTAGTCTCATTCTAAGGTTTGTCTAAGTTCGTCCGTAGAAAGAGACTAACTTGGGACGAACTAAGACAAACCTTAGAATGAGACTAACGTTTGTCTTTGTTCGTCCCAAGTTAGTCTCGTTAGTCTCATTCTAAGGTTTGTCTAAGTTCGTCCTTAGAAAGAGACTAACTTGGGACGAACTAAGACAAACCTTAGAATGAGAATAACGTTTGTCTTCGTTCGTCCCAAGTTAGTCTCGTTAGTCTCATTCTAAGGTTTGTCTAAGTTCATCCTTAGAAAGAGACTAACTTGGGACGAACTAAGACTAACCTTAGAATGAGACTTACGTTTGTCTTTGTTCGTCCCAAGTTAGTCTCGTTAGTCTCATTCTAAGGTTTGTCTAAGTTCGTCCTTAGAAAGTGACTAACTTGGGACGAACTTAGAGAAACCTTAGAATGAGACTTAAGTTTGTCTTTGTTCGTCCCAAGTTAGTCTCGTTAGTCTCATTCTAAGGTTTGTCTAAGTTTGTCCTTAGAAAGAGACTAACTTGGGCGAACTTAGACAAACCTTAGAATGAGACTTAAGTTTGTCTTTGTTCGTCCCAAGTTAGTCTCGTTAGTCCCATTCTAAGGTTTGTCTAAGTTCGTCCTTAGAAAGAGACTAACTTGGGACGGACTAAGACAATCCTTAGAATGAGACTAACGTTTGTCTTTGTTCGTCCCAAGTTAGTCTCGTTAGTCTCATTCTAAGGTTTGTCTAAGTTCGTCCGTAGAAAGAGACTAACTTGGGACGAGCTAAGACAAACCTTAGAATGAGACTAACGTGACTTTGTTCGTCCAAAGTTAGTCTCGTTAGTCTCATTCTAAGGTTTTTCTAAGTTCGTCATTAGAAAGAGACTTACTTGGGACGAACTTAGACAAACCTTAGAATGAGACTAACGTTTGTCTTTGTTCATCCCAAGTTAGATAAACTTAAGTCTCATTCTAAGGTTTGTCTAAGTTCGTCCTTAGAAAGAGACTAACTTGGGACGAACTAAGACAAACCTTAGAATGAGAATAACGTTTGTCTTTGTTCATCCCAAGTTAGTCTCGTTAGTCTCATTCTAAGGTTTGTCTAAGTTCGTCCGTTGAAAGAGACTAACTTGGGACGAACTAAGACAAACCTTAGAATGAGACTTACGTTTGTCTTTGTTGGTCCCAAGTTTGTCTCGTTAGTCTCATTCTAAGGTTTGTCTAAGTTTGTCCGTAGAAAGTGACTTACTTGGGACGAACTTAGAGAAACCTTAGAATGAGACTTAAGTTTGTCTTTGTTCGTCCCAAGTTAGTCTCGTTAGTCTCATTCTAAGGTTTGTCTAAGTTTGTCCTTAGAAAGAGACTAACTTGGGCGAACTTAGACAAACCATAGTATGAGATTTAAGTTTGTCTTTATTCGTCCTAAGTTAGTCTCGTTAGTCTCATTCTAAGGTTTGTCTAAGTTCATCCTTAGAAAGAGACTAACTTGGGACAAACTTAGACAAACCTTAGAATGAGACTAACGTTTGTCTTTCTTCGTCCCAAGTTAGTCTCGTTAGTCTCATTCTAAGGTTTGTCTAAGTTCGTCCTTAGAAAGAGACTAACTTGGGACAAACTTAGACAACCTTAGAATGAGACTATCGTTTGTCTTTGTTCGTCCGAAGTTAGTCTCGTTAGTCTCATTCTATGGTTTGTCTAAGTTCGTCCTTAGAAAGAGACTAACTTGGGACGAACTTAGACAAACCTTAGAATGACACTAACGTTTGTCTTTGTTCATCCTAAGTTAGTCTCGTTAGTCTCATTCTAAGGTTTGTCTAAGTTCATCCTTAGAAAGAGACTAACTTGGGACGAACTAAGACTAACCTTAGAGTGAGACTTACGTTTGTCTTTGTTCGTCCCAAGTTAGTCTCGTTAGTCTCATTCTAAGGTTTGTCTAAGTTCGTCCGTAGAAAGTGACTAACTTGGGACGAACTTAGAGAAACCTTAGAATGAAACTTAAGTTTGTCTTTGTTCGTCCCAAGTTAGTCTCGTTAGTCTCATTCTAAGGTTTGTCTAAGTTCGTCCTTAGAAAGAGACTAACTTGGGCGAACTTAGACAAACCTTAGAATGAGACTTAAGTTTGTCTTTGTTCGTCCCAAGTTAGTCTCGTTAGTCTCATTCTAAGGTCTGTCTATGTTCGTCCGTAGAAAGTGACTAACTTGGGACGAACTTAGAAAAACCTAAGAATGAGACTTAAGTTTGCCTTTGTTCGTCCCAAGTTAGTCTTGTTAGTCTCATTCTAAGGTTTGTCTTAGTTCGTCCTTAGAAAGAGACTAACTTTGGTGAACTTAGACAAACCTTAGAATGAGACTAAAGTTTGTCTTTGTTCGTCCCAAGTTAGTCTCGTTAGTCTCATTCTAAGGTCCATCTAAGTTCGTCCGTAGAAAGTGACAAACTTGGGACGAACTTAGAGAAACCTTATAATGAGACTTAAGTTTGTCTTTGTTCGTCCCAAGTTAGTCTCGTTAATCTCATTCTAAGGTTTGTCTAAGTTCGTCCTTAGAAAGAGACTAACTTGGGCGAACTTAGACAAACCTTAGAATGAGACTTAAGTTTGTCTTTGTTCGTCGCAAGTTAGTCTCGTTAGTCTCATTCTAAGGTTTGTCTAAGATCGTCCGTAGAAGGAGACTAACTTGGGACGAACTAAGACAAACCTTAGAATGAGACTAACGTTTGTCTTTGTTCGTCCCAAGTTAGTCTCGTTAGTCTCATTCTAAGGTTTGTCTAAGTTCGTCCTTAGAAAGAGACTAACTTGGGACGAACTAAGACAAACCTTAGAATGAGAATAACGTTTGTCTTCATTCGTCCCAAGTTAGTCTCGTTAGTCTCATTCTAAGGTTTGTCTAAGTTCATCCTTAGAAAGAGACTAACTTGGGACGAACTAAGACTAACCTTAGAATGAGACTTACGTTTGTCTTTGTTCGTCCCAAGTTAGTCTCGTTAGTCTCATTCTAAGGTTTGTCTAAGTTCGTCCTTAGAAAGTGACTAACTTGGGACGAACTTAGAGAAACCTTAGAATGAGACTTAAGTTTGTCTTTGTTCGTCCCAAGTTAGTCTCGTTAGTCTCATTCTAAGGTTTGTCTAAGTTCGTCCGTTGAAAGAGACTAACTTGGGACGAACTAAGACAAACCTTAGAATGAGACTTACGTTTGTCTTTGTTGGTCCCAAGTTTGTCTCGTTAGTCTCATTCTAAGGTTTGTCTAAGTTTGTCCGTAGAAAGTGACTTACTTGGGACAAACTTAGAGAAACCTTAGAATGAGACTTAAGTTTGTCTTTGTTCGTCCCAAGTTTGTCTCGTTAATCTCATTCTAAGGTTTGTCTAAGTTTGTCCTTAGAAAGAGACTAACTTGGGCGAACTTAGAGAAACCTTAGAATGAGATTTAAGTTTGTCTTTATTCGTCCTAAGTTAGTCTCGTTAGTCTCATTCTAAGGTTTGTCTAAGTTTGTCCTTAGAAAGAGACTAACTTGGGTGAACTTAGACAAACCATAGAATGAGATTTAAGTTTGTCTTTATTCGTCCTAAGTTAGTCTCGTTAGTCTCATTCTAAGGTTTGTCTAAGTTCATCCTTAGAAAGAGACTAACTTGGGACAAACTTAGACAAACCTTAGAATGAGACTAACGTTTGTCTTTCTTCGTCCCAAGTTAGTCTCGTTAGTCTCATTCTAAGGTTTGTCTAAGTTCGTCCTTAGAAAGAGACTAACTTGGGACAAACTTAGACAACCTTAGAATGAGACTAACGTTTGTCTTTGTTCGTCCCAAGTTAGACTCGTTAGTCTCATTCTATGGTTTGTCTAAGTTCGTCCTTAGAAAGAGACTAACTTGGGACGAACTTAGACAAACCTTAGAATGACACTAACGTTTGTCTTTGTTCATCCAAAGTTAGTCTCGTTAGTCTCATTCTAAGGTTTGTCTAAGTTCATCCTTAGAAAGAGACTAACTTGGGACGAACTAAGACTAACCTTAGAGTGAGACTTACGTTTGTCTTTGTTCGTCCCAAGTTAGTCTCGTTAGTCTCATTCTAAGGTTTGTCTAAGTTCGTCCGTAGAAAGTGACTAACTTGGGACGAACTTAGAGAAACCTTAGAATGAGACTTAAGTTTGTCTTTGTTCGTCCCAAGTTAGTCTCGTTAGTCTCATTCTAAGGTTTGTCTAAGTTCGTCCTTAGAAAGAGACTAACTTGGGCGAACTTAGACAAACCTTAGAATGAGACTTAAGTTTGTCTTTGTTCGTCCCAAGTTAGTCTCGTTAGTCTCATTCTAAGGTCTGTCTATGTTCGTCCGTAGAAAGTGACTAACTTGGGACGAACTTAGAGAAACCTAAGAATGAGACTTAAGTTTGCCTTTGTTCGTCCCAAGTTAGTCTTGTTAGTCACATTCTAAGGTTTGTCTTAGTTCGTCCTTAGAAAGAGACTAACTTTGGCGAACTTAGACAAACCTTAGAATGAGACTAAAGTTTGTCTTTGTTCGTCCCAAGTTAGTCTCGTTAGTCTCATTCTAAGTTCCATCTAAGTTCGTCCGTAGAAAGTGACAAACTTGGGACGAACTTAGAGAAACCTTATAATGAGACTTAAGTTTGTCTTTGTTCGTCCCAAGTTAGTCTCGTTAATCTCATTCTAAGGTTTGTCTAAGTTCGTCCTTAGAAAGAGACTAACTTGGGCGAACTTAGACAAACCTTAGAATGAGACTTAAGTTTGTCTTTGTTCGTCGCAAGTTAGTCTCGTTAGTCTCATTCTAAGGTTTGTCTAAGTTCGTTCGTAGAAAGAGACTAACTTGGGACGAACTAAGACAAACCTTAGAATGAGACTAACGTTTGTCTTTGTTCGTCCCAAGTTAGTCTCGTTAGTCTCATTCTAAGGTTTGTCTAAGTTCGTCCTTAGAAAGAGACTAACTTGGGACGAACTAAGACGAACCTTAGAATGAGAATAACGTTTGTCTTCGTTCGTCCCAAGTTAGTCTCGTTAGTCTCATTCTAAGGTTTGTCTTAGTTCATCCTTAGAAAGAGACTAACTTGGGACGAACTAAGACTAACCTTAGAATGAGACTTACGTTTGTCTTTGTTCGTCCCAAGTTAGTCTCGTTAGTCTCATTCTAAGGTTTGTCTAAGTTCGTCCTTAGAAAGTGACTAACTTGGGACGAACTTAGAGAAACCTTAGAATGAGACTTAAGTTTGTCTTTGTTCGTCCCAAGTTAGTCTCGTTAGTCTCATTCTAAGGTTTGTCTAAGTTTGTCCTTAGAAAGAGACTAACTTGGGCGAACTTAGACAAACCTTAGAATGAGACTTAAGTTTGTCTTTGTTCGTCCCAAGTTAGTCTCGTTAGTCCCATTCTAAGGTTTGTCTAAGTTCGTCCTTAGAAAGAGACTAACTTGGGACGGACTAAGACAATCCTTAGAATGAGACTAACGTTTGTCTTTGTTCGTCCCAAGTTAGTCTCGTTAGTCTCATTCTAAGGTTTGTCTAAGTTTGTCCGTAGAAAGAGACTAACTTGGGACGAGCTAAGACAAACCTTAGAATGAGACTAACGTGTCTTTGTTCGTCCAAAGTTAGTCTCGTTAGTCTCATTCTCAGGTTTTTCTAAGTTCGTCATTAGAAAGAGACTTACTTGGGACGAACTTAGACAAACCTTAGAATGAGACTAACGTTTGTCTTTGTTCATCCCAAGTTAGATAAACTTAAGTCTCATTCTAAGGTTTGTCTAAGTTCGTCCTTAGAAAGAGACTAACTTGGGACGAACTAAGACAAACCTTAGAATGAGACTTAAGTTTATCTAACTTGGGATGAACAAAGACAAACGTTAGTCTCATTCTAAGGTTTGTCTAAGTTCGTCCGTTGAAAGAGACTAACTTGGGATGAACTAAGACAAACCTTAGAATGAGACTTACGTTTGTCTTTGTTGGTCCCAAGTTTGTCTCGTTAGTCTCATTCTAAGGTTTGTCTAAGTTTGTCCGTAGAAAGTGACTTACTTGGGACGAACTTAGAGAAACCTTAGAATGAGACTTAAGTTTGTCTTTGTTCGTCCCAAGTTAGTCTCGTTAGTCTCATTCTAAGGTTTGTCTAAGTTTGTCCTTAGAAAGAGACTAACTTGGGCGAACTTAGACAAACCATAGAATGAGATTTAAGTTTGTCTTTATTCGTCCTAAGTTAGTCTCGTTAGTCTCATTCTAAGGTTTGTCTAAGTTCATCCTTAGAAAGAGACTAACTTGGGACAAACTTAGACAAACCTTAGAATGAGACTAACGTTTGTCTTTCTTCGTCCCAAGTTAGTCTTGTTAGTCTCATTCTAAGGTTTGTCTAAGTTCGTCCTTAGAAATAGACTAACTTGGGACAAACTTAGACAACATTAGAATGAGACTAACGTTTGTCTTTGTTCGTCCCAAGTTAGTCTCGTTAGTCTCATTCTATGGTTTGTCTAAGTTCGTCCTTAGAAAGAGACTAACTTGGGACGAACTTAGACAAACCTTAGAATGACACTAACGTTTGTCTTTGTTCATCCTAAGTTAGTCTCGTTAGTCTCATTCTATGGTTTGTCTAAGTTCGTCCGTAGAAAGTGACAAACTTGGGACGAACTTAGAGAAACCTTAGAATGAGACTTAAGTTTGTCTTTGTTCGTCCCAAGTTAGTCTCGTTAGTCTCATTCTAAGGTTTGTCTAAGTTCGTCCTTAGAAAGAGACTAACTTGGGCGAACTTAGACAAACCTTAGAATGAGACTTAAGTTTGTCTTTGTTCGTCCCAAGTTAGTCTCGTTAGTCTCATTCTAAGGTCTGTCTATGTTCGTCCGTAGAAAGTGACTAACTTGGGACGAACTTAGAGAAACCTAAGAATGAGACTTAAGTTTGCCTTTGTTCATGCCAAGTTAGTCTTGTTAGTCTCATTCTAAGGTTTGTCTTAGTTCGTCCTTAGAAAGAGACTAACTTTGGCGAACTTAGACAATCCTTAGAATGAGACTAAAGTTTGTCTTTGTTCGTCCCAAGTTAGTCTCGTTAGTCTCATTCTAAGGTCCATCTAAGTTCGTCCGTAGAAAGTGACAAACTTGGGACGAACTTAGAGAAACCTTATAATGAGACTTAAGTTTGTCTTTGTTCGTCCCAAGTTAGTCTCGTTAATCTCATTCTAAGGTTTGTCTAAGTTCGTCCTTAGAAAGAGACTAACTTGGGCGAACTTAGACAAACCTTAGAATGAGACTAACGTTTGTCTTTGTTCGTCCCAAGTTAGTCTCGTTAGTCTCATTCTAAGGTTTGTCTAAGTTCGTCCTTAGAAAGAGACTAACTTGGGACGAACTAAGACAAACCTTAGAATGAGAATAACGTTTGTCTTCGTTCGTCCCAAGTTAGTCTCGTTAGTCTCATTCTAAGGTTTGTCTAAGTTCATCCTTAGAAAGAGACTAACTTGGGACGAACTAAGACTAACCTTAGAATGAGACTTACGTTTGTCTTTGTTCGTCCCAAGTTAGTCTCGTTAGTCTCATTCTAAGGTTTGTCTAAGTTCGTCCTTAGAAAGTGACTAACTTGGGACGAACTTAGAGAAACCTTAGAATGAGACTTAAGTTTGTCTTTGTTCGTCCCAAGTTAGTCTCGTTAGTCTCATTCTAAGGTTTGTCTAAGTTTGTCCTTAGAAAGAGACTAACTTGGGCGAACTTAGACAAACCTTAGAATGAGACTTAAGTTTGTCTTTGTTCGTCCCAAGTTAGTCTCGTTAGTCCCATTCTAAGGTTTGTCTAAGTTCGTCCTTAGAAAGAGACTAACTTGGGACGGACTAAGACAATCCTTAGAATGAGACTAACGTTTGTCTTTGTTCGTCCCAAGTTAGTCTCGTTAATCTCATTCTAAGGTTTGTCTAAGTTCGTCCGTAGAAAGAGACTAACTTGGGACGAGCTAAGACAAACCTTAGAATGAGACTAACGTGTCTTTGTTCGTCCAAAGTTAGTCTCGTTAGTCTCATTCTAAGGTTTTTCTAAGTTCGTCATTAGAAAGAGACTTACTTGGGACGAACTTAGACAAACCTTAGAATGAGACTAACGTTTGTCTTTGTTCATCCCAAGTTAGATAAACTTAAGTCTCATTCTAAGGTTTGTCTAAGTTCGTCCTTAGAAAGAGACTAACTTGGGACGAACTAAGACAAACCTTAGAATGAGAATAACGTTTGTCTCATTCGTCCCAAGTTAGTCTCGTTAGTCTCATTCTAAGGTTTGTCTAAGTTCGTCCGTTGAAAGAGACTAACTTGGGACGAACTAAGACAAACCTTAGAATGAGACTTACGTTTGTCTTTGTTGGTCCCAAGTTTGTCTCGTTAGTCTCATTCTAAGGTTTGTCTAATTTTGTCCGTAGAAAGAGACTAACTTGGGACAAACTTAGACAAACCTTAGAATGAGACTAACGTTTGTCTTTCTTCGTCCCAAGTTAGTCTTGTTAGTCTCATTCTAAGGTTTGTCTAAGTTCGTCCTTAGAAATAGACTAACTTGGGACAAACTTAGACAACATTAGAATGAGACTAACGTTTGTCTTTGTTCGTCCCAAGTTAGTCTCGTTAGTCTCATTCTATGGTTTGTCTGAGTTCGTCCGTAGAAAGTGACAAACTTGGGACGAACTTAGAGAAACCTTAGAATGAGACTTAAGTTTGTCTTTGTTCGTCCCAAGTTAGTCTCGTTAGTCTCATTCTAAGGTTTGTCTAAGTTCGTCCGTAGAAAGTGACAAACTTGGGACGAACTTAGAGAAACCTTAGAATGAGACTTAAGTTTGTCTTTGTTCGTCCCAAGTTAGTCTCGTTAGTCTCATTCTAAGGTTTGTCTAAGTTCGTCCTTAGAAAGAGACTAACTTGGGCGAACTTAGACAAACCTTAGAATGAGACTTAAGTTTGTCTTTGTTCGTCCCAAGTTAGTCTCGTTAGTCTCATTCTAAGGTCTGTCTATGTTCGTCCGTAGAAAGTGACTAACTTGGGACGAACTTAGAGAAACCTAAGAATGAGACTTAAGTTTGCCTTTGTTCATGCCAAGTTAGTCTTGTTAGTCTCATTCTAAGGTTTGTCTTAGTTCGTCCTTAGAAAGAGACTAACTTTGGCGAACTTAGACAATCCTTAGAATGAGACTAAAGTTTGTCTTTGTTCGTCCCAAGTTAGTCTCGTTAGTCTCATTCTAAGGTCCATCTAAGTTCGTCCGTAGAAAGTGACAAACTTGGGACGAACTTAGAGAAACCTTATAATGAGACTTAAGTTTGTCTTTGTTCGTCCCAAGTTAGTCTCGTTAATCTCATTCTAAGGTTTGTCTAAGTTCGTCCTTAGAAAGAGACTAACTTGGGCGAACTTAGACAAACCTTAGAATGAGACTAACGTTTGTCTTTGTTCGTCCCAAGTTAGTCTCGTTAGTCTCATTCTAAGGTTTGTCTAAGTTCGTCCTTAGAAAGAGACTAACTTGGGACGAACTAAGACAAACCTTAGAATGAGAATAACGTTTGTCTTCGTTCGTCCCAAGTTAGTCTCGTTAGTCTCATTCTAAGGTTTGTCTAAGTTCATCCTTAGAAAGAGACTAACTTGGGACGAACTAAGACTAACCTTAGAATGAGACTTACGTTTGTCTTTGTTCGTCCCAAGTTAGTCTCGTTAGTCTCATTCTAAGGTTTGTCTAAGTTCGTCCTTAGAAAGTGACTAACTTGGGACGAACTTAGAGAAACCTTAGAATGAGACTTAAGTTTGTCTTTGTTCGTCCCAAGTTAGTCTCGTTAGTCTCATTCTAAGGTTTGTCTAAGTTTGTCCTTAGAAAGAGACTAACTTGGGCGAACTTAGACAAACCTTAGAATGAGACTTAAGTTTGTCTTTGTTCGTCCCAAGTTAGTCTCGTTAGTCCCATTCTAAGGTTTGTCTAAGTTCGTCCTTAGAAAGAGACTAACTTGGGACGGACTAAGACAATCCTTAGAATGAGACTAACGTTTGTCTTTGTTCGTCCCAAGTTAGTCTCGTTAATCTCATTCTAAGGTTTGTCTAAGTTCGTCCGTAGAAAGAGACTAACTTGGGACGAGCTAAGACAAACCTTAGAATGAGACTAACGTGTCTTTGTTCGTCCAAAGTTAGTCTCGTTAGTCTCATTCTAAGGTTTTTCTAAGTTCGTCATTAGAAAGAGACTTACTTGGGACGAACTTAGACAAACCTTAGAATGAGACTAACGTTTGTCTTTGTTCATCCCAAGTTAGATAAACTTAAGTCTCATTCTAAGGTTTGTCTAAGTTCGTCCTTAGAAAGAGACTAACTTGGGACGAACTAAGACAAACCTTAGAATGAGAATAACGTTTGTCTCATTCGTCCCAAGTTAGTCTCGTTAGTCTCATTCTAAGGTTTGTCTAAGTTCGTCCGTTGAAAGAGACTAACTTGGGACGAACTAAGACAAACCTTAGAATGAGACTTACGTTTGTCTTTGTTGGTCCCAAGTTTGTCTCGTTAGTCTCATTCTAAGGTTTGTCTAATTTTGTCCGTAGAAAGAGACTAACTTGGGACAAACTTAGACAAACCTTAGAATGAGACTAACGTTTGTCTTTCTTCGTCCCAAGTTAGTCTTGTTAGTCTCATTCTAAGGTTTGTCTAAGTTCGTCCTTAGAAATAGACTAACTTGGGACAAACTTAGACAACATTAGAATGAGACTAACGTTTGTCTTTGTTCGTCCCAAGTTAGTCTCGTTAGTCTCATTCTATGGTTTGTCTAAGTTCGTCCTTAGAAAGAGACTAACTTGGGACGAACTTAGACAAACCTTAGAATGACACTAACGTTTGTCTTTGTTCATCCTAAGTTAGTCTCGTTAGTCTCATTCTATGGTTTGTCTAAGTTCATCCTTAGAAAGAGACTAACTTGGGACGAACTAAGACTAACCTTAGAGTGAGACTTACGTTTGTCTTTGTTCGTCCCAAGTTAGTCTCGTTAGTCTCATTCTAAGGTTTGTCTAAGTTCGTCCGTAGAAAGTGACAAACTTGGGACGAACTTAGAGAAACCTTAGAATGAGACTTAAGTTTGTCTTTGTTCGTTCAAGTTAGTCTCGTTAGTCTCATTCTAAGGTTTGTCTAAGTTCGTCCTTAGAAAGAGACTAACTTGGGCGAACTTAGACAAACCTTAGAATGAGACTTAAGTTTGTCTTTGTTCGTCCCAAGTTAGTCTCGTTAGTCTCATTCTAAGGTCTGTCTATGTTCGTCCGTAGAAAGTGACTAACTTGGGACGAACTTAGAGAAACCTAAGAATGAGACTTAAGTTTGCCTTTGTTCATGCCAAGTTAGTCTTGTTAGTCTCATTCTAAGGTTTGTCTTAGTTCGTCCTTAGAAAGAGACTAACTTTGGCGAACTTAGACAAACCTTAGAATGAGACTAAAGTTTGTCTTTGTTCGTCCCAAGTTAGTCTCGTTAGTCTCATTCTAAGGTCCATCTAAGTTCGTCCGTAGAAAGTGACAAACTTGGGACGAACTTAGAGAAACCTTATAATGAGACTTAAGTTTGTCTTTGTTCGTCCCAAGTTAGTCTCGTTAATCTCATTCTAAGGTTTGTCTAAGTTCGTCCTTAGAAAGAGACTAACTTGGGCGAACTTAGACAAACCTTAGAATGAGACTTAAGTTTGTCTTTGTTCGGCGCAAGTTAGTCTCGTTAGTCTCATTCTAAGGTTTGTCTAAGTTCGTCCGTAGAAAGAGACTAACTTGGGACGAACTAAGACAAACCTTAGAATGAGACTAACGTTTGTCTTTGTTCGTCCCAAGTTAGTCTCGTTAGTCTCATTCTAAGGTTTGTCTAAGTTCGTCCTTAGAAAGAGACTAACTTGGGACGAACTAAGACAAACCTTAGAATGAGAATAACGTTTGTCTTCGTTCGTCCCAAGTTAGTCTCGTTAGTCTCATTCTAAGGTTTGTCTAAGTTCATCCTTAGAAAGAGACTAACTTGGGACGAACTAAGACTAACCTTAGAATGAGACTTACGTTTGTCTTTGTTCGTCCCAAGTTAGTCTCGTTAGTCTCATTCTAAGGTTTGTCTAAGTTCGTCCTTAGAAAGTGACTAACTTGGGACGAACTTAGAGAAACCTTAGAATGAGACTTAAGTTTGTCTTTGTTCGTCCCAAGTTAGTCTCGTTAGTCTCATTCTAAGGTTTGTCTAAGTTTGTCCTTAGAAAGAGACTAACTTGGGCGAACTTAGACAAACCTTAGAATGAGACTTAAGTTTGTCTTTGTTCGTCCCAAGTTAGTCTCGTTAGTCCCATTCTAAGGTTTGTCTAAGTTCGTCCTTAGAAAGAGACTAACTTGGGACGGACTAAGACAATCCTTAGAATGAGACTAACGTTTGTCTTTGTTCGTCCCAAGTTAGTCTCGTTAGTCTCATTCTAAGGTTTGTCTAAGTTCGTCCGTAGAAAGAGACTAACTTGGGACGAGCTAAGACAAACCTTAGAATGAGACTAACGTGTCTTTGTTCGTCCAAAGTTAGTCTCGTTAGTCTCATTCTAAGGTTTTTCTAAGTTCGTCATTAGAAAGAGACTTACTTGGGACGAACTTAGACAAACCTTAGAATGAGACTAACGTTTGTCTTTGTTCATCCCAAGTTAGATAAACTTAAGTCTCATTCTAAGGTTTGTCTAAGTTCGTCCTTAGAAAGAGACTAACTTGGGACGAACTAAGACAAACCTTAGAATGAGAATAACGTTTGTCTCATTCGTCCCAAGTTAGTCTCGTTAGTCTCATTCTAAGGTTTGTCTAAGTTCGTCCGTTGAAAGAGACTAACTTGGGACGAACTAAGACAAACCTTAGAATGAGACTTACGTTTGTCTTTGTTGGTCCCAAGTTTGTCTCGTTAGTCTCATTCTAAGGTTTGTCTAATTTTGTCCGTAGAAAGTGACTTACTTGGGACGAACTTAGAGAAACCTTAGAATGAGACTTAAGTTTGTCTTTGTTCGTCCCAAGTTAGTCTCGTTAGTCTCATTCTAAGGTTTGTCTAAGTTTGTCCTTAGAAAGAGACTAACTTGGGCGAACTTAGACAAACCATAGAATGAGATTTAAGTTTGTCTTTATTCGTCCTAAGTTAGTCTCGTTAGTCTCATTCTAAGGTTTGTCTAAGTTCATCCTTAGAAAGAGACTAACTTGGGACAAACTTAGACAAACCTTAGAATGAGACTAACGTTTGTCTTTCTTCGTCCCAAGTTAGTCTCGTTAGTCTCATTCTAAGGTTTGTCTAAGTTCGTCCTTAGAAATAGACTAACTTGGGACAAACTTAGACAACCTTAGAATGAGACTAACGTTTGTCTTTGTTCGTCCCAAGTTAGTCTCGTTAGTCTCATTCTATGGTTTGTCTAAGTTCGTCCTTAGAAAGAGACTAACTTGGGACGAACTTAGACAAACCTTAGAATGACACTAACGTTTGTCTTTGTTTATCCTAAGTTAGTCTCGTTAGTCTCATTCTATGGTTTCTCTAAGTTCATCCTTAGAAAGAGACTAACTTGGGACGAACTATGACTAACCTTAGAGTGAGACTTACGTTTGTCTTTGTTCGTCCCAAGTTAGTCTCGTTAGTCTCATTCTAAGGTTTGTCTAAGTTCGTCCGTAGAAAGTGACTAACTTGGGACGAACTTAGAGAAACCTTAGAATGAGACTTAAGTTTGTCTTTGTTCGTCCCAAGTTAGTCTCGTTAGTCTCATTCTAAGGTTTGTCTAAGTTCGTCCTTAGAAAGAGACTAACTTGGGCGAACTTAGACAAACCTTAGAATGAGACTTAAGTTTGTCTTTGTTCGTCCCAAGTTAGTCTCGTTAGTCTCATTCTAAGGTCTGTCTATGTTCGTCCGTAGAAAGTGACTAACTTGGGACAAACTTAGAGAAACCTAAGAATGAGACTTAAGTTTGCCTTTGTTCATCCCAAGTTAGTCTCGTTAGTCTCATTCTAAGGTCTGTCTATGTTCGTCCGTAGAAAGTGACTAACTTGGGACGAACTTAGAGAAACCTAAGAATGAGACTTAAGTTTGCCTTTGTTCGTCCCAAGTTAGTCTTGTTAGTCTCATTCTAAGGTTTGTCTTAGTTCGTCCTTAGAAAGAGACTAACTTTGGCGAACTTAGACAAACCTTAGAATGAGACTAAAGTTTGTCTTTGTTCGTCCCAAGTTAGTCTCGTTAGTCTCATTCTAAGGTCCATCTAAGTTCGTCCGTAGAAAGTGACAAACTTGGGACGAACTTAGAGAAACCTTATAATGAGACTTAAGTTTGTCTTTGTTCGTCCCAAGTTAGTCTCGTTAATCTCATTCTAAGGTTTGTCTAAGTTCGTCCTTAGAAAGAGACTAACTTGGGCGAACTTAGACAAACCTTAGAATGAGACTTAAGTTTGTCTTTGTTCGTCGCAAGTTAGTCTCGTTAGTCTCATTCTAAGGTTTGTCTAAGTTCGTCCGTAGAAAGAGACTAACTTGGGACGAACTAAGACAAACCTTAGAATGAGACTAACGTTTGTCTTTGTTCGTCCCAAGTTAGTCTCGTTAGTCTCATTCTAAGGTTTGTCTAAGTTCGTCCTTAGAAAGAGACTAACTTGGGACGAACTAAGACAAACCTTAGAATGAGAATAACGTTTGTCTTCGTTCGTCCCAAGTTAGTCTCGTTAGTCTCATTCTAAGGTTTGTCTAAGTTCATCCTTAGAAAGATACTAACTTGGGACGAACTAAGACTAACCTTGGAATGAGACTTACGTTTGTCTTTGTTCGTCCCAAGTTAGTCTCGTTAGTCTCATTCTAAGGTTTGTCTAAGTTCGTCCTTAGAAAGTGACTAACTTGGGACGAACTTAGAGAAACCTTAGAATGAGACTTAAGTTTGTCTTTGTTCGTCCCAAGTTAGTCTCGTTAGTCTCATTCTAAGGTTTGTCTAAGTTTGTCCTTAGAAAGAGACTAACTTGGGCGAACTTAGACAAACCTTAGAATGAGACTTAAGTTTGTCTTTGTTCGTCCCAAGTTAGTCTCGTTAGTCCCATTCTAAGGTTTGTCTAAGTTCGTCCTTAGAAAGAGACTAACTTGGGACGGACTAAGACAATCCTTAGAATGAGACTAACGTTTGTCTTTGTTCGTCCCAAGTTAGTCTCGTTAGTCTCATTCTAAGGTTTGTCTAAGGTTTGTCTAAGTTCGTCCGTATTCTAAGGTTTGTCTAAGTTCGTCCGTAGAAAGAGACTAACTTGGGACGAGCTAAGACAAACCTTAGAATGAGACTAACGTGTCTTTGTTCGTCCAAAGTTAGTCTCGTTAGTCTCATTCTAAGGTTTTTCTAAGTTCGTCATTAGAAAGAGACTTACTTGGGACGAACTTAGACAAACCTTAGAATGAGACTAACGTTTGTCTTTGTTCATCCCAAGTTAGATAAACTTAAGTCTCATTCTAAGGTTTGTCTAAGTTCGTCCTTAGAAAGAGACTAACTTGGGACGAACTAAGACAAACCTTAGAATGAGAATAACGTTTGTCTTTGTTCGTCCCAAGTTAGTCTCGTTAGTCTCATTCTAAGGTTTGTATAAGTTCGTCCGTTGAAAGAGACTAACTTGGGACGAACTAAGACAAACCTTAGAATGAGACTTACGTTTGTCTTTGTTGGTCCCAAGTTTGTCTCGTTAGTCTCATTCTAAGGTTTGTCTAAGTTTGTCCGTAGAAAGTGACTTACTTGGGACGAACTTAGAGAAACCTTAGAATGAGACTTAAGTTTGTTATTGTTCGTCCCAAGTTAGTCTCGTTAGTCTCATTCTAAGGTTTGTCTAAGTTTGTCCTTAGAAAGAGACTAACTTGGGCGAACTTAGACAAACCATAGAATGAGATTTAAGTTTGTCTTTATTCGTCCTAAGTTAGTCTCGTTAGTCTCATTCTAAGGTTTGTCTAAGTTCATCCTTAGAAAGAGACTAACTTGGGACAAACTTAGACAAACCTTAGAATGACACTAACGTTTGTCTTTGTTTATCCTAAGTTAGTCTCGTTAGTCTCATTCTAAGGTTTGTCTAAGTTCATCCTTAGAAAGAGACTAACTTGGGACGAACTAAGACTAACCTTAGATGAGACTTACGTTTGTCTTTGTTCGTCCCAAGTTAGTCTCGTTAGTCTCATTCTAAGGTTTGTCTAAGTTCATCCGTAGAAAGTGACTAACTTGGGACGAACTTAGAGAAACCTTAGAATGAGACTTAAGTTTGTCTTTGTTCGTCCCAAGTTAGTCTCGTTAGTCTCATTCTAAGGTTTGTCTAAGTTCATCCTTAGAAAGAGACTAACTTGGGCGAACTTAGACAAACCTTAGAATGAGACTTAAGTTTGTCTTTGTTCGTCCCAAGTTAGTCTCGTTAGTCTCATTCTAAGGTCTGTCTATGTTCGTCCGTAGAAAGTGACTAACTTGGGACGAACTTAGAGAAACCTAAGAATGAGACTTAAGTTTGCCTTTGTTCGTCCCAAGTTAGTCTTGTTAGTCTCATTCTAAGGTTTATCTAAGTTCGTCCTTAGAAAGAGACTAACTTTGGCGAACTTAGAATGAGACTAAAGTTTGTCTTTGTTCGTCCCAAGTTAGTCTCGTTAGTCTCATTCTAAGGTCCATCTAAGTTCGTCCGTAGAAAGTGACAAACTTGGGACGAACTTAGAGAAACCTTATAATGAGACTTAAGTTTGTCTTTGTTCGTCCCAAGTTAGTCTCGTTAATCTCATTCTAAGGTTTGTCTAAGTTCGTCCTTAGAAAGAGACTAACTTGGGTGAACTTAGACAAACCTTAGAATGAGACTTAAGTTTGTCTTTGTTCGTCGCAAGTTAGTCTCGTTAGTCTCATTCTAAGGTTTGTCTAAGTTCGTCCTTAGAAAGAGACTAACTTGGGACGAACTTAGACAAACCATAGAATGAGACTAACGTTTGTCTTTGTTCGTCCCAAGTTAGTCTCGTTAGTCTCATTCTAAGGTTTGTCTAAGTTCGTCCTTAGAAAGAGACTAACTTGGGACGAACTAAGACAAACCTTAGAATGAGAATAACGTTTGTCTTCGTTCGTCCCAAGTTAGTCTCGTTAGTCTCATTCTAAGGTTTTTCTAAGTTTGTCCGTAGAAAATGACATACTTGGGACGAACTTAGAGAAACCTTAGAATGAGACTATAGTTTGTCTTTGTTCGTCCCAAGTTAATCTCGTTAGTCTCATTCTAAGGTCTGTCTAAGTTCGTCCGTAGAAAGTGACTAACTTGGGACGAACTTAGAGAAACCTTAGAATGAGACTTAAGTTTGTCTTTGTTCGTCCCAAGTTAGTCTCGTTAGTCTCATTCTAAGGTTTGTCTAAGTTTGTCCTTAGAAAGAGACTAACTTGGGCGAACTTAGACAAACCTTAGAATGAGATTTAAGTTTGTCTTTATTCGTCCCAAGTTAGTCTCGTTAGTCTCATTCTAAGGTTTGTCTAAGTTCATCCTTAGAAAGAGACTAACTTGGGACAAACTTAGACAAACCTTGGAATGAGAGTAACGTTTGTCTTTCTTCGTCCCAAGTTAGTCTCGTTAGTCTCATTCTAAGGTTTGTCTAAGTTCGTCCTTAGAAAGAGACTAACTTGGGACAAACTTAGACAACCTTAGAATGAGACTAACGTTTGTCTTTGTTCGTCCCAAGTTAGTCTCGTTAGTCTCATTCTATGGTTTGTCTAAGTTCGTCCTTAGAAAGAGACTAACTTGGGACGAACTTAGACAAACCTTAGAATGACACTAACGTTTGTCTTTGTTCATCCTAAGTTAGTCTCGTTAGTCTCATTCTAAGGTTTGTCTAAGTTCATCCTTAGAAAGAGACTAACTTGGGACGAACTAAGACTAACCTTAGAATGAGACTTACGTTTGTCTTTGTTCGTCCCAAGTTAGTCCCGTTAGTCTCATTCTAAGGTTTGTCTAAGTTCGTCCGTAGAAAGTGACTAACTTGGGACGAACTTAGAGAAACCTTAGAATGAGACTTAAGTTTGTCTTTGTTCGTCCCAAGTTAGTCTCGTTAGTCTCATTCTATGGTTTGTCTAAGTTCGTCCTTAGAAAGAGACTAACTTGGGACGAACTTAGACAAACCTTAGAATGACACTAACGTTTGTCTTTGTTCATCCTAAGTTAGTCTCGTTAGTCTCATTCTAAGGTTTGTCTAAGTTCATCCTTAGAAAGAGACTAACTTGGGACGAACTAAGACTAACCTTAGAATGAGACTTACGTTTGTCTTTGTTCGTCCCAAGTTAGTCCCGTTAGTCTCATTCTATGGTTTGTCTAAGTTCGTCCGTAGAAAGTGACTAACTTGGGACGAACTTAGAGAAACCTTAGAATGAGACTTAAGTTTGTCTTTGTTCGTCGCAAGTTCGTCTCGTTAGTCTCATTCTAAGGTTTGTCTAAGTTCATCCTTAGAAAGAGACTAACTTGGGACGAACTAAGACTAACCTTAGATGAGACTTACGTTTGTCTTTGTTCGTCCCAAGTTAGTCTCGTTAGTCTCATTCTAAGGTTTGTCTAAGTTCATCCGTAGAAAGTGACTAACTTGGGACGAACTTAGAGAAACCTTAGAATGAGACTTAAGTTTGTCTTTGTTCGTCCCAAGTTAGTCTCGTTAGTCTCATTCTAAGGTTTGTCTAAGTTCATCCTTAGAAAGAGACTAACTTGGGCGAACTTAGACAAACCTTAGAATGAGACTTAAGTTTGTCTTTGTTCGTCCCAAGTTAGTCTCGTTAGTCTCATTCTAAGGTCTGTCTATGTTCGTCCGTAGAAAGTAACTAACTTGGGACGAACTTATAGAAATCTAAGAATGAGACTTAAGTTTGCCTTGGTTCGTCCCAAGTTAGTCTTGTTAGTCTCATTCTAAGGTTTGTCTAAGTTCGTCCTTAGAAAGAGACTAACTTTGGCGAACTTAGAATGAGACTAAAGTTTGTCTTTGTTCGTCCCAAGTTAGTCTCGTTAGTCTCATTCTAAGGTCCATCTAAGTTCGTCCGTAGAAAGTGACAAACTTGGGATGAACTTAGAGAAACCTTATAATGAGACTTAAGTTTGTCTTTGTTCGTCCCAAGTTAGTCTCGTTAATCTCATTCTAAGGTTTGTCTAAGTTCGTCCTTAGAAAGAGACTAACTTGGGTGAACTTAGACAAACCTTAGAATGAGACTTAAGTTTGTCTTTGTTCGTCGCAAGTTAGTCTCGTTAGTCTCATTCTAAGGTTTGTCTAAGTTCGTCCTTAGAAAGAGACTAACTTGGGACGAACTAAGACAAACCTTAGAATGAGAATAACGTTTGTCTTCGTTCGTCCCAAGTTAGTCTCGTTAGTCTCATTCTAAGGTTTTTCTAAGTTTGTCCGTAGAAAATGACTTACTTGGGACGAACTTAGAGAAACCTTAGAATGAGACTATAGTTTGTCTTTGTTCGTCCCAAGTTAATCTCGTTAGTCTCATTCTAAGGTCTGTCTAAGTTCGTCCGTAGAAAGTGACTAACTTGGGACGAACTTAGAGAAACCTTAGAATGAGACTTAAGTTTGTCTTTGTTCGTCCCAAGTTAGTCTCGTTAGTCTCATTCTAAGGTTTGTCTAAGTTTGTCCTTAGAAAGAGACTAACTTGGGCGAACTTAGACAAACCTTAGAATGAGATTTAAGTTTGTCTTTATTCGTCCCAAGTTAGTCTCGTTAGTCTCATTCTAAGGTTTGTCTAAGTTCATCCTTAGAAAGAGACTAACTTGGGACAAACTTAGACAAACCTTGGAATGAGAGTAACGTTTGTCTTTCTTCGTCCCAAGTTAGTCTCGTTAGTCTCATTCTAAGGTTTGTCTAAGTTCGTCCTTAGAAAGAGACTAACTTGGGACAAACTTAGACAACCTTAGAATGAGACTAACGTTTGTCTTTGTTCGTCCCAAGTTAGTCTCGTTAGTCTCATTCTATGGTTTGTCTAAGTTCGTCCTTAGAAAGAGACTAACTTGGGACGAACTTAGACAAACCTTAGAATGACACTAACGTTTGTCTTTGTTCATCCTAAGTTAGTCTCGTTAGTCTCATTCTAAGGTTTGTCTAAGTTCATCCTTAGAAAGAGACTAACTTGGGACGAACTAAGACTAACCTTAGAATGAGACTTACGTTTGTCTTTGTTCGTCCCAAGTTAGTCCCGTTAGTCTCATTCTAAGGTTTGTCTAAGTTCGTCCGTAGAAAGTGACTAACTTGGGACGAACTTAGAGAAACCTTAGAATGAGACTTAAGTTTGTCTTTGTTCGTCCCAAGTTAGTCTCGTTAGTCTCATTCTATGGTTTGTCTAAGTTCGTCCTTAGAAAGAGACTAACTTGGGCGAACTTAGACAAACCTTAGAATGAGACTTAAGTTTGTCTTTGTTCGTCCCAAGTTAGTCTCGTTATTCTCATTCTAAGGTTTGTCTAAGTTCGTCCTTAGAAAGAGACTAACTTGGGACGAACTAAGACAAACCTTAGAATGAGACTAACGTTTGTCTTTGTTCGTCCCAAGTTAGTCTCGTTAGTCTCATTCTAAGGTTTTTCTAAGTTCGTCGTTAGAATGAGACTAACTTGATACGAATTTAGACAAACCTTAGAATGAGATTAACGTTTGTCTTTCTTCGTCCCAAGTTAGTCTCGTTAGTCTCATTCTAAGGTTTGTCTAAGTTCGTCCTTAGAAAGAGACTAACTTGGGACGAATTTAGACAAACCTTAGAATGAGACTAACATTTGTCTTTGTTCGTCCCGAATTAGTCACGTTAGTCTCATTTTAAGGTTTGTCTAAGTTCGTCTTTAGAAAGAGACTAACTTGGGACGAACTTAGACGAACCTTAGAATGAGACTAAAGTTTGTCTTTGTTCATCCCAAGTTAGTCTCTTTAGTCTCATTCTAAGGTTTGTCTAAGGTCGTCCTTAGAAAGAGACTAACTTGGGACGAACTAAGACAAACCTTAGAATGAGACTTACGTTTGTCTTTGTTCGTCGCAAGTTCGTCTCGTTAGTCTCATTCTAAGGTTTGTCTAAGTTCGTCCTTAGAAAGTGACTAACTTGGGACGAACTTAGAGAAACCTTAGAATGAGACTTAAGTTTGTCTTTGTTCGTCCCAAGTTAGTCTCGTTAGTCTCATTCTAAGGTTTGTCTAAGTTTGTCCTTAGAAAGAGACTAACTTGGGCGAACTTAGACAAACCTTAGAATGAGACTTAAGTTTGTCTTTGTTCGTCCCAAGTTAGTCTCGTTAGTCTCATTCTAAGGTTTGTCTAAGTTCGTCCTTAGAAAGAGACTAACTTGGGCGAACTTAGACAAACCTTAGAATGAGACTTAAGTTTGTCTTTGTTCGTCCCAAGTTAGTCTCGTTAGTCTCATTCTAAGGTCTGTCTATGTTCGTCCGTAGAAAGTGACTAACTTGGGACGAACTTAGAGAAACCTAAGAATGAGACTTAAGTTTGACTTTGTTCGTCCCAAGTTAGTCTTGTTAGTCTCATTCTAAGGTTTGTCTTAGTTCGTCCTTAGAAAGAGACTAACTTTGGCGAACTTAGACAAACCTTAGAATGAGACTAAAGTTTGTCTTTGTTCGTCCCAAGTTAGTCTCGTTAGTCTCATTCTAAGGTCCATCTAAGTTCGTCCGTAGAAAGTGACAAACTTGGGACGAACTTAGAGAAACCTTATAATGAGACTTAAGTTTGTCTTTGTTCGTCCCAAGTTAGTCTCGTTAATCTCATTCTAAGGTTTGTCTAAGTTCGTCCTTAGAAAGAGACTAACTTGGGCGAACTTAGACAAACCTTAGAATGAGACTTAAGTTTGTCTTTGTTCGTCGCAAGTTAGTCTCGTTAGTCTCATTCTAAGGTTTGTCTAAGTTCGTCCTTAGAAAGAGACTAACTTGGGACGAACTTAGACAAACCATAGAATGAGACTAACGTTTGTCTTTGTTCGTCCCAAGTTAGTCTCGTTAGTCTCATTCTAAGGTTTGTCTAAGTTCGTCCTTAGAAAGAGACTAACTTGGGACGAACTAAGACAAACCTTAGAATGAGAATAACGTTTGTCTTCGTTCGTCCCAAGTTAGTCTCGTTAGTCTCATTATAAGGTTTGTCTAAGTTCGTCCGTAGAAAGAGACTAACTTGGGACGAACTAAGACAAACCTTAGAATGAGACTTACGTTTGTCTTTGTTCGTCCCAAGTTTGTCTCGTTAGTCTCATTCTAAGGTTTTTCTAAGTTTGTCCGTAGAAAATGACTTACTTAGGACGAACTTAGAGAAACCTTAGAATGAGACTATAGTTTGTCGTTGTTCGTCCCAAGTTAGTCTCGTTAGTCTCATTCTAAGGTCTGTCTAAGTTCGTCCGTAGAAAGTGACTAACTTGGGACGAACTTAGAGAAACCTTAGAATGAGACTTAAGTTTGTCTTTGTTCGTCCCAAGTTAGTCTCGTTAGTCTCATTCTAAGGTTTGTCTAAGTTCGTCCTTAGAAAGAGACTAACTTGGGCGAACTTAGACAAACCTTAGAATGAGATTTAAGTTTGTCTTTATTCGTCCCAAGTTAGTCTCGTTAGTCTCATTCTAAGGTTTGTCTAAGTTCATCCTTAGAAAGAGACTAACTTGGGACAAACTTAGACAAACCTTAGAATGAGAGTAACGTTTGTCTTTCTTCGTCCCAAATTAGTCTCGTTAGTCTCATTCTAAGGTTTGTCTAAGTTCGTCCATAGAAAGAGACTAACTTGGGACAAACTTAGACAACCTTAGAATGAGACTAACGTTTGTCTTTGTTCGTCCCAAGTTAGTCTCGTTAGTCTCATTCTATGGTTTGTCTAAGTTCGTCCTTAGAAAGAGACTAACTTGGGACGAACTTAGACAAACCTTAGAATGACACTAACGTTTGTCTTAGTTCATCCTAAGTTAGTCTCGTTAGTCTCATTCTAAGGTTTGTCTAAGTTCATCCTTAGAAAGAGACTAACTTGGGACGAACTAAGACTAACCTTAGAATGAGACTTACCTTTGTCTTTGTTCGTCCCAAGTTAGTCCCGTTAGTCTCATTCTATGGTTTGTCTAAGTTCGTCCGTAGAAAGTGACTAACTTGGGACGAACTTAGAGAAACCTTAGAATGAGACTTAAGTTTGTCTTTGTTCGTCCCAAGTTAGTCTCGTTAGTCTCATTCTAAGGTTTGTCTAAGTTCGTCCTTAGAAAGAGACTAACTTGGGCGAACTTAGACAAACCTTAGAATGAGACTTAAGTTTGTCTTTGTTCGTCGCAAGTTAGTCTCGTTAGTCTCATTCTAAGGTTTGTCTAAGTTCGTCCTTAGAAAGAGACTAACTTGGGACGAACTTAGACAAACCATAGAATGAGACTAACGTTTGTCTTTGTTCGTCCCAAGTTAGTCTCGTTAGTCTCATTCTAAGGTTTGTCTAAGTTCATCCTTAGAAAGAGACTAACTTGGGACGAACTAAGACAAACCTTAGAATGAGAATAACGTTTGTCTTCGTTCGTCCCAAGTTAGTCTCGTTAGTCTCATTCTAAGGTTTGTCTAAGTTCGTCCGTAGAAAGAGACTAACTTGGGACGAACTAAGACAAACCTTAGAATGAGACTTACATTTGTCTTTGTTCGTCCCAAGTTTGTCTCGTTAGTCTCATTCTAAGGTTTTTCTAAGTTTGTCCGTAGAAAATGACTTACTTGGGACGAACTTAGAGAAACCTTAGAATGAGACTATAGTTTGTCGTTGTTCGTCTCAAGTTAGTCTCGTTAGTCTCATTCTAAGGTCTGTCTAAGTTCGTCCGTAGAAAGTGACTAACTTGGGACGAACTTAGAGAAACCTTGGAATGAGAGTAACGTTTGTCTTTCTTCGTCCCAAGTTAGTCTCGTTAGTCTCATTCTAAGGTTTGTCTAAGTTCGTCCTTAGAAAGAGACTAACTTGGGACAAACTTAGACAACCTTAGAATGAGACTAACGTTTGTCTTTGTTCGTCCCAAGTTAGTCTCGTTAGTCTCATTCTATGGTTTGTCTAAGTTCGTCCTTAGAAAGAGACTAACTTGGGACGAACTTAGACAAACCTTAGAATGACACTAACGTTTGTCTTTGTTCATCCTAAGTTAGTCTCGTTAGTCTCATTCTAAGGTTTGTCTAAGTTCATCCTTAGAAAGAGACTAACTTGGGACGAACTAAGACTAACCTTAGAATGAGACTTACGTTTGTCTTTGTTCGTCCCAAGTTAGTCCCGTTAGTCTCATTCTAAGGTTTGTCTAAGTTCGTCCGTAGAAAGTGACTAACTTGGGACGAACTTAGAGAAACCTTAGAATGAGATTTAAGTTTGTCTTTGTTCGTCCCAAGTTAGTCTCGTTAGTCTCATTCTATGGTTTGTCTAAGTTCGTCCTTAGAAAGAGACTAACTTGGGCGAACTTAGACAAACCTTAGAATGAGACTTAAGTTTGTCTTTGTTCGTCCCAAGTTAGTCTCGTTATTCTCATTCTAAGGTTTGTCTAAGTTCGTCCTTAGAAAGAGACTAACTTGGGACGAACTAAGACAAACCTTAGAATGAGACTAACGTTTGTCTTTGTTCGTCCCAAGTTAGTCTCGTTAGTCTCATTCTAAGGTTTTTCTAAGTTCGTCGTTAGAATGAGACTAACTTGATACGAATTTAGACAAACCTTAGAATGAGCTTAACGTTTGTCTTTCTTCGTCCCAAGTTAGTCTCGTTAGTCTCATTCTAAGGTTTGTCTAAGTTCGTCCTTAGAAAGAGACTAACTTGGGACGAATTTAGACAAACCTTAGAATGAGATTAACATTTGTCTTTGTTCGTCCCGAATTAGTCACGTTAGTCTCATTTTAAGGTTTGTCTAAGTTCGTCTTTAGAAAGAGACTAACTTGGGACGAACTTAGACGAACCTTAGAATGAGACTAAAGTTTGTCTTTGTTCATCCCAAGTTAGTCTCTTTAGTCTCATTCTAAGGTTTGTCTAAGGTCGTCCTTAGAAAGAGACTAACTTGGGACGAACTAAGACAAACCTTAGAATGAGACTTACGTTTGTCTTTGTTCGTCGCAAGTTCGTCTCGTTAGTCTCATTCTAAGGTTTGTCTAAGTTTGTCCTTAGAAAGAGACTAACTTGGGCGAACTTAGACAAACCTTAGAATGAGACTTAAGTTTGTCTTTGTTCGTCCCAAGTTAGTCTCGTTAGTCTCATTCTAAGGTTTGTCTAAGTTCGTCCTTAGAAAGAGACTAACTTGGGCGAACTTAGACAAACCTTAGAATGAGACTTAAGTTTGTCTTTGTTCGTCCCAAGTTAGTCTCGTTAGTCTCATTCTAAGGTCTGTCTATGTTCGTCCGTAGAAAGTGACTAACTTGGGACGAACTTAGAGAAACCTAAGAATGAGACTTAAGTTTGACTTTGTTCGTCCCAAGTTAGTCTTGTTAGTCTCATTCTAAGGTTTGTCTTAGTTCGTCCTTAGAAAGAGACTAACTTTGGCGAACTTAGACAAACCTTAGAATGAGAATAACGTTTGTCTTCGTTCGTCCCAAGTTAGTCTCGTTAGTCTCATTCTAAGGTTTTTCTAAGTTTGTCCGTAGAAAATGACATACTTGGGACGAACTTAGAGAAACCTTAGAATGAGACTATAGTTTGTCTTTGTTCGTCCCAAGTTAATCTCGTTAGTCTCATTCTAAGGTCTGTCTAAGTTCGTCCGTAGAAAGTGACTAACTTGGGACGAACTTAGAGAAACCTTAGAATGAGACTTAAGTTTGTCTTTGTTCGTCCCAAGTTAGTCTCGTTAGTCTCATTCTAAGGTTTGTCTAAGTTTGTCCTTAGAAAGAGACTAACTTGGGCAAACTTAGACAAACCTTAGAATGAGATTTAAGTTTCTCTTTATTCGTCCCAAGTTAGTCTCGTTAGTCTCATTCTAAGGTTTGTCTAAGTTCATCCTTAGAAAGAGACTAACTTGGGACAAACTTAGACAAACCTTGGAATGAGAGTAACGTTTGTCTTTCTTCGTCCCAAGTTAGTCTCGTTAGTCTCATTCTAAGGTTTGTCTAAGTTCGTCCTTAGAAAGAGACTAACTTGGGACAAACTTAGACAACCTTAGAATGAGACTAACGTTTGTCTTTGTTCGTCCCAAGTTAGTCTCGTTAGTCTCATTCTATGGTTTGTCTAAGTTCGTCCTTAGAAAGAGACTAACTTGGGACGAACTTAGACAAACCTTAGAATGACACTAACGTTTGTCTTTGTTCATCCTAAGTTAGTCTCGTTAGTCTCATTCTAAGGTTTGTCTAAGTTCAACCTTAGAAAGAGACTAACTTGGGACGAACTAAGACTAACCTTAGAATGAGACTTACGTTTGTCTTTGTTCGTCCCAAGTTAGTCCCGTTAGTCTCATTCTAAGGTTTGTCTAAGTTCGTCCGTAGAAAGTGACTAACTTGGGACGAACTTAGAGAAACCTTAGAATGAGACTTAAGTTTGTCTTTGTTCGTCCCAAGTTAGTCTAGTTAGTCTCATTCTATGGTTTGTCTAAGTTCGTCCTTAGAAAGAGACTAACTTGGGACGAACTTAGACAAACCTTAGAATGACACTAACGTTTGTCTTTGTTCATCCTAAGTTAGTCTCGTTAGTCTCATTCTAAGGTTTGTCTAAGTTCATCCTTAGAAAGAGACTAACTTGGGACGAACTAAGACTAACCTTAAAATGAGACTTACGTTTGTGTTTGTTCGTCCCAAGTTAGTCTCATTCTAAGGTTTGTCTAAGTTCGTCCTTAGAAAGAGACTAACTTGGGACAAACTTCTTGGTGCATAGAATGAAATGACTATTTAGGAATCGAATATGGGTGCAACATCAAGCCAGCCAGACCCATGCCAAGAGTTCAAGGCCCCAGCCGAACTCCCTCGATTATCCAGCCTCATGCCATGTCGTTCACTCGACACCTTAAAGGGAGTTCTGTCTTTCCTTTTCGTTAGTCTCATTTTAAGGTTTGTCTAAGTTCGTCCTTAGAAATAGACTAACTTGGGACGAACTTAGACAAACCTTAGAATGAGACTAACGTTTGTATAAGTTCGTCCCAAGTTAGTCTACGTTCGACTAACGTTTGTCTTTGTTCGTCCCAAGTTAGTCTCTTTCTAAGGACGAACTTAGATAAACCTTAGAATGAGGCTAAATAGACTAACTTGGGATGAATTGAGGTAAACTTTAGTCTCATTCTAAAGTTTGTATATGTTCGTCCCAAGTTAGTCTAATTTCGTCCCAAGTTAGTCTATTTCTAAGGACGAACTGAGACAAACCTTAGAATGAGACTAACGAGATTAACTTGGGACGAACAAAGACAAACTTTAGTCTCATTCTAAGGTTTGTGTAAATTCGTCCCAAGTTAGGCTAAGTTCGTCCCAAGTTAGTCTCTTTCTATCTTTGTTCGTCCCAAGTTAGTCTCGTTAGTCTCATTCTAAGGTTTGTCTAAGTTCGTCCTTAGAAAGAGACTAACTTGGGATGAATTTAGACAAACCTTAGAATGAGACTAACGTTTGTCTTTGTTCGTCCCAAGTTAGTCTCGTTAGTCTCATTTTAAGGTTTGTCTAAGTTCATCCTTAGAAAGAGACTAACTTGGGACGAACTTAGACAAACCTTAGAATGAGACTAACTTGGGACGAACAAAGACAAACTTAAGTCCCATTCTAAGGTTTGTCTAAGTTCCTCCTTAGAAAGAGACTAACTTGGGACGAACTAAGACAAACCTTAGAATGGGACTTAAGTTTGTCTTTGTTCGTCCCAAGTTAGTCTCATTCTAAGGTTTGTCTAAGTTCGTCCTTAGAAAGAGACTAACTTGGGACAAACTAAGATAAACCTTAGAATGGGACTTAAGTTTGTCTTTGTTCGTCCCAAGTTAGTCTCGTTAGTCTCATTCTAAGGTTTGTCTAAGTTCGTCCTTAGAAAGAGACTAACTTGGGACGAACTAAGACAAACCTTAGAATGGGACTTAAGTTTGTCTTTGTTTGTCCCAAGTTAGTCTCGTTAGTCTCATTCTAAGGTTTGTCTAAGTTCGTCCTTTGAAAGAGACTAACTTGGGACGAACTAAGACAAACCTTGGAATGAGACTAACATATTTCTTTGTTCGTCCAAAGTTAGTCTCGTTGGTCTCATCTAAGGTTTGTCTAAGTTCGTCCTTAGAAAGAGAATAACTTGGGACTAACTTAGACAAACCTTAGAATGAGACTTAATTTTGTCTTTGTTCGTCCCAAGTTAGTCTCGTTAGTCTCATTCTAAGGTTTGTCTAAGTTCGTCCTTAGAAAGAGACTAACTTGGGACGAACTAAGACAAACCTTAGAATGGGACTTAAGTTTGTCTTTGTTTGTCCCAAGTTAGTCTCGTTAGTCTCATTCTAAGGTTTGTCTAAGTTCGTCCTTAGAAAGAGACTGACTTGGGATGAACTAAGACAAACCTTAGAATGAGACTACCGAGTTTCTTTGTTCGTCCAAAGTTAGTCTCGTTAGTCTCATTCTAAGGTTTGTCTAAGTTCGTCCTTAAAAAGAGAATAACTTGGGAGGAACTAAGACAAACCTTAGAATGAGACTTAAGTTTGTCTTTGTTCGTCCCAAGTTAGTCTCGTTAGTCTCATTCTAAGGTTTGTCTAAGTTCGTCCTTAGAAAGAGACTAACTTGGGACGAACTAAGACAAACCTTAGAATGGGACTTAAGTTTGTCTTTGTTTGTCCCAAGTTAGTCTCGTTAGTCTCATTCTAAGGTTTGTCTAAGTTCGTCCTTAGAAAGAGACTAACTTGGGACGAACTAAGACAAACCTTGGAATGAGACTAACATTTTTCTTTGTTCGTCCAAAGTTAGTCTCGTTAGTCTCATCTAAGGTTTGTCTAAGTTCATCCTTAAAAAGAGAATAACTTGGGAGGAACTAAGACAAACCTTAGAATGAGACTTAAGTTTGTCTTTGTTCGTCCCAAGTTAGTCTCGTTAGTCTCATTCTAAGGTTTGTCTAAGTTCGTCCTTAGAAAGAGACTAACTTGGGACGAACTAAGACAAACCTTAGAATGAGACTTAAGTTTGTCTTTGTTCGTCCCAAGTTTGTCTCGTTAGTCTCATTCTAAGGTTTGTCTAAGTTCGTCCTTAGAAAGAGACTAACTTGGGACGAACTAAGACAAACCTTAGAATGAGACTAACGTTTTTCTTTGTTCATCCAAAGTCAGTCTCGTTAGTCTCATTCTAAGGTTTGTCTAAGTTCATCCTTAGAAAGAGAATAACTTGGGACGAACTCAGACAAACCTTAGAATGAGACTTAAGTTTGTGTTTGTTCGTCCCAAGTTAGTCTCGTTAGTCTCATTCTACGGTTTGTCTAAGTTCCTCCTTAGAAAGAGACTAACTTGGGACGAACTAAGACAAACCTTAGAATGGGACTTAAGTTTGTCTTTGTTCGTCCCAAGTTAGTCTCATTCTAAGGTTTGTCTAAGTTCGTCCTTAGAAAGAGACTAACTTGGGACAAACTTCTTGGTGCATAGAATGAAATGACTATTTAGGAATCGAATATGGGTGCAACATCAAGCCAGCCAGACCCATGCCAAGAGTTCAAGGCCCCAGCCGAACTCCCTCGATTATCCAGCCTCATGCCATGTCGTTCACTCGACACCTTAAAGGGAGTTCTGTCTTTCCTTTTCGTTAGTCTCATTTTAAGGTTTGTCTAAGTTCGTCCTTAGAAATAGACTAACTTGGGACGAACTTAGACAAACCTTAGAATGAGACTAACGTTTGTATAAGTTCGTCCCAAGTTAGTCTACGTTCGACTAACGTTTGTCTTTGTTCGTCCCAAGTTAGTCTCTTTCTAAGGACGAACTTAGATAAACCTTAGAATGAGGCTAAATAGACTAACTTGGGATGAATTGAGGTAAACTTTAGTCTCATTCTAAAGTTTGTATATGTTCGTCCCAAGTTAGTCTAATTTCGTCCCAAGTTAGTCTATTTCTAAGGACGAACTGAGACAAACCTTAGAATGAGACTAACGAGATTAACTTGGGACGAACAAAGACAAACTTTAGTCTCATTCTAAGGTTTGTGTAAATTCGTCCCAAGTTAGGCTAAGTTCGTCCCAAGTTAGTCTCTTTCTATCTTTGTTCGTCCCAAGTTAGTCTCGTTAGTCTCATTCTAAGGTTTGTCTAAGTTCGTCCTTAGAAAGAGACTAACTTGGGATGAATTTAGACAAACCTTAGAATGAGACTAACGTTTGTCTTTGTTCGTCCCAAGTTAGTCTCGTTAGTCTCATTTTAAGGTTTGTCTAAGTTCATCCTTAGAAAGAGACTAACTTGGGACGAACTTAGACAAACCTTAGAATGAGACTAACTTGGGACGAACAAAGACAAACTTAAGTCCCATTCTAAGGTTTGTCTAAGTTCCTCCTTAGAAAGAGACTAACTTGGGACGAACTAAGACAAACCTTAGAATGGGACTTAAGTTTGTCTTTGTTCGTCCCAAGTTAGTCTCATTCTAAGGTTTGTCTAAGTTCGTCCTTAGAAAGAGACTAACTTGGGACAAACTAAGATAAACCTTAGAATGGGACTTAAGTTTGTCTTTGTTCGTCCCAAGTTAGTCTCGTTAGTCTCATTCTAAGGTTTGTCTAAGTTCGTCCTTAGAAAGAGACTAACTTGGGACGAACTAAGACAAACCTTAGAATGGGACTTAAGTTTGTCTTTGTTTGTCCCAAGTTAGTCTCGTTAGTCTCATTCTAAGGTTTGTCTAAGTTCGTCCTTTGAAAGAGACTAACTTGGGACGAACTAAGACAAACCTTGGAATGAGACTAACATATTTCTTTGTTCGTCCAAAGTTAGTCTCGTTGGTCTCATCTAAGGTTTGTCTAAGTTCGTCCTTAGAAAGAGAATAACTTGGGACTAACTTAGACAAACCTTAGAATGAGACTTAATTTTGTCTTTGTTCGTCCCAAGTTAGTCTCGTTAGTCTCATTCTAAGGTTTGTCTAAGTTCGTCCTTAGAAAGAGACTAACTTGGGACGAACTAAGACAAACCTTAGAATGGGACTTAAGTTTGTCTTTGTTTGTCCCAAGTTAGTCTCGTTAGTCTCATTCTAAGGTTTGTCTAAGTTCGTCCTTAGAAAGAGACTGACTTGGGATGAACTAAGACAAACCTTAGAATGAGACTACCGAGTATCTTTGTTCGTCCAAAGTTAGTCTCGTTAGTCTCATTCTAAGGTTTGTCTAAGTTCGTCCTTAAAAAGAGAATAACTTGGGAGGAACTAAGACAAACCTTAGAATGAGACTTAAGTTTGTCTTTGTTCGTCCCAAGTTAGTCTCGTTAGTCTCATTCTAAGGTTTGTCTAAGTTCGTCCTTAGAAAGAGACTAACTTGGGACGAACTAAGACAAACCTTAGAATGGGACTTAAGTTTGTCTTTGTTTGTCCCAAGTTAGTCTCGTTAGTCTCATTCTAAGGTTTGTCTAAGTTCGTCCTTAGAAAGAGACTAACTTGGGACGAACTAAGACAAACCTTGGAATGAGACTAACATTTTTCTTTGTTCGTCCAAAGTTAGTCTCGTTAGTCTCATCTAAGGTTTGTCTAAGTTCGTCCTTAGAAAGAGAATAACTTGGGACGAACTTAGACAAACCTTAGAATGAGACTTAATTTTGTCTTTGTTCGTCCCAAGTTAGTCTCGTTAGTCTCATTCTAAGGTTTGTCTAAGTTCGTCCTTAGAAAGAGACTAACTTGGGACGAACTAAGACAAACCTTAGAATGAGACTAACATTTTTCTTTGTTCGTCCAAAGTTCGTCTCGTTAGTCTCATTCTAAGGTTTGTCTAAGTTCTTCCTTAGAAAGAGAATAACTTGGGACGAAATTTGACCATCCTTAGAATGAGGCTTAAGTTTGTCTTTGTTCGTCCCAAGTTAGTCTCATTCTAAGGTTTGTCTAAGTTCGTCCTTAGAAAGAGACTAACTTGGGACGAACTTAGACAACCCTTAGAATGAGACTTAAGTTTGTCTTTGTTCGTCCCAAGTTAGTCTCGTTAGTCTCATTCTAAGGTTTGTCTAAGTTCGTCCTTAGAAAGAGACTAACTTGGGACGAACTAAGACAAACCTTAGAATGAGACTTAAGTTTGTCTTTGTTCGTCCCAAGTTTGTCTCGTTAGTCTCATTCTAAGGTTTGTCTAAGTACGTCCTTAGAAAGAGACTAACTTGGGACGAACTAAGACAAACCTTTGAATGAGACTAACGTTTTTCTTTGTTCGTCCAAAGTTAGTCTCGCTAGTCTCATTCTAAGGTTTGTCTAAGTTCGTCCCAAGTTAGTCTCTTTCTAAGGACGAACTTAGACAAACCTTAGAATGAGACTAACGAGACTAACTTGGGACGAACAAAGACAAACTTAAGTCTCATTCTAAGGTTTGTCTAAGTTCGTCCCAAGTTATTCTCTTTCTAAGGACGAACTTAGACAAACCTTAGAATGAGACTAACGAGACTAACTTTGGACGAACAAAGAAAAACGTTAGTCTCATTCTAAGGTTTGTCTTAGTTCGTCCCAAGTTAGTCTCTTTCTAAGGACGAACTTAGACAAACCTTAGAATGAGACTAACGAGACTAACTTGGGACGAACAAAGACAAACTTAAGTCTCATTATAAGGTTTGTCCAAGTTCGTCCCAAGTTATTCTCATTCTAAGGACGAACTTAGACAAACCTTAGAATGAGACAAACGAGACTAACTTTGGACGAACAAAGAAAAACGTTAGTCTCATTCTAAGGTTTGTCTTAGTTCGTCCCAAGTTAGTCTCTTTCTAAGGACGAACTTAGACAAACCTTAGAATGAGACTTACGAGACTAACTTGGGACGAACAAAGACAAACTTAAGTCCCATTCTAAGGTTTCTCTTAGTTTTCCCAACTTAGTCTCTTTCTAAGGACGAACTTAGACAAACCTTAGAATGAGACTAACGAGACTAACTTGGGACGAAAAAAGACAAACTTAAGTTTCATTCTAAGGTTTGTCTAAGTTCGTCCCAAGTTAGTCTCTTTCTAAGGACGAACTTAGACAAACCTTAGAATGAGACTAACGAGACTAACTTGGGACGAACAAAGACAAACTTAAGTCTCATTCTAAGGTTTGTCTAAGTTCGTCCCAAGTTAGTCTCTTTCTAAGGACGAACTTAGACAACCCTTAGAATGAGACTAACGAGACTAACTTGGGACGAACAAAGACAAACTTAAGTCTCATTCTAAGGTTTGTCTCAGTTCGTCCCAAGTTAGTCTCTTTCTAAGGACGAACTTAGACAAACCTTAGAATGAGACTAATGAGACAATGACAAACTTAAGTCTCATTCTAAGGTTTGTCTAAGTTCGTCCCAAGTTAGTCTCTTTCTAAGGACGAACTTAGATAAACCTTAGAATGAGACTGACGTGACTTACTTGGGACGAAAAAAGACAAACTTAAGTCCCATTCTAAGGTTTGTCTAAGTTCGTCCCAAGTTTTTCTCTTTCTAAGGACGAACGTAGACAAACCTTAGAACGAGACTAACGAGTCTAACTTGGGACGAACAAAGACAAACATAAGTCCCATTCTAAGGTTTGTCTAAGTTCGTCCCAAGTTAGTCTCTTTCTAAGGACGAACTTAGACAAACCTTAGAATGAGACTAACGAGACTAACTTGGGACGAACAAAGACAAACTTAAGTCTCATTCTAAGGTTTGTCTAAGTTCGTCCCAAGTTAGTCTCTTTCTAAGGACGAACTTAGACAAACCTTAGAATGAGACTAATGAGACAATGACAAACTTAAGTCTCATTCTAAGGTTTGTCTAAGTTCGTCCCAAGTTAGTCTCTTTCTAAGGACGAACTTAGATAAACCTTAGAATGAGACTGACGAGACTAACTTGGGACGAAAAAAGACAAACTTAAGTCCCATTCTAAGGTTTGTCTAAGTTCGTCCCAAGTTTTTCTCTTTCTAAGGACGAACGTAGACAAACCTTAGAACGAGACTAACGAGTCTAACTTGGGACGAACAAAGACAAACTTAAGTCCCATTCTAAGGTTTGTCTTAGTTTGCCCAAGTTTAGTCTCTTTCTAAGGACGAACTTAGACAAACCTTAGAATGAGACTAACGAGACTAACTTGGGACGAACAAAGACAAACTTAAGTCTCATTCTAAGGTTTGTCTAAGTTCGTCCCAAGTTAGTCTCTTTCTAAGGACGAACTTAGACAAACCCTAGAATGAGACTAATGAGACAAACTTGGGACGAACAAAGACAAACTTAAGTCTCATTCTAAGGTTTGTCTAAGTTCGTCCCAAGTTAGTCTCTTTCTAAGGACGAACTTAGACAAACCTTAGAATGAGACTAACGAGACAAACTTGGGACGAAAAAGACAAACTTAAGTCTCATTCTAAGGTTGTCTAAGTTCGTCCCAAGTTAGTCTCTTTCTAAGGACGAACTTAGACAAACCTTAGAGTGAGACTAACGAGACTAACGTGGGACGAACAAAGACAAAACTGAAGTCCTATTCTAAGGTTTGTCTAAGTTCGTCCCAAGTTAGTCTCTTTCTAAGGACTAACTTAGACAAACCTTAGAATGAGACTAACGAGACTAACTTGGGATGAACAATAATAAACTTAAGTCTCATTATAAGGTTTGTCTAAGTTCGTCCCAAGTTATTCTCTTTCTAAGGACCATTTAGACAAACCTTAGAATGAGACTAACGAGACTAACTGTGGACGAACAAAGAAAAACGTTAGTCTCATTCTAAGGTTTGTCTTAGTTCGTCCAAGGTTAGTCTCTTTCTAAGGACGAACTTAGACAAACCTTAGAATGAGACTAACGAGACTAACTTGGGACGAACAAAGACAAACTTAAGTCCCATTCTAAGGTTTGTCTTTGTTCGTCCCAAGTTAGTCTCTTTCTAATGACGAACTTAGACAAACCTTAGAATGAGACTAACGAGACTAACTTGGGACGAACAAGGACAAACTTAAGTCTCATTCTAAGGTTTGTCTAAGTTCGTCCCAAGTTAGTCTCTTTCTAAGGACGAACTTAGATGAACCTTAGAATGAGACTAATAAGACTAACTTGGGACGAACAAAGACAAACTTAAGTCTCATTCTAAGGTTTGTCTAAGTTCGTTCCAAGTTAGTCTTTTTCTAATGACGAACTTAGACGAACCTTAGAATGAGACTAACGAGACTAACTTGGGACGAACAAAGACAAACTTAAATCTCCTTCTAAGGTTTGTCTAATTTCGTCCCAAGTTAGTCTCTTTCTAAGGACAAACTTAGACAAACCTTAGAATGAGACTAAGGAGACTAACTTGGGACGAACAAAGACAAACTTAAGTCCCATTCTAAGGTTTGTCTTAGTTCGTCCAAAGTTAGTCTCTTTCTAAGGACGAACTTAGACGAACCTTAGAATGAGAATAACGAGACTAACTTGGGACGAACAAAGACAAATTTAAGTCTCATTCTAAGGTTTGTCTATGTTCGTCCCAAGTTAGTCTCTTTCTAAGGACGAACTTAGACAAACCTTAGAACGAGACTAACGAGACTAACTTGGGATGAACAAAGACAAACTTAAGTCCCATTCTAAGGTTTGTCTTAGTTCGTCCCAAGTTAGTCTCTTTCTAAGGACGAACTTAGACAAACCTTAGAATGAGACTAACTTGGGACGAACATATACAAACTTAAGTCTCATTCTAAGGTTTGTCTAAGTTCATCCCAAGTTATTCTCTTTCTAAGGACAAACTTAGACAAACCTTAGAATGAGACTAACAAGACTAACTTTGGACGAACAAAGAAAAACGTTAGTCTCATTCTAAGGTTTGTCTTAGTTCGTCCCAAGTTTTTCTCTTTCTAAGGATGAACTTAGACAAACCTTAGAATGAGACTAACGAGACTAACTTGGGACGAACAAAGACAAACTTAAGTCCCATTCTAAGGTTTGTCTTAGTTCGTCCCAAGTTAGTCTCTTTCTAAGGACAACTTAGACAAACCTTAGAATGAGACTAACGAGACTAACTTGGGACGAACAAAGACAAACTTAAGTCGCATTCTAAGGTTTCTCTAAGTTCATCCCAAGTTAGTCTGTTTCTAAGCACAAACTTAGACAAACCTTAGAATGAGTCTAACGAGACAAACTTGGGATGAACAAAGACAAACTTAAGTCCCATTCTAAGGTTTGTCTAAGTTCGTCCCAAGTTATTCTCTTTCTAAGGACAAACTTAGACAAACCTTAGAATGAGACTAACGAGACTAACGTGGGACGAACAAAGACAAACTTAAGTCTCATTCTAAGGTTTGTCTAAGTTCGTCCCAAGTTATTCTCTTTCTAAGGACGAACTTAGACAAACCTTAGAATAAGACTAACGAGACTAACTTGGGACGAACAAAGACAAACTTAAGTCCCATTCTAAGGTTTGTCTTAGTTCATCCCAAGTTAGTCTCTTTCTAATGACGAACTTAGACAAACCTTAAAATTAGACTAACGAGACTAACTTGGGACGAACAAGGACAAACTTAAGTCTCATTCTAAGGTTTGTCTAAGTTCGTCCCAAGTTAGTCTCTTTCTAAGGACGAACTTAGACGAACCTTAGAATGAGACTTATGAGACTAACATGGGACAAACAAAGACAAACTTAAGTCCCATTCTAAGGTTTGTCTTAGTTCGTCCAAGTTAGTCTCTTTCTAATGACGAACTTAGACAAACCTTAGAATGAGACTAACGAGACTAACTTGGGACGAACAAGGACAAACTTAAGTCTCATTCTAAGGTATGTCTAAGTTCGTCCCAAGTTAGTCTCTTTCTAAGGACGAACTAAGACGAACCTTAGAATGAGACTTATGAGACTAACTTGGGACAAACAAAGACAAACTTAAGTCTCATTTTAAGGTTTATCTAAGTTCGTTCCAAGTTAGTCTCTTTCTAATGACAAACTTAGACGAACCTTAGAATGAGACTAACGAGAATAACTTGGGACGAACAAAGACAAACTTAAATCGCCTTCTAAGGTTTGTCTAATTTCGTCCCAAGTTAGTCTCTTTCTAAGGACGAACTTAGACAAACCTTAGAATGAGACTAAGGAGACTAACTTGGGACGAACAAAGACAAACTTAAGTCCCATTCTAAGGTTTGTCTTAGTTCGTCCAAAGTTAGTCTCTTTCTAAGGACGAACTTTGACGAACCTTAGAATGAGACTAACGAGACTCACTTGGGACGAACAAAGACAAACTTAAGTCCCATTCTAAGGTTTGTCTAAGTTCGTCCCAAGTTCGTCTCTTTCTAAGGACGAACGTAGACAAACCTTAGAACGAGACTAACGAGACTAACTTGGGACGAACAAAGACAAACTTAAGTCCCATTCTAAGTTTTGTCTTAGTTCGTCCCAAGTTAGTCTCTTTCTAAGGACGAACTTAGACAAACCTTAGAATGAGACTAACGAGACTAACTTGGGACGAACAAAGACAAACTTAAGTCCCATTCTAAAGTTTGTCTTAGTTCGTCCCAAGTTAGTCTCTTTCTAAGGACGAACGTAGACAAACCTTAGAACGAGACTAACGAGACTAACTTGGGACGAACAATGACAAACTTAAGTCTCATTCTAAGGTTTGTCTAAGTTCGTCCCAAGTTAGTCTCTTTCTAAGGATGAACTTAGAAAAACCTTAGAATGAGACTTACGAGACTAAATTGGGACGAAAAAAGAGAAACTTAAGTCCCATTCTAAGGTTTGTCTAAGTTCGTCCCAAGTTCGTCTCTTTCTAAGGACGAACGTAGACAAACCTTAGAACGAGACTAACGAGACTAACTTGGGACGAACAAAGACAAACTTAAGTCCCATTCTAAGTTTTGTCTTAGTTCGTCCCAAGTTAGTCTCTTTCTAAGGACGAACTTAGACAAACCTTAGAATGAGACTTACGAGACTAAATTGGGACGAAAAAAGACAAACTTAAGTCCCATTCTAAGGTTTGTCTAAGTTCGTCCCAAGTTCGTCTCTTTCTAAGGACGAACGTAGACAAACCTTAGAACGAGACTAACGAGACAAACTTGGGACGAACAAAGACAAACTTAAGTCTCATTCTAAGGTTTGTCTAAGTTCATCCCAAGTTAGCCTCTTTCTAAGGACGAACTTAGACAAACCTTAGAATGAGACTAACGAGACTAACGTGGGACGAACAAATACAAACTTAAGTCCTATTCTAAGGTTTGTCTAAGTCCGTCCCAAGTTAGTCTCTTTCTAAGGACGAACTTAGACAAACCTTAGAATGAGACTAACGAGACTAACTTGGGACGAACAAAGACAAACTTAAGTCTCATTCTAAGGTTTCTCTAAGGTCGTCCCAAGTTAGTCTCTTTCTAAGGACGAACTTAGACAAACCTTAGAATGAGACTAACGAGACTAACTGTGGACGAACAAAGAAAAACGTTAGTCTCATTCTAAGGTTTGTCTTAGTTCGTCCAAGGTTAGTCTCTTTCTAAGGACGAACTTAGACAAACCTTAGAATGAGACTAACGAGACTAACTTGGGACGAACAAAGACAAACTTAAGTCTCATTCTAAGGTTTGTCTAAGTTCGTCCCAAGTTAGTCTCTTTCTAAGGACGAACTTAGACAAACCCTAGAATGAGACTAATGAGACAAACTTGGGACGAACAATGACAAACTTAAGTCTCATTCTAAGGTTTGTCTAAGTTCGTCCCAAGTTAGTCTCTTTCTAAGGATGAACTTAGAAAAACCTTAGAATGAGACTTACGAGACTAAATTGGGACGAAAAAAGACAAACTTAAGTCCCATTCTAAGGGTTGTCTAAGTTCGTCCCAAGTTCGTCTCTTTCTAAGGACGAACGTAGACAAACCTTAGAACGAGACTAACGAGACTAACTTGGGACGAACAAAGACAAACTTAAGTCCCATTCTAAGTTTTGTCTTAGTTCGTCCCAAGTTAGTCTCTTTCTAAGGACGAACTTAGACAAACCTTAGAATGAGACTTACGAGACTAAATTTGGACGAAAAAAGACAAACTTAAGTCCCATTCTAAGGTTTGTCTAAGTTCGTCCCAAGTTCGTCTCTTTCTAAGGACGAACGTAGACAAACCTTAGAACGAGACTAACGAGACAAACTAGGGACGAACAAAGACAAACTTAAGTCTCATTCTAAGGTTTGTCTAAGTTCATCCCAAGTTAGCCTCTTTCTAAGGACGAACTTAGACAAACCTTAGAATGAGACTAACGAGACTAACGTGGGACGAACAAATACAAACTTAAGTCCTATTCTAAGGTTTGTCTAAGTTCGTCCCAAGTTAGTCTCTTTCTAAGGACGAACTTAGACAAACCTTAGAATGAGACTAACGAGACTAACTTGGGACGAACAAAGACAAACTTAAGTCTCATTCTAAGGTTTCTCTAAGGTCGTCCCAAGTTAGTCTCTTTCTAAGGACGAACTTAGACAAACCTTAGAATGAGACTAACGAGACTAACTGTGGACGAACAAAGAAAAACGTTAGTCTCATTCTAAGGTTTGTCTTAGTTCGTCCAAGGTTAGTCTCTTTCTAAGGACGAACTTAGAAAAACCTTAGAATGAGACTAACGAGACTAACTTGGGACGAACAAAGACAAACTTAAGTCCCATTCTAAGGTTTGTCTTAGTTCGTCCAAGTTAGTCTCTTTCTAATGACGTACTTAGACAAACCTTAGAATGAGACTAACGAGACTAACTTGGGACGAACAAGGACAAACTTAAGTCTCATTCTAAGGTTTGTCTAAGTTCGTTCCAAGTTAGTCTCTTTCTAAGGACGAACTTAGAAAAACCTTAGAATGAGACTAATGAGACTAACTTGGGACGAACTAAGACAAACTTAAGTCTCATTCCAAGGTTTGTCTAAGTTCGTCCCAAGTTAGTCTCTTTCTAATGATGAAATTAGACGAACCTTAGAATGAGACTAACGAGACTAACTTGGGACGAACAAAGACAAACTTAAATCTCCTTCTAAGGTTTGTCTAATTTCGTCCCAAGTTAGTCTCTTTCTATGGACGAACTTAGACAAACCTTAGAATGAGACTAAGGAGACTAACTTGGGACGAATAAAGACAAACTTAAGTCCCATTCTAAGGTTTGTCTTAGTTCGTCCCAAGTTAGTCTCTTTCTAAGGATGAACTTATACAAACCTTAGAATGAGACTTACGAGACTAAATTGGGACGAAAAAAGACAAACTTAAGTCTCATTCTAAGGTTTCTCTAAGTTCGTCCCAAGTTAGTCACTTTCTACGGACGAACTTAGACAAACCTTAGAATGAGACTAACGGGACTAACTTGGGACGAACAAAGACAAACTTAAGTCCCATTCTAAGGTTTGTCTTAGTTCGTCCCAAGTTAGTTTCTTTCTAAGGACGAACTGGGACAAACCTTAGAATGAGACTAACGAGACTAACTTGGGACGAACAAAGACAAACTTAAGTCCCATTCTAAAGTTTGTCTTAGTTCGTCCCAAGTTAGTCTCTTTCTAAGGACGAACTTAGACAACCCTTAGAATGAGACTAACGAGCCAAACATGGGACGAACAAAGACAAACTTAAGTCTCATTCTAAGGTTTGTCTAAGTTCGTCCCAAGTTAGTCTCCTTCTAAGGATGAACTTAGACAAACCTTAGAACGAGACTAACGTGGGACGAACAAATACAAACTTAAGTCCTATTCTAAGGTTTGTCTAAGTTCGTCCCAAGTTAGTCTCTTTCTAAGGACGAACTTAGACATACCTTAGAATGAGACTAACGAGACTAACTTGGGACGAACAAGGACAAACTTAAGTCTCATTCTAAGGTTTGTCTAAGTTCGTCCCAAGTTAGTCTCTTTCTAAGGACGAACTTAGATGAACCTTAGAATGAGACTAATAAGACTAACTTGGGACGAACAAAGACAAACTTAAGTCTCATTCTAAGGTTTGTCTAAGTTCGTTCCAAGTTAGTCTTTTTCTAATGACGAACTTAGACGAACCTTAGAATGAGACTAACGAGACTAACTTGGGACGAACAAAGACAAACTTAAATCTCCTTCTAAGGTTTGTCTAATTTCGTCCCAAGTTAGTCTCTTTCTAAGGACAAACTTAGACAAACCTTAGAATGAGACTAAGGAGACTAACTTGGGACGAACAAAGACAAACTTAAGTCCCATTCTAAGGTTTGTCTTAGTTCGTCCAAAGTTAGTCTCTTTCTAAGGACGAACTTAGACGAACCTTAGAATGAGAATAACGAGACTAACTTGGGACGAACAAAGACAAATTTAAGTCTCATTCTAAGGTTTGTCTATGTTCGTCCCAAGTTAGTCTCTTTCTAAGGACGAACTTAGACAAACCTTAGAACGAGACTAACGAGACTAACTTGGGATGAACAAAGACAAACTTAAGTCCCATTCTAAGGTTTGTCTTAGTTCGTCCCAAGTTAGTCTCTTTCTAAGGACGAACTTAGACAAACCTTAGAATGAGACTAACTTGGGACGAACATATACAAACTTAAGTCTCATTCTAAGGTTTGTCTAAGTTCATCCCAAGTTATTCTCTTTCTAAGGACAAACTTAGACAAACCTTAGAATGAGACTAACAAGACTAACTTTGGACGAACAAAGAAAAACGTTAGTCTCATTCTAAGGTTTGTCTTAGTTCGTCCCAAGTTTTTCTCTTTCTAAGGATGAACTTAGACAAACCTTAGAATGAGACTAACGAGACTAACTTGGGACGAACAAAGACAAACTTAAGTCCCATTCTAAGGTTTGTCTTAGTTCGTCCCAAGTTAGTCTCTTTCTAAGGACAACTTAGACAAACCTTAGAATGAGACTAACGAGACTAACTTGGGACGAACAAAGACAAACTTAAGTCGCATTCTAAGGTTTCTCTAAGTTCATCCCAAGTTAGTCTGTTTCTAAGCACAAACTTAGACAAACCTTAGAATGAGTCTAACGAGACAAACTTGGGATGAACAAAGACAAACTTAAGTCCCATTCTAAGGTTTGTCTAAGTTCGTCCCAAGTTATTCTCTTTCTAAGGACAAACTTAGACAAACCTTAGAATGAGACTAACGAGACTAACGTGGGACGAACAAAGACAAACTTAAGTCTCATTCTAAGGTTTGTCTAAGTTCGTCCCAAGTTATTCTCTTTCTAAGGACGAACTTAGACAAACCTTAGAATAAGACTAACGAGACTAACTTGGGACGAACAAAGACAAACTTAAGTCCCATTCTAAGGTTTGTCTTAGTTCATCCCAAGTTAGTCTCTTTCTAATGACGAACTTAGACAAACCTTAAAATTAGACTAACGAGACTAACTTGGGACGAACAAGGACAAACTTAAGTCTCATTCTAAGGTTTGTCTAAGTTCGTCCCAAGTTAGTCTCTTTCTAAGGACGAACTTAGACGAACCTTAGAATGAGACTTATGAGACTAACATGGGACAAACAAAGACAAACTTAAGTCCCATTCTAAGGTTTGTCTTAGTTCGTCCAAGTTAGTCTCTTTCTAATGACGAACTTAGACAAACCTTAGAATGAGACTAACGAGACTAACTTGGGACGAACAAGGACAAACTTAAGTCTCATTCTAAGGTATGTCTAAGTTCGTCCCAAGTTAGTCTCTTTCTAAGGACGAACTAAGACGAACCTTAGAATGAGACTTATGAGACTAACTTGGGACAAACAAAGACAAACTTAAGTCTCATTTTAAGGTTTATCTAAGTTCGTTCCAAGTTAGTCTCTTTCTAATGACAAACTTAGACGAACCTTAGAATGAGACTAACGAGAATAACTTGGGACGAACAAAGACAAACTTAAATCGCCTTCTAAGGTTTGTCTAATTTCGTCCCAAGTTAGTCTCTTTCTAAGGACGAACTTAGACAAACCTTAGAATGAGACTAAGGAGACTAACTTGGGACGAACAAAGACAAACTTAAGTCCCATTCTAAGGTTTGTCTTAGTTCGTCCAAAGTTAGTCTCTTTCTAAGGACGAACTTTGACGAACCTTAGAATGAGACTAACGAGACTCACTTGGGACGAACAAAGACAAACTTAAGTCCCATTCTAAGGTTTGTCTAAGTTCGTCCCAAGTTCGTCTCTTTCTAAGGACGAACGTAGACAAACCTTAGAACGAGACTAACGAGACTAACTTGGGACGAACAAAGACAAACTTAAGTCCCATTCTAAGTTTTGTCTTAGTTCGTCCCAAGTTAGTCTCTTTCTAAGGACGAACTTAGACAAACCTTAGAATGAGACTAACGAGACTAACTTGGGACGAACAAAGACAAACTTAAGTCCCATTCTAAAGTTTGTCTTAGTTCGTCCCAAGTTAGTCTCTTTCTAAGGACGAACGTAGACAAACCTTAGAACGAGACTAACGAGACTAACTTGGGACGAACAATGACAAACTTAAGTCTCATTCTAAGGTTTGTCTAAGTTCGTCCCAAGTTAGTCTCTTTCTAAGGATGAACTTAGAAAAACCTTAGAATGAGACTTACGAGACTAAATTGGGACGAAAAAAGAGAAACTTAAGTCCCATTCTAAGGTTTGTCTAAGTTCGTCCCAAGTTCGTCTCTTTCTAAGGACGAACGTAGACAAACCTTAGAACGAGACTAACGAGACTAACTTGGGACGAACAAAGACAAACTTAAGTCCCATTCTAAGTTTTGTCTTAGTTCGTCCCAAGTTAGTCTCTTTCTAAGGACGAACTTAGACAAACCTTAGAATGAGACTTACGAGACTAAATTGGGACGAAAAAAGACAAACTTAAGTCCCATTCTAAGGTTTGTCTAAGTTCGTCCCAAGTTCGTCTCTTTCTAAGGACGAACGTAGACAAACCTTAGAACGAGACTAACGAGACAAACTTGGGACGAACAAAGACAAACTTAAGTCTCATTCTAAGGTTTGTCTAAGTTCATCCCAAGTTAGCCTCTTTCTAAGGACGAACTTAGACAAACCTTAGAATGAGACTAACGAGACTAACGTGGGACGAACAAATACAAACTTAAGTCCTATTCTAAGGTTTGTCTAAGTCCGTCCCAAGTTAGTCTCTTTCTAAGGACGAACTTAGACAAACCTTAGAATGAGACTAACGAGACTAACTTGGGACGAACAAAGACAAACTTAAGTCTCATTCTAAGGTTTCTCTAAGGTCGTCCCAAGTTAGTCTCTTTCTAAGGACGAACTTAGACAAACCTTAGAATGAGACTAACGAGACTAACTGTGGACGAACAAAGAAAAACGTTAGTCTCATTCTAAGGTTTGTCTTAGTTCGTCCAAGGTTAGTCTCTTTCTAAGGACGAACTTAGACAAACCTTAGAATGAGACTAACGAGACTAACTTGGGACGAACAAAGACAAACTTAAGTCTCATTCTAAGGTTTGTCTAAGTTCGTCCCAAGTTAGTCTCTTTCTAAGGACGAACTTAGACAAACCCTAGAATGAGACTAATGAGACAAACTTGGGACGAACAATGACAAACTTAAGTCTCATTCTAAGGTTTGTCTAAGTTCGTCCCAAGTTAGTCTCTTTCTAAGGATGAACTTAGAAAAACCTTAGAATGAGACTTACGAGACTAAATTGGGACGAAAAAAGACAAACTTAAGTCCCATTCTAAGGGTTGTCTAAGTTCGTCCCAAGTTCGTCTCTTTCTAAGGACGAACGTAGACAAACCTTAGAACGAGACTAACGAGACTAACTTGGGACGAACAAAGACAAACTTAAGTCCCATTCTAAGTTTTGTCTTAGTTCGTCCCAAGTTAGTCTCTTTCTAAGGACGAACTTAGACAAACCTTAGAATGAGACTTACGAGACTAAATTTGGACGAAAAAAGACAAACTTAAGTCCCATTCTAAGGTTTGTCTAAGTTCGTCCCAAGTTCGTCTCTTTCTAAGGACGAACGTAGACAAACCTTAGAACGAGACTAACGAGACAAACTAGGGACGAACAAAGACAAACTTAAGTCTCATTCTAAGGTTTGTCTAAGTTCATCCCAAGTTAGCCTCTTTCTAAGGACGAACTTAGACAAACCTTAGAATGAGACTAACGAGACTAACGTGGGACGAACAAATACAAACTTAAGTCCTATTCTAAGGTTTGTCTAAGTTCGTCCCAAGTTAGTCTCTTTCTAAGGACGAACTTAGACAAACCTTAGAATGAGACTAACGAGACTAACTTGGGACGAACAAAGACAAACTTAAGTCTCATTCTAAGGTTTCTCTAAGGTCGTCCCAAGTTAGTCTCTTTCTAAGGACGAACTTAGACAAACCTTAGAATGAGACTAACGAGACTAACTGTGGACGAACAAAGAAAAACGTTAGTCTCATTCTAAGGTTTGTCTTAGTTCGTCCAAGGTTAGTCTCTTTCTAAGGACGAACTTAGAAAAACCTTAGAATGAGACTAACGAGACTAACTTGGGACGAACAAAGACAAACTTAAGTCCCATTCTAAGGTTTGTCTTAGTTCGTCCAAGTTAGTCTCTTTCTAATGACGTACTTAGACAAACCTTAGAATGAGACTAACGAGACTAACTTGGGACGAACAAGGACAAACTTAAGTCTCATTCTAAGGTTTGTCTAAGTTCGTTCCAAGTTAGTCTCTTTCTAAGGACGAACTTAGAAAAACCTTAGAATGAGACTAATGAGACTAACTTGGGACGAACTAAGACAAACTTAAGTCTCATTCCAAGGTTTGTCTAAGTTCGTCCCAAGTTAGTCTCTTTCTAATGATGAAATTAGACGAACCTTAGAATGAGACTAACGAGACTAACTTGGGACGAACAAAGACAAACTTAAATCTCCTTCTAAGGTTTGTCTAATTTCGTCCCAAGTTAGTCTCTTTCTATGGACGAACTTAGACAAACCTTAGAATGAGACTAAGGAGACTAACTTGGGACGAATAAAGACAAACTTAAGTCCCATTCTAAGGTTTGTCTTAGTTCGTCCCAAGTTAGTCTCTTTCTAAGGATGAACTTATACAAACCTTAGAATGAGACTTACGAGACTAAATTGGGACGAAAAAAGACAAACTTAAGTCTCATTCTAAGGTTTCTCTAAGTTCGTCCCAAGTTAGTCACTTTCTACGGACGAACTTAGACAAACCTTAGAATGAGACTAACGGGACTAACTTGGGACGAACAAAGACAAACTTAAGTCCCATTCTAAGGTTTGTCTTAGTTCGTCCCAAGTTAGTTTCTTTCTAAGGACGAACTGGGACAAACCTTAGAATGAGACTAACGAGACTAACTTGGGACGAACAAAGACAAACTTAAGTCCCATTCTAAAGTTTGTCTTAGTTCGTCCCAAGTTAGTCTCTTTCTAAGGACGAACTTAGACAACCCTTAGAATGAGACTAACGAGCCAAACATGGGACGAACAAAGACAAACTTAAGTCTCATTCTAAGGTTTGTCTAAGTTCGTCCCAAGTTAGTCTCCTTCTAAGGATGAACTTAGACAAACCTTAGAACGAGACTAACGTGGGACGAACAAATACAAACTTAAGTCCTATTCTAAGGTTTGTCTAAGTTCGTCCCAAGTTAGTCTCTTTCTAAGGACGAACTTAGACATACCTTAGAATGAGACTAACGAGACTAACTTGGGACGAACAAAGACAAACTTAAGTCTCATTCTAAGGTTTGTCTAAGGTCGTCCCAAGTTAGTCTCTTTCTAAGGACGAACTTAGACAAACCTTAGAATGAGACTAACGAGACTAACTGTGGACGAACAAAGAAAAACGTTAGTCTCATTCTAAGGTTTGTCTTAGTTCGTCCAAGGTTAGTCTCTTTCTAAGGACGAACTTAGACAAACCTTAGAATGAGACTAACGAGATTAACTTGGGACGAACAAAGACAAACTTAAGTCCCATTCTAAGGTTTGTCTTAGTTCGTCCAAGTTAGTCTCTTTCTAATGACGTACTTAGACAAACCTTAGAATGAGACTAACGAGACTAACTTGGGACGAACAAGGACAAACTTAAGTCTCATTCTAAGGTTTGTCTAAGTTCGTTCCAAGTTAGTCTCTTTCTAAGGACGAACTTAGAAAAACCTTAGAATGAGACTAATGAGACTAACTTGGGACGAACTAAGACAAACTTAAGTCTCATTCTAAGGTTTGTCTAAGTTCGTCCCAAGTTAGTCTCTTTCTAATGATGAACTTAGACGAACCTTAGAATGAGACTAACGAGACTAACTTGGGACGAACAAAGACAAACTTAAATCTCCTTCTAAGGTTTGTCTAATTTCGTCCCAAGTTAGTCTCTTTCTAAGGACGAACTTAGACAAACCTTAGAATGAGACTAAGGTGACTAACTTGGGACGAATAAAGACAAACTTAAGTCCCATTCTAAGGTTTGTCTTATTTCGTCCCAAGTTAGTCTCTTTCTAAGGATGAACTTATACAAACCTTAGAATGAGACTTACGAGACTAAATTGGGACGAAAAAAGACAAACTTAAGTCCCATTCTAAGGTTTGTCTAAGTTCGTCCCAAGTTCGTCTCTTTCTAAGGACGAACGTAGACAAACCTTAGAACGAGACTAACGAGACTAACTTGGGACGAACAAAGACAAACTTAAGTCCCATTCTAAGGTTTGTCTTAGATCGTCCCAAGTTAGTCTCTTTCTAAGGACGAACTGGGATAAACCTTAGAATGAGACTAACGAGACTAACTTGGGACGAACAAAGACAAACTTAAGTCCCATTCTAAAGTTTGTCTTAGTTCGTCCCAAGTTAGTCTCTTTCTAAGGACGAACTTAGACAACCCTTAGAATGAGACTAACGAGACAAACATGGGACGAACAAAGACAAACTTAAGTCTCATTCTAAGGTTTGTCTAAGTTCGTCCCAAGTTAGTCTCCTTCTAAGGATGAACTTAGACAAACCTTAGAAATAGACTAACGAGACTAACTTGGGACGAACAAAGACAAACTTAAGTCTCATTCTAAGGTTTCTCTAAGGTCGTCCCAAGTTAGTCTCTTTCTAAGGACGAACTTAGACAAACCTTAGAATGAGACTAACGAGACTAACTGTGGACGAACAAAGAAAAACGTTAGTCTCATTCTAAGGTTTGTCTTAGTTCGTCCAAGGTTAGTCTCTTTCTAAGGACGAACTTAGACAAACCTTAGAATGAGACTAACGAGACTAACTTGGGACGAACAAAGACAAACTTAAGTCTCATTCTAAGGTTTGTCTAAGTTCGTCCCAAGTTAGTCTCTTTCTAAGGACGAACTTAGACAAACCCTAGAATGAGACTAATGAGACAAACTTGGGACGAACAATGACAAACTTAAGTCTCATTCTAAGGTTTGTCTAAGTTCGTCCCAAGTTAGTATCTTTCTAAGGATGAACTTAGAAAAACCTTAGAATGAGACTTACGAGACTAAATTGGGACGAAAAAAGACAAACTTAAGTCCCATTCTAAGGGTTGTCTAAGTTCGTCCCAAGTTCGTCTCTTTCTAAGGACGAACGTAGACAAACCTTAGAACGAGACTAACGAGACTAACTTGGGACGAACAAAGACAAACTTAAGTCCCATTCTAAGTTTTGTCTTAGTTCGTCCCAAGTTAGTCTCTTTCTAAGGACGAACTTAGACAAACCTTAGAATGAGACTTACGAGACTAAATTTGGACGAAAAAAGACAAACTTAAGTCCCATTCTAAGGTTTGTCTAAGTTCGTCCCAAGTTCGTCTCTTTCTAAGGACGAACGTAGACAAACCTTAGAACGAGACTAACGAGACAAACTAGGGACGAACAAAGACAAACTTAAGTCTCATTCTAAGGTTTGTCTAAGTTCATCCCAAGTTAGCCTCTTTCTAAGGACGAACTTAGACAAACCTTAGAATGAGACTAACGAGACTAACGTGGGACGAACAAATACAAACTTAAGTCCTATTCTAAGGTTTGTCTAAGTTCGTCCCAAGTTAGTCTCTTTCTAAGGACGAACTTAGACAAACCTTAGAATGAGACTAACGAGACTAACTTGGGACGAACAAAGACAAACTTAAGTCTCATTCTAAGGTTTCTCTAAGGTCGTCCCAAGTTAGTCTCTTTCTAAGGACGAACTTAGACAAACCTTAGAATGAGACTAACGAGACTAACTGTGGACGAACAAAGAAAAACGTTAGTCTCATTCTAAGGTTTGTCTTAGTTCGTCCAAGGTTAGTCTCTTTCTAAGGACGAACTTAGAAAAACCTTAGAATGAGACTAACGAGACTAACTTGGGACGAACAAAGACAAACTTAAGTCCCATTCTAAGGTTTGTCTTAGTTCGTCCAAGTTAGTCTCTTTCTAATGACGTACTTAGACAAACCTTAGAATGAGACTAACGAGACTAACTTGGGACGAACAAGGACAAACTTAAGTCTCATTCTAAGGTTTGTCTAAGTTCGTTCCAAGTTAGTCTCTTTCTAAGGACGAACTTAGAAAAACCTTAGAATGAGACTAATGAGACTAACTTGGGACGAACTAAGACAAACTTAAGTCTCATTCCAAGGTTTGTCTAAGTTCGTCCCAAGTTAGTCTCTTTCTAATGATGAAATTAGACGAACCTTAGAATGAGACTAACGAGACTAACTTGGGACGAACAAAGACAAACTTAAATCTCCTTCTAAGGTTTGTCTAATTTCGTCCCAAGTTAGTCTCTTTCTATGGACGAACTTAGACAAACCTTAGAATGAGACTAATGAGACTAACTTGGGACGAATAAAGACAAACTTAAGTCCCATTCTAAGGTTTGTCTTAGTTCGTCCCAAGTTAGTCTCTTTCTAAGGATGAACTTATACAAACCTTAGAATGAGACTTACGAGACTAAATTGGGACGAAAAAAGACAAACTTAAGTCTCATTCTAAGGTTTCTCTAAGTTCGTCCCAAGTTAGTCACTTTCTACGGACGAACTTAGACAAACCTTAGAATGAGACTAACGGGACTAACTTGGGACGAACAAAGACAAACTTAAGTCCCATTCTAAGGTTTGTCTTAGTTCGTCCCAAGTTAGTTTCTTTCTAAGGACGAACTGGGACAAACCTTAGAATGAGACTAACGAGACTAACTTGGGACGAACAAAGACAAACTTAAGTCCCATTCTAAAGTTTGTCTTAGTTCGTCCCAAGTTAGTCTCTTTCTAAGGACGAACTTAGACAACCCTTAGAATGAGACTAACGAGCCAAACATGGGACGAACAAAGACAAACTTAAGTCTCATTCTAAGGTTTGTCTAAGTTCGTCCCAAGTTAGTCTCCTTCTAAGGATGAACTTAGACAAACCTTAGAACGAGACTAACGTGGGACGAACAAATACAAACTTAAGTCCTATTCTAAGGTTTGTCTAAGTTCGTCCCAAGTTAGTCTCTTTCTAAGGACGAACTTAGACATACCTTAGAATGAGACTAACGAGACTAACTTGGGACGAACAAAGACAAACTTAAGTCTCATTCTAAGGTTTGTCTAAGGTCGTCCCAAGTTAGTCTCTTTCTAAGGACGAACTTAGACAAACCTTAGAATGAGACTAACGAGACTAACTGTGGACGAACAAAGAAAAACGTTAGTCTCATTCTAAGGTTTGTCTTAGTTCGTCCAAGGTTAGTCTCTTTCTAAGGACGAACTTAGACAAACCTTAGAATGAGACTAACGAGATTAACTTGGGACGAACAAAGACAAACTTAAGTCCCATTCTAAGGTTTGTCTTAGTTCGTCCAAGTTAGTCTCTTTCTAATGACGTACTTAGACAAACCTTAGAATGAGACTAACGAGACTAACTTGGGACGAACAAGGACAAACTTAAGTCTCATTCTAAGGTTTGTCTAAGTTCGTTCCAAGTTAGTCTCTTTCTAAGGACGAACTTAGAAAAACCTTAGAATGAGACTAATGAGACTAACTTGGGACGAACTAAGACAAACTTAAGTCTCATTCTAAGGTTTGTCTAAGTTCGTCCCAAGTTAGTCTCTTTCTAATGATGAACTTAGACGAACCTTAGAATGAGACTAACGAGACTAACTTGGGACGAACAAAGACAAACTTAAATCTCCTTCTAAGGTTTGTCTAATTTCGTCCCAAGTTAGTCTCTTTCTAAGGACGAACTTAGACAAACCTTAGAATGAGACTAAGGTGACTAACTTGGGACGAATAAAGACAAACTTAAGTCCCATTCTAAGGTTTGTCTTATTTCGTCCCAAGTTAGTCTCTTTCTAAGGATGAACTTATACAAACCTTAGAATGAGACTTACGAGACTAAATTGGGACGAAAAAAGACAAACTTAAGTCCCATTCTAAGGTTTGTCTAAGTTCGTCCCAAGTTCGTCTCTTTCTAAGGACGAACGTAGACAAACCTTAGAACGAGACTAACGAGACTAACTTGGGACGAACAAAGACAAACTTAAGTCCCATTCTAAGGTTTGTCTTAGATCGTCCCAAGTTAGTCTCTTTCTAAGGACGAACTGGGATAAACCTTAGAATGAGACTAACGAGACTAACTTGGGACGAACAAAGACAAACTTAAGTCCCATTCTAAAGTTTGTCTTAGTTCGTCCCAAGTTAGTCTCTTTCTAAGGACGAACTTAGACAACCCTTAGAATGAGACTAACGAGACAAACATGGGACGAACAAAGACAAACTTAAGTCTCATTCTAAGGTTTGTCTAAGTTCGTCCCAAGTTAGTCTCTTTCTAAGGACGAACTTAGACAAACCTTAGAATGAGACTAACGAGACTAACTTGGGACGAACAAAGACAAACTTAAGTCTCATTCTAAGGTTTGTCTAAGGTCGTCCCAAGTTAGTCTCTTTCTAAGGACGAACTTAGACAAACCTTAGAATGAGACTAACGAGACTAACTGTGGACGAACAAAGAAAAACGTTAGTCTCATTCTAAGGTTTGTCTTAGTTCGTCCAAGGTTAGTCTCTTTCTAAGGACGAACTTAGACAAACCTTAGAATGAGACTACCGAGACTAACTTGGGACGAACAAAGACAAACTTAAGTCCCATTCTAAGGTTTGTCTTAGTTCGTCCAAGTTAGTCTCTTTCTAATGATGAACTTAGACAAACCTTAGAATGAGACTAACGAGACTAACTTGGGACGAACAAGGACAAACTTAAGTCTCATTCCAAGGTTTTTCTAAGTTCGTCCCAAGTTAGTCTCTTTCTATGGACGAACTTAGACAAACCTTAGAATGAGACTAACGAGACTAACTGTGGACGAACAAAGAAAAACGTTAGTCTCATTCTAAGGTTTGTCTTAGTTCGTCCAAGGTTAGTCTCTTTCTAAGGACGAACTTAGACAAACCTTAGAATGAGACTACCGAGACTAACTTGGGACGAACAAAGACAAACTTAAGTCCCATTCTAAGGTTTGTCTTAGTTCGTCCAAGTTAGTCTCTTTCTAATGATGAACTTAGACAAACCTTAGAATGAGACTAACGAGACTAACTTGGGACGAACAAGGACAAACTTAAGTCTCATTCTAAGGTTTGTCTAAGTTCGTCCCAAGTTAGTCTCTTTCTAATGACGAACTTAGACGAACCTTAGAATGAGACTAACGAGACTAACTTGGGACGAACAAAGACAAACTTAAATCTCCTTCTAAGGTTTGTCTAATTTCGTCCCAAGTTAGTCTCTTTCTAAGGACGAACTTAGACAAACCTTAGAATGAGACTAAGGAGACTAACTTGGGACGAACAAAGACAAACTTAAGTCCAATTCTAAGGTTTGTCTTAGTTCGTCCAAAGTTAGTCTCTTTCTAAGGACGAACTTAGACGAACCTTAGAATGAGACTAACGAGACTAACTTGGGATGAACAAAGACAAATTTAAGTCTCATTCTAAGGTTTGTCTATGTTCGTCCCAAGTTAGTCTCTTTCTAAGGACGAACTTAGACAAACCTTAGAACGAGACTAACGAGACTAACTTGGGATGAACAAAGACAAACTTAAGTCCCATTCTAAGGTTTGTCTTAGTTCATCCCAAGTTAGTCTCTTTCTAAGGACGAACTTAGACAAACCTTAGAATGAGACTTAAGTTTGTCTTTGTTCGTCCCAAGTTAGTCTCGTTAGTCTCATTCTACGGTTTGTCTAAGTTCGTCCTTAGAAAGAGACTAACTTGGGACGAACTAAGACAAACCTTAGAATGGGACTTAAGTTTGTCTTTGTTCGTCCCAAGTTAGTCTCATTCTAAGGTTTGTCTAAGTTCGTCCTTAGAAAGAGACTAACTTGGGACAAACTAAGATAAACCTTAGAATGGGACTTAAGTTTGTCTTTGTTCGTCCCAAGTTAGTCTCGTTAGTCTCATTCTAAGGTTTGTCTAAGTTCATCCTTAGAAAGAGACTAACTTGGGACGAACTAAGACAAACCTTAGAATGGGACTTAAGTTTGTCTTTGTTCGTCCCAAGTTAGTCTCGTTAGTCTCATTCTAAGGTTTGTCTAAGTTCGTCCTTAGAAAGAGACTAACTTGGGACGAACTAAGACAAACCTTAGAATGGGACTTAAGTTTGTCTTTGTTCGTTCCAAGTTAGTCTCGTTAGTCTCATTCTAAGGTTTGTCTAAGTTGTCCTTAGAAAGAGACTAACTTGGGACGAACTTAGACTAACATTAGAATGAGACTTAAGTTTGTCTTTGTTCATCCCAAGTTTGTCTCGTTTGTCTCATTTTAAGGTTTGTCTAAGATCATCATTAGAAAGAGACTAACTTGGGACGAACTAAGACAAACCTTAGAATGGGACTTAAGTTTGTCTTTGTTCGTTCCAAGTTAGTCTCGTTAGTCTCATTCTAAGGTTTGTCAAAGTTTGTCCTTAGAAAGAGACTAACTTGGGATGAACTTAGACTAACATTAGAATGAGACTTAAGTTTGTCTTTGTTCATCCCAAGTTTGTCTCGTTTGTCTCATTTTAAGGTTTGTCTTAGTTCGTCCTTAGAAAGAGACTAACTTGGTACGAACTTAGACAAACCTCAGAATGAGACTTAAGTTTGTCTTTGTTCGTCCCAAGTTAGTCTCGTTAGTCTCATTCTAAGGTTTGTCTAAGTTGTCCTTAGAAAGAGACTAACTTGGGACGAACTAAGAAAAACCTTAGAATGGGACTTAAGTTTGTCTTTGTTCGTCCCAAGTTGGTCTCGTTAGTCTCATTCTAAGGTTTGTCTATGTTCATTCATAGAAAGAGACTAACTTGGGACGAACTTAGACAAACCTTAGAATGAGACTCAAGTTTTTCTTTGTTCGTTCCATGTTAGTCTCGTTAGTCTCATTCTAAGGTTTGTCTAAGTTCGTCCTTAGAAAGAGACTAACTTGGGACGAACAAAGACAAACCTTAGAATGAGACTTAAGTTTGTCTTTGTTCATCCCAAGTTAGTCTCGTTAGTCTCATTCTAAGGTTTGTCTAAGTTCATCCTTAGAAAGAGACTAACTTGGTACGAACTTAGAAAAACCTCAGAATGAGACTTAAGTTTGTCATTGTTTGTCCCAAGTTTGTCTCGTTAGTCTCATTCTAAGGTTTGCCTAAGTTCATCCTTAGAAAGAGACTAACATGGGACGAACTTAGACAAACCTTAGAATGAGACTTAAGTTTGTCTTTGTTCGTCCCAAGTTAGTCTCATTAGTTTCATTCTAAGGTTTGTCTAAGTTGTCCTCAGAAAGAGACTAACTTGGGACAAACTTAGACAAACCTTAGAATGGGACTTAAGTTTGTCTTTGTTCGTCCCAAGTTTGTCTCGTTAGTCTCATTCTAAGGTTTGTCTAAGTTCGTCCTTAGAAAAAGACTAACTTGGGACGAACTTAGAACGAAGACAAACTTAAGTCTCATTCTAAGGTTTGTCTAAGTTCGTCCCAAGTTAGTCACTTTCTAAGGACGAACTTAGACAAACCTTAGAATGAGACTAACGAGACAAACTTGGGACGAACAAAGACAAACTTAAGTCTCATTCTAAGGTTTGTCTAAGTTCGTCACAAGTTAGTCTCTTTCTAAGGAGGAACTTAGACAAACCTTAGAATGAGACTAACGAGACTAACATGGGACACACAAAGACAAACTTAAGTCCCATTCTAAGGTTTGTCTTAGTTCGTCCCAAGTTAGTCTTTTTCTAAGGACGAACTAAGACAAACCTTAGAATGAGACTAACGAGACTAACTTGGGACGAACAAAGACAAACTTAAGTCCCATTCTAAGGTTTGTCTTAGTTCGTCCCAAGTTAGTCTCTTTCTAAGGACGAACTTAGACAAACCTTAGAATGAGACTAACGAGACTAACTTGGGACGAACAAAGACAAACTTAAGTCTCATTCTAAGGTTTGTCTAAGTTCGTCCCAAGTTATTCTCTTTCTAAGGACGAACTTAGACAAACCTTAGAATGAGACTAACGAGACTAACTTTGGACGAACAAAGAAAAATGTTAGTCTCATTCTAAAGTTTGTCTTAGTTCGTCCCAAGTTAGTCTATTTCTAAGGACGAACTTAGACAAACCTTAGAATGAGACTAACGAGACTAACTTGGGACGAACAAAGACAAACTTAAGTCTCATTCTAAGGTTTGTCCATGTTCGTCCCAAGTTATTCTCTTTCAAAGGACGAACTTAGACAAACCTTAGAATGAGACTAACGAGACTAACTTGGGACGAACAAAGACAAACTTAAGTCCCATTCTAAGGTTTCTCTTAGTTTTCCCAAGTTAGTCTCTTTCTGAGGACAAACTTAGACAAACCTTAGAATGAGACTAACGAGACTAACTTGGGACGAAAAAAGACAAACTTAAGTTTCATTCTAAGGTTTGTCTAAGTTCGTCCCAAGTTATTCTCTTTCTAAGGACGAACTTAGACAAACCTTAGAACGAGACTAACGAGACTAACTTGGGACGAACAAAGACAAACTTAAGTCCCATTCTAAGGTATGTCTTAGTTCGTCCAAGGTTAGTCTCTTTCTAAGGACGAACTTAGACAAACCTTAGAATGAGACTACCGAGACTAACTTGGGACGAACAAAGACAAACTTAAGTCCCATTCTAAAGTTTGTCTTAGTTCGTCCCCAGTTAGTCTCTTTTTAAGGAGGAACTTAGACAAACCTTTGAATGAGACTAACGAGACTAACTTGGGACGAACAAAGACAAACTTAAGTCTCATTCTAAGGTTTGTCTAAGTTCGTCCCAAGTTAGTCTCTTTCTAAGAACGAACTTAGACAAACCTTAGAATGAGACTAACGAGACAAACTTGGGACAAACAAAGACAAACTTAAGTCTCATTCTAAGGTTTGTCTAAGTTCGTCCCAAGTTAGTCTCTTTCTAAGGACGAACTTAGACAAACCTTTGAGTGAGACTAACGAGACTAACGTGGGACGAACAAAGACAAAACTGAAGTCCTATTCTAAGGTTTGTCTAAGTTCATCCCAAGTTAGTCTCTTTCTAAGGACTAACTTAGACAAACCTTAGAATAAGACTAACGAGACTAACTTGGGATGAACAATAACAAACTTAAGTCTCATTATAAGGTTTGTCTAAGTTCGTCCCAAGTTATTCTCTTTCTAAGGACCATTTAGACAAACCTTAGAATGAGACTAACGAGACTAACTGTGGACGAACAAAGAAAAACGTTAGTCTCATTCTAAGGTTTGTCTTAGTTCGTCCAAGGTTAGTCTCTTTCTAAGGACGAACTTAGACAAACCTTAGAATGAGACTAACGAGACTAACTTGGGACGAACAAAGAAAAACGTTAGTCTCATTCTAAGGTTTGTCTTAGTTCATCCAAGGTTAGTCTCTTTCTAAGGACGAACTTAGACAAACCTTAGAATGAGACTAACGAGACTAACTTGGGACAAACAAAGACAAACTTAAGTCCCATTCTAAGGTTTGTCTTAGTTCGTCCAAGTTAGTCTCTTTCTAATGACGAACTTAGACAAACCTTAGAATGAGACTAACGAGACTAACTTGGGACGAACATAGACAAACTTAAGTCTCATTCTAAGGTTTGTCTAAGTTCGTCCCAAGTTAGTCTCTTTCTAAGGACGAACTTAGACAAACCTTAGAATGAGACTAATGAGACTAACTTGGGACGAACAAAGACAAACTTAAGTCTCATTCTAAGGTTTGTCTATGTTCGTCCCAAGTTAGTCTCTTTCTAATGACGAACTTAGACGAACCTTAGAATGAGACTAACGAGACTAACTTGGGACGAACAAAGACAAACTTAAATCTCCTTCTAAGGTTTGTCTAATTTCGTCCCAAGTTAGTCTCTTTCTAAGGACGAACTTAGACAAACCTTAGAATGAGACTAATGAGACTAACTTGGGACGAACTAAGACAAACTTAAGTCTCATTCCAAGGTTTGTCTAAGTTCGTCCCAAGTTAGTCTCTTTCTAATGATGAAATTAGACGAACCTTAGAATGAGACTAACGAGACTAACTTGGGACGAACAAAGACAAACTTAAATCTCCTTCTAAGGTTTGTCTAATTTCGTCCCAAGTTAGTCTCTTTCTATGGACGAACTCAGACAAACCTTAGAATGAGACTAAGGAGACTAACTTGGGACGAATAAAGACAAACTTAAGTCCCATTCTAAGGTTTGTCTTAGTTCGTCCCAAGTTAGTCTCTTTCTAAGGATGAACTTATACAAACCTTAGAATGAGACTTACGAGACTAAATTGGGACGAAAAAAGACAAACTTAAGTCCCATTCTAAGGTTTGTCTAAGTTCGTCCCAAGTTCGTCTCTTTTTAAGGACGAACGTGGACAAACCTTAGAACGAGACTAACGAGACTAACTTGGGACGAACAAAGACAAACTTAAGTCCCATTCTAAGGTTTGTCTTAGTTCGTCCCAAGTTAGTTTCTTTCTAAGGACGAACTGGGACAAACCTTAGAATGAGACTAACGAGACTAACTTGGGACGAACAAAGACAAACTTAAGTCCCATTCTAAAGTTTGTCTTAGTTCGTCCCAAGTTAGTCTCTTTCTAAGGACGAACTTAGACAACCCTTAGAATGAGACTAACGAGACAAACATGGGACGAACAAAGACAAACTTAAGTCTCATTCTAAGGTTTGTCTAAGTTCGTCCCAAGTTAGTCTCCTTCTAAGGATGAACTTAGACAAACCTTAGAATGAGACTAACGTGGGACGAACAAATACAAACTTAAGTCCTATTCTAAGGTTTGTCTAAGTTCGTCCCAAGTTAGTCTCTTTCTTAGGACGAACTTAGACAAACCTTAGAATGAGACTAACGTGGGACGAACAAATACAAACTTAAGTCCTATTCTAAGGTTTGTCTAAGTTCGTCCCAAGTTAGTCTCTTTCTTAGGACGAACTTAGACAAACCTTAGAATGAGACTAACGAGACTAACTTGGGACGAACAAAGACAAACTTAAGTCTCATTCTAAGGTTTGTCTAAGGTCGTCCCAAGTTAGTCTCTTTCTAAGGACGAACTTAGACAAACCTTAGAATGAGACTAACGAGACTAACTGTGGACGAACAAAGAAAAACGTTAGTCTCATTCTAAGGTTTGTCTTAGTTCGTCCAAGGTTAGTCTCTTTCTAAGGACGAACTTAGACAAACCTTAGAATGAGACTAACGAGATTAACTTGGGACGAACAAAGACAAACTTAAGTCCCATTCTAAGGTTTGTCTTAGTTCGTCCAAGTTAGTCTCTTTCTAATGACGTACTTAGACAAACCTTAGAATGAGACTAACGAGACTAACTTGGGACGAACAAGGACAAACTTAAGTCTCATTCTAAGGTTTGTCTAAGTTCGTTCCAAGTTAGTCTCTTTCTAAGGACGAACTTAGAAAAATCTTAGAATGAGACTAATGAGACTAACTTGGGACGAACTAAGACAAACTTAAGTCTCATTCTAAGGTTTGTCTAAGTTCGTCCCAAGTTAGTCTCTTTCTAATGATGAACTTAGACGAACCTTAGAATGAGACTAACGAGACTAACTTGGGACGAACAAAGACAAACTTAAATCTCCTTCTAAGGTTTGTCTAATTTCGTCCCAAGTTAGTCTCTTTCTAAGGACGAACTTAGACAAACCTTAGAATGAGACTAAGGTGACTAACTTGGGACGAATAAAGACAAACTTAAGTCCCATTCTAAGGTTTGTCTTAGTTCGTCCCAAGTTAGTCTCTTTCTAAGGATGAACTTATACAAACCTTAGAATGAGACTTACGAGACTAAATTGGGACGAAAAAAGACAAACTTAAGTCCCATTCTAAGGTTTGTCTAAGTTCGTCCCAAGTTCGTCTCTTTCTAAGGACGAACGTAGACAAACCTTAGAACGAGACTAACGAGACTAACTTGGGACGAACAAAGACAAACTTAAGTCCCATTCTAAGGTTTGTCTTAGTTCGTCCCAAGTTAGTCTCTTTCTAAGGACGAACTGGGACAAACCTTAGAATGAGACTAACGAGACTAACTTGGGACGAACAAAGACAAACTTAAGTCTCATTCTAAGGTTTGTCTAAGTTCGTCCCAAGTTAGTCTCCTTCTAAGGATGAACTTAGACAAACCTTAGAATGAGACTAACGAGACTAACGTGGGACGAACAAATACAAACTTAAGTCCTATTCTAAGGTTTGTCTAAGTTCGTCCCAAGTTAGTCTCTTTCTAAGGACGAACTTAGACAAACCTTAGAATGAGACTAACGAGACTAACTTGGGACGAACAAAGACAAACTTAAGTCTCATTCTAAGGTTTGTCTAAGGTCGTCCCAAGTTAGTCTCTTTCTAAGGATGAACTTAGACAAACCTTAGAATGAGACTAACGAGACTAACTGTGGACGAACAAAGAAAAACGTTAGTCTCATTCTAAGGTTTGTCTTAGTTCGTCCAAGGTTAGTCTCTTTCTAAGGACGAACTTAGACAAACCTTAGAATGAGACTAACGAGACTAACTTGGGACGAACAAAGACAAACTTAAGTCCCATTCTAAGGTTTGTCTTAGTTCGTCCAAGTTAGTCTCTTTCTAATGATGAACTTAGACAAACCTTAGAATGAGACTAACGAGACTAACTTGGGATGAACAAGGACAAACTTAAGTCTCATTCTAAGGTTTTTCTAAGTTCGTCCCAAGTTAGTCTCTTTCTAAGGACGAACTTAGACAAACCTTAGAATGAGACTAATGAGACTAACTTGGGACGAACAAAGACAAACTTAAGTCTCATTCTAAGGTTTGTCTAAGTTCGTCCCAAGTTAGTCTCTTTCTAATGACGAACTTAGACGAACCTTAGAATGAGACTAACGAGACTAACTTGGGACGAACAAAGACAAACTTAAATCTCCTTCTAAGGTTTGTCTAATTTCGTCCCAAGTTAGTCTCTTTCTAAGGACGAACTTAGACAAACCTTAGAATGAGACTAAGGAGACTAACTTGGGACGAACAAAGACAAACTTAAGTCCCATTCTAAGGTTTGTCTTAGTTCGTCCAAAGTTAGTCTCTTTCTAAGGACGAACTTAGACGAACCTTAGAATGAGACTAACGAGACTAACTTGGGACGAACAAAGACAAATTTAAGTCTCATTCTAAGGTTTGTCTATGTTCGTCCCAAGTTAGTCTCTTTCTAAGGACGAACTTAGACAAACCTTAGAACGAGACTAACGAGACTAACTTGGGATGAACAAAGACAAACTTAAGTCCCATTCTAAGGTTTGTCTTAGTTCGTCCCAAGTTAGTCTCTTTCTAAGGACGAACTTAGACAAACCTTAGAATGAGACTTAAGTTTGTCTTTGTTCGTCCCAAGTTAGTCTCGTTAGTCTCATTCTACGGTTTGTCTAAGTTCATCCTTAGAAAGAGACTAACTTGGGACGAACTAAGACAAACCTTAGAATGGGACTTAAGTTTGTCTTTGTTCGTCCCAAGTTAGTCTCATTCTAAGGTTTGTCTAAGTTCGTCCTTAGAAAGAGACTAACTTGGGACAAACTAAGATAAACCTTAGAATGGGACTTAAGTTTGTCTTTGTTCGTCCCAAGTTAGGCTCGTTAGTCTCAGTCTAAGGTTTGTCTAAGTTCATCCTTAGAAAGAGACTAACTTGGGACGAACTAAGACAAACCTTAGAATGGGACTTAAGTTTGTCTTTGTTCGTCCCAAGTTAGTCTCGTTAGTCTCATTCTAAGGTTTGTCTAAGTTCGTCCTTAGAAAGAGACTAACTTGGGACGAACTAAGACAAACCTTAGAATGGGACTTAAGTTTGTCTTTGTTCGTTCCAAGTTAGTCTCGTTAGTCTCATTCTAAGGTTTGTCCAAGTTGTCCTTAGAAAGAGACTAACTTGGGACGAACTTAGACTAACATTAGAATGAGACTTAAGTTTGTCTTTGTTCATCCCAAGTTTGTCTCGTTTGTCTCATTTTAAGGTTTGTCTAAGATCATCCTTAGAAAGAGACTAACTTGGGACGAACTAAGACAAACCTTAGAATGGGACTTAAGTTTGTCTTTGTTCGTTCCAAGTTAGTCTCGTTAGTCTCATTCTAAGGTTTGTCAAAGTTTGTCCTTAGAAAGAGACTAACTTGGGATGAACTTAGACTAACATTAGAATGAGACTTAAGTTTGTCTTTGTTCATCCCAAGTTTGTCTCGTTTGTCTCATTTTAAGGTTTGTCTTAGTTCGTCCTTAGAAAGAGACTAACTTGGTACGAACTTAGACAAACCTCAGAATGAGACTTAAGTTTGTCTTTGTTCGTCCCAAGTTAGTCTCGTTAGTCTCATTCTAAGGTTTGTCTAAGTTGTCCTTAGAAAGAGACTAACTTTGGACGAACTAAGAAAAACCTTAGAATGGGACTTAAGTTTGTCTTTGTTCGTCCCAAGTTGGTCTCGTTAGTCTCATTCTAAGGTTTGTCTATGTTCATTCTTAGAAAGAGACTAACTTGGGACGAACTTAGACAAACCTTAGAATGAGACTCAAGTTTTTCTTTGTTCGTTCCATGTTAGTCTCGTTAGTCTCATTCTAAGGTTTGTCTAAGTTCGTCCTTAGAAAGAGACTAACTTGGGACGAACAAAGACAAACCTTAGAATGAGACTTAAGTTTGTCTTTGTTCGTCCCAAGTTAGTCTCGTTAGTCTCATTCTAAGGTTTGTCTAAGTTCATCCTTAGAAAGAGACTAACTTGGTACGAACTTAGAAAAACCTCAGAATGAGACTTAAGTTTGTCATTGTTTGTCCCAAGTTTGTCTCGTTAGTCTCATTCTAAGGTTTGTCTAAGTTCATCCTTAGAAAGAGACTAACATGGGACGAACTTAGAACGAAGACAAACTTAAGTCTCATTCTAAGGTTTGTCTAAGTTCGTCCCAAGTTAGTCACTTTCTAAGGACGAACTTAGACAACCCTTAGAATGAGACTAACGAGACAAACTTGGGACGAACAAAGACAAACTTAAGTCTCATTCTAAGGTTTGTCTAAGTTCGTCACAAGTTAGTCTCTTTCTAAGGACGAACTTAGACAAACCTTAGAATGAGACTAACGAGACTAACATGGGACACACAAAGACAAACTTAAGTCCCATTCTAAGGTTTGTCTTAGTTCGTCCCAAGTTAGTCTCTTTCTAAGGACGAACTAAGACAAACCTTAGAATGAGACTAACGAGACTAACTTGGGACGAACAAAGACAAACTTAAGTCCCATTCTAAGGTTTGTCTTAGTTCGTCCCAAGTTAGTCTCTTTCTAAGGACGAACTTAGACAAACCTTAGAATGAGACTAACGAGACTAACTTGGGACGAACTTAGACAAACCTTAGAATGAGACTAACGAGACTAACTTTGGACGAACAAAGAAAAACGTTAGTCTCATTCTAAAGTTTGTCTTAGTTCGTCCCAAGTTAGTCTATTTCTAAGGACGAAGTTAGACAAACCTTAGAATGAGACTAACGAGACTAACTTGGGACGAACAAAGACAAACTTAAGTCTCATTCTAAGGTTTGTCCAAGTTCGTCCCAAGTTATTCTCTTTCTAAGGACGAACTTAGATAAACCTTAGAATGATACAAACGAGTCTAACTTTGGACGAACAAAGAAAAACGTTAGTCTCATTCTAAGGTTTGTCTTAGTTCGTCCCAAGTTAGTCTCTTTCTAAGGACGAACTTAGACAAACCTTAGAATGAGACTAACGAGACTAACTTGGGACGAACAAAGACAAACTTAAGTCCCATTCTAAGGTTTCTCTTTGTTTTCCCAAGTTAGTCTCTTTCTAAGGACGAACTTAGACAAACCTTAGAATGAGACTAACGAGACTAACTTGGGACGAAAAAAGACAAACTTAAGTTTCATTCTAAGGTTTGTCTAAGTTCGTCCCAAGTTATTCTCTTTCTAAGGACGAACTTAGACAAACCTTAGAATGAGACTAACGAGACTAACTTTGGACGAACAAAGAAAAATGTTAGTCTCATTCTAAGGTTTGTCTTAGTTCGTCCCAAGTTAGTCTCTTTCTAAGGACAAACTTAGACAAACCTTAGAACGAGACTAACGAGACTAACTTGGGACGAACAAAGACAAACTTAAGTCCCATTCTAAGGTTTGTCTTAGTTCGTCCAAGGTTAGTCTCTTTCTAAGGACAAACTTAGACAAACCTTAGAATGAGACTACCGAGACTAACTTGGGACGAACAAAGACAAACTTAAGTCCCATTCTAAAGTTTGTCTTAGTTCGTCCCCAGTTAGTCTCTTTTTAAGGAGGAACTTAGACAAACCTTTGAATGAGACTAACGAGACTAACTTGGGACGAACAAAGACAAACTTAAGTCTCATTCTAAGGTTTGTCTAAGTTCGTCCCAAGTTAGTCTCTTTCTAAGGACGAACTTAGACAAACCTTAGAATGAGACTAACGAGACAAACTTGGGACAAACAAAGACAAACTTAAGTCTCATTCTAAGGTTTGTCTAAGTTCGTCCCAAGTTAGTCTCTTTCTAAGGACGAACTTAGACAAACCTTTGAGTGAGACTAACGAGACTAACGTGGGACGAACAAAGACAAAACTGAAGTCCTATTCTAAGGTTTGTCTAAGTTCATCCCAAGTTAGTCTCTTTCTAAGGACTAACTTAGACAAACCTTAGAATAAGACTAACGAGACTAACTTGGGATGAACAATAACAAACTTAAGTCTCATTATAAGGTTTGTCTAAGTTCGTCCCAAGTTATTCTCTTTCTAAGGACCATTTAGACAAACCTTAGAATGAGACTAACGAGACTAACTTTGGACGAACAAAGAAAAATGTTAGTCTCATTCTAAGGTTTGTCTTAGTTCGTCCCAAGTTAGTCTCTTTCTAAGGACAAACTTAGACAAACCTTAGAACGAGACTAACGAGACTAACTTGGGACGAACAAAGACAAACTTAAGTCCCATTCTAAGGTTTGTCTTAGTTCGTCCAAGGTTAGTCTCTTTCTAAGGACGAACTTAGACAAACCTTAGAATGAGACTAACGAGACTAACTTTGGACGAACAAAGAAAAATGTTAGTCTCATTCTAAGGTTTGTCTTAGTTTGTCCCAAGTTAGTCTCTTTCTAAGGACAAACTTAGACAAACCTTAGAACGAGACTAACGAGACTAACTTGGGACGAACAAAGACAAACTTAAGTCCCATTCTAAGGTTTGTCTTAGTTCGTCCAAGGTTAGTCTCTTTCTAAGGACGAACTTAGACAAACCTTAGAATGAGACTACCGAGACTAACTTGGGACGAACAAAGACAAACTTAAGTCTCATTCTAAGGTTTGTCTAAGTTCGTCACAAGTTAGTCTCTTTCTAAGGACGAACTTAGACAAACCTTAGAATGAGACTAACGAGACTAACATGGGACACACAAAGACAAACTTAAGTCCCATTCTAAGGTTTGTCTTAGTTCGTCCCAAGTTAGTCTCTTTCTAAGGACGAACTAAGACAAACCTTAGAATGAGACTAACGAGACTAACTTGGGACGAACAAAGACAAACTTAAGTCCCATTCTAAGGTTTGTCTTAGTTCGTCCCAAGTTAGTCTCTTTCTAAGGACGAACTTAGACAAACCTTAGAATGAGACTAACGAGACTAACTTGGGACGAACTTAGACAAACCTTAGAATGAGACTAACGAGACTAACTTTGGACGAACAAAGAAAAACGTTAGTCTCATTCTAAAGTTTGTCTTAGTTCGTCCCAAGTTAGTCTATTTCTAAGGACGAAGTTAGACAAACCTTAGAATGAGACTAACGAGACTAACTTGGGACGAACAAAGACAAACTTAAGTCTCATTCTAAGGTTTGTCCAAGTTCGTCCCAAGTTATTCTCTTTCTAAGGACGAACTTAGATAAACCTTAGAATGATACAAACGAGTCTAACTTTGGACGAACAAAGAAAAACGTTAGTCTCATTCTAAGGTTTGTCTTAGTTCGTCCCAAGTTAGTCTCTTTCTAAGGACGAACTTAGACAAACCTTAGAATGAGACTAACGAGACTAACTTGGGACGAACAAAGACAAACTTAAGTCCCATTCTAAGGTTTCTCTTTGTTTTCCCAAGTTAGTCTCTTTCTAAGGACGAACTTAGACAAACCTTAGAATGAGACTAACGAGACTAACTTGGGACGAAAAAAGACAAACTTAAGTTTCATTCTAAGGTTTGTCTAAGTTCGTCCCAAGTTATTCTCTTTCTAAGGACGAACTTAGACAAACCTTAGAATGAGACTAACGAGACTAACTTTGGACGAACAAAGAAAAATGTTAGTCTCATTCTAAGGTTTGTCTTAGTTCGTCCCAAGTTAGTCTCTTTCTAAGGACAAACTTAGACAAACCTTAGAACGAGACTAACGAGACTAACTTGGGACGAACAAAGACAAACTTAAGTCCCATTCTAAGGTTTGTCTTAGTTCGTCCAAGGTTAGTCTCTTTCTAAGGACAAACTTAGACAAACCTTAGAATGAGACTACCGAGACTAACTTGGGACGAACAAAGACAAACTTAAGTCCCATTCTAAAGTTTGTCTTAGTTCGTCCCCAGTTAGTCTCTTTTTAAGGAGGAACTTAGACAAACCTTTGAATGAGACTAACGAGACTAACTTGGGACGAACAAAGACAAACTTAAGTCTCATTCTAAGGTTTGTCTAAGTTCGTCCCAAGTTAGTCTCTTTCTAAGGACGAACTTAGACAAACCTTAGAATGAGACTAACGAGACAAACTTGGGACAAACAAAGACAAACTTAAGTCTCATTCTAAGGTTTGTCTAAGTTCGTCCCAAGTTAGTCTCTTTCTAAGGACGAACTTAGACAAACCTTTGAGTGAGACTAACGAGACTAACGTGGGACGAACAAAGACAAAACTGAAGTCCTATTCTAAGGTTTGTCTAAGTTCATCCCAAGTTAGTCTCTTTCTAAGGACTAACTTAGACAAACCTTAGAATAAGACTAACGAGACTAACTTGGGATGAACAATAACAAACTTAAGTCTCATTATAAGGTTTGTCTAAGTTCGTCCCAAGTTATTCTCTTTCTAAGGACCATTTAGACAAACCTTAGAATGAGACTAACGAGACTAACTTTGGACGAACAAAGAAAAATGTTAGTCTCATTCTAAGGTTTGTCTTAGTTCGTCCCAAGTTAGTCTCTTTCTAAGGACAAACTTAGACAAACCTTAGAACGAGACTAACGAGACTAACTTGGGACGAACAAAGACAAACTTAAGTCCCATTCTAAGGTTTGTCTTAGTTCGTCCAAGGTTAGTCTCTTTCTAAGGACGAACTTAGACAAACCTTAGAATGAGACTAACGAGACTAACTTTGGACGAACAAAGAAAAATGTTAGTCTCATTCTAAGGTTTGTCTTAGTTTGTCCCAAGTTAGTCTCTTTCTAAGGACAAACTTAGACAAACCTTAGAACGAGACTAACGAGACTAACTTGGGACGAACAAAGACAAACTTAAGTCCCATTCTAAGGTTTGTCTTAGTTCGTCCAAGGTTAGTCTCTTTCTAAGGACGAACTTAGACAAACCTTAGAATGAGACTACCGAGACTAACTTGGGACGAACAAAGACAAACTTAAGTCCCATTCTAAAGTTTGTCTTAGTTCGTCCCCAGTTAGTCTCTTTTTAAGGAGGAACTTAGACAAACCTTTGAATGAGACTAACGAGACTAACTTGGGACGAACAAAGACAAACTTAAGTCTCATTCTAAGGTTTGTCTAAGTTCGTCCCAAGTTAGTCTCTTTCTAAGGACGAACTTAGACAAACCTTAGAATGAGACTAACGAGAAAAACTTGGGACAAACAAAGACAAACTTAATTCTCATTCTAAGGTTTGTCTAAGTTCGTCCGAAGTTAGTCTCTTTCTAAGGACGAACTTAGACAAACCTTTGAGTGAGACTAACGAGACTAACGTGGGACGAACAAAGACAAAACTGAAGTCATATTCTAAGGTTTGTCTAAGTTCATCCCAAGTTAGTCTCTTTCTAAGGACTAACTTAGACAAACCTTAGAATAAGACTAACGAGACTAACTTGGGATGAACAATAACAAACTTAAGTCTCATTATAAGGTTTGTCTAAGTTCGTCCCAAGTTATTCTCTTTCTAAGGACCATTTAGACAAACCTTAGAATGAGACTAACGAGACTAACTGTGGACGAACAAAGAAAAACGTTAGTCTCATTCTAAGGTTTGTCTTAGTTCGTCCAAGGTTAGTCTCTTTCTAAGGACGAACTTAGACAAACCTTAGAATGAGACTAACGAGACTAACTTGGGACGAACAAAGAAAAATGTTAGTCTCATTCTAAGGTTTGTCTTAGTTCGTCCAAGGTTAGTCTCTTTCTAAGGACGAACTTAGACAAACCTTAGAATGAGACTAACGAGACTAACTTGGGACAAACAAAGACAAACTTAAGTCCCATTCTAAGGTTTGTCTTAGTTCGTCCAAGTTAGTCTCTTTCTAATGACGAACTTAGACAAACCTTAGAATGAGACTAACGAGACTAACTTGGGACGAACAAGGACAAACTTAAGTCTCATTCTAAGGTTTGTCTAAGTTCGTCCCAAGTTAGTCTCTTTCCAAGGACGAACTTAGACAAACCTTAGAATGAGACTAATGAGACTAACTTGGGACGAACAAAGACAAACTTAAGTCTCATTCTAAGGTTTGTCTTAGTTCGTCCAAGGTTAGTCTCTTTCTAAGGACGAACTTAGACAAACCTTAGAATGAGACTAACGAGACTAACTTGGGACGAACAAAGAAAAATGTTAGTCTCATTCTAAGGTTTGTCTTAGTTCGTCCAAGGTTAGTCTCTTTCTAAGGACGAACTTAGACAAACCTTAGAATGAGACTAACGAGACTAACTTGGGACAAACAAAGACAAACTTAAGTCCCATTCTAAGGTTTGTCTTAGTTCGTCCAAGTTAGTCTCTTTCTAATGACGAACTTAGACAAACCTTAGAATGAGACTAACGAGACTAACTTGGGACGAACAAGGACAAACTTAAGTCTCATTCTAAGGTTTGTCTAAGTTCGTCCCAAGTTAGTCTCTTTCCAAGGACGAACTTAGACAAACCTTAGAATGAGACTAATGAGACTAACTTGGGACAAACAAAGACAAACTTAAGTCCCATTCTAAGGTTTGTCTTAGTTCGTCCAAGTTTGTCTCTTTCTAATGACGAACTTAGACGAACCTTAGAATGAGACTAACGAGACTAACTTGGGACGAACAAAGACAAACTTAAATCTCCTTCTAAGGTTTGTCTAATTTCATCCCAAGTTAGTCTCTTTCTAAGGACGAACTTAGACAAACCTTAGAATGAGACTAAGGAGACTAACTTGGGGCGAACAAAGACAAACTTAAGTCCCATTCTAAGGTTTGTCTTAGTTCGTCCCAAGTTAGTCTCTTTCTAAGGATGAACTTAGACAAACCTTAGAATGAGACTTACGAGACTAAATTGGGACGAAAAAAGACAAACTTAAGTCCCATTCTAAGGTTTGTCTAAGTTCTTCCCAAGTTCGTCTCTTTCTAAGGACGAACGTAGACAAACCTTAGAACGAGACTAACGAGACTAGCTTGGGACGAACAAAGACAAACTTAAGTCCCATTCTAAGGTTTGTCTTAGTTCGTCCCAAGTTAGTCTCTTTCTAAGGACGAACTTAGACAAACCTTAGAATGAGACTAACGAGACTAACATGGGACGAACAAAGACAAACTTAAGTCTCATTCTAAGGTTTGTCTAAGTTCGTCCCAAGTTAGTCTCTTTCTAAGGACGAACTTAGACAAACCTTTGAATGAGACTAACGAGACTAACGTGGGACGAACAAATACAAACTTAAGTCCTATTCTAAGGTTTGTCTAAGTTCGTCCCAAGTTAGTCTCTTTCTAAGGACGAACTTAGACAAACCTTAGCATGAGACTAACGAGACTAACTTGGGACGAACAAAGACAAACTTAAGTCTCATTCTAAGGTTGGTCTAAGGTCGTCCCAAGTTAGTCTGTTTCTAAGGACGAACTTAGACAAACCTTAGAATGAGACTAACGAGACTAACTGTGGACGAACAAAGAAAAACATTAGTCTCATTCTAAGGTTTGTATTAGTTCGTCCAAGGTTAGTCTCTTTCTAAGGACGAACTTAGACAAACCTTAGAATGAGACTAACGAGACTAACTTGGGACAAACAAAGACAAACTTAAGTCTCATTCTAAGGTTTGTCTTAGTTCGTCCAAGTTAGTCTCTTTCTAATGACGAACTTAGACAAACCTTAGAATGAGACTAACGAGACTAACTTGGGACGAACAAGGACAAACTTAAGTCTCATTCTAAGGTTTGTCTAAGTTCGTCCCAAGTTAGTCTCTTTCTAAGGACGAACTTAGACAAACCTTAGAATGAGACTAATGAGACTAACTTGGGACGAACAAAGACAAACTTAAGTCTCATTCTAAGGTTTGTCTATGTTCGTCCCAAGTTAGTCTCTTTCTAATGACGAACTTAGACGAACCTTAGAATGAGACTAACGAGACTAACTTGGGACGAACAAAGACAAACTTAAATCTCCTTCTAAGGTTTGTCTAATTTCGTCCCTAGTTAGTCTCTTTCTAAGGACGAACTTAGACAAACCTTAGAATGAGACGAAGGAGACCAACTTTGGACGAACAAAGACAAACTTAAGTCCCATTCTAAGGTTTGTCTTAGTTCGTCCCAAGTTAGTCTCTTTCTAAGGATGAACTTAGACAAACCTTAGAATGAGACTTACGAGACTAAATTGGGACGAAAAAAGACAAACTTAAGTCCCATTCTAAGGTTTGTCTAAGTTCTTCCCAAGTTCGTCTCTTTCTAAGGACGAACGTAGACAAACCTTAGAACGAGACTAACGAGACTAGCTTGGGACGAACAAAGACAAACTTAAGTCCCATTCTAAGGTTTGTCTTAGTTCGTCCCAAGTTAGTCTCTTTCTAAGGACGAACTTAGACAAACCTTAGAATGAGACTAACGAGACTAACATGGGACGAACAAAGACAAACTTAAGTCCCATTCTAAAGTTTGTCTTAGTTCGTCCCAAGTTAGTCTCTTTCTAAGGACGAACTTAGACAACCCTTAGAATGAGACTAACGAGACAAACATGGGACGAACAAAGACAAACTTAAGTCTCATTCTAAGGTTTGTCTAAGTTCGTCCCAAGTTAGTCTCTTTCTAAGGACGAACTTAGACAAACCTTTGAATGAGACTAACGAGACTAACGTGGGACGAACAAATACAAACTTAAGTCCTATTCTAAGGTTTGTCTAAGTTCGTCCCAAGTTAGTCTCTTTCTAAGGACGAACTTAGACAAACCTTAGAATGAGACTAATGAGACTAACTTGGGACGAACAAAGACAAACTTAAGTCTCATTCTAAGGTTTGTCTAAGGTCGTCCCAAGTTAGTCTGTTTCTAAGGACGAACTTAGACAAACCCTAGAATAAGACTAACGAGACTAACTGTGGACGAACAAAGAAAAACGTTAGTCTCATTCTAAGGTTTGTATTAGTTCGTCCAAGGTTAGTCTCTTTCTAAGGACGAACTTAGACAAACCTTAGAATGAGACTAACGAGACTAACTTGGGACGAACAAAGACAAACTTAAGTCCCATTCTAAGGTTTCTCTTAGTTTTCCCAAGTTAGTCTGTTTCTAAGGACGAACTTAGACAAACCTTAGAATGAGACTAACGAGACTAACATGGGACGAACAAAGACAAACTTAAGTCCCATTCTAATGTTTGTCTTAGTTCGTCCCAAGTTAGTCTCTTTCTAAGGACGAACTTAGACAACCCTTAGAATGAGACTAACGAGACAAACATGGGACGAACAAAGACAAACTTAAGTCTCATTCTAAGGTTTGTCTAAGTTCGTCCCAAGTTAGTCTCTTTCTAAGGACGAACTTAGACAAACCTTTGAATGAGACTAACGAGACTAACGTGGGACGAACAAATACAAACTTAAGTCCTATTCTAAGGTTTGTCTAAGTTCGTGCCAAGTTAGTCTCTTTCTAAGGACGAACTTAGACAAACCTTAGAATGAGACTAACGAGACTAACTTGGGACGAACAAAGACAAACTTAAGTCTCATTCTAAGGTTTGTCTAAGGTCGTCCCAAGTTAGTCTGTTTCTAAGGACGAACTTAGACAAACCTTAGAATGAGACTAACGAGACTAACTGTGGACGATCAAAGAAAAACGTTAGTCTCATTCTAAGGTTTGTATTAGTTCGTCCAAGGTTAGTCTCTTTCTAAGGACGAACTTAGACAAACCTTAGAATGAGACTAACGAGACTAACTTGGGACGAACAAAGACAAACTTAAGTCCCATTCTAAGGTTTGTCTTAGTTCGTCCAAGTTAGTCTCTTTCTAATGACGAACTTAGACAAACCTTAGAATGAGACTAACGAGATTAACTTGGGACGAACAAGGACAAACTTAAGTCTCATTCTAAGGTTTGTCTAAGTTCGTCCCAAGTTAGTCTCTTTCTAAGGACGAACTTAGACAAACCTTAGAATGAAACTAATGAGACTAACTTGGGACGAACAAAGACAAACTTAAGTCTCATGCTAAGGTTTGTCTAAGTTTGTCCCAAGTTAGTCTCTTTCTAATGACGAACTTAGACGAACCTTAGAATGAGACTAACGAGACTAACTTGGGACGAACAAAGACAAACTTAAATCTCCTTCTAAGGTTTGTCTAATTTCGTCCCAAGTTTGTCTCTTTCTAAGGACGAAATTAGACAAACCTTAGAATGAGACTAAGGAGACTAACTTGGGACGAACAAAGACAAACTTAAGTCCCATTCTAAGGTTTGTCTTAGTTCGTCCAAAGTTAGTCTCTTTCTAAGGACGAACTTAGACGAACCTTAGAATGAGACTAACGAGACTAACTTGGGACGAACAAAGACAAATTTAAGTCTCATTCTAAGGTTTGTCTATGTTCGTCCCAAGTTAGTCTCTTTCTAAGGACGAACTTAGACAAACCTTAGAACGAGACTAACGAGACTAACTTGGGATGAACAAAGACAAACTTAAGTCCCATTCTAAGGTTTGTCTTAGTTCGTCCCAAGTTAGTCTCTTTCTAAGGACGAACTTAGACAAACCTTAGAATGAGACTAACGAGACTAACATGGGACGAACAAAGACAAACTTAAGTCCCATTCTAAAGTTTGTCTTAGTTCGTCCCAAGTTAGTCTCTTTCTAAGGACGAACTTAGACAACCCTTAGAATGAGACTAACGAGACAAACATGGGACGAACAAAGACAAACTTAAGTCTCATTCTAAGGTTTGTCTAAGTTCGTCCCAAGTTAGTCTCTTTCTAAGGACGAACTTAGACAAACCTTAGAATGAGACTAACGAGACTAACGTGGGACGAACAAATACAAACTTAAGTCCTATTCTAAGGTTTGTCTAAGTTCGTCCCAAGTTAGTCTCTTTCTAAGGACGAACTTAGACAAACCTTAGAATGAGACTAACGAGACTAACTTGGGACGAACAAAGACAAACTTAAGTCTCATTCTAAGGTTTGTCTAAGGTCGTCCCAAGTTAGTCTCTTTCTAAGGACGAACTTAGACAAACCTTAGAATGAGACTAACGAGACTAACTGTGGACGAACAAAGAAAAACGTTAGTCTCATTCTAAGGTTTGTCTTAGTTCGTCCAAGGTTAGTCTCTTTCTAAGGACGAACTTAGACAAACCTTAGAATGAGACTAACGAGACTAACTTGGGACGAACAAAGACAAACTTAAGTCCCATTCTAAGGTTTGTCTTAGTTCGTCCAAGTTAGTCTCTTTCTAATGACGAACTTAGACAAACCTTAGAATGAGACTAACGAGATTAACTTGGGACGAACAAGGACAAACTTAAGTCTCATTCTAAGGTTTGTCTAAGTTTGTCCCAAGTTAGTCTCTTTCTAAGGACGAACTTAGACAAACCTTAGAATGAGACTAATGAGACTAACTTGGGACGAACAAAGACAAACTTAAGTCTCATTCTAAGGTTTGTCTAAGTTTGTCCCAAGTTAGTCTCTTTCTAATGACGAACTTAGACGAACCTTAGAATGAGACTAACGAGACTAACTTGGGACGAACAAAGACAAACTTAAATCTCCTTCTAAGGTTTGTCTAATTTCGTCCCAAGTTTGTCTCTTTCTAAGGACGAAATTAGACAAACCTTAGAATGAGACTAAGGAGACTAACTTGGGACGAACAAAGACAAACTTAAGTCCCATTCTAAGGTTTGTCTTAGTTCGTCCAAAGTTAGTCTCTTTCTAAGGACGAACTTAGACGAACCTTAGAATGAGACTAACGAGACTAACTTGGGACGAACAAAGACAAATTTAAGTCTCATTCTAAGGTTTGTCTATGTTCGTCCCAAGTTAGTCTCTTTCTAAGGACGAACTTAGACAAACCTTAGAACGAGACTAACGAGACTAACTTGGGATGAACAAAGACAAACTTAAGTCCCATTCTAAGGTTTGTCTTAGTTCGTCCCAAGTTAGTCTCTTTCTAAGGACGAACTTAGACAAACCTTAGAATGAGACTAACGAGACTAACATGGGACGAACAAAGACAAACTTAAGTCTCATTCTAAGGTTTGTCTAAGTTCGTCCCAAGTTAGTCTCTTTCTAAGGACGAACTTAGACAAACCTTAGAATGAGACTAACGAGACTAACGTGGGACGAACAAATACAAACTTAAGTCCTATTCTAAGGTTTGTCTAAGTTCGTCCCAAGTTAGTCTCTTTCTAAGGACGAACTTAGACAAACCTTAGAATGAGACTAACGAGACTAACTTGGGACGAACAAAGACAAACTTAAGTCTCATTCTAAGGTTTGTCTAAGGTCGTCCCAAGTTAGTCTCTTTCTAAGGACGAACTTAGACAAACCTTAGAATGAGACTAACGAGACTAACTGTGGACGAACAAAGAAAAACGTTAGTCTCATTCTAAGGTTTGTCTTAGTTCGTCCAAGGTTAGTCTCTTTCTAAGGACGAACTTAGACAAACCTTAGAATGAGACTAACGAGACTAACTTGGGACGAACAAAGACAAACTTAAGTCCCATTCTAAGGTTTGTCTTAGTTCGTCCAAGTTAGTCTCTTTCTAATGACGAACTTAGACAAACCTTAGAATGAGACTAACGAGATTAACTTGGGACGAACAAGGACAAACTTAAGTCTCATTCTAAGGTTTGTCTAAGTTTGTCCCAAGTTAGTCTCTTTCTAAGGACGAACTTAGACAAACCTTAGAATGAGACTAATGAGACTAACTTGGGACGAACAAAGACAAACTTAAGTCTCATTCTAAGGTTTGTCTAAGTTTGTCCCAAGTTAGTCTCTTTCCAATGACGAACTTAGACGAACCTTAGAATGAGACTAACGAGACTAACTTGGGACGAACAAAGACAAACTTAAATCTCCTTCTAAGGTTTGTCTAATTTCGTCCCAAGTTTGTCTCTTTCTAAGGACGAAATTAGACAAACCTTAGAATGAGACTAAGGAGACTAACTTGGGACGAACAAAGACAAACTTAAGTCCCATTCTAAGGTTTGTCTTAGTTCGTCCAAAGTTAGTCTCTTTCTAAGGACGAACTTAGACGAACCTTAGAATGAGACTAACGAGACTAACTTGGGACGAACAAAGACAAATTTAAGTCTCATTCTAAGGTTTGTCTATGTTCGTCCCAAGTTAGTCTCTTTCTAAGGACGAACTTAGACAAACCTTAGAACGAGACTAACGAGACTAACTTGGGATGAACAAAGACAAACTTAAGTCCCATTCTAAGGTTTGTCTTAGTTCGTCCCAAGTTAGTCTCTTTCTAAGGACGAACTTAGACAAACCTTAGAATGAGACTAACGAGACTAACATGGGACGAACAAAGACAAACTTAAGTCCCATTCTAAAGTTTGTCTTAGTTCGTCCCAAGTTAGTCTCTTTCTAAGGACGAACTTAGACAACCCTTAGAATGAGACTAACGAGACAAACATGGGACGAACAAAGACAAACTTAAGTCTCATTCTAAGGTTTGTCTAAGTTCGTCCCAAGTTAGTCTCTTTCTAAGGACGAACTTAGACAAACCTTAGAATGAGACTAACGAGACTAACGTGGGACGAACAAATACAAACTTAAGTCCTATTCTAAGGTTTGTCTAAGTTCGTCCCAAGTTAGTCTCTTTCTAAGGACGAACTTAGACAAACCTTAGAATGAGACTAACGAGACTAACTTGGGACGAACAAAGACAAACTTAAGTCTCATTCTAAGGTTTGTCTAAGGTCGTCCCAAGTTAGTCTCTTTCTAAGGACGAACTTAGACAAACCTTAGAATGAGACTAACGAGACTAACTGTGGACGAACAAAGAAAAACGTTAGTCTCATTCTAAGGTTTGTCTTAGTTCGTCCAAGGTTAGTCTCTTTCTAAGGACGAACTTAGACAAACCTTAGAATGAGACTAACGAGACTAACTTGGGACGAACAAAGACAAACTTAAGTCCCATTCTAAGGTTTGTCTTAGTTCGTCCAAGTTAGTCTCTTTCTAATGACGAACTTAGACAAACCTTAGAATGAGACTAACGAGATTAACTTGGGACGAACAAGGACAAACTTAAGTCTCATTCTAAGGTTTGTCTAAGTTTGTCCCAAGTTAGTCTCTTTCTAAGGACGAACTTAGACAAACCTTAGAATGAGACTAATGAGACTAACTTGGGACGAACAAAGACAAACTTAAGTCTCATTCTAAGGTTTGTCTAAGTTTGTCCCAAGTTAGTCTCTTTCTAATGACGAACTTAGACGAACCTTAGAATGAGACTAACGAGACTAACTTGGGACGAACAAAGACAAACTTAAATCTCCTTCTAAGGTTTGTCTAATTTCGTCCCAAGTTTGTCTCTTTCTAAGGACGGAATTAGACAAACCTTAGAATGAGACTAAGGAGACTAACTTGGGACGAACAAAGACAAACTTAAGTCCCATTCTAAGGTTTGTCTTAGTTCGTCCAAAGTTAGTCTCTTTCTAAGGACGAACTTAGACGAACCTTAGAATGAGACTAACGAAACTAACTTGGGACGAACAAAGACAAATTTAAGTCTCATTCTAAGGTTTGTCTATGTTCGTCCCAAGTTAGTCTCTTTCTAAGGACGAACTTAGACAAACCTTAGAACGAGACTAACGAGACTAACTTGGGATGAACAAAGACAAACTTAAGTCCCATTCTAAGATTTGTCTTAGTTCGTCCCAAGTTAGTCTCTTTCTAAGGACGAACTTAGACAAACCTTAGAATGAGACTAACGAGACTAACATGGGACGAACAAAGACAAACTTAAGTCTCATTCTAAGGTTTGTCTAAGTTCGTCCCAAGTTAGTCTCTTTCTAAGGACGAACTTAGACAAACCTTAGAATGAGACTAACGAGACTAACTTGGGACGAACAAAGACAAATTTAAGTCTCATTCTAAGGTTTGTCTATGTTCGTCCCAAGTTAGTCTCTTTCTAATGACGAACTTAGACAAACCTTAGAATGAGACTAACGAGACAAACTTGGGACGAACAAGGACAAACTTAAGTCTCATTCTAAGGTTTGTCTAAGTTCGTCCCAAGTTAGTCTCTTTCCAAGGAAGAACTTAGACAAACCTTAGAATGAGACTAATGAGACTAACTTGGGACGAACAAAGACAAACTTAAGTCTCATTCTAAGGTTTGTCTATGTTCGTCCCAAGTTAGTCTCTTTCTAATGACGAACTTAGACGAACCTTAGAATGAGACTAACGAGACTAACTTGGGACGAACAAAGACAAACTTAAATCTCCTTCTAAGGTTTGTCTAATTTCATCCCAAGTTAGTCTCTTTCTAAGGACGAACTTAGACAAACCTTAGAATGAGACTAAGGAGACTAACTTGGGGCGAACAAAGACAAACTTAAGTCCCATTCTAAGGTTTGTCTTAGTTCGTCCCAAGTTAGTCTCTTTCTAAGGATGAACTTAGACAAACCTTAGAATGAGACTTACGAGACTAAATTGGGACGAAAAAAGACAAACTTAAGTCCCATTCTAAGGTTTGTCTAAGTTCTTCCCAAGTTCGTCTCTTTCTAAGGACGAACGTAGACAAACCTTAGAACGAGACTAACGAGACTAGCTTGGGACGAACAAAGACAAACTTAAGTCCCATTCTAAGGTTTGTCTTAGTTCGTCCCAAGTTAGTCTCTTTCTAAGGACGAACTTAGACAAACCTTAGAATGAGACTAACGAGACTAACATGGGACGAACAAAGACAAACTTAAGTCTCATTCTAAGGTTTGTCTAAGTTCGTCCCAAGTTAGTCTCTTTCTAAGGACGAACTTAGACAAACCTTTGAATGAGACTAACGAGACTAACGTGGGACGAACAAATACAAACTTAAGTCCTATTCTAAGGTTTGTCTAAGTTCGTCCCAAGTTAGTCTCTTTCTAAGGACGAACTTAGACAAACCTTAGCATGAGACTAACGAGACTAACTTGGGACGAACAAAGACAAACTTAAGTCTCATTCTAAGGTTGGTCTAAGGTCGTCCCAAGTTAGTCTGTTTCTAAGGACGAACTTAGACAAACCTTAGAATGAGACTAACGAGACTAACTGTGGACGAACAAAGAAAAACATTAGTCTCATTCTAAGGTTTGTATTAGTTCGTCCAAGGTTAGTCTCTTTCTAAGGACGAACTTAGACAAACCTTAGAATGAGACTAACGAGACTAACTTGGGACAAACAAAGACAAACTTAAGTCTCATTCTAAGGTTTGTCTTAGTTCGTCCAAGTTAGTCTCTTTCTAATGACGAACTTAGACAAACCTTAGAATGAGACTAACGAGACTAACTTGGGACGAACAAGGACAAACTTAAGTCTCATTCTAAGGTTTGTCTAAGTTCGTCCCAAGTTAGTCTCTTTCTAAGGACGAACTTAGACAAACCTTAGAATGAGACTAATGAGACTAACTTGGGACGAACAAAGACAAACTTAAGTCTCATTCTAAGGTTTGTCTATGTTCGTCCCAAGTTAGTCTCTTTCTAATGACGAACTTAGACGAACCTTAGAATGAGACTAACGAGACTAACTTGGGACGAACAAAGACAAACTTAAATCTCCTTCTAAGGTTTGTCTAATTTCGTCCCTAGTTAGTCTCTTTCTAAGGACGAACTTAGACAAACCTTAGAATGAGACGAAGGAGACTAACTTGGGACGAACAAAGACAAACTTAAGTCCCATTCTAAGGTTTGTCTTAGTTCGTCCCAAGTTAGTCTCTTTCTAAGGATGAACTTAGACAAACCTTAGAATGAGACTTACGAGACTAAATTGGGACGAAAAAAGACAAACTTAAGTCCCATTCTAAGGTTTGTCTAAGTTCTTCCCAAGTTCGTCTCTTTCTAAGGACGAACGTAGATAAACCTTAGAACGAGACTAACGAGACTAGCTTGGGACGAACAAAGACAAACTTAAGTCCCATTCTAAGGTTTGTCTTAGTTCGTCCCAAGTTAGTCTCTTTCTAAGGACGAACTTAGACAAACCTTAGAATGAGACTAACGAGACTAACATGGGACGAACAAAGACAAACTTAAGTCCCATTCTAAAGTTTGTCTTAGTTCGTCCCAAGTTAGTCTCTTTCTAAGGACGAACTTAGACAACCCTTAGAATGAGACTAACGAGACAAACATGGGACGAACAAAGACAAACTTAAGTCTCATTCTAAGGTTTGTCTAAGTTCGTCCCAAGTTAGTCTCTTTCTAAGGACGAACTTAGACAAACCTTTGAATGAGACTAACGAGACTAACGTGGGACGAACAAATACAAACTTAAGTCCTATTCTAAGGTTTGTCTAAGTTCGTCCCAAGTTAGTCTCTTTCTAAGGACGAACTTAGACAAACCTTAGAATGAGACTAATGAGACTAACTTGGGACGAACAAAGACAAACTTAAGTCTCATTCTAAGGTTTGTCTAAGGTCGTCCCAAGTTAGTCTGTTTCTAAGGACGAACTTAGACAAACCTTAGAATAAGACTAACGAGACTAACTGTGGACGAACAAAGAAAAACGTTAGTCTCATTCTAAGGTTTGTATTAGTTCGTCCAAGGTTAGTCTCTTTCTAAGGACGAACTTAGACAAACCTTAGAATGAGACTAACGAGACTAACTTGGGACGAACAAAGACAAACTTAAGTCCCATTCTAAGGTTTCTCTTAGTTTTCCCAAGTTAGTCTCTTTCTAAGGACGAACTTAGACAAACCTTAGAATGAGACTAACGAGACTAACATGGGACGAACAAAGACAAACTTAAGTCCCATTCTAAAGTTTGTCTTAGTTCGTCCCAAGTTAGTCTCTTTCTAAGGACGAACTTAGACAACCCTTAGAATGAGACTAACGAGACAAACATGGGACGAACAAAGACAAACTTAAGTCTCATTCTAAGGTTTGTCTAAGTTCGTCCCAAGTTAGTCTCTTTCTAAGGACGAACTTAGACAAACCTTTGAATGAGACTAACGAGACTAACGTGGGACGAACAAATACAAACTTAAGTCCTATTCTAAGGTTTGTCTAAGTTCGTGCCAAGTTAGTCTCTTTCTAAGGACGAACTTAGACAAACCTTAGAATGAGACTAACGAGACTAACTGTGGACGATCAAAGAAAAACGTTAGTCTCATTCTAAGGTTTGTATTAGTTCGTCCAAGGTTAGTCTCTTTCTAAGGACGAACTTAGACAAACCTTAGAATGAGACTAACGAGACTAACTTGGGACGAACAAAGACAAACTTAAGTCCCATTCTAAGGTTTGTCTTAGTTCGTCCAAGTTAGTCTCTTTCTAATGACGAACTTAGACAAACCTTAGAATGAGACTAACGAGATTAACTTGGGACGAACAAGGACAAACTTAAGTCTCATTCTAAGGTTTGTCTAAGTTCATCCCAAGTTAGTCTCTTTCTAAGGACGAACTTAGACAAACCTTAGAATGAAACTAATGAGACTAACTTGGGACGAACAAAGACAAACTTAAGTCTCATGCTAAGGTTTGTCTAAGTTTGTCCCAAGTTAGTCTCTTTCTAATGACGAACTTAGACGAACCTTAGAATGAGACTAACGAGACTAACTTGGGACGAACAAAGACAAACTTAAATCTCCTTCTAAGGTTTGTCTAATTTCGTCCCAAGTTTGTCTCTTTCTAAGGACGAAATTAGACAAACCTTAGAATGAGACTAAGGAGACTAACTTGGGACGAACAAAGACAAACTTAAGTCCCATTCTAAGGTTTGTCTTAGTTCATCCAAAGTTAGTCTCTTTCTAAGGACGAACTTAGACGAACCTTAGAATGAGACTAACGAGACTAACTTGGGACGAACAAAGACAAATTTAAGTCTCATTCTAAGGTTTGTCTTTGTTCGTCCCAAGTTAGTCTCTTTCTAAGGACGAACTTAGACAAACCTTAGAACGAGACTAACGAGACTAACTTGGGATGAACAAAGACAAACTTAAGTCCCATTCTAAGGTTTGTCTTAGTTCGTCCCAAGTTAGTCTCTTTCTAAGGACGAACTTAGACAAACCTTAGAATGAGACTAACTAGACTAACATGGGACGAACAAAGACAAACTTAAGTCCCATTCTAAAGTTTGTCTTAGTTCGTCCCAAGTTAGTCTCTTTCTAAGGACGAACTTAGACAACCCTTAGAATGAGACTAACGAGACAAACATGGGACGAACAAAGACAAACTTAAGTCTCATTCTAAGGTTTGTCTAAGTTCGTCCCAAGTTAGTCTCTTTCTAAGGACGAACTTAGACAAACCTTAGAATGAGACTAACGAGACTAACGTGGGACGAACAAATACAAACTTAAGTCCTATTCTAAGGTTTGTCTAAGTTCGTCCCAAGTTAGTCTCTTTCTAAGGACGAACTTAGACAAACCTTAGAATGAGACTAACGAGACTAACTTGGGACGAACAAAGACAAACTTAAGTCTCATTCTAAGGTTTGTCTAAGGTCGTCCCAAGTTAGTCTCTTTCTAAGGACGAACTTAGACAAACCTTAGAATGAGACTAACGAGACTAACTGTGGACGAACAAAGAAAAACGTTAGTCTCATTCTAAGGTTTGTCTTAGTTCGTCCAAGGTTAGTCTCTTTCTAAGGACGAACTTAGACAAACCTTAGAATGAGACTAACGAGACTAACTTGGGACGAACAAAGACAAACTTAAGTCCCATTCTAAGGTTTGTCTTAGTTCGTCCAAGTTAGTCTCTTTCTAATGACGAACTTAGACAAACCTTAGAATGAGACTAACGAGATTAACTTGGGACGAACAAGGACAAACTTAAGTCTCATTCTAAGGTTTGTCTAAGTTTGTCCCAAGTTAGTCTCTTTCTAAGGACGAACTTAGACAAACCTTAGATTGAGACTAATGAGACTAACTTGGGACGAACAAAGACAAACTTAAGTCTCATTCTAAGGTTTGTCTAAGTTTGTCCCAAGTTAGTCTCTTTCTAATGACGAACTTAGACGAACCTTAGAATGAGACTAACGAGACTAACTTGGGACGAACAAAGACAAACTTAAATCTCCTTCTAAGGTTTGTCTAATTTCGTCCCAAGTTTGTCTCTTTCTAAGGACGAAATTAGACAAACCTTAGAATGAGACTAAGGAGACTAACTTGGGACGAACAAAGACAAACTTAAGTCCCATTCTAAGGTTTGTCTTAGTTCGTCCAAAGTTAGTCTCTTTCTAAGGACGAACTTAGACGAACCTTAGAATGAGACTAACGAGACTAACTTGGGACGAACAAAGACAAATTTAAGTCTCATTCTAAGGTTTGTCTATGTTCGTCCCAAGTTAGTCTCTTTCTAAGGACGAACTTAGACAAACCTTAGAACGAGACTAACGAGACTAACTTGGGATGAACAAAGACAAACTTAAGTCCCATTCTAAGGTTTGTCTTAGTTCGTCCCAAGTTAGTCTCTTTCTAAGGACGAACTTAGACAAACCTTAGAATGAGACTAACGAGACTAACATGGGACGAACAAAGACAAACTTAAGTCTCATTCTAAGGTTTGTCTAAGTTCGTCCCAAGTTAGTCTCTTTCTAAGGACGAACTTAGACAAACCTTAGAATGAGACTAACGAGACTAACGTGGGACGAACAAATACAAACTTAAGTCCTATTCTAAGGTTTGTCTAAGTTCGTCCCAAGTTAGTCTCTTTCTAAGGACGAACTTAGACAAACCTTAGAATGAGACTAACGAGACTAACTTGGGACGAACAAAGACAAACTTAAGTCTCATTCTAAGGTTTGTCTAAGGTCGTCCCAAGTTAGTCTCTTTCTAAGGACGAACTTAGACAAACCTTAGAATGAGACTAACGAGACTAACTGTGGACGAACAAAGAAAAACGTTAGTCTCATTCTAAGGTTTGTCTTAGTTCGTCCAAGGTTAGTCTCTTTCTAAGGACGAACTTAGACAAACCTTAGAATGAGACTAACGAGACTAACTTGGGACGAACAAAGACAAACTTAAGTCCCATTCTAAGGTTTGTCTTAGTTCGTCCAAGTTAGTCTCTTTCTAATGACAAACTTAGACAAACCTTAGAATGAGACTAACGAGATTAACTTGGGACGAACAAGGACAAACTTAAGTCTCATTCTAAGGTTTGTCTAAGTTTGTCCCAAGTTAGTCTCTTTCTAAGGACGAACTTAGACAAACCTTAGAATGAGACTAATGAGACTAACTTGGGACGAACAAAGACAAACTTAAGTCTCATTCTAAGGTTTGTCTAAGTTTGTCCCAAGTTAGTCTCTTTCTAATGACGAACTTAGACGAACCTTAGAATGAGACTAACGAGACTAACTTGGGACGAACAAAGACAAACTTAAATCTCCTTCTAAGGTTTGTCTAATTTCGTCCCAAGTTTGTCTCTTTCTAAGGACGAAATTAGACAAACCTTAGAATGAGACTAAGGAGACTAACTTGGGACGAACAAAGACAAACTTAAGTCCCATTCTAAGGTTTGTCTTAGTTCGTCCAAAGTTAGTCTCTTTCTAAGGACGAACTTAGACGAACCTTAGAATGAGACTAACGAGACTAACTTGGGACGAACAAAGACAAATTTAAGTCTCATTCTAAGGTTTGTCTATGTTCGTCCCAAGTTAGTCTCTTTCTAAGGACGAACTTAGACAAACCTTAGAACGAGACTAACGAGACTAACTTGGGATGAACAAAGACAAACTTAAGTCCCATTCTAAGGTTTGTCTTAGTTCGTCCCAAGTTAGTCTCTTTCTAAGGACGAACTTAGACAAACCTTAGAATGAGACTAACGAGACTAACATGGGACGAACAAAGACAAACTTAAGTCCCATTCTAAAGTTTGTCTTAGTTCGTCCCAAGTTAGTCTCTTTCTAAGGACGAACTTAGACAAACCTTAGAATGAGACTAACGAGACTAACATGGGACGAACAAATACAAACTTAAGTCCTATTCTAAGGTTTGTCTAAGTTCGTCCCAAGTTAGTCTCTTTCTAAGGACGAACTTAGACAAACCTTAGAATGAGACTAACGAGACTAACTTGGGACGAACAAAGACAAACTTAAGTCTCATTCTAAGGTTTGTCTAAGGTCGTCCCAAGTTAGTCTCTTTCTAAGGACGAACTTAGACAAACCTTAGAATGAGACTAACGAGACTAACTGTGGACGAACAAAGAAAAATGTTAGTCTCATTCTAAGATTTGTCTTAGTTCGTCCAATGTTAGTCTCTTTCTAAGGACGAACTTAGACAAACCTTAGAATGAGACTAACGAGACTAACTTGGGACGAACAAATACAAACCTGTTCGTCCCAAGTTAGTCTCTTTCTAAGGATGAACTTAGACAACCCTTAGAATGAGACTAACGAGACTAACTTGGGACGAACAAAGACAAACTTAAGTCTCATTCTAAGGTTTGTCTAAGTTCGTCCCAAGTTAGTCTCTTTCTAAGGATGAACTTAGACAACCCTTAGAATGAGACTAACGAGACAAACTTGGGACGAACAAATACAAACTTAAGTCTCATTCTAAGGTTTGTCTAAGTTCGTCCCAAGTTAGTCTCTTTCTAAGGACGAACTTAGACAAACCTTAGAATGAGACTAACGAGACTAACGTGGGACGAATAAATACTAACTTAAGTCCTATTCTAAGGTTTGTCTAAGTTCGTCCCAAGTTAGTCTCTTTCTAAGGACGAACTTAGACAAACCTTAGAATGAGACTAACGAGACTAACTTGGGACGAACAAAGACAAACTTAAGTCTCATTCTAAGGTTTGTCTAAGGTCGTCCCAAGTTAGTCTCTTTCTAAGGACGAACTTAGACAAACCTTAGAATGAGACTAACGAGACTAACTGTGGACGAACAAAGAAAAATGTTAGTCTCATTCTAAGATTTGTCTTAGTTCGTCCAATGTTAGTCTCTTTCTAAGGACGAACTTAGACAAACCTTAGAATGAGACTAACGAGACTAACTTGGGACGAACAAAGACAAACTTAAGTCCCATTCAAAGGTTTGTCTTAGTTCGTCCCAAGTTAGTCTCTTTCTAATGACGAACTTAGACAAACCTTAGAATGAGACTGTTAGTTTTATGGCATGTTGTTTGGCAAAACTTTGTATAGTTGTTCTAGCTGTTGTTCTAGATCGGAAGAGACAACTGTCCTGGAACAAGTTGAAGCAGAAGAAGTGTTTCCTAAATCAGATTAGGAAACCTAGTCGACCGTTGGAAGATCAAGGCGGTTGCACATCAGTGGACAGAAGTTGGAAGTTTCCAAATTCAGATTTGGAAACTTGTCTCAGCCGACGTAGCACAAGTTTGCCTGAAGATATTCCTGAAGATCAGTTTTGGCAAGTCGGTGCATATGCTTATCGAAGATATCAAAGTCGGTTAGGAGTTTGCTTGCGCGTAAAGTTATCTTAGTCTAGAAGATAATCGAAGGTTGCCTAATCTACATTGAAGATTCAAATGGAGGATTATCTACAAGAGATTTGCGCAAAAGATTAGGAAAGGTTTCCTAATAGGTTATAGGCGGTTTAGCTTAGAAATCCTATTCGTCCTAGGGTTTCTACCGCTCTATATAAGGAAGACTAATGCTTAGGTATTAGTTAGCACTTAAGGAGATATTATTCACGCTCATACTCATAGAAGGGAGGAGGTGGCAAACGGCGGTGAATTAATCGTAACTGGTTATTCACGACGCACGTATACGGCTGGAGAACTAACCGTCACTGGTTACTCAAAGGCGCTAGGAATCAATCTGTGGTGGTGCTCAACAGATTGTTCGAAGGACGAAGCTGAAAGCTCGCACTGAAGTTCTGTTACTGCGCATTCGGGAGAAGGCGCTGATTCTCACGGAGAATCATTCTGGTGGATACTGAGCGGGAGCGAAGATCTAGGGGGAGACCTAGATTGCAATTACTAGAGTGTCCGAGGCTCAGGTTGTTTAAGAGGGATTCTGTAAACGGTAAATCCTGTACTCGCAATATTCAATAATAGTGAATTGCTGTCCACCGGGCTAGAGAACGCCCCCCAGACGTAGGCTCATTAACGCTGAACTGGGTAACAACTTTGCGTGTCGTTTTTGTTTCCGCACTATTTGTTTTAGCGCATAAGTTGTGTTAGGAATTGTTCTGGATCTCTACCAGAACAACATCTCATCTACCAGGGGAAGATTTCAATTGGTATCAGAGCAAATACTCGACACACAGAGTAAGATCCGAAGGCTGGTAAGATGGATTTAAGAGAAGGACAGAACATCACGCGACCTCCTCTACTTGAAGGAACCAAATATGGTTATTGGAGAGTCCGTATGAAGGCGTTTCTAAAGTCCCAAGACGAATCAGTTTGGGAAGCTGTTGAACAAGGATGGACTCACCCGGTAGCTACCGACGAAGAGGGTAAAGTTAACCTTCTTGCTAAAGACAAGTGGACTGAGGTTCAAAAGAAAGCTGAAGCGGCGAACTCTAAAGCAATGAATGCTATATTCTCTGGAGTTGATGGAAAGAATTTCAAAATGATCTCTACCTGTGAGATTGCAAAGACAGCTTGGGACATTCTACGAACTGCTCATGAAGGAACAAGCAAAGTTAAAATTTCTAGAATGGAGACGGTCACATCAAAATTCGAAAATCTGAGAATGCAAGAGGATGAGACCATTGCTGATTTCAACACTCGGGTTCTCGATATCTCTAACGAAGCATTCGCGCTTGGAGAACCAATGACCGAAGAAGCTTTGGTGAGAAAGGTGCTGAGATCTCTTACAAAGCGGTTCGCCATGAAAGCTCTTGCCGTCAAGGAAGCCAATGATGTGAAAACCATGAGACTGGATGAACTGATGGGATCCCTACAGACTCATGAGATGGATATGAATGAAGAAGACCGCCCTACAAAAGCCTCCAGCATCGGTCTAAAGGCTGAAGTTGGTAAAGACAAGACAGACGACGCGCCAGAACAACAGTACGCCATGTTTGCAAGAAACTTCGGGAAATTTATGAGAAGGCAGTACAACAAAGGAACTTATCCTGGTCAGTCCTCTAGTTCAAAATTCCAAAAGGATGGCAACGCTCAAAAGGGGAACCAATCTGGTGACTCCAACAATGACTCCAAAGGCAAAGGGATACAATGCAGAGAATGCGAAGGCTTTGGACATATTCGGGCAGAATGTGTCAATACGCAGAAAAAGAAGAATGCTTATGCTGTCAGCTGGAGTGACAGTGAATCTGATCAGGAGGGAGAAACTAATAACTTTGTCGCCCTAGCTTCCTATGTCAACATCGAAGGAGAGACAAGCAACGAGTTAGGGTCAGAATCATCTTCCGAAAATCCCACTCAGTACTCAAGCTGCAGCAATAATGAAGAAATCATTGATGAAGACTTTGCCACCAAGTACAAGGAGTTGTTCCAGGAATGGTTGAATGAAGTTGAGCAGAACAAGATGCTCCACAACAATCTAACAGCCTTAACAGAAGAAAAGGAAAAACTATGGGAAGAGGCTGCTGTCCTTATCACTCAAAAGGTGGAACTTCAACAAACTATCACCGAACTTCAGGCCCAAGTAGCTGAAGTTAAAAATGAGCGAGATGATCTATATGCTCAGAAAGCTGAACTTCTCACTGTTATCTCATCCCTGAAGGTGCAGATTGAAAGGAGTCAAGGTGATCATCCAGATGGCATGTCTAATCTAAAGAAGAAGAATGCCGCATTAAAACGTCAAGAGGTAATCCTACTTAACACTATAGATGCGTTGAAAATTGAGATTGAGACAGATAAGGAGGCCCCTGTCAAATCCCTGGAAGATCTTCACTTATCTGGGTCTAGCTCACGGGTTGTTCCAGAGGAACTTCCCCCACAAGGATATGCGGCTGGTTTCCGTGCAAAGAGGCAAGAAAAAAGAAGGTGCTTTAACTGCAACCAAGAGGGACACTTCCAGTCAAGATGTCCTGAACTTCATAGCCCTCACAGGAGGATGGATCAACATCATAAAGTGTCAAGACTACCCATGAAGCAAGTCTGGAAAATTAAGCAAAGAGGTGAAACATGTCTCGCAGCCTTCAGTTCCACGTTTTTCCCAGAAAAGCAAAGATGGTACTTCGATAGTGGATGTTCCAGACACATGACTGGGAATCCTAATTTTCTTACTGGGATAGAAAGGTTCAAAGGAGAATCCGTGACCTTCGGAGATGGAATATTTTTTTTTTTTTTAACCAAACTAATTTTATTCAGGGCAAAGCCCAAAAAAGAAAAGCGAAACAGCAAACAAAACAGCGCTAAAGAAGGCCTATTCTAGTCGACACTAAAAGTGACCTTACGATTCGATTTGGGCGAAACCGCAACATCATTGGAACGCATTAGAATAGGCTTAGATTGAGTGCTAGGAGCTAGGGATAAGGCTTTCATGAACTTGGCCTTGAGATCCTTGGAGAGGATAAGATCTGGAAGAACGCTGTCATAACTCTTTTTAATCCCATCAAGATTGTCCATGAGGGACCTAACAATAGGAGCTGTTGTAGGATCAGCCATATACATATCAGCAACTTCCTCTTTATTCTCTAAAGATACCACCACAGCCGACTTAGGATCAATAGGACTAGAATAGCATAAGCCAGTTAGGATCAGCCATATACATATCAGCAACTTCCTCTTTATTCTCTAAAGATACCACCACAGCCGACTTAGGATCAATAGGACTAGAATAGCATAAGCCTCTTTATCGAGTAACTTGTTCGAGTGGTAGATCGTTAGGTTAATGAGTAATAGGTCTTGTGTTCGATTCGTGGCGGAGGCTAAGTAATAATCTTTCTTTGTTCGTCCCAAGTTGGTCTCGTTAGTTACATTCTAAGGTTTGTCTAAGTTCGTCCTTAGAAAGAGACAAACTAGGGACGAACAAAGACAAACCTTAGAATGAGACTAACGGTTTTCTTTGTTCGTCCAAAGTTTGTCTCGTTAGTCTCATTCTAAGGTTTGTCTAAGTTCGTCCTTAGAAGGAGACTAACTTGGGACGAACTTAGACAAACCTTAGACTGAGACTTAAGTTTGTCTTTGTTCGTCCCAAGTTTGTCTCGTTAGTCTCATTCTAAGGTGTTTCTAAGTTCGTCCTTAGAAAGAGACTAACTTGGGACGAACTAAGACAAACCTTAGAATGTGACTTAAGTTTGTCTTTGTTCGTCCCAAGTTAGTCTCGTCAGTCTCATTCTAAGGTTTGTCCAAGTTCGTCCTTAGAAAGAGACTAACTTGGTACGAACTTAGACAAACCTTAGAATGAGACTTAAGTTTGTCTTTGTTCGTCCCAAGTTAGTCTCGTTAGTCTCATTCTAAGGTTTGTCAAAGTTCGTCCTTAGAAAGAGACTAACTTGGGACGAACTAAGACAAACCTTAGAATGTGGCTTAAGTTTGTCTTTGTTCGTCCCAAGTTAGTCTCGTCAGTCTCATTCTAAGGTTTGTCTAAGTTCGTCATTAGAAAGAGACTAACTTGGGACGAACTTAGACAAACCTTAGAATGAGACTAAAGTTTGTCTTTGTTCGTCCCAAGTTAGTCTCGTTAGTCTCATTCTAAGGTTTGTCAAAATTCGTCCTCAGAAAGAGACAAACTTGGGACGAACTTAGACAAACCGTAGAATGAGACTAACGTTTGACTTTCTTCGTCCCAAGTTAGTCTCGTTAGTCTCATTCTAAGGTTTGTCTAAGTTCGTCCTTAGAAAGAGACTAACTTGGGACGAACTTTGACAAACCTTAGAAAGAGACTAACATTTGTCTTTGTTCGTCCCAAGTTAGTCTCGTTAGTCTCATTCTAAGGTTTGTCTAAGTAAGTCCTTAGAAAGAGACTAACATGGTACGAACTAAGACAAACCTTAGAATGTGACTTAAGTTTGTCTTTATTCGTCCCAAGTTAGTCTCGTCAGTCTCATTCTGAGGTTTGTCTAAGTTCGTCCTTAGAAAGAGACTAACTTGGGACGAACTTAGAAAAAACCTTAGAATGAGACTTAAGTTTGTCTTTGTTCGTCCCAAGTTTGTCTCGTTAGTCTCATTCTAAGGTTTGTCTAAGTTCGTCCTTAGAAAGAGACTAACTTGGGACGAACTTAGACAAACCATAGAATGAGACTAACATTTGTCTTTGTTCGTCCCAAGTTAGTCTCGTTAGTCTCATTCTAAGGTTTGTCTAAGTTCGTCTATAGAAAGAGACTAACTTGGGACGAACTTAGACAAACCTTAGAATGAGACTAAAGTTTGTCTTTGTTCGTCCCAAGTTAGTGTCGTTAGTCTCATTCTAAGGTTTGTCTAAATTCGTCCTTAGAAAGAGACTAACTTGGGACGAACTAAGACAAACCTTAGAATGAGACTAACGTTTGACTTTCTTTGTCCCAAGTTAGTCTCGTTAGTCTCATTCTAAGGTTTGTCTAAGTTCTTCCTTAGAAAGAGACTAACTTGGGACGAACTAAGACAAACCTTAGAATGGGACTTAAGTTTGTCTTTGTTCGTCCCAAGTTAGTCTCGTTAGTCACATTCTAAGGTTTGTCTAAGTTCATCCTTAGAAAGAGACTAACTTGGGACGAAAAAAGACAAACCTTAGAATGAGACTAACGTTTATCTTTGTTCGTCCAAAGTTAGTCTCGTTAGTCTCATTCCAAGGTTTGTCTATGTTCCTCCTTAGAAAGAGACTAACTTGGGACGAACTTAGACAAACCTTAGAATGAGACTTAAGTTTGTCTTTGTTCGTCCCAAGTTTGTCTCGTTAGTCTCATTCTAAGGTTTATCTAAGTTCGTCCTTAGAAAGAGACTAACTTGGGACGAACTTAGACAAACCTTAGAATGAGACTTAAGTTTGTCTTTGTTCGTCCCAAGTTTGTCTCGTTAGTCTCATTCTAAGGTTTGTCTAAGTTCGTCCTTAGAAAGAGACTAACTTGGTACGAACTTAGACAAACCTTAGACTGAGACTTAAGTTTGTCTTTGTTCGTCCCAAGTTAGTCTCGTTAGTCTCATTCCAAGGTTTGTCTAAGTTCGTCCTTAGAAAGAGACTAACTTGGGACGAACTAAGACAAACCTTAGAATGTGACTTAAGTTTGTCTTTGTTCGTCCCAAGTTAGCCTCGTCAGTCTCATTCTAAGGTTTGTCCAAGTTCGTCCTTAGAAAGAGACTAACTTGGGACGAACTTAGACAAACCTTAGAATGAGACTTAAGTTTGTCTTTGTTCGTCCCAAGTTTGTCTCGTTAGTCTCATTCTAAGGTATGTCTAAGTTCGTCCTTAGAAAGAGACTAACTTGGGACGAACTTAGACAAACCTTAGAATGAGACTAACATTTGTCTTTGTTCGTCCCAAGTTAGTCTCGTTAGTCTCATTCTAAGGTTTGTCTAAGTTCGTCCTTAAAAAGAGACTAACTTGGGACGAACTTAGACAAACCTTAGAATGAGACTAAAGTTTGTCTTTGTTCGTCCCAAGTTAGTCTCGTTAGTCTCATTCTAAGGTTTGTCTAAATTCGTCCTCAGAAAGAGACTAACTTGGGACGAACTTAGACAAACCTTAGAATGAGACTAACGATTGACTTTCTTCGTCCCAAGTTAGTCTCGTTAGTCTCATTCTAAGGTTTGTCTAAGTTCGTCCTTAGAAAGAGACTAACATGGGACGAACTTAGACAAACCTTAGAATGAGACTAACATTTGTCTTTGTTCCTCCCAAGTTAGTCTCGTTAGTCTCATTCTAAGGTTTGTCTAAGTTCGTCCTTAAAAAGAGACTAACTTGGGACGAACTAAGACATACTTTAGAATGAGACTAATGTTTTTCTTTGTTCGTCCAAAGTTAGTCTCGTTAGTCTCATTCTAAGGTTTGTCTAAGTTCGTCCTTAGAAAGAGACTAACTTGGGACGAACTTAGACAAATCTGAGAATGGGACTTATGTTTGTCTATGTTCGTCCCAAGTTAGTCTCGTTAGTCTCATTCTAAGGTATGTAATAGTTGTCCTTAGAAAAAGACTAACTTGGGACGAACTAAGACAAACCTTAGAATGGGACTTTGTCTTTGTTCGTCCCAAGTTTGTCTCGTTAGTCTCATTCTAAGGTTTGTATAAGTTCGTCCTTAGAAAGAGACTAACTTGGTACGAACTTAGACAAACCTAAGAATGAGACTTAAGTTTGTCTTTGTTCGTCCCAAGTTAGTCTCGTTAGTCTCATTCTAAGGTTTGTCAAAGTTCGTCCTTAGAAAGAGACTAACTTGGGACGAACTAAGACAAACCTTAGAATGTGGCTGAAGTTTGTCTTTGTTCGTCCCAAGTTAGTCTCGTCAGTCTCATTCTAAGGTTTGTCTAAGTTCGTCATTAGAAAGAGACTCACTTGGGACGAACTTAGACAAACCTTAGAATGAGACTAACATTTGTCTTTGTTCGTCCCAAGTTAGTCTCGTTAGTCTCATTCTAAGGTTTGTCTAAGTTCAACTGTAGAAAGAGACTAACTTGGGATGAACTTAGACAAACCTTAGAATGAGACTAAAGTTTGTCTTTCTTCGTCCCAAGTTAGTCTCGTTAGTCACATTCTAAGGTTTGTCTAAATTCGTCCTCAGAAAGAGACTAACTTGGGACGAACTTAGACAAACCGTAGAATGAGAGTAACGTTTGACTTTCTTCGTCCCAAGTTAGTCTCGTTAGTCTCATTCTAAGGTTTGTCTAAGTTCGTCCTTAGAAAGAGACAAACTTGGGACGAACTTAGACAAACCTTAGAAAGAGACTAACATTTGTCTTTGTTCGTCCCAAGTTAGTCTCGTTAGTCTTATTCTAAGGTTTGTCTAAGTAAGTCCTTAGAAAGAGACTAACTTGGGACGAACTAAGACAAACCTTAGAATTTGACTTAAGTTTGTCTTTATTCGTCCCAAGTTAGTCTCGTCAGTCTCATTCTAAGGTTTGTCTAAGTTCGTCCTTAGAAAGAGACTAACTTGGGACGAACTTAGACAAACCTTAGAATGAGAATTAAGTTTGTCTTTGTTCGTCCCAAGTTTGTCTCGTTAGTCTCATTCTAAGGTTTGTCAAAGTTCGTCCTTAGAAAGAGACTAACTTGGGACGAACTTTGACAAACCATAGAATGAGACTAACATTTGTCTTTGTTCGTCCCAAGTTAGTCTCGTTAGTCTCATTCAAAGGTTTGTCTAAGTTCGTCTGTAGAAAGAGACTAACTTGGGACGAACTTAGACAAACCTTAGAATGAGACTAAAGTTTGTCTTTGTTCGTCCCAAGTTAGTCTCGTTAGTCTCATTCTAAGGTTTGTCTAAATTCGTCCTTAGAAAGAGACTAACTTGGGACGAACTAAGACAAACCTTAGAATGAGACTAACGTTTGACTTTCTTCGTCCCAAGTTTGTCTCGTTAGTCTCATTCTAAGGTTTGTCTAAGTTCGTCCTTAGAAAGAGACTAACTTGGGACGAACTTAGACAAACCATAGAATGAGACTAACATTTGTCTTTGTTCGTCCCAAGTTAGTCTCGTTAGTCTCATTCTAAGGTTTGTCTAAGTTCGTCTATAGAAAGAGACTAACTTGGGACGAACTTAGACAAACCTTAGAATGAGACTAAAGTTTGTCTTTGTTCGTCCCAAGTTAGTGTCGTTAGTCTCATTCTAAGGTTTGTCTAAATTCGTCCTTAGAAAGAGACTAACTTGGGACGAACTAAGACAAACCTTAGAAAGAGACTAACTTGGGACGAACTTAGACAAACCATAGAATGAGACTAACATTTGTCTTTGTTCGTCCCAAGTTAGTCTCGTTAGTCTCATTCTAAGGTTTGTCTAAGTTCGTCCTTAGAAAGAGACTAACTTGGTACGAACTTAGACAAACCTTAGAATGAGACTTAAGTTTTTCTTTGTTCGTCCCAAGTTAGTCTCGTTAGTCTCATTCTAAGGTTTGTCAAAGTTCGTCCTTAGAAAGAGACTAACTTGGGACGAACTAAGACAAACCTTAGAATGTGGCTGAAGTTTGTCTTTGTTCGTCCCAAGTTAGTCTCGTCAGTCTCATTCTAAGGTTTGTCTAAGTTCGTCATTAGAAAGAGACTAACTTGGGACGAACTTAGACAAACCTTAGAATGAGACTAACATTTGTCTTTGTTCGTCCCAAGTTAGTCTCGTTAGTCTCATTCTAAGGTTTGTCTAAGTTCAACTGTAGAAAGAGACTAACTTGCGATGAACTTAGACAAACCTTAGAATGAGACTAAAGTTTGTCTTTCTTCGTCCCAAGTTAGTCTCGTTAGTCACATTCTAAGGTTTGTCTAAATTCGTCCTCAGAAAGAGACTAACTTGGGACGAACTTAGACAAACCGTAGAATGAGAGTAACGTTTGACTTTCTTCGTCCCAAGTTAGTCTCGTTAGTCTCATTCTAAGGTTTATCTAAGTTCGTCCTTAGAAAGAGACAAACTTGGGACGAACTTAGACAAACCTTAGAAAGAGACTAACATTTGTCTTTGTTCGTCCCAAGTTAGTCTCGTTAGTCTTATTCTAAGGTTTGTCTAAGTAAGTCCTTAGAACGAGACTAACTTGGGACGAACTAAGACAAACCTTAGAATTTGACTTAAGTTTGTCTTTATTCGTCCCAAGTTAGTCTCGTCAGTCTCATTCTAAGGTTTGTCTAAGTTCGTCCTTAGAAAGAGACTAACTTGGGACGAACTTAGACAAACCTTAGAATGAGAATTAAGTTTGTCTTTGTTCGTCCCAAGTTTGTCTCGTTAGTCTCATTCTAAGGTTTGTCAAAGTTCGTCCTTAGAAAGAGACTAACTTGGGACGAACTTAGACAAACCATAGAATGAGACTAACATTTGTCTTTGTTCGTCCCAAGTTAGTCTCGTTAGTCTCATTCAAAGGTTTGTCTAAGTTCGTCTGTAGAAAGAGACTAACTTGGGACGAACTTAGACAAACCTTAGAATGAGACTAAAGTTTGTCTTTGTTCGTCCCAAGTTAGTCTCGTTAGTCTCATTCTAAGGTTTGTCTAAATTCGTCCTTAGAAAGAGACTAACTTGGGACGAACTAAGACAAACCTTAGAATGAGACTAACGTTTGACTTTCTTCGTCCCAAGTTTGTCTCGTTAGTCTCATTCTAAGGTTTGTCTAAGTTCGTCCTTAGAAAGAGACTAACTTGGGACGAACTTAGACAAACCATAGAATGAGACTAACATTTGTCTTTGTTCGTCCCAAGTTAGTCTCGTTAGTCTCATTCTAAGGTTTGTCTAAGTTCGTCTATAGAAAGAGACTAACTTGGGACGAACTTAGACAAACCTTAGAATGAGACTAAAGTTTGTCTTTGTTCGTCCCAAGTTAGTGTCGTTAGTCTCATTCTAAGGTTTGTCTAAATTCGTCCTTAGAAAGAGACTAACTTGGGACGAACTAAGACAAACCTTAGAAAGAGACTAACTTGGGAAGAACTTAGACAAACCATAGAATGAGACTAACATTTGTCTTTGTTCGTCCCAAGTTAGTCTCGTTAGTCTCATTCTAAGGTTTGTCTAAGTTCGTCCTTAGAAAGAGACTAACTTGGTACGAACTTAGACAAACCTTAGAATGAGACTTAAGTTTGTCTTTGTTCATCCCAAGTTTGTCTCGTTAGTCTCATTCTAAGGTTTGTCTAAGTTCGTCCTTAGAAAGAGACTAACTTGGTACGAACTTAGACAAACCTTAGACTGAGACTTAAGTTTGTCTTTGTTCGTCCCAAGTTAGTCTCGTTAGTCTCATTCTAAGGTTTGTCTAAGTTCGTCCTTAGAAAGAGACTAACTTGGGACGAACTAAGACAAACCTTAGAATGTGACTTAAGTTTGTCTTTGTTCGTCCCAAGTTAGTCTCGTCAGTCTCATTCTAAGGTTTGTCCAAGTTCGTCCTTAGAAAGAGACTAACTTGGGACGAACTTTGACAAACCTTAGAATGAGACTTAAGTTTGTCTTTGTTCGTCCCAAGTTTGTCTCGTTAGTCTCATTCTAAGGTTTGTCTAAGTTCGTCCTTAGAAAGAGACTAACTTGGGACGAACTTAGACAAACCTTAGAATGAGACTAACATTTGTCTTTGTTCGTCCCAAGTTAGTCTCGTTAGTCTCATTCTAAGGTTTGTCTAAGTTCGTCTGTAGAAAGAGACTAACTTGGGACGAACTTAGACAAACCTTAGAATGAGACTAAAGTTTGTCTTTGTTCGTCCCAAGTTAGTCTCGTTAGTCTCATTCTAAGGTTTGTCTAAATTCGTCCTCAGAAAGAGACTAACTTGGGACGAACTTAGACAAACCTTAGAATGAGACTAACGATTGACTTTCTTCGTCCCAAGTTAGTCTCGTTAGTCTCATTCTAAGGTTTGTCTAATTTCGTCCTTAGAAAGAGACTAACATGGGACGAACTTAGACAAACCTTAGAATGAGACTAACATTTGTCTTTGTTCCTCCCAAGTTAGTCTCGTTAGTCTCATTCTAAGGTTTGTCTAAGTTCGTCCTTAAAAAGAGACTAACTTGGGACGAACTAAGACATACTTTAGAATGAGACTAACGTTTTTCTTTGTTCGTCCAAAGTTAGTCTCGTTAGTCTCATTCTAAGGTTTGTCTAAGTTCGTCCTTAGAAAGAGACTAACTTGGGACGAACTTAGACAAATCTGAGAATGTGACTTATGTTTGTCTATGTTCGTCCCAAGTTAGTCTCGTTAGTCTCATTCTAAGGTTTGTAATAGTTGTCCTTAGAAAAAGACTAACTTGGGACGAACTAAGACAAACCTTAGAATGGGACTTTGTCTTTGTTCGTGCCAAGTTTGTCTCGTTAGTCTCATTCTAAGGTTTGTATAAGTTCGTCCTTAGAAAGAGACTAACTTGGTACGAACTTAGACAAACCTTAGAATGAGACTTAAGTTTGTCTTTGTTCGTCCCAAGTTAGTCTCGTTAGTCTCATTCTAAGGTTTGTCAAAGTTCGTCCTTAGAAAGAGACTAACTTGGGACGAACTAAGACAAACCTTAGAATGTGGCTGAAGTTTGTCTTTGTTCGTCCCAAGTTAGTCTCGTCAGTCTCATTCTAAGGTTTTTCTAAGTTCGTCATTAGAAAGAGACTAACTTGGGACGAACTTAGACAAACCTTAGAATGAGACTAACATTTGTCTTTGTTCGTCCCAAGTTAGTCTCGTTAGTCTCATTCTAAGGTTTGTCTAAGTTCAACTGTAGAAAGAGACTAACTTGGGATGAACTTAGACAAACCTTAGAATGAGACTAAAGTTTGTCTTTCTTCGTCCCAAGTTAGTCTCGTTAGTCTCATTCTAAGGTTTGTCTAAATTCGTCCTCAGAAAGAGACTAACTTGGGACGAACTTAGACAAACCGTAGAATGAGAGTAACGTTTGACTTTCTTCGTCCCAAGTTAGTCTCGTTAGTCTCATTCTAAGGTTTGTCTAAGTTCGTCCTTAGAAAGAGACAAACTTGGGACGAACTTAGACAACCCTTAGAAAGAGACTAACATTTGTCTTTGTTCGTCCCAAGTTAGTCTCGTTAGTCTTATTCTAAGGTTTGTCTAAGTAAGTCCTTAGAAAGAGACTAACTTGGGACGAACTAAGACAAACCTTAGAATGTGACTTAAGTTTGTCTTTATTCGTCCCAAGTTAGTCTCGTCAGTCTCATTCTAAGGTTTGTCTAAGTTCGTCCTTAGAAAGAGACTAACTTGGGACGAACTTAGACAAACCTTAGAATGAGAATTAAGTTTGTCTTTGTTCGTCCCAAGTTTGTCTCGTTAGTCTCATTCTAAGGTTTGTCTAAGTTCGTCCTTAGAAAGAGACTAACTTGGGACGAACTTAGACAAACCATAGAATGAGACTAACATTTGTCTTTGTTCGTCCCAAGTTAGTCTCGTTAGTCTCATTCAAAGGTTTGTCTAAGTTCGTCTGTAGAAAGAGACTAACTTGGGACGAACAAAGACAAACCTTAGAATGAGACTAACGTTTATCTTTGTTCGTCCAAAGTTAGTCTCGTTAGTCTCATTCCAAGGTTTGTCTAAGTTCCTCCTTAGAAAGAGACTAACTTGGGACGAACTTAGACAAACCTTAGAATGAGACTTAAGTTTGTCTTTGTTCGTCCCAAGTTTGTCTCGTTAGTCTCATTCTAAGGTTTGTCTAAGTTCGTCCTTAGAAAGAGACTAACTTGGTACGAACTTAGACAAACCTTAGAATGAGACTTAAGTTTGTCTTTGTTCGTCCCAAGTTTGTCTCGTTAGTCTCATTCTAAGGTTTGTCTAAGTTCGTCCTTAGAAAGAGACTAACTTGGTACGAACTTAGACAAACCTTAGACTGAGACTTAAGTTTGTCTTTGTTCGTCCCAAGTTAGTCTCGTTAGTCTCATTCCAAGGTTTGTCTAAGTTCGTCCTTAGAAAGAGACTAACTTGGGACGAACTAAGACAAACCTTAGAATGTGACTTAAGTTTGTCTTTGTTCGTCCCAAGTTAGTCTCGTCAGTCTCATTCTAAGGTTTGTCAAAGTTCGTCCTTAGAAAGAGACTAACTTGGGACGAACTTAGACAAACCTTAGAATGAGACTTAAGTTTGTCTTTGTTCGTCCCAAGTTTGTCTCGTTAGTCTCATTCTAAGGTTTGTCTAAGTTCGTCCTTAGAAAGAGACTAACTTGGGACGAACTTAGACAAACCTTAGAATGAGACTAACATTTGTCTTTATTCGTCCCAAGTTAGTCTCGTTAGTCTCATTCTAAGGTTTGTCTAAGTTCGTCTGTAGAAAGAGACTAACTTGGGACGAACTTAGACAAACCTTAGAATGAGACTAAAGTTTGTCTTTGTTCGTCCCAAGTTAGTCTCGTTAGTCTCATTCTAAGGTTTGTCTAAATTCGTCCTCAGAAAGAGACTAACTTGGGACGAACTTAGACAAACCTTAGAATGAGACTAACGATTGACTTTCTTCGTCCCAAGTTAGTCTCGTTAGTCTCATTCTAAGGTTTGTCTAAGTTCGTCCTTAGAAAGAGACTAACATGGGACGAACTTAGACAAACCTTAGAATGAGACTAACATTTGTCTTTGTTCCTCCCAAGTTAGTTTCGTTAGTCTCATTCTAAGGTTTGTCTAAGTTCGTCCTTAAAAAGAGACTAACTTGGGATGAACTAAGACATACTTTAGAATGAGACTAACGTTTTTCTTTGTTCGTCCAAAGTTAGTCTCGTTAGTCTCATTCTAAGGTTTGTCTAAGTTCGTCCTTAGAAAGAGACTAACTTGGGACGAACTTAGACAAATCTGAGAATGGGACTTATGTTTGTCTATGTTCGTCCCAAGTTAGTCTCGTTAGTCTCATTCTAAGGTATGTAATAGTTGTCCTTAGAAAAAGACTAACTTGGGACGAACTAAGACAAACCTTAGAATGGGACTTTGTCTTTGTTCGTCCCAAGTTTGTCTCGTTAGTCTCATTCTAAGGTTTGTATAAGTTCGTCCTTAGAAAGAGACTAACTTGGTACGAACTTAGACAAACCTTAGAATGAGACTTAAGTTTGTCTTTGTTCGTCCCAAGTTAGTCTCGTTAGTCTCATTCTAAGGTTTGTCAAAGTTCGTCCTTAGAAAGAGACTAACTTGGGACGAACTAAGACAAACCTTAGAATGTGGCTGAAGTTTGTCTTTGTTCGTCCCAAGTTAGTCTCGTCAGTCTCATTCTAACGTTTTTCTAAGTTCGTCATTAGAAAGAGACTAACTTGGGATGAACTTAGACAAACCTTAGAATGAGACTAACATTTGTCTTTGTTCGTCCCAAGTTAGTCTCGTTAGTCTCATTCTAATGTTTGTCTAAGTTCAACTGTAGAAAGAGACTAACTTGGGATGAACTTAGACAAACCTTAGAATGAGACTAAAGTTTGTCTTTCTTCGTCCCAAGTTAGTCTCGTTAGTCTCATTCTAAGGTTTGTCTAAATTCGTCCTCAGAAAGAGACTAACTTGGGACGAACTTAGACAAACCGTAGAATGAGAGTAACGTTTGACTTTCTTCGTCCCAAGTTAGTCTCGTTAGTCTCATTCTAAGGTTTGTCTAAGTTCGTCCTTAGAAAGAGACAAACTTGGGACGAACTTAGACAAACCTTAGAAAGAGACTAACATTTGTCTTTGTTCGTCCCAAGTTAGTCTCGTTAGTCTTATTCTAAGGTTTGTCTAAGTAAGTCCTTAGAAAGAGACTAACTTGGGACGAACTAAGACAAACCTTAGAATGTGACTTAAGTTTGTCTTTATTCGTCCCAAGTTAGTCTCGTCAGTCTCATTCTAAGGTTTGTCTAAGTTCGTCCTTAGAAAGAGACTAACTTGGGACGAACTTAGACAAACCTTAGAATGAGAATTAAGTTTGTCTTTGTTCGTCCCAAGTTTGTCTCGTTAGTCTCATTCTAAGGTTTGTCTAAGTTCGTCCTTAGAAAGAGACTAACTTGGGACGAACTTAGACAAACCATAGAATGAGACTAACATTTGTCTTTGTTCGTCCCAAGTTAGTCTCGTTAGTCTCGTTAGTCTCATTCAAAGGTTTGTCTAAGTTCGTCTGTAGAAAGAGACTAACTTGGGACGAACTTAGACAAACCTTAGAATGAGACTAAAGTTTGTCTTTGTTCGTCCCAAGTTAGTCTCGTTAGTCTCATTCTAAGGTTTGTCTAAATTCGTCCTTAGAAAGAGACTAACTTGGGACGAACTAAGACAAATCTTAGAATGAGACTAACGTTTGACTTTCTTCGTCCCAAGTTTGTCTCGTTAGTCTCATTCTAAGGTTTGTCTAAGTTCGTCCTTAGAAAGAGACTAACTTGGGACGAACTTAGACAAACCATAGAATGAGACTAACATTTGTCTTTGTTCGTCCCAAGTAAGTCTCGTTAGTCTCATTCTAAGGTTTGTCTAAGTTCGTCTATAGAAAGAGACTAACTTGGGACGAACTTAGACAAACCTTAGAATGAGACTAAAGTTTGTCTTTGTTCGTCCCAAGTTAGTGTCGTTAGTCTCATTCTAAGGTTTGTCTAAATTCGTCCTTAGAAAGAGACTAACTTGGGACGAACTAAGACAAACCTTAGAATGAGACTAACGTTTGACTTTCTTTGTCCCAAGTTAGTCTCGTTAGTCTCATTCTAAGGTTTGTCTAAGTTCATCCTTAGAAAGAGACTAACTTGGGACGAACTAAGACAAACCTTAGAATGGGACTTAAGTTTGTCTTTGTTCGTCCCAAGTTAGTCTCGTTAGTCACATTCTAAGGTTTGTCTAAGTTCATCCTTAGAAAGAGACTAACTTGGGACGAACAAAGACAAACCTTAGAATGAGACTAACGTTTATCTTTGTTCGTCCAAAGTTAGTCTCGTTAGTCTCATTCCAAGGTTTGTCTAAGTTCCTCCTTAGAAAGAGACTAACTTGGGATGAACTTAGACAAACCTTAGAATGAGACTTAAGTTTGTCTTTGTTCGTCCCAAGTTTGTCTCGTTAGTCTCATTCTAAGGTTTGTCTAAGTTCGTCCTTAGAAAGAGACTAACTTGGTACGAACTTAGACAAACCTTAGAATGAGACTTAAGTTTGTCTTTGTTCGTCCCAAGTTTGTCTCGTTAATCTCATTCTAAGGTTTGTCTAAGTTCGTCCTTAGAAAGAGACTAACTTGGTACGAACTTAGACAAACCTTAGACTGAGACTTAAGTTTGTCTTTGTTCGTCCCAAGTTAGTCTCGTTAGTCTCATTCTAAGGTTTGTCTAAGTTCGTCCTTAAAAAGAGACTAACTTGGGACGAACTAAGACAAACCTTAGAATGTGACTTAAGTTTGTCTTTGTTCGTCCCAAGTTAGTCTCGTCAGTCTCATTCTAAGGTTTGTCCAAGTTCGTCCTTAGAAAGAGACTAACTTGGGACGAACTTAGACAAACCTTAGAATGAGACTTAAATTTGTCTTTGTTCGTCCCAAGTTTGTCTCGTTAGTCTCATTCTAAGGTTTGTCTAAATTCGTCCTTAGAAAGAGACTAACTTGGGACGAACTTAGAAAAACCTTAGAATGAGACTAACATTTGTCTTTGTTCGTCCCAAGTTAGTCTCGTTAGTCTCATTCTAAGGTTTGTCTAAGTTCAACTGTAGAAAGAGACTAACTTGGGATGAACTTAGACAAACCTTAGAATGAGACTAAAGTTTGTCTTTCTTCGTCCCAAGTTAGTCTCGTTAGTCTCATTCTAAGGTTTGTCTAAATTCGTCCTCAGAAAGAGACTAACTTGGGACGAACTTAGACAAACCGTAGAATGAGAGTAACGTTTGACTTTCTTCGTCCCAAGTTAGTCTCGTTAGTCTCATTCTAAGGTTTGTCTAAGTTCGTCCTTAGAAAGAGACAAACTTGGGACGAACTTAGACAAACCTTAGAAAGAGACTAACATTTGTCTTTGTTCGTCCCAAGTTAGTCTCGTTAGTCTTATTCTAAGGTTTGTCTAAGTAAGTCCTTAGAAAGAGACTAACTTGGGACGAACTAAGACAAACCTTAGAATGTGACTTAAGTTTGTCTTTATTCATCCCAAGTTAGTCTCGTCAGTCTCATTCTAAGGTTTGTCTAAGTTCGTCCTTAGAAAGAGACTAACTTGGGACGAACTTAGACAAACCTTAGAATGAGAATTAAGTTTGTCTTTGTTCGTCCCAAGTTTGTCTCGTTAGTCTCATTCTAAGGTTTGTCTAAGTTCGTCCTTAGAAAGAGACTAACTTGGGACGAACTTAGACAAACCATAGAATGAGACTAACATTTGTCTTTGTTCGTCCCAAGTTAGTCTCGTTAGTCTCATTCAAAGGTTTGTCTAAGTTCGTCTATAGAAAGAGACTAACTTGGGACGAACTTAGACAAACCTTAGAATGAGACTAAAGTTTGTCTTTGTTCGTCCCAAGTTAGTCTCGTTAGTCTCATTCTAAGGTTTGTCTAAATTCGTCCTTAGAAAGAGACTAACTTGGGACGAACTAAGACAAACCTTAGAATGAGACTAACGTTTGACTTTCTTCGTCCCAAGTTTGTCTCGTTAGTCTCATTCTAAGGTTTGTCTAAGTTCGTCCTTAGAAAGAGACTAACTTGGGACGAACTTAGACAAACCATAGAATGAGACTGACATTTGTCTTTGTTCGTCCCAAGTAAGTCTCGTTAGTCTCATTCTAAGGTTTGTCTAAGTTCGTCTATAGAAAGAGACTAACTTGGGACGAACATAGACAAACCTTAGAATGAGACTAAAGTTTGTCTTTGTTCGTCCCAAGTTAGTGTCGTTAGTCTCATTCTAAGGTTTGTCTAAATTCGTCCTTAGAAAGAGACTAACTTGGGACGAACTAAGACAAACCTTAGAATGAGACTAACGTTTGACTTTCTTTGTCCCAAGTTAGTCTCGTTAGTCTCATTCTAAGGTTTGTCTAAATTCATCCTTAGAAAGAGACTAACTTGGGACGAACTAAGACAAACCTTAGAATGGGACTTAAGTTTGTCTTTGTTCGTCCCAAGTTAGTCTCGTTAGTCACATTCTAAGGTTTGTCTAAGTTCATCCTTAGAAAGAGACTAACTTGGGACGAACAAAGACAAACCTTAGAATGAGACTAACGTTTATCTTTGTTCGTCCAAAGTTAGTCTCGTTAGTCTCATTCCAAGGTTTGTCTAAGTTCCTCCTTAGAAAGAGACTAACTTGGGACGAACTTAGACAAACCTTAGAATGAGACTTAAGTTTGTCTTTGTTCGCCCCAAGTTTGTCTCGTTAGTCTCATTCTAAGGTTTGTCTAAGTTCGTCCTTAGAAAGAGACTAACTTGGTACGAACTTAGACAAACCTTAGAATGAGACTTAAGTTTGTCTTTGTTCGTCCCAAGTTTGTCTCGTTAATCTCATTCTAAGGTTTGTCTAAGTTCGTCCTTAGAAAGAGACTAACTTGGTACGAACTTAGACAAACCTTAGACTGAGACTTAAGTTTGTCTTTGTTCGTCCCAAGTTAGTCTCGTTAGTCTCATTCTAAGGTTTGTCTAAGTTCGTCCTTAGAAAGAGACTAACTTGGGACGAACTAAGACAAACCTTAGAATGTGACTTAAGTTTGTCTTTGCTCGTCCCAAGTTAGTCTCGTCAGTCTCATTCTAAGGTTTGTCCAAGTTCGTCCTTAGAAAGAGACTAACTTGGGACGAACTTAGACAAACCTTAGAATGAGACTTAAATTTGTCTTTGTTCGTCCCAAGTTTGTCTCGTTAGTCTCATTCTAAGGTTTGTCTAAATTCGTCCTTAGAAAGAGACTAACTTGGGACGAACTTAGACAAACCTTAGAATGAGACTAACATTTGTCTTTGTTCGTCCCAAGTTAGTCTCGTTAGTCTCATTCTAAGGTTTGTCTAAGTTCAACTGTAGAAAGAGACTAACTTGGGATGAACTTAGACAAACCTTAGAATGAGACTAAAGTTTGTCTTTCTTCGTCCCAAGTTAGTCTCGTTAGTCTCATTCTAAGGTTTGTCTAAATTCGTCCTCAGAAAGAGACTAACTTGGGACGAACTTAGACAAACCGTAGAATGAGAGTAACGTTTGACTTTCTTCGTCCCAAGTTAGTCTCGTTAGTCTCATTCTAAGGTTTGTCTAAGTTCGTCCTTAGAAAGAGACAAACTTGGGACGAACTTAGACAAACCTTAGAAAGAGACTAACATTTGTCTTTGTTCGTCCCAAGTTAGTCTCGTTAGTCTTATTCTAAGGTTTGTCTAAGTAAGTCCTTAGAAAGAGACTAACTTGGGACGAACTAAGACAAACCTTAGAATGTGACTTAAGTTTGTCTTTATTCGTCCCAAGTTAGTCTCGTCAGTCTCATTCTAAGGTTTGTCTAAGTTCGTCCTTAGAAAGAGACTAACTTGGGACGAACTTAGACAAACCTTAGAATGAGAATTAAGTTTGTCTTTGTTCGTCCCAAGTTTGTCTCGTTAGTCTCATTCTAAGGTTTGTCTAAGTTCGTCCTTAGAAAGAGACTAACTTGGGACGAACTTAGACAAACCATAGAATGAGACTAACATTTGTCTTTGTTCGTCCCAAGTTAGTCTCGTTAGTCTCATTCAAAGGTTTGTCTAAGTTCGTCTGTAGAAAGAGACTAACTTGGGACGAACTTAGACAAACCTTAGAATGAGACTAAAGTTTGTCTTTGTTCGTCCCAAGTTAGTCTCGTTAGTCTCATTCTAAGGTTTGTCTAAATTCGTCCTTAGAAAGAGACTAACTTGGGACGAACTAAGACAAACCTTAGAATGAGACTAACGTTTGACTTTCTTCGTCCCAAGTTTGTCTCGTTAGTCTCATTCTAAGGTTTGTCTAAGTTCGTCCTTAGAAAGAGACTAACTTGGGACGAACTAAGACAAACCTTAGAATAGGACTTACGTTTGTCTTTGTTCGTCCCAAGTTGGTCTCGTTAGTTACATTCTAAGGTTTGTCTAAGTTCGTCCTTAGAAAGAGACAAACTAGGGACGAACAAAGACAAACCTTAGAATGAGACTAACGGTTTTCTTTGTTCGTCCAAAGTTTGTCTCGTTAGTCTCATTCTAAGGTTTGTCTAAGTTCGTCCTTAGAAGGAGACTAACTTGGGACGAACTTAGACAAACCTTAGAATGAGACTTAAGTTTGTCTTTGTTCGTCCCAAGTTTGTCTCGTTAGTCTCATTCTAAGTTTTGTATAAGTTCGTCCTTAGAAAGAGACTAACTTGGTACGAACTTAGACAAACCTTAGAATGAGACTTAAGTTTGTCTTTGTTCGTCCCAAGTTAGTCTCGTTAGTCTCATTCTAAGGTTTGTCAAAGTTCGTCCTTAGAAAGAGACTAACTTGGGACGAACTAAGACAAACCTTAGAATGTGGCTTAAGTTTGTCTTTGTTCGTCCCAAGTTAGTCTCGTCAGTCTCATTCTAAGGTTTGTCTAAGTTCGTCATTAGAAAGAGACTAACTTGGGACGAACTTAGACAAACCTTAGAATGAGACTAAAGTTTGTCTTTGTTCGTCCCAAGTTAGTCTCGTTAGTCTCATTCTAAGGTTTGTCAAAATTCGTCCTCAGAAATTGACTAACTTGGGACGAACTTAGACAAACCGTAGAATGAGACTAACGTTTGACTTTCTTCGTCCCAAGTTAGTCTCGTTAGTCTCATTCTAAGGTTTGTCTAAGTTCGTCCTTAGAAAGAGACTAACTTGGGACGAACTTAGACAAACCTTAGAAAGAGACTAACATTTGTCTTTGTTCGTCCCAAGTTAGTCTCGTTAGTCTCATTCTAAGGTTTGTCTAAGTAAGTCCTTAGAAAGAGACTAACATGGTACGAACTACGACAAACTTTAGAATGTGACTTAAGTTTGTCTTTATTCGTCCCAAGTTAGTCTCGTCAGTCTCATTCTAAGGTTTGTCAAAGTTCGTCCTTAGAAAGAGACTAACTTGGGACGAACTTAGACAAACCTTAGAATGAGACTTAAGTTTGTCTTTGTTCGTCCCAAGTTTGTCTCGTTAGTCTCATTCTAAGGTTTGTCTAAGTTCGTCCTTAGAAAGAGACTAACTTGGGACGAACTTAGACAAACCATAGAATGAGACTAACATTTGTCTTTGTTCGTCCCAAGTTAGTCTCGTTAGTCTCATTCTAAGGTTTGTCTAAGTTCGTCTATAGAAAGAGACTAACTTGGGACGAACTTAGACAAACCTTAGAATGAGACTAAAGTTTGTCTTTGTTCGTCCCAAGTTAGTGTCGTTAGTCTCATTCTAAGGTTTGTCTAAATTCGTCCTTAGAAAGAGACTAACTTGGGACGAACTAAGACAAACCTTAGAATGAGACTAACGTTTGACTTTCTTTGTCCCAAGTTAGTCTCGTTAGTCTCATTCTAAGGTTTGTCTAAGTTCATCCTTAGAAAGAGACTAACTTGGGACGAACTAAGACAAACCTTAGAATGGGACTTAAGTTTGTCTTTGTTCGTCCCAAGTCAGTCTCGTTAGTCACATTCTAAGGTTTGTCTAAGTTCATCCTTAGAAAGAGACTAACTTGGGACGAACAAAGACAAACCTTAGAATGAGACTAACGTTTATCTTTGTTCGTCCAAAGTTAGTCTCGTTAGTCTCATTCCAAGGTTTGTCTAAGTTCCTCCTTAGAAAGAGACTAACTTGGGACGAACTTAGACAAACCTTAGACTGAGACTTAAGTTTGTCTTTGTTCGTCCCAAGTTAGTCTCGTTAGTCTCATTCTAAGGTTTGTCTAAGTTCCTCCTTAGAAAGAGACTAACTTGGGACGAACTTAGACAAACCTTAGAATGAGACTTAAGTTTGTCTTTGTTCGTCCCAAGTTTGTCTCGTTAGTCTCATTCTAAGGTTTGTCTAAGTTCGTCCTTAGAAAGAGACTAACTTGGGACGAACTTAGACAAACCTTAGAATGAGACTAACATTTGTCTTTGTTCGTCCCAAGTTAGTCTCGTTAGTCTCATTCTAAGGTTTGTCTAAGTTCGTCTGTAGAAAGAGACTAACTTGGGACGAACTTAGACAAACCTTAGAATGAGACTAAAGTTTGTCTTTGTTCGTCCCAAGTTAGTCTCGTTAGTCTCATTCTAAGGTTTGTCTAAATTCGTCCTCAGAAAGAGACTAACTTGGGACGAACTTAGACAATCCTTAGAATGAGACTAACGATTGACTTTCTTCGACCCAAGTTAGTCTCGTTAGTCTCATTCTAAGGTTTGTCTAAGTTGGTCCTTAGAAAGAGACTAACATGGGACGAACTTAGACAAACCTTAGAATGAGACTAACATTTGTCTTTGTTCCTCCCAAGTTAGTCTCGTTAGTCTCATTCTAAGGTTTGTCTAAGTTCGTCCTTAAAAAGAGACTAACTTGGGACGAACTAAGACATACTTTAGAATGAGACTAACGTTTTTCTTTGTTCGTCCAAAGTTAGTCTCGTTAGTCTCATTCTAAGGTTTGTCTAAGTTCGTCCTTAGAAAGAGACTAACTTGGGACGAACTTAGACAAATCTGAGAATGGGACTTATGTTTGTCTATGTTCGTCCCAAGTTAGTCTCGTTAGTCTCATTCTAAGGTAAGTAATAGTTGTCCTTAGAAAAAGACTAACTTTGGACGAACTAAGACAAACCTTAGAATGGGACTTTGTCTTTGTTCGTCCCAAGTTTGTCTCGTTAGTCTCATTCTAAGGTTTGTATAAGTTCGTCCTTAGAAAGAGACTAACTTGGTACGAACTTAGACAAACCTTAGAATGAGACTTAAGTTTGTCTTTGTTCGTCCCAAGTTAGTCTCGTTAGTCTCATTCTAAGGTTTGTCAAAGTTCGTCCTTAGAAAGAGACTAACTTGGGACGAACTAAGACAAACCTTAGAATGTGGCTGAAGTTTGTCTTTGTTCGTCCCAAGTTAGTCTCGTCAGTCTCATTCTAAGGTTTGTCTAAGTTCGTCATTACAAAGAGACTAACTTGGGACGAACTTAGACAAACCTTAGAATGAGACTAACATTTGTCTTTGTTCGTCCCAAGTTAGTCTCGTTAGTCTCATTCTAAGGTTTGTCTAAGTTCAACTGTAGAAAGAGACTAACTTGGGATGAACTTAGACAAACCTTAGAATGAGACTAAAGTTTGTCTTTCTTCGTCCCAAGTTAGTCTCGTTAGTCTCATTCTAAGGTTTGTCTAAATTCGTCCTCAGAAAGAGACTAACTTGGGACGAACTTAGACAAACCGTAGAATGAGAGTAACGTTTGACTTTCTTCGTCCCAAGTTAGTCTCGTTAGTCTCATTCTAAGGTTTGTCTAAGTTCGTCCTTAGAAAGAGACAAACTTGGGACGAACTTAGACAAACCTTAGAAAGAGACTAACATTTGTCTTTGTTCGTCCCAAGTTAGTCTCGTTAGTCTTATTCTAAGGTTTGTCTAAGTAAGTCCTTAGAAAGAGACTAACTTGGGACGAACTAAGACAAACCTTAGAATGTGACTTAAGTTTGTCTTTATTCGTCCCAAGTTAGTCTCGTCAGTCTCATTCTAAGGTTTGTCTAAGTTCGTCCTTAGAAAGAGACTAACTTGGGACGAACTTAGACAAACCTTAGAATGAGAATTAAGTTTGTCTTTGTTCGTCCCAAGTTTGTCTCGTTAGTCTCATTCTAAGGTTTGTCTAAGTTCGTCCTTAGAAAGAGACTAACTTGGGACGAACTTAGACAAACCATAGAATGAGACTAACATTTGTCTTTGTTCGTCCCAAGTTAGTCTCGTTAGTCTCATTCAAAGGTTTGTCTAAGTTCGTCTGTAGAAAGAGACTAACTTGGGACGAACTTAGACAAACCTTAGAATGAGACTAAAGTTTGTCTTTGTTCGTCCCAAGTTAGTCTCGTTAGTCTCATTCTAAGGTTTGTCTAAATTCGTCCTTAGAAAGGGACTAACTTGGGACGAACTAAGACAAACCTTAGGATGAGACTAACGTTTGACTTTCTTCGTCCCAAGTTTGTCTCGTTAGTCTCATTCTAATGTTTGTCTAAGTTCGTCCTTAGAAAGAGACTAACTTGGGACGAACTAAGACAAACCTTAGAATGTGGCTGAAGTTTGTCTTTGTTCGTCCCAAGTTAGTCTCGTCAGTCTCATTCTAAGGTTTGTCTAAGTTCGTCATTACAAAGAGACTAACTTGGGACGAACTTAGACAAACCTTAGAATGAGACTAACATTTGTCTTTGTTCGTCCCAAGTTAGTCTCGTTAGTCTCATTCTAAGGTTTGTCTAAGTTCAACTGTAGAAAGAGACTAACTTGGGATGAACTTAGACAAACCTTAGAATGAGACTAAAGTTTGTCTTTCTTCGTCCCAAGTTAGTCTCGTTAGTCTCATTCTAAGGTTTGTCTAAATTCGTCCTCAGAAAGAGACTAACTTGGGACGAACTTAGACAAACCGTAGAATGAGAGTAACGTTTGACTTTCTTCGTCCCAAGTTAGTCTCGTTAGTCTCATTCTAAGGTTTGTCTAAGTTCTTCCTTAGAAAGAGACAAACTTGGGACGAACTTAGACAAACCTTAGAAAGAGACTAACATTTGTCTTTGTTCGTCCCAAGTTAGTCTCGTTAGTCTTATTCTAAGGTTTGTCTAAGTAAGTCCTTAGAAAGAGACTAACTTGGGACGAACTAAGACAAACCTTAGAATGTGACTTAAGTTTGTCTTTATTCGTCCCAAGTTAGTCTCGTCAGTCTCATTCTAAGGTTTGTCTAAGTTCGTCCTTAGAAAGAGACTAACTTGGGACGAACTTAGACAAACCTTAGAATGAGAATTAAGTTTGTCTTTGTTCGTCCCAAGTTTGTCTCGTTAGTCTCATTCTAAGGTTTGTCTAAGTTCGTCCTTAGAAAGAGACTAACTTGGGACGAACTTAGACAAACCATAGAATGAGACTAACATTTGTCTTTGTTCGTCCCAAGTTAGTCTCGTTAGTCTCATTCAAAGGTTTGTCTAAGTTCGTCTGTAGAAAGAGACTAACTTGGGACGAACTTAGACAAACCTTAGAATGAGACTAAAGTTTGTCTTTGTTCGTCCCAAGTTAGTCTCGTTAGTCTCATTCTAAGGTTTGTCTAAATTCGTCCTTAGAAAGGGACTAACTTGGGAAGAACTAAGACAAACCTTAGGATGAGACTAACGTTTGACTTTCTTCGTCCCAAGTTTGTCTCGTTAGTCTCATTCTAATGTTTGTCTAAGTTCGTCCTTAGAAAGAGACTAACTTGGGACGAACTTAGACAAACCATAGAATGAGACTAACATTTGTCTTTGTTCGTCCCAAGTTAGTCTCGTTAGTCTCATTCTAAGGTTTGTCTAAGTTCGTTTATAGAAAGAGACTAACTTGGGACGAACTTAGACAAACCTTAGAATGAGACTAAAGTTTGTCTTTGTTCGTCCCAAGTTAGTGTCGTTAGTCTCATTCTAAGGTTTGTCTAAATTCGTCCTTAGAAAGAGACTAACTTGGGACGAACTAAGACAAACCTTAGAATGAGACTAACGTTTGACTTTCTTTGTCCCAAGTTAGTCTCGTTAGTCTCATTCTAAGGTTTGTCTAAGTTCATCCTTAGAAAGAGACTAACTTGGGACGAACTAAGACAAACCTTAGAATGGGACTTAAGTTTGTCTTTGTTCGTCCCAAGTTAGTCTCGTTAGTCACATTCTAAGGTTTGTCTAAGTTCATCCTTAGAAAGAGACTAACTTGGGACGAACAAAGACAAACCTTAGAATGAGACTAACATTTATCTTTGTTCGTCCAAAGTTAGTCTCGTTAGTCTCATTCCAAGGTTTGTCTAAGTTCCTCCTTAGAAAGAGACTAACTTGGGACGAACTTAGACAAACCTTAGAATGAGACTTAAGTTTGTCTTTGTTCGTCCCAAGTTTGTCTCGTTAGTCTCATTCTAAGGTTTGTCTTAGTTCGTCCTTAGAAAGAGACTAACTTGGTACGAACTTAGTCAAACCTTAGAATGAGACTTAAGTTTGTCTTTGTTCGTCCCAAGTTTGTCTCGTTAGTCTCATTCTAAGGTTTGTCTAAGTTCGTCCTTAGAAAGAGACTAACTTGGTACGAACTTAGACAAACCTTAGACTGAGACTTAAGTTTGTCTTTGTTCGTCCCAAGTTAGTCTCGTTAGTCTCATTCTAAGGTTTGTCTAAGTTCGTCCTTAGAAAGAGACTAACTTGGGATGAACTAAGACAAACCTTAGAATGTGACTTAAGTTTGTCTTTGTTCGTCCCAAGTTAGTCTCGTCAGTCTCATTCTAAGGTTTGTCCAAGTTCGTCCTTAGAAAGAGACTAACTTGGGACGAACTTAGACAAACCTTAGAATGAGACTTAAATTTGTCTTTGTTCGTCCCAAGTTTGTCTCGTTAGTCTCATTCTAAGGTTTGTCTAAGTTCGTCCTTAGAAAGAGACTAACCTGGGACGAACTTAGACAAACCTTAGAATGAGACTAACATTTGTCTTTGTTCGTCCCAAGTTAGTCTCGTTAGTCTCATTCTAAGGTTTGTCTAAGTTCGTCTGTAGAAAGAGACTAACTTGGGACGAACTTAGACAAACCTTAGAATGAGACTAAAGTTTGTCTTTGTTCGTCCCAAGTTAGTCTCGTTAGTCTCATTCTAAGGTTTGTCTAAATTCGTCCTCAGAAAGAGACTAACTTGGGACGAACATAGACAAACCTTAGAATGAGACTAACGATTGACTTTCTTCGTCCCAAGTTAGTCTCGTTAGTCTCATTCTAAGGTTTGTCTAAGTTCGTCCTTAGAAAGAGACTAACATGGGACGAACTTAGACAAACCTTAGAATGAGACTGACATTTGTCTTTGTTCCTCCCAAGTTAGTCTCGTTAGTCTCATTCTATGGTTTGTCTAAGTTCGTCCTTAAAAAGAGACTAACTTGGGACGAACTAAGACATACTTTAGAATGAGACTAACGTTTTTCTTTGTTCGTCCAAAGTTAGTCTCGTTAGTCTCATTCTAAGGTTTGTCTAAGTTCATCCTTAGAAAGAGACTAACTTGGGACGAACTTAGACAAATCTGAGAATGGGACTTATGTTTGTCTATGTTCGTCCCAAGTTAGTCTCGTTAGTCTCATTCTAAGGTATGTAATAGTTGTCCTTAGAAAAAGACTAACTTGGGACGAACTAAGACAAACCTTAGAATGGGACTTTGTCTTTGTTCGTCCCAAGTTTGTCTCGTTAGTCTAATTCTAAGGTTTGTATAAGTTCGTCCTTAGAAAGAGACTAACTTGGTACGAACTTAGACAAACCTTAGAATGAGACTTAAGTTTGTCTTTGTTCGTCCCAAGTTAGTCTCGTTAGTCTCATTCTAAGGTTTGTCAAAGTTCGTCCTTAGAAAGAGACTAACTTGGGACGAACTAAGACAAACCTTAGAATGTGGCTGAAGTTTGTCTTTGTTCGTCCCAAGTTAGTCTCGTCAGTCTCATTCTAAGGTTTGTCTAAGTTCGTCATTAGAAAGAGACTAACTTGGGACGAACTTAGACAAACCTTAGAATGAGACTAACATTTGTCTTTGTTCGTCCCAAGTTAGTCTCGTTAGTCTGATTCTAAGGTTTGTCTAAGTTCAACTGTAGAAAGAGACTAACTTGGGATGAACTTAGACAAACCTTAGAATGAGACTAAAGTTTGTCTTTGTTCGTCCCAAGTTAGTCTCGTTAGTCTCATTCTAAGGTTTGTCTAAATTCGTCCTCAGAAAGAGACTAACTTGGGACGAACATAGACAAACCTTAGAATGAGACTAACGATTGAATTTCTTCGTCCCAAGTTAGTCTCGTTAGTCTCATTCTAAGGTTTGTCTAAGTTCGTCCTTAGAAAGAGACTAACATGGGACGAACTTAGACAAACCTTAGAATGAGACTAACATTTGTCTTTGTTCCTCCCAAGTTAGTCTCGTTAGTCTCATTCTATGGTTTGTCTAAGTACGTCCTTAAAAAGAGACTAACTTGGGACGAACTAAGACATACTTTAGAATGAGACTAACGTTTTTCTTTGTTCGTCCAAAGTTAGTCTCGTTAGTCTCATTCTAAGGTTTGTCTAAGTTCGTCCTTAGAAAGAGACTAACTTGGGACGAACTTAGACAAATCTGAGAATGGGACTTATGTTTGTCTATGTTCGTCCCAAGTTAGTCTCGTTAGTCTCATTCTAAGGTATGTAATAGTTGTCCTTAGAAAAATACTAACTTGGGACGAACTAAGACAAACCTTAGAATGGACTTTGTCTTTGTTCGTCCCAAGTTTGTCTCGTTAGTCTAATTCTAAGGTTTGTATAAGTTCGTCCTTAGAAAGAGACTAACTTGGTACGAACTTAGACAAACCTTAGAATGAGACTTAAGTTTGTCTTTGTTCGTCCCAAGTTAGTCTCGTTAGTCTCATTCTAAGGTTTGTCAAAGTTCGTCCTTAGAAAGAGACTAACTTGGGACGAACTAAGACAAACCTTAGAATGTGGCTGAAGTTTGTCTTTGTTCGTCCCAAGTTAGTCTCGTCAGTCTCATTCTAAGGTTTGTCTAAGTTCGTCATTAGAAAGAGACTAACTTGGGACGAACTTAGACAAACCTTAGAATGAGACTAACATTTGTCTTTGTTCGTCCCAAGTTAGTCTCGTTAGTCTCATTCTAAGGTTTGTCTAAGTTCAACTGTAGAAAGAGACTAACTTGGGATGAACTTAGACAAACCTTAGAATGAGACTAAAGTTTGTCTTTCTTCGTCCCAAGTTAGTCTCGTTAGTCTCATTCTAAGGTTTGTCTAAATTCGTCCTCAGAAAGAGACTAACTTGGGACGAACTTTGACAAACCGTAGAATGAGAGTAACGTTTGACTTTCTTCGTCCCAAGTTAGTCTCGTTAGTCTCATTCTAAGGTTTGTCTAAGTTCGTCCTTAGAAAGAGACAAACTTGGGAAGAACTTAGACAAACCTTAGAAAGAGACTAACATTTGTCTTTGTTCGTCCCAAGTTAGTCTCGTTAGTCTTATTCTAAGGTTTGTCTAAGTAAGTCCTTAGAAAGAGACTAACTTGGGACGAACTAAGACAAACCTTAGAATGTGACTTAAGTTTGTCTTTATTCGTCCCAAGTTAGTCTCGTCAATCTCATTCTAAGGTTTGTCTAAGTTCGTCCTTAGAAAGAGACTAACCTGGGACGAACTTAGACAAACCTTAGAATGAGAATTAAGTTTGTCTTTGTTCGTCCCAAGTTTGTCTCGTTAGTCTCATTCTAAGGTTTGTCTAAGTTCGTCCTTAGAAAGAGACTAACTTGGGACGAACTTAGACAAACCATAGAATGAGACTAACATTTGTCTTTGTTCGTCCCAAGTTAGTCTCGTTAGTCTCATTCAAAGGTTTGTCTAAGTTCGTCTGTAGAAAGAGACTAACTTGGGACGAACTTAGACAAACCTTAGAATGAGACTAAAGTTTGTCTTTGTTCGTCCCAAGTTAGTCTCGTTAGTCTCATTCTAAGGTTTGTCTAAATTTGTCCTTAGAAAGAGACTAACTTGGGACGAACTAAGACAAACCTTAGAATGAGACTAACGTTTGACTTTCTTCGTCCCAAGTTTGTCTCGTTAGTCTCATTCTAAGGTTTGTCTAAGTTCGTCCTTAGAAAGAGACTAACTTGGGACGAACTAAGACAAACCTTAGAATAGGACTTACGTTTGTCTTTGTTCGTCCCAAGTTGGTCTCGTTAGTTACATTCTAAGGTTTGTCTAAGTTCGTCCTTAGAAAGAGACAAACTAGGGACGAACAAAGACAAACCTTAGAATGAGACTAACGGTTTTCTTTGTTCGTCCAAAGTTTGTCTCGTTAGTCTCATTCTAAGGTTTGTCTAAGTTCGTCCTTAGAAGGAGACTAACTTGGGACGAACTTAGACAAACCTTAGAATGAGACTTAAGTTTGTCTTTGTTCATCCCAAGTTTGTCTCGTTAGTCTCATTCTAAGTTTTGTATAAGTTCGTCCTTAGAAAGAGACTAACATGGTACGAACTTAGACAAACCTTAGAATGAGACTTAAGTTTGTCTTTGTTCGTCCCAAGTTAGTCTCGTTAGTCTCATTCTAAGGTCTGTCAAAGTTCGTCCTTAGAAAGAGACTAACTTGGGACGAACTATGACAAACCTTAGAATGTGGCTTAAGTTTGTCTTTGTTCGTCCAAAGTTAGTCTCGTCAGTATCATTCTAAGGTTTGTCTAAGTTTGTCATTAGAAAGAGACTAACTTGGGACGAACTTAGACAAACCTTAGAATGAGACTAAAGTTTGTCTTTGTTCGTCCCAAGTTAGTCTCGTTAGTCTCATTCTAAGGTTTGTCAAAATTCGTCCTCAGAAAGAGACTAACTTGGGACGAACTTAGACAAACCGTAGAATGAGACTAACGTTTGACTTTCTTCGTCCCAAGTTAGTCTCGTTAGTCTCATTCTAAGGTTTGTCTAAGTTCGTCCTTAGAAAGAGACTAACTTGGGACGAACTTAGACAAACCTTAGAAAGAGACAAACATTTGTCTTTGTTCGTCCCAAGTTAGTCTCGTTAGTCTCATTCTAAGGTTTGCCTAAGTAAGTCCTTAGAAAGAGACTAACATGGTACGAACTAAGACAAACCTTAGAATGTGACTTAAGTTTGTCTTTATTCGTCCCAAGTTAGTCTCGTCAGTCTCATTCTGAGGTTTGTCTAAGTTCGTCCTTAGAAAGAGACTAACTTGGGACGAACTTAGACAAACCTTAGAATGAGACTTAAGTTTGTCTTTGTTCGTCCCAAGTTTGTCTCGTTAGTCTCATTCTAAGGTTTGTCTAAGTTCGTCCTTAGAAAGAGACTAACTTGGGACGAACTTAGACAAACCATAGAATGAGACTAACATTTGTCTTTGTTCGTCCCAAGTTAGTCTCGTTAGTCTCATTCTAAGGTTTGTCTAAGTTCGTCTATAGAAAGAGACTAACTTGGGACGAACTTAGACAAACCTTAGAATGAGACTAAAGTTTGTCTTTGTTCGCCCCAAGTTAGTGTCGTTAGTCTCATTCTAAGGTTTGTCTAAATTCTTCCTTAGAAAGAGACTAACTTGGGACGAACTAAGAGAAACCTTAGAATGAGACTAACGTTTGACTTTCTTCGTCCCAAGTTAGTCTCGTTAGTCTCATTCTAAGGTTTGTCTAAGTTCATCCTTAGAAAGAGACTAACTTGGAACGAACTAAGACAAACCTTGGAATGGGACTTAAGTTTGTCTTTGTTCGTCCCAAGTTAGTCTCGTTAGTCACATTCTAAGGTTTGTCTAAGTTCATCCTTAGAAAGAGACTAACTTGGGACGAACAAAGACAAACCTTAGAATGAGACTAACGTTTATCTTTGTTCGTCCAAAGTTAGTCTCGTTAGTCTCATTCCAAGGTTTGTCTAAGTTCCTCCTTAGAAAGAGACTAACTTGGGACGAACTTAGACAAACCTTAGAATGAGACTTAAGTTTGTCTTTGTTCGTCCCTAGTTTGTCTCGTTAGTCTCATTCTAAGGTTTGTCAAAGTTCGTCCTTAGAAAGAGACTAACTTGGTACGAACTTAGACAAACCTTAGAATGAGACTTAAGTTTGTCTTTGTTCGTCCCAAGTTTGTCTCGTTAGTCTCATTCTATGGTTTGTCTAAGTTCGTCCTTAGAAAGAGACTAACTTGGTACGAACTTAGACAAACCTTAGACTGAGACTTAAATTTGTCTTTGTTCGTCCCAAGTTAGTCTCGTTAGTCTCATTCTAAGGTTTCTCTAAGTTCGTCCTTAGAAAGAGACTAACTTGGGACGAACTAAGACACACCTTAGAATGTGACTTAAGTTTGTCTTCGTTCGTCCCAAGTTAGTCTCGTCAGTCTCATTCTAAGGTTTGTCCAAGTTCGTCCTTAGAAAGAGACTAACTTGTGACGAACTTAGACAAACCTTAGAATAAGACTTAAGTTTGTCTTTGTTCGTCCCAAGTTTGTCTCGTTAGTCTCATTCTAAGGTTTGTCTAAGTTCGTCCTTAGAAAGAGACTAACTTGGGAAGAACTTAGACAAACCTTAGAATGAGACTAACATTTGTCTTTGTTCGTCCCAAGTTAGTCTCGTTAGTCTCATTCTAAGGTTTGTCTAAGTTTGTCTGTAGAAAGAGACTAACTTGGGACGAACTTAGATAAACCTTAAAATGAGGCTAAAGTTTGTCTTTGTTCTTCCCAAGTTAGTCTCGTTAGTCTCATTCTAAGGTTTGTCTAAATTCGTCCTTAGAAAGAGACTAACTTGGGACGAACTAAGACAAACCTTAGAATGAGACTAACGTTTGACTTTCTTCGTCCCAAGTTTGTCTCGTTAGTCTCATTCTAAGGTTTGTCTAAGTTCGTCCTTAGAAAGAGACTAACTTGGGACGAACTAAGACAAACCTTAGAATAGGACTTACGTTTGTCTTTGTTCGTCCCAAGTTGGTCTCGTTAGTTACATTCTAAGGTTTGTCTAAGTTCGTCCTTAGAAAGAAACAAACTAGGGACGAACAAAGACAAACCTTAGAATGAGACTAACGGTTTTCTTTGTTCGTCCAAAGTTTGTCTCGTTAGTCTCATTCTAAGGTTTGTCTAAGTTCGTCCTTAGAAGGAGACTAACTTGGGACGAACTTAGACAAACCTTAGAATGTGGCTGAAGTTTGTCTTTGTTCGTCCCAAGTTAGTCTCGTCAGTCTCATTCGAAGGTTTGTCTAAGTTCGTCATTAGAAAGAGACTAACTTGGGACGAACTTAGACAAACCTTAGAATGAGACTAACATTTGTCTTTGTTCGTCCCAAGTTAGTCTCGTTAGTCTCATTCTAAGGTTTGTCTAAGTTCAACTGTAGAAAGAGACTAACTTGGGATGAACTTAGACAAACCTTAGAATGAGACTAAAGTTTGTCTTTCTTCGTCCCAAGTTAGTCTCGTTAGTCTCATTCTAAGGTTTGTCTAAATTCGTCCTCAGAAAGAGACTAACTTGGGACGAACTTTGACAAACCGTAGAATGAGAGTAACGTTTGACTTTCTTCGTCCCAAGTTAGTCTCGTTAGTCTCATTCTAAGGTTTGTCTAAGTTCGTCCTTAGAAAGAGACAAACTTGGGAAGAACTTAGACAAACCTTAGAAAGAGACTAACATTTGTCTTTGTTCGTCCCAAGTTAGTCTCGTTAGTCTTATTCTTAGGTTTGTCTAAGTAAGTCCTTAGAAAGAGACTAACTTGGGACGAACTAAGACAAACCTTAGAATGTGACTTAAGTTTGTCTTTATTCGTCCCAAGTTAGTCTCGTCAGTCTCATTCTAAGGTTTGTCTAAGTTCGTCCTTAGAAAGAGACTAACCTGGGACGAACTTAGACAAACCTTAGAATGAGAATTAAGTTTGTCTTTGTTCGTCCCAAGTTTGTCTCGTTAGTCTCATTCTAAGGTTTGTCTAAGTTCGTCCTTAGAAAGAGACTAACTTGGGACGAACTTAGACAAACCATAGAATGAGACTAACATTTGTCTTTGTTCGTCCCAAGTTAGTCTCGTTAGTCTCATTCAAAGGTTTGTCTAAGTTCGTCTGTAGAAAGAGACTAACTTGGGACGAACTTAGACAAACCTTAGAATGAGACTAAAGTTTGTCTTTGTTCGTCCCAAGTTAGTCTCGTTAGTCTCATTCTAAGGTTTGTCTAAATTTGTCCTTAGAAAGAGACTAACTTGGGACGAACTAAGACAAACCTTAGAATGAGACTAACGTTTGACTTTCTTCGTCCCAAGTTTGTCTCGTTAGTCTCATTCTAAGGTTTGTCTAAGTTCGTCCTTAGAAAGAGACTAACTTGGGACGAACTAAGACAAACCTTAGAATAGGACTTACGTTTGTCTTTGTTCGTCCCAAGTTGGTCTCGTTAGTTACATTCTAAGGTTTGTCTAAGTTCGTCCTTAGAAAGAGACAAACTAGGGACGAACAAAGACAAACCTTAGAATGAGAATAACGGTTTTCTTTGTTCGTCCAAAGTTTGTCTCGTTAGTCTCATTCTAAGGTTTGTCTAAGTTCGTCCTTAGAAGGAGACTAACTTGGGACGAACTTAGACAAACCTTAGAATGAGACTTAAGTTTGTCTTTGTTCATCCCAAGTTTGTCTCGTTAGTCTCATTCTAAGTTTTGTATAAGTTCGTCCTTAGAAAGAGACTAACTTGGTACGAACTTAGACAAACCTTAGAATGAGACTTAAGTTTGTCTTTGTTCGTCCCAAGTTAGTCTCGTTAGTCTCATTCTAAGGTCTGTCAAAGTTCGTCCTTAGAAAGAGACTAACTTGGGACGAACTAAGACAAACCTTAGAATGTGGCTTAAGTTTGTCTTTGTTCGTCCAAAGTTAGTCTCGTCAGTATCATTCTAAGGTTTGTCTAAGTTTGTCATTAGAAAGAGACTAACTTGGGACGAACTTAGACAAACCTTAGAATGAGACTAAAGTTTGTCTTTGTTCGTCCCAAGTTAGTCTCGTTAGTCTCATTCTAAGGTTTGTCAAAATTCGTCCTCAGAAAGAGACTAACTTGGGACGAACTTAGACAAACCGTAGAATGAGACTAACGTTTGACTTTCTTCGTCCCAAGTTAGTCTCGTTAGTCTCATTCTAAGGTTTGTCTAAGTTCGTCCTTAGAAAGAGACTAACTTGGGACGAACTTAGACAAACCTTAGAAAGAGACAAACATTTGTCTTTGTTCGTCCCAAGTTAGTCTCGTTAGTCTCATTCTAAGGTTTGCCTAAGTAAGTCCTTAGAAAGAGACTAACATGGTACGAACTAAGACAAACCTTAGAATGTGACTTAAGTTTGTCTTTATTCGTCCCAAGTTAGTCTCGTCAGTCTCATTCTGAGGTTTGTCTAAGTTCGTCCTTAGAAAGAGACTAACTTGGGACGAACTTAGACAAACCTTAGAATGAGACTTAAGTTTGTCTTTGTTCGTCCCAAGTTTGTCTCGTTAGTCTCATTCTAAGGTTTGTCTAAGTTCGTCCTTAGAAAGAGACTAACTTGGGACGAACTTAGACAAACCATAGAATGAGACTAACATTTGTCTTTGTTTGTCCCAAGTTAGTCTCGTTAGTCTCATTCTAAGGTTTGTCTAAGTTCGTCTATAGAAAGAGACTAACTTGGGACGAACTTAGACAAACCTTAGAATGAGACTAAAGTTTGTCTTTGTTCGCCCCAAGTTAGTGTCGTTAGTCTCATTCTAAGGTTTGTCTAAATTCGTCCTTAGAAAGAGACTAACTTGGGACGAACTAAGAGAAACCTTAGAATGAGACTAACGTTTGACTTTCTTCGTCCCAAGTTAGTCTCGTTAGTCTCATTCTAAGGTTTGTCTAAGTTCATCCTTAGAAAGAGACTAACTTGGAACGAACTAAGACAAACCTTGGAATGGGACTTAAGTTTGTCTTTGTTCGTCCCAAGTTAGTCTCGTTAGTCACATTCTAAGGTTTGTCTAAGTTCATCCTTAGAAAGAGACTAACTTGGGACGAACAAAGACAAACCTTAGAATGAGACTAACGTTTATCTTTGTTCGTCCAAAGTTAGTCTCGTTAGTCTCATTCCAAGGTTTGTCTAAGTTCCTCCTTAGAAAGAGACTAACTTGGGACGAACTTAGACAAACCTTAGAATGAGACTTAAGTTTGTCTTTGTTCGTCCCTAGTTTGTCTCGTTAGTCTCATTCTAAGGTTTGTCAAAGTTCGTCCTTAGAAAGAGACTAACTTGGTACGAACTTAGACAAACCTTAGAATGAGACTTAAGTTTGTCTTTGTTCGTCCCAAGTTTGTCTCGTTAGTCTCATTCTATGGTTTGTCTAAGTTCGTCCTTAGAAAGAGACTAACTTGGTACGAACTTAGACAAACCTTAGACTGAGACTTAAATTTGTCTTTGTTCGTCCCAAGTTAGTCTCGTTAGTCTCATTCTAAGGTTTGTCTAAGTTCGTCCTTAGAAAGAGACTAACTTGGGACGAACTAAGACAAACCTTAGAATGTGACTTAAGTTTGTCTTCGTTCGTCCCAAGTTAGTCTCGTCAGTCTCATTCTAAGGTTTGTCCAAGTTCGTCCTTAGAAAGAGACTAACTTGTGACGAACTTAGACAAACCTTAGAATAAGACTTAAGTTTGTCTTTGTTCGTCCCAAGTTTGTCTCGTTAGTCTCATTCTAAGGTTTGTCTAAGTTCGTCCTTAGAAAGAGACTAACTTGGGACGAACTTAGACAAACCTTAGAATGAGACTAACATTTGTCTTTGTTCGTCCCAAGTTAGTCTCGTTAGTCTCATTCTAAGGTTTGTCTAAGTTCGTCTGTAGAAAGAGACTAACTTGGGACGAACTTAGACAAACCTTAAAATGAGGCTAAAGTTTGTCTTTGTTCGTCCCAAGTTAGTCTCGTTAGTCTCATTCTAAGGTTTGTCTTAATTCGTCCTTAGAAAGAGACTAACTTGGGACGAACTAAGACAAACCTTAGAATGAGACTAACGTTTGACTTTCTTCGTCCCAAGTTTGTCTCGTTAGTCTCATTCTAAGGTTTGTCTAAGTTCGTCCTTAGAAAGAGACTAACTTGGGACGAACTAAGACAAACCTTAGAATAGGACTTACGTTTGTCTTTGTTCGTCCCAAGCTGGTCTCGTTAGTTACATTCTAAGGTTTGTCTAAGTTCGTCCTTAGAAAGAAACAAACTAGGGACGAACAAAGACAAACCTTAGAATGAGACTAACGGTTTTCTTTGTTCGTCCAAAGTTTGTCTCGTTAGTCTCATTCTAAGGTTTGTCTAAGTTCGTCCTTAGAAGGAGACTAACTTGGGACGAACTTAGACAAACCTTAGAATGAGACTTAAGTTTGTCTTTGTTCGTCCCAAGTTTGTCTCGTTAGTCTCATTCTAAGGTTTGTATAAGTTCGTCCTTAGAAAGAGACTAACTTGGTACGAACTTAGACAAACCATAGAATGAGACTTAAGTTTGTCTTTGTTCGTCCCAAGTTAGTCTCGTTAGTCTCATTCTAAGGTTTGTCAAAGTTCGTCCTTAGAAAGAGACTAACTTGGGACGAACTAAGACAAACCTTAGAATGTTGCTTAAGTTTGTCTTTGTTCGTCCCAAGTTAGTCTCGTCAGTCTCATTCTAAGGTTTGTCTAAGTTCGTCATTAGAAAGAGACTAACTTGGGACGAAATTAGACAAACCTTAGAATGAGACTAAAGTTTGTCTTTGTTCGTCCCAAGTTAGTCTCGTTAGTCTCATTCTAAGGTTTGTCAAAATTCGTCCTCAGAAAGAGACAAACTTGGGACGAACTTAGACAAACCATAGAATGAGACTAACGTTTGACTTTCTTCGTCCCAAGTTAGTCTCATTCTAAGGTTTGTCTAAGTTCATCCTTAGAAAGAGACAACTTGGGACGAACTTAGACAAACCTTAGAAAGAGACTAACATTTGTCTTTGTTCGTCCCAAGTTAGTCTCGTTAGTCTTATTCTAAGGTTTGTCTAAGTAAGTCCTTAGAAAGAGACTAACTTGGGACGAACTAAGACAAACCTTAGAATGTGACTTAAGTTTGTCTTTATTCGTCCCAAGTTAGTCTCGTCAGTCTCATTCGAAGGTTTGTCTAAGTTCGTCCTTAGAAAGAGACTAACTTGGGACGAACTTAGACAAACCTTAGAATGAGAATTAAGTTTGTCTTTGTTCGTCCCAAGTTTGTCTCGTTAGTCTCATTCTAAGGTTTGTCTAAGTTCGTCCTTAGAAAGAGACTAACTTGGGACGAACTTAGACAAACCATAGAATGAGACTAACATTTGTCTTTGTTCGTCCCAAGTTAGTCTCGTTAGTCTCATTCAAAGGTTTGTCTAAGTTCGTCTGTAGAAAGAGACTAACTTGGGACGAACTTAGACAAACCTTAGAATGAGACTAAAGTTTGTCTTTGTTCGTCCCAAGTTAGTCTCGTTAGTCTCATTCTAAGGTTTGTCTAAATTTGTCCTTAGAAAGAGACTAACTTGGGACGAACTAAGACAAACCTTAGAATGAGACTAACGTTTGACTTTCTTCGTCCCAAGTTTGTCTCGTTAGTCTCATTCTAAGGTTTGTCTAAGTTCGTCCTTAGAAAGAGACTAACTTGGGACGAACTAAGACAAACCTTAGAATAGGACTTACGTTTGTCTTTGTTCGTCCCAAGTTGGTCTCGTTAGTTACATTCTAAGGTTTGTCTAAGTTCGTCCTTAGAAAGAGACAAACTAGGGACGAACAAAGACAAACCTTAGAATGAGACTAACGGTTTTCTTTGTTTGTCCAAAGTTTGTCTCGTTAGTCTCATTCTAAGGTTTGTATAAGTTCGTCCTTAGAAGGAGACTAACTTAGACAAACCTTAGAATGAGACTTAAGTTTGTCTTTGTTCGTCCCAAATTTGTCTCGTTAGTCTCATTCTAAGTTTTGTATAAGTTCGTCCTTAGAAAGAGACTAACTTGGTACGAACTTAGACAAACCTTAGAATGAGACTTAAGTTTGTCTTTGTTCGTCCCAAGTTAGTCTCGTTAGTCTCATTCTAAGGTTTGTCAAAGTTCGTCCTTAGAAAGAGACTAACTTGGGACGAACTAAGACAAACCTTAGAATGTGGCTTAAGTTTGTCTTTGTTCGTCCCAAGTTAGTCTCGTCAGTCTCATTCTAAGGTTTGTCTAAGTTTGTCATTAGAAAGAGACTAACTTGGGACGAACTTAGACAAACCTTAGAATGAGACTAAAGTTTGTCTTTGTTCGTCCCAAGTTAGTCTCGTTAGTCTCATTCTAAGGTTTGTCAAAATTCGTCCTCAGAAAGAGACTAACTTGGGACGAACTTAGACAAACCGTAGAATGAGACTAACGTTTGACTTTCTTCGTCCCAAGTTAGTCTCGTTAGTCTCATTCTAAGGTTTGTCTAAGTTCGTCCTTAGAAAGAGACTAACTTGGGACGAACTTAGACAAACCTTAGAAAGAGACAAACATTTGTCTTTGTTCGTCCCAAGTTAGTCTCGTTAGTCTCATTCTAAGGTTTGTCTAAGTAAGTCCTTAGAAAGAGACTAACATGGTACGAACTAAGACAAACCTTAGAATGTGACTTAAGTTTGTCTTTATTCGTCCCAAGTTAGTCTCGTCAGTCTCATCCTGAGGTTTGTCTAAGTTCGTCCTTAGAAAGAGACTAACTTGGGACGAACTTAGACAAACCTTAGAATGAGACTTAAGTTTGTCTTTGTTCGTCCCAAGTTTGTCTCGTTAGTCTCATTCTAAGGTTTGTCTAAGTTCGTCCTTAGAAAGAGACTAACTTGGGACGAACTTAGACAAACCATAGAATGAGACTAACATTTGTCTTTGTTCATCCCAAGTTAGTCTCGTTAGTCTCATTCTACGGTTTGTCTAAGTTCGTCTATAGAAAGAGACTAACTTGGGACGAACTTAGACAAACCTTAGAATGAGACTAAAGTTTGTCTTTGTTCGTCCCAAGTTAGTGTCGTTAGTCTCATTCTAAGGTTTGTCAAAATTCGTCCTTAGAAAGAGACTAACTTGGGACGAACTAAGAGAAACCTTAGAATGAGACTAACGTTTGACTTTCTTCGTCCCAAGTTCGTCTCGTTAGTCTCATTCTAAGGTTTGTCTAAGTTCATCCTTAGAAAGAGACTAACTTGGGACGAACTAAGACAAACCTTGGAATGGGACTTAAGTTTGTCTTTGTTCGTCCCAAGTTAGTCTCGTTAGTCACATTCTAAGGTTTGTCTAAGTTCATCCTTAGAAAGAGACTAACTTGGGACGAACAAAGACAAACCTTAGAATGAGACTAACGTTTATCTTTGTTCGTCCAAAGTTAGTCTCGTTAGTCTCATTCCAAGGTTTGTCTAAGTTCCTCCTTAGAAAGAGACTAACTTGGGACGAACTTAGACAAACCTTAGAATGAGACTTAAGTTTGTCTTTGTTCGTCCCTAGTTTGTCTCGTTAGTCTCATTCTAAGGTTTGTCTAAGTTCGTCCTTAGAAAGAGACTAACTTGGTACGAACTTAGACAAACCTTAGAATGAGACTTAAGTTTGTCTTTGTTCGTCCCAAGTTTGTCTCGTTAGTCTCATTCTATGGTTTGTCTAAGTTCGTCCTTAAAAAGAGACTAACTTGGTACGAACTTAGACAAACCTTAGACTGAGACTTAAATTTGTCTTTGTTCGTCCCAAGTTAGTCTCGTTAGTCTCATTCTAAGGTTTGTCTAAGTTCGTCCTTAGAAAGAGACTAACTTGGGACGAACTAAGACAAACCTTAGAATGTGACTTAAGTTTGTCTTTGTTCGTCCCAAGTTAGTCTCGTCAGTCTCATTCTAAGGTTTGTCCAAGTTCATCCTTAGAAAGAGACTAACTTGTGACGAACTTAGACAAACCTTAGAATGAGACTTAAGTTTGTCTTTGTTCGTCCCAAGTTTGTCTCGTTAGTCTCATTCTAAGGTTTGTCTAAGTTTGTCCTTAGAAAGAGACTAACTTGGGACGAACTTAGACAAACCATAGAATGAGACTAACATTTGTCTTTGTTCGTCCCAAGTTAGTCTCGTTAGTCTCATTCTAAGGTTTGTCTAAGTTCGTCTGTAGAAAGAGACTAACTTGGGACGAACTTAGACAAACCTTAAAATGAGGCTAAAGTTTGTCTTTGTTCGTCCCAAGTTAGTCTCGTTAGTCTCATTCTAAGGTTTGTCTAAATTCGTCCTTAGAAAGAGACTAACTTGGGACGAACTAAGACAAACCTTAGAATGAGACTAACGTTTGACTTTCTTCGTCCCAAGTTTGTCTCGTTAGTCTCATTCTAAGGTTTGTCTAAGTTCGTCCTTAGAAAGAGACTAACTTGGGACGAACTAAGACAAACCTTAGAATAGGACTTACGTTTGTCTTTGTTCGTCCCTAGTTGGTCTCGTTAGTTACATTCTAAGGTTTGTCTAAGTTCGTCCTTAGAAAGAAACAAACTAGGGACGAACAAAGACAAACCTTAGAATGAGACTAACGGTTTTCTTTGTTCGTCCAAAGTTTGTCTCGTTAGTCTCATTCTAAGGTTTGTCTAAGTTCGTCCTTAGAAGGAGACTAACTTGGGACGAACTTAGACAAACCTTAGAATGAGACTAAAGTTTGTCTTTGTTCGTCCCAAGTTAGTGTCGTTAGTCTCATTCTAAGGTTTGTCTAAATTCGTCCTTAGAAAGAGACTAACTTGGGACGAACTAAGAGAAACCTTAGAATGAGACTAACGTTTGACTTTCTTCGTCCCAAGTTAGTCTCGTTAGTCTCATTCTAAGGTTTGTCTAAGTTCATCCTTAGAAAGAGACTAACTTGGGACGAACTAAGACAAACCTTGGAATGGGACTTAAGTTTGTCTTTGTTCGTCCCAAGTTAGTCTCGTTAGTCACATTCTAAGGTTTGTCTAAGTTCATCCTTAGAAAGAGACTAACTTGGGACGAACAAAGACAAACCTTAGAATGAGACTAACGTTTATCGTTGTTCGTCCAAAGTTAGTCTCGTTAGTCTCATTCCAAGGTTTGTCTAAGTTCCTCCTTAGAAAGAGACTAACTTGGGACGAACTTAGACAAACCTTAGAATGAGACTTAAGTTTGTCTTTGTTCGTCCCTAGTTTGTCTCGTTAGTCTCATTCTAAGGTTTGTCTAAGTTCGTCCTTAGAAAGAGACTAACTTGGTACGAACTTAGACAAACCTTAGAATGAGACTTAAGTTTGTCTTTGTTCGTCCCAAGTTTGTCTCGTTAGTCTCATTCTATGGTTTGTCTAAGTTCGTCCTTAAAAAGAGACTAACTTGGTACGAACTTAGACAAACCTTAGACTGAGACTTAAATTTGTCTTTGTTCGTCCCGAGTTAGTCTCGTTAGTCTCATTCTAAGGTTTGTCTAAGTTCGTCCTTAGAAAGACACTAACTTGGGACGAACTAAGACAAACCTTAGAATGTGACTTAAGTTTGTCTTTGTTCGTCCCAAGTTAGTCTCGTCAGTCTCATTCTAAGGTTTGTCCAAGTTCATCCTTAGAAAGAGACTAACTTGTGACGAACTTAGACAAACCTTAGAATGAGACTTAAGTTTGTCTTTGTTCGTCCCAAGTTTGTCTCGTTAGTCTCATTCTAAGGTTTGTCTAAGTTTGTCCTTAGAAAGAGACTAACTTGGGACGAACTTAGACAAACCTTAGAATGAGACTAACATTTGTCTTTGTTCGTCCCAAGTTAGTCTCGTTAGTCTCATTCTAAGGTTTGTCTAAGTTCGTCTGTAGAAAGAGACTAACTTGGGACGAACTTAGACAAACCTTAAAATGAGGCTAAAGTTTGTCTTTGTTCGTCCCAAGTTAGTCTCGTTAGTCTCATTCTAAGGTTTGTCTAAATTCGTCCTTAGAAAGAGACTAACTTGGGACGAACTAAGACAAACCTTAGAATGAGACTAACGTTTGACTTTCTTCGTCCCAAGTTTGTCTCGTTAGTCTCATTCAAAGGTTTGTCTAAGTTCGTCCTTAGAAAGAGACTAACTTGGGACGAACTTAGACAAACCTTAGAATGAGACTAACATTTGTCTTTGTTCGTCCCAAGTTAGTCTCGTTAGTCTCATTCTAAGGTTTGTCTAAGTTCGTCTGTAGAAAGAGACTAACTTGGTACGAACTTAGACAAACCTTAGAATGAGACTTAAGTTTGTCTTTGTTCGTCCCAAGTTAGTCTCATTAGTCTCATTCTAAGGTTTGTCAAAGTTCGTCCTTAGAAAGAGACTAACTTGGGACGAACTAAGACAAACCTTAGAATGTGGCTTAAGTTTGTCTTTGTTCGTCCCAAGTTAGTCTCGTCAGTCTCATTCTAAGGTTTGTCTAAGTTTGTCATTAGAAAGAGACTAACTTGGGACGAACTTAGACAAACCTTAGAATGAGACTAAAGTTTGTCTTTGTTCGTCCCAAGTTAGTCTCGTTAGTCTCATTCTAAGGTTTGTCAAAATTCGTCCTCAGAAAGTGACTAACTTGGGACGAACTTAGACAAACCGTAGAATGAGACTAACGTTTGACTTTCTTCGTCCCAAGTTAGTCTCGTTAGTCTCATTCTAAGGTTTGTCTAAGTTCGTCTATAGAAAGAGACTAACTTGGGACGAACTTAGACAAACCTTAGAATGAGACTAAAGTTTGTCTTTGTTCGTCCCAAGTTAGTGTCGTTAGTCTCATTCTAAGGTTTGTCTAAATTCGTCCTTAGAAAGAGACTAACTTGGGACGAACTAAGACAAACCTTAGAATGAGACTAACGTTTGACTTTCTTCGTCCCAAGTTAGTCTCGTTAGTCTCATTCTAAGGTTTGTCTAAGTTCATCCTTAGAAAGAGACTAACTTGGGACGAACTAAGACAAACCTTAGAATGGGACTTAAGTTTTTCTTTGTTCGTCCCAAGTTAGTCTCGTTAGTCACATTCTAAGGTTTGTCGAAGTTCATCCTTAGAAAGAGACTAACTTGGGACGAACAAAGACAAACCTTAGAATGAGACTAACGTTTATCTTTGTTCGTCCAAAGTTAGTCTCGTTAGTTTCATTCCAAGGTTTGTCTAAGTTCCTCCTTAGAAAGAGACTAACTTGGGACGAACTTAGACAAACCTTAGAATGAGACTTAAGTTTGTCTTTGTTCGTCCCAAGTTTGTCTCGTTAGTCTCATTCTAATGTTTGTCTAAGTTCGTCCTTAGAAAGAGACTAACTTGGTACGAACTTAGACAAACCTTAGAATGAGACTTAAGTTTGTCTTTGTTCGTCCCAAGTTTGTATCGTTAGTCTCATTCTAAGGTTTGTCTAAGTTCGTCCTTAGAAAGAGACTAACTTGGTACGAACTTAGACAAATCTTAGACTGATACTTAAGTTTGTCTTTGTTCATCCCAAGTTAGTCTCGTTAGTCTCATTCTAAGGTTTGTCTAAGTTCGTACTTAGAAAGAGACTAACTTGGGACGAACTAAGACAAACCTTAGAATGTGACTTAAGTTTGTCTTTGTTCGTCCCAAGTTAGTCTCGTCAGTCTCATTCTAAGGTTTGTCCAAGTTCGTCCTTAGAAAGAGACTAACTTGGGACGAACTTAGACAAACCTTAGAATGAGACTTAAGTTTGTCTTTGTTCGTCCCAAGTTTGTCTCGTTAGTCTCATTCTAAGGTTTGTCTAAGTTCGTCCTTAGAAAGAGACTAACTTGGGATGAACTTAGACAAACCTTAGAATGAGACTAACATTTGTCTTTGTTCGTCCCAAGTTAGTCTCGTTAGTCTCATTCTAAGGTTTGTCTAAATTCGTCCTCAGAAAGAGACTAACTTGGGACGAACTTAGACAAACCTTAGAAGGAGACTAACGATTGACTTTGTTCGTCCCAAGTTAGTCTCGTTAGTCTCATTCTAAGGTTTGTCAAAGTTCGTCCTTAGAAAGAGACTAACTTGGGACGAACTTAGAAAAACCTTAGAATGAGACTAACATTTGTCTTTGTTCCTCCCAAGTTAGTCTCGTTAGTCTCATTCTAAGGTTTGTCTAAGTTCGTCCTTAGAAAGAGACTAACTTGGGACGAACTAAGACAAACCTTAGAATGAGACTAACGTTTTTCTTTGTTCGTTCAAAGTTAGTCTCGTTAGTCTCATTCTAAGGTTTGTCTAAATTCGTCCTCAGAAAGAGACTAACTTGGGACGAACTTAGACAAACCGTAGAATGAGAGTAACGTTTGACTTTCTTCGTCCCAATTTAGTCTCGTTAGTCTCATTCTAAGGTTTGTCTAAGTTCGTCCTTAGAAAGAGACTAACTTGGGACGAACTTAGACAAACCTTAGAAAGGGACTAACATTTGTCTTTGTTCGTCCCAAGTTAGTCTCGTTAGTCTCATTCTATGGTTTGTCTAAGTAAGTCCTTAGAAAGAGACTAACTTGGGACGAACTAAGACAAACCTTAGAATGTGACTTAAGTTTGTCTTTATTCATCCCAAGTTAGTCTTGTCAGTCTCATTCTAAGGTTTGTCTAAGTTCGTCCTTAGAAAGAGACTAACTTGGGACGAACTTAGACAAACCTTAGAATGAGACTTAAGTTTGTCTTTGTTCGTCCCAAGTTTGTCTCGTTAGTCTCATTCTAAGGTTTGTCTAAGTTCGTCCTTAGAAAGAGACTAACTTGGGACGAACTTAGACAAACCATAGAATGAGACTAACATTTGTCTTTGTTCGTCCCAAGTTAGTCTCGTTAGTCTCATTCAAAGGTTTGTCTAAGTTCGTTTGTAGAAAGAGACTAACTTGGGACGAACTTAGACAAACCTTAGAATGAGACTAAAGTTTGTCTTTGTTCGTCCCAAGTTAGTCTCGTTAGTCTCATTCTAAGGTTTGTCTAAATTCGTCCTTAGAAAGAGACTAACTTGGGACGAACTAAGACAAACCTTAGAATGAGACTAACGTTTGACTTTCTTCGTCCCAAGTTTGTCTCGTTAGTCTCATTCTAAGGTTTGTCTAAGTTCTTCCTTAGAAAGAGACTAACTTGGGACGAACTAAGACAAACCTTAGAATAGGACTTACGTTTGTCTTTGTTCGTCCCAAGTTGGTCTCGTTAGTTACATTCTAAGGTTTGTCTAAGTTCGTCCTTAGAAAGAGACAAACTAGGGACGAACAAAGACAAACCTTAGAATGAGACTAACGGTTTTCTTTGTTCGTCCAAAGTTTATCTCGTTAGTCTCACTCTAAGGTTTGTCTAAGTTCGTCCGTAGAAAGAGACTAACTTGGGACGAACTTAGACAAACCTTAGAATGAGACTTAAGTTTGTCTTTGTTCGTCCCAAGTTTGTCTCGTTAGTCTCATTCTAAGGTTTGTATAAGTTCGTCCTTAGAAAGAGACTAACTTGGTACGAACTTAGACAAACCTTAGAATGAGACTTAAGTTTGTCTTTGTTCGTCCCAAGTTAGTCTCGTTAGTCTCATTCTAAGGTTTGTCAAAGTTCGTCCTTAGAAAGAGACTAACTTGGGACGAACTAAGACAAACCTTAGAATGTGGCTTAAGTTTGTCTTTGTTCGTCCCAAGTTAGTCTCGTCAGTATCATTCTAAGGTTTGTCTAAGTTCGTCATTAGAAAGAGACTAACTTGGGACGAACTTAGACAAACCTTAGAATGAGACTAAAGTTTGTCTTTGTTCGTCCCAAGTTAGTCTCGTTAGTCTCATTCTAAGGTTTGTCAAAATTCGTCCTCAGAAAGACACTAACTTGGGACGAACTTAGACAAACCGTAGAATGAGAGTAACGTTTGACTTTCTTCGTCCCATGTTAGTCTCGTTAGTCTCATTCTAAGGTTTGTCTAAGTTCGTCCTTAGAAAGAGACTAACTTGGGACGAACTTAGACAAACCTTAGAAAGAGACTAACATTTGTCTTTGTTCGTCCCAAGTTAGTCTCGTTAGTCTCATTCTAAGGTTTGTCTAAGTAAGTCCTTAGAAAGAGACTAACTTGGGACGAACTAAGACAAACCTTAGAATGTGACTTAAGTTTGTCTTTATTCGTCCCAAGTTAGTCTCGTCAGTCTCATTCTAAGGTTTGTCTTAGTTTCCTTAGAAAGAGACTAACTTGGGACGAACTTAGACAAACCTTAGAATGAGACTTAAGTTTGTCTTTGTTCGTCCTAAGTTTGTCTCGTTAGTCTCATTCTAAGGTTTGTCTAAGTTCGTCCTTAGAAAGAGACTAACTTGGGACAAATTTAGACAAACCATAGAATGAGACTAACATTTGTCTTTGTTCGTCCCAAGTTAGTCTCGTTAGTCTCATTCTAAGGTTTGTCTAAGTTCGTCTGTAGAAAGAGACTAACTTGGGACGAACTTAGACAAACCTTAGAATGAGACTAAAGTTTGTCTTTGTTCGTCCCAAGTTAGTCTCGTTAGTCTCATTCTAAGGTTTGTCTAAATTCGTCCTTAGAAAGAGACTAACTTCGGACGAACTAAGGCAAACCTTAGAATGAGACTAACGTTTGACTTTGTTCGTCCCAAGTTAGTCTCGTTAGTCTCATTCTAAGGTTTGTCTAAGTTCGCCCTTAGAAAGAGACTAACTTGAAACGAACTAAGACAAACCTTACAATAGGACTTACGTTTGTCTTTGTTCGTCCCAAGTTGGTCTCGTTAGTTACATTCTAAGGTTTGTCTAAGTTCGTCCTTAGAAAGAGACAAACTAGGGACGAACAAAGACAACCCTTAGAATGAGACTAACGGTTTTCTTTGTTCGTCCAAAGTTTGTCTCGTTAGTCTCATTCTAAGGTTTGTCTAAGTTCGTCCTTAGAAAGAGACTAACTTGGGACGAACTTAGACAAACCTTAGAATGAGACTTAAGTTTGTCTTTGTTCGTCCCAAGTTTGTCTCGTTAGTCTCATTCTAAGGTTTGTATAAGTTCTTCCTTAGAAAGAGACTAACTTGGTACGAACTTAGACAAACCTTAGAATGAGACTTAAGTTTGTCTTTGTTCGTCCCAAGTTAGTCTCGTTAGTCTCATTCTAAGGTTTGTCAAAGTTCGTCCTTAGAAAGAGACTAACTTGGGACGAACTAAGACAAACCTTAGAATGTGGCTTAAGTTTGTCTTTGTTCGTCCCAAGTTAGTCTCGTCAGTCTCATTCTAAGGTTTGTCTAAGTTCGTCATTAGAAAGAGACTAACTTAGGACGAACTTAGACAGACCTTAGAATGAGACTAAAGTTTGTCTTTGTTCGTCCCAAGTTAGTCTCGTTAGTCTCATTCTAAGGTTTGTCAAAATTCATCCTCTGAAAGAGACTAACTTGGGACGAACTTAGACAAACCGTAGAATGAGACTAACGTTTGACTTTCTTCGTCCCAAGTTAGTCTCGTTAGTCTCATTCTAAGGTTTGTCTAAGTTCGTCCTTAGAAAGAGACTAACTTGGGACGAACTTAGACAAACCTTAGAAAGAGACTAACATTTGTCTTTGTTCGTCCCAAGTTAGTCTCGTTAGTCTCATTCTAAGGTTTGTATAAGTAAGTCCTTAGAAAGAGACTAACATGGGACGAACTAAGACAAACCTTATAATGTGACTTAAGTTTGTCTTTATTCGTCCCAAGTTAGTCTCGTCAGTCTCATTCTAAGGTTTGTCAAAGTTCGTCCTTAGAAAGAGACTAACTTGGGACGAACTTAGACAAACCTTAGAATGAGATTTAAGTTTGTCTTTGTTCGTCCCAAGTTTGTCTCGTTAGTCTCATTCTAAGGTTTGTCTAAGTTCGTCCTTAGAAAGAGACTAACTTGGGACGAACTTAGACAAACCATAGAATGAGACTAACATTTGTCTTTGTTCGTCCCAAGTTAGTCTCGTTAGTCTCATTCTAAGGTTTGTCTAAGTTCGTCTATAGAAAGAGACTAGCTTGGGACGAACTTAGACAAACCTTAGAATGAGATAAAATTTGTCTTTGTTCGTCCCAAGTTAGTGTCGTTGGTCTCATTCTAAGGTTTGTCTAAATTCGTCCTTAGAAAGAGACTAACTTGGGACGAACTAAGACAAACCTTAGAATGAGACTAACGTTTGACTTTCTTCGTCCCAAGTTAGTCTCGTTAGTCTAATTCTAAGGTTTGTCTAAGTTCATCCTTAGAAAGAGACTAACTTGGGACGAACTAAGACAAACCTTAGAATGGGACTTAAGTTTATCTTTGTTCGTCCCAAGTTAGTCTCGTTAGTCACATTCTAAGGTTTGTCTAAGTTCATCCTTAGAAAGAGACTAACTTGGGACGAACAAAGACGAACCTTAGAATGAGACTTAAGTTTGTCTTTGTTCGTCCCAAGTTTGTCTCGTTAGTCTCATTCTAAGGATTGTCTAAGTTCGTCCTTAGAAAGAGACTAACTTGGTACGAACTTAGACAAACCTTAGAATGAGACTTAAGTTTGTCTTTGTTCGTCCCAAGTTTGTCTCGTTAGTCTCATTCTAAGGTTTGTCTAAGTTCATCCTTAGAAAGAGACTAACTTGGTACGAACTTAGACAAACCTTAGACTGAGACTTAAGTTTGTCTTTGTTCGTCCCAAGTTAGTCTCGTTAGTCTCAATCTAAGGTTTGTCTAAGTTCGTCCTTAGAAAGAGACTAACTTGGGACGAACTAAGACAAACCTTAGAATGTGACTTAAGTTTGTCTTTGTTCGTCCCAAGTTAGTCTCGTCAGTCTCATTCTAAGGTTTGTCTAAGTTCGTCCTTAGAAAGAGACTAACTTGGGACGAACTTAGACAAACCTTAGAATGAGACTTAAGTTTGTCTTTGTTCGTCCCAAGTTTGTCTCGTTAGTCTCATTCTAAGGTTTGTCTAAGTTCGTCCTTAGAAAGAGACTAACTTGGGACGAACTTAGACAAACCTTAGAATGAGACTAACATTTGTCTTTGTTCATCCCAAGTTAGTCTCGTTAGTCTCATTCTAAGGTTTGTCTAAGTTTGTCTATAGAAAGAGACTAACTTGGGACGAACTTAGACAAACCTTAGAATGAGGCTAAAGTTTGTCTTTGTTCGTCCCAAGTTAGTTTCGTTAGTCTCATTCTAAGGTTTGTCTAAATTCGTCCTCAGAAAGAGACTAACTTGGGACGAACTTAGACAAACCTTAGAAGGAGACTAACGATTGACTTTGTTCGTCCCAAGTTAATCTCGTTAGTCTCATTCTAAGGTTTGTCAAAGTTCGTCCTTAGAAAGAGACTAACTTGGGACGAACTTAGACAAACCATAGAATGAGACTTAAGTTTGTCTTTGTTCGTCCCAAGTTTGTCTCGTTAGTCTCAATCTAAGGTTTGTCTAAGTTCGTCCTTAGAAAGAGAGTAACTTGGGACGAACTTAGACAAACCTTAGAATGAGACTTAAGTTTGTCTTTGTTCGTCCCAAGTTAGTCTCGTTAGTCTCATTCTAAGGTTTGTCTAAGTTCGTCCTTAGAAAGAGACTAACTTGGGACGAACTTAGACAAACCTTAGAAAGAGACTAACATTTGTCTTTGTTCCTCCCAAGTTAGTCTCGTTAGTCTCATTCTAAGGTTTGTCTAAGTTCGTCCTTAGAAAGAGACTAACTTGGGACGAACTAAGACAAACCTTAGAATGAGACTAACGTTTTTCTTTGTTCGTTCAAAGTTAGTCTCGTTAGTCTCATTCTAAGGTTTGTCTAAGTTCGTCCTTAGAAAGAGACTAACTTGGGACGAACTTAGACAAATCTTAGAATGGGACTTATGTTTGTCTATGTTCGTCCCAAGTTAGTCTCGTTAGTCTCATTCTAAGGTTTGTCTAAGTTCGTCCTTAAAAGAGACTAACTTGGGACGAACTTAGACAAACCTTAGAATGTGACTTAAATTTGTCTTTGTTCGTCCCAAGTTAGTCTCGTTAGTCTCATTCTAAGGGTTGTCTAAGTTCGTCCTTAGAAAGAGACTAACTTGGGACGAACTAAGACAAACCTTAGAATGGGACTTAAGTTTGTCTTTGTTCGTCCCAAGTTAGTCTCGTTAGTCACATTCTAAGGTTTGTCTAAGTTCGTCCTTAGAAAGAGACTAACTTGGGACGAACTTAGACAAACCTTAGAATGGGACTTAAGTTTGTCATTGTTCGTCCCAAGTTAGTCTCGTTAGTCTCATTCTAAGGTTTGTCTAAGTTCGTCCTTAGAAAGAGACTAACTTGGGACGAACTTAGACAAACCTTAGAATGAGACTTAAGTTTGTCTTTGTTCGTCCCAAGTTTGTCTCGTTAGTCTCAATCTAAGGTTTGTCTAAGTTCGTCCTTAGAAAGAGAGTAACTTGGGACGAACTTAGACAAACCTTAGAATGAGACTTAAGTTTGTCTTTGTTCGTCCCAAGTTAGTCTCGTTAGTCTCATTCTAAGGTTTGTCTAAGTTTGTCCTTAGAAAGAGACTAACTTGGGACGAACTTAGACAAACCTTAGAAAGAGACTAACATTTGTCTTTGTTCGTCCCAAGTTAGTCTCGTTAGTCTCATTCTAAGGTTTGTCTAAGTAAGTCCTTAGAAAGAGACTAACTTGGGACGAACTTAGACAAACCTTAGAATGAGACTTAAGTTTGTCTTTGTTCGTCCCAAGTTTGTCTCGTTAGTCTCATTCTAAGGTTTGTCTAAGTTCGTATGTAGAAAGAGACTAACTTGGGACGAACTTAGACAAACCTTAGAATGAGACTAAAGTTTGTCTTTGTTCGTCCCAAGTTAGTCCCGTTAGTCTCATTCTAAGGTTTGTCTAAATTCGTCCTTAGAAAGAGACTAACTTGGGACGAACTATGGCAAACCTTAGAATGAGACTAACGTTTGACTTTCTTCGTCCCAAGTTAGTCTCGTTAGTCTCATTCTAAGGTTTGTCTAAGTTCGTCCTTAGAAAGAGACTAACTTGAAACGAACTAAGACAAACCGTACAATAGGACTTACGTTTGTCTTTGTTCGTCCCAAGTTGGTCTCGTTAGTTACATTCTAAGGTTTGTCTAAGTTCGTCCTTAGAAAGAGACAAACTAGGGACGAACAAAGACAACCCTTAGAATGAGACTAACGGTTTTCTTTGTTTGTCCAAAGTTTGTCTCGTTAGTCTCATTCTAAGGTTTGTCTAAGTTCGTCCTTAGAAAGAGACTAACTTGGGACGAACTTAGACAAACCATAGAATGAGACTAACATTTGTCTTTGTTCGTCCCAAGTTAGTCTCGTTAGTCTCATTCTCAGGTTTGTCTAAGTTCGTCTATAGAAAGAGACTAACTTGGGACGAACTTAGATAAACCTTAGAATGAGACTAAAGTTTCTTTGTTCGTCCCAAGTTAGTGTCGTTGGTCTCATTCTAAGGTTTGTCTAAATTCGTCCTTAGAAAGAGACTAACTTGGGACGAACTAAGACAAACCTTAGAATGAGACTAACGTTTGACTTTCTTCGTCCCAAGTTAGTCTCGTTAGTCTCATTCTAAGGTTTGTCTAAGTTCGTCCTTAGAAAGAGACTAACTTGGGACGAACTAAGACAAACCTTAGAATGTGACTTAAGTTTGTCTTCGTTCGTCCCAAGTTAGTCTCGTTAGTCTCATTCTAAGGTTTGTCAAAGTTCATCCTTAGAAAGAGACTAACTTGGGACGAACTATGACAAACCTTAGAATGTGGCTTAAGTTTGTCTTTGTTCGTCCCAAGTTAGTCTCGTCAGTCTCATTCTAAGGTTTGTCTAAGTTCGTCATTAGAAAGAGACTAACTTGGGACGAACTTAGACAAACCTTAGAATGAGACTAAAGTTTGTCTTTGTTCGTCCCAAGTTAGTCTCGTTAGTCTCATTCTAAGGTTTGTCAAAATTCGTCCTCAGAAAGAGACTAACTTGGGACGAACTTAGACAAACCGTAGAATGAGACTAACGTTTGACTTTCTTCGTCCCAAGTTAGTCTCGTTAGTCTCATTCTAAGGTTTGTCTAAGTTCGTCCTTAGAAAGAGACTAACTTGGGACGAACTTAGACAAACCTTAGAAAGAGACTAACATTTGTCTTTGTTCGTCCCAAGTTAGTCTCGTTAGTCTCATTCTAAGGTTTGTATAAGTAAGTCCTTAGAAAGAGACTAACATGGGACGAACTAAGACAAACCTTAGAATGTGACTTAAGTTTGTCTTTATTCGTCCCAAGTTAGTCTCGTCAGTCTAATTCTAAGGTTTGTCTAAGTTCGTCCTTAGAAAGAGACTAACTTGGGACGAACTTAGACAAACCTTAGAATGAGACTTAAGTTTGTCTTTGTTCGTCCCAAGTTTGTCTCGTTAGTCTCATTCTAAGGTTTGTCTAAGTTCGTCCTTAGAAAGAGACTAACTTGGGACGAACTTAGACAAACCATAGAATGAGACTAACATTTGTCTTTGTTCGTCCCAAGTTAGTCTCGTTAGTCTCATTCTCAGGTTTGTCTAAGTTCGTCTATAGAAAGAGACTAACTTGGGACGAACTTAGATAAACCTTAGAATGAGACTAAAGTTTGTCTTTGTTCGTCCCAAGTTAGTGTCGTTGGTCTCATTCTAAGGTTTGTCTAAATTCGTCCTTAGAAAGAGACTAACTTGGGACGAACTAAGACAAACCTTAGAATGAGACTAACGTTTGACTTTCTTCGTCCCAAGTTAGTCTCGTTAGTCTCATTCTAAGGTTTGTCTAAGTTCATCCTTAGAAAGAGACTAACTTGGGACGAACTAAGACAAACCTTAGAATGGGACTTAAGTTTGTCTTTGTTCGTCCCAAGTTAGTCTCGTTAGTCACATTCTAAGGTTTGTCTAAGTTCATCCTTAGAAAGAGACTAACTTGGGACAAACAAAGACAAACCTTAGAATGAGACTAACGTTTATCTTTGTTCGTCCAAAGTTAGTCTCGTTAGTCTCATTCTAAGGTTTGTCTAAGTTCCTCCTTAGAAAGAGACTAACTTGGGACGAACTTAGACAAACCTTAGAATGAAACTTAAGTTTGTCTTTGTTCGTCCCAAGTTTGTCTCGTTAGTCTCATTCTAAGGTTTGTCTAAGTTCGTCCTTAGAAAGAGACTAACTTGGTACGAACTTAGACAAACCTTAGACTGAGACTTAAGTTTGTCTTTGTTCATCCCAAGTTAGTCTCGTTAGTCTCATTCTCAGGTTTGTCTAAGTTCGTCCTTAGAAAGAGACTAACTTGGGACGAACTAAGACAAACCTTAGAATGAGACTAACGTTTGACTTTCTTCGTCCCAAGTTAGTCTCGTTAGTCTCATTCTAAGGTTTGTCTAAGTTCATCCTTAGAAAGAGACTAACTTGGGACGAACAAAGACAAACCTTAGAATGAGACTAACGTTTATCTTTGTTCGTCCAAAGTTAGTCCCGTTAGTCTCATTCTAAGGTTTGTCTAAGTTCCTCCTTAGAAAGAGACTAACTTGGGACGAACTTAGACAAACCTTAGAATGAAACTTAAGTTTGTCTTTGTTCGTCCCAAGTTTGTCTCGTTAGTCTCATTCTAAGGTTTGTCTAAGTTCGTCCTTAGAAAGAGACTAACTTGGTACGAACTTAGACAAACCTTAGACTGAGACTTAAGTTTGTCTTTGTTCATCCCAAGTTAGTCTCGTTAGTCTCATTCTCAGGTTTGTCTAAGTTCGTCCTTAGAAAGAGACTAACTTGGCACGAACTAAGACAAACCTTAGAATATGACTTAAGTTTGTCTTTGTTCGTCCTCAGTTAGTCTCGTCAGTCTCATTCTAAGGTTTGTCTAAGTTCGTCCTTAGAAAGAGACTAACTTGGGACGAACTTAGACAAACCTTAGAATGAGACGTAAGTTTGTCTTTGTTCGTCCCAAGTTTGTCTCGTTAGTCTCATTCTAAGGTTTGTCTAAGTTCGTCATTAGAAAGAGACTAACTTGGGACGAACTTAGACAAACCTTAGAATGAGACTAACATTTGTCTTTGTTCGTCCCAAGTTAGTCTCGTTAGTCTCATTCTAAGGTTTGTCTAAGTTCGTCTGTAGAAAGAGACTAACTTGGGACGAACTTAGACAAACCTTAGAATGAGACTAAAGTTTGTCTTTGTTCGTCCCAAGTTAGTCTCGTTAGTCTCATTCTAAGGTTTGTCTAAGTTCGTCCTTAGAAAGAGACTAACTTGGGACGAACTTAGACAAATCTTAGAATGGGACTTATGTTTGTCTATGTTCGTCCCAAGTTAGTCTCGTTAGTCTCATTCTAAGGTTTGTCTAAGTTCGTCCTTAAAAGAGACTAACTTGGGACGAACTTAGACAAACCTTAGAATGTGACTTAAATTTGTCTTTGTTCGTCCCAAGTTAGTCTCGTTAGTCTCATTCTAATGTTTGTCTAAGTTCGTCCTTAAAAGAGACTAACTTGGGACGAACTTAGACAAACCTTAGAATGTGACTTAAATTTGTCTTTGTTCGTCCCAAGTTAGTCTCGTTAGTCTCATTCTAAGGTTTGTCTAAGTTCGTCCTTAGAAAGAGACTAACTTGGGACGAACTAAGACAAACCTTAGAATGGGACTTAAGTTTGTCTTTGTTGGTCCCAAGTTAGTCTCGTTAGTCTCATTCTAAGGTTTGTCTAAGTTCGTCCTTAGAAAGAGACTAACTTGGGACGAACTTAGACAAACCTTAGAATGAGACTTAAGTTTGTCTTTGTTCGTCCCAAGTTAGTCTCGTTAGTCTCATTCTAAGGTTTGTCGAAATTCGTCCTCAGAAAGAGACTAACTTGGGACGAACTTAGACAAACCGTAGAATGACACTAATGTTTGACTTTCTTCGCCCCATGTTAGTCTCGTTAGTCTCATTCTAAGGTTTGTCTAAGTTCGTCCTTAGAAAGAGACTAACTTGGGACGAACTTAGACAAACCTTAGAAAGAGACTAACATTTGTCTTTGTTCGTCCCAAGTTAGTCTCGTTAGTCTCATTCTAAGGTTTGTCTAAGTTCGTCCTTAGAAAGAGACTAACTTGGGATGAACTAAGACAAACCTTAGAATGGGATTTAAGTTTGTCTTTGTTCGTCCCAAGTTAGTCTCGTTAGTCTCACTCTAAGGTTTGTCTAAGTTCGTCCTTAGAAAGAGACTAACTTGGGACGAACTAAGACAAACCTTAGAATGGGACTTAAGTTTGTCTTTGTTGGTCCCAAGTTAGTCTCGTTAGTCTCATTCTAAGGTTTGTCTAAGTTCGTCCTTAGAAAGAGACTAACTTGGGACGAACTTAGACAAACCTTAGAATGAGACTTAAGTTTGTCTTTGTTCGTCCCAAGTTTGTCTCGTTAGTCTCAATCTAAGGTTTGTCTAAGTTCGTCCTTAGAAAGAGACTAACTTGGGACGAACTTAGACAAACCTTAGAATGAGACTTAAGTTTGTCTTTGTTCGTCCCAAGTTAGTCTCGTTAGTCTCATTCTAAGGTTTGTCGAAATTCGTCCTCAGAAAGAGACTAACTTGGGACGAACTTAGACAAACCGTAGAATGACACTAATGTTTGACTTTCTTCGCCCCAAGTTAGTCTCGTTAGTCTCATTCTAAGGTTTGTCTAAGTTCGTCCTTAGAAAGAGACTAACTTGGGACGAACTTAGACAAACCTTAGAAAGAGACTAACATTTGTCTTTGTTCGTCCCAAGTTAGTATCGTTAGTCTCATTCTAAGGTTTGTCTAAGTTCGTCCTTAGAAAGAGACTAACTTGGGATGAACTAAGAAAAACCTTAGAATGGGATTTAAGTTTGTCTTTGTTCGTCCCAAGTTAGTCTCGTTAGTCTCATTCTAAGGTTTGTCTAAGTTCGTCCTTAGAAAGAGACTTGGGACGAACTAAAACAAACCTTAGAATGAGACTTAAGTTTGTCTTTGTTCGACCAAAGTTAGTCTCGTTAGTCTCATTCTAAGGTTTGTCTAAGTTCATCCTTAGAAAGAGACTAACTTGGGACGAACTTAGACAAACCTTAGAATGGGACTTAAGTTTGTCATTGTTCGTCCCAAGTTGGTCTCGTTAGTCTCGTTAGTGTCATTCTAAGGTTTGTCTAAGTTCGTCCTTAGAAAGAGACTAACTTGGGACGAACTTAGACAAACCTTAGAATGAGACTTAAGTTTGTCTTTGTTCGTCCCAAGTTTGTCTCGTTAGTCTCATTCTAAGGTTTGTCTAAGTTCGTCCTTAGAAAGAGACTAACTTGGTACGAACTTAGACAAACCTTAGAATGAGACTTAACTTTGTCTTTGTTTATACCAAGTTAGTCTCGTTAGTCTCATTCTAAGGTTTGTCTAAGTTCGTCCTTAGAAAGAGACTAACTTGGGATGAACTAAGACAAACCTTAGAATGGGATTTAAGTTTGTCTTTGTTCGTCCCAAGTTAGTCTCGTTAGTCTCATTCTAAGGTTTGTCTAAGTTCGTCCTTAGAAAGAGACTTGGGACGAACTAAAACAAACCTTAGAATGAGACTAACGTTTTTCTTTGTTCGACCAAAGTTAGTCTCGTTAGTCTCATTCTAAGGTTTGTCTAAGTTCATCCTTAGAAAGAGACTAACTTGGGACGAACTTTGACAAACCTTAGAATGGGACTTCAGTTTGTCATTGTTCGTCCCAAGTTAGTCTCGTTAGTCTCGTTAGTGTCATTCTAAGGTTTGTCTAAGTTCGTCCTTAGAAAGAGACTAACTTGGGACGAACTTAGACAAACCTTAGAATGAGACTTAAGTTTATCTTTGTTCGTCCCAAGTTTGTCTCGTTAGTCTCATTCTAAGGTTTGTCTAAGTTCGTCCTTAGAAAGAGACTAACTTGGTACGAACTTAGACAAACCTTAGAATGAGACTTAACTTTGTCTTTGTTCATCCCAAGTTAGTCTCGTTAGTCTCATTCTAAGGTTTGTCAAAGTTCGTCCTTAGAAAGAGACTAACTTGGGACGAACTAAGACAAACCTTAGAATGTGACTTAAGTTTGTCTTTGTTCGTCCCAAGTTAGTCTCGTCAGTCTCATTCTAAGGTTTGTCTAAGTTCGTCCTTAGAAAGAGACTAACTTGGGACGAACTTAGACAAACCTTAGAATGAGACAAACATTTGTCTTTGTTCGTCCCAAGTTAGTCTCGTTAGTCACATTCTAAGGTTTGTCTAAGTTCGTCTGTAGAAAGAGACTAACTTGGGACGAACTTAGAAAAACCTTAGAATGAGACTAAAGTTTGACTTTGTTCGTCCCAAGTTAGTCTCGTTTGTCTCATTCTAAGGTTTGTCTAAATTCGTCCTCAAAAAGAGACTAACTTGGGACGAACTTAGACAAACCTTAGAATGAGACTAACGTTTGACTTTCTTCGTCCCAAGTTAGTCTCGTTAGTCTCATTCTAAGGTTTGTCTAAGTTCGTCATTAAAAAGAAACTAACTTGGGACGAACTAAGACAAACCTTAGAATGTGACTTAAGTTTGTCTTTGTTCGTCCCAAGTTAGTCTCGTCAGTCTCATTCTAAGGTTTGTCTAAGTTTGCATTAGAAAGAGACTAACTTGGGACGAACTTAGACAAACCTTAGAATGAGACTTAAGTTTGTCTTTGTTCGTCACAAGTTTGTCTCGTTAGTCTCATTCTAAGGTTTGTCTAAGTTCATCCTTAGAAAAAGACTAACTTGGGACGAACTTAGACAAACCTTAGAATGAGACTAATATTTGTCTTTGTTCGTCCCAAGTTAGTCTCGTTAGTCTCATTCTAAGGTTTGCCTAAGTTTGTCTGTAGAAAGAGACTAACTTGGGACGTACTTAGACAAACCTTAGAATGAGACTAAATTTGTCTTTGTTCATCCCAAGTTAGTCTCGTTAGTCTCATTCTAAGGTTTGTCTAAATTCATCCTCAGAAAGAGACTAACTTGGGACGAACTTAGACAAACCTCAGAATGAGACTAACGTTTGACTTTCTTCGTCCCAAGTTAGTCTCGTTAGTCTCATTCTAAGGTTTGTCTAAGTTCATCCTTAGAAAGATACTAACTTGGGACGAACTAAGACAAACCTTAGAATGGGACTTAAGTTTGTCTTTGTTCGTCCCAAGTTAGTCTCATTAGTCTCATTGTAAGGTTTGTCTAAGTTCGTCCTTAGAAAGAGACTAACTTGGGATGAACTGAGACAAACCTTTGAATGAGACTAACGTTTTTCTTTGTTCGTCCAAAGTTAGTCTCGTTAGTCTCATTATAAGGTTTGTCTAAGTTCGTCCTGAGAAAGAGACTAACTTGGGACGAACTAAGACAAACCTTAGAATGTGACTTAAGTTTGTCTTTGTTCGTCCCAAGTTTGTCTCGTTAGTCTCATTCTAAGGTTTGTCTAAGTTCGTCCTTAGAAAGTGACTAACTTGGGATGAACTAAGACAAACCTTAGAATGAGACTTAAGTTTGTCTTTGTTCGTCCCAAGTTTGTCTCGTTAGTCTCATTCTCAGGTTTGTCTAAGTTCGTCCTTCGAAAGAGACTAACTTGGGACGAACTAAGACAAACCTTAGAATGAGACTAACGTTTTTCTTTGTTCGTCCAAAGTTAGTCTCGTTAGTCTCATTCTAAGGTTTGTCTAAGTTCGTCCTTAGAAAGAGACTTTCTAAGGACGAACTTAGACAAACCATAGAATGGGACTTAAGTTTGTCATTGTTCGTCCCAAGTTAGTCACGTCAGTCTCATTCTAAGATTTGTCTATGTTCGTCCTTAGAAAGAGACTAACTTGGGATGAACTTAGACAAACCTTAGAATGAGACTAACATTTGTCTTTGTTCGTCCCAAGTTAGTCTCGTTAGTCTCATTCTAAGGTTTGTCTAAGTTCGTCCTTAGAAAGAGACTAACTTGGGACGAACTAAGACAAACCTTAGAATGGGACTTAAGTTTGTCTTTGTTCGTCCCAAGTTAGTCTCGTTAGTCACATTCTAAGGTTTGTCTAAGTTCGTCCTTAGAAAGAGACTAACTTGGGACGAACAAAGACAAACCTTAGAATGAGACTAACGTTTTTCTTTGTTCGTCCAAAGTTAGTCTCGTTAGTCTCATTCTAAGGTTTGTCTAACTTCGTCCTTAGAAAGAGACTAACTTGGGACGAACTTAGACAAACCTTAGAATGGGACTTAAGTTTGTCATTGTTCGTCCCAAGTTAGTCTCGTTAGTCTCATTCTAAGGTTTGTCTAAGTTCGTCCTTAGAAAGAGACTAACTTGGGACGAACTTAGACAAACCTTAGAATGAGACTTATGTTTGTCTTTGTTCGTCCCAAGTTTGTCTCGTTAGTCTCATTCTAAGGTTTGTCTAAGTTCGTCCTTAGAAAGAGACTAACTTGGTACGAACTTAGACAAACCTTAGACTGAGACTTAAGTTTGTCTTTGTTCGTCCCAAGTTAGTCTCGTTAATCTCATTCTAAGGTTTGTCTAAGTTCGTCCTTAGAAAGAGACTAACTTGGGACGAACTAAGACAAACCTTAGAATGTGACTTATGTTTGTCTTTGTTCGCCACAAGTTAGTCTCGTTAGTCTCATTCTAAGGTTTGTCTAAGTTCGTCCTTAGAAAGAGACTAACTTGGGACGAACTTAGACAAACCTTAGAATGAGACTTAAGTTTGTCTTTGTTCGTCCCAAGTTTGTCTCGTTAGTCTCATTCTGAGGTTTGTCTAAGTTCGTCCTTAGAAAGAGACTAACTTGGTACGAACTTAGACAAACCTTAGACTGAGACTTAAGTTTGTCTTTGTTCGTCCCAAGTTAGTCTCGTTAGTCTCATTCTAAGGTTTGTCTAAGTTCGTCCTTAGAAAGAGACTAACTTGGGACGAACTAAGACAAACCTTAGAATGTGACTTAAGTTTGTCTTTGTTCGTCCCAAGTTAGTCTCGTTTGTCTCATTCTAAGGTTTGTCTAAGTTCGTCCTTAGAAAGAGACTAACTTGGGACGAACTTAGACAAACCTTAGAATGAGACTTAAGTTTGTCTTTGTTCGTCCCAAGTTTGTCTCGTAAGTCTCATTCTAAGGTTTGTCTAAGTTCGTCCTTAGAAAGAGGCTAACTTGGGACGAACTTAGACAAACCTTAGAATGAGACTAACGTTTGACTTTCTTCGTCCCAAGTTAGTCTCGTTAGTCTCATTCTAAGGTTTGTCTAAGTTCGTCCTTAGAAAGAGACTAACTTGGGACGAACTTAGACAAACCTTAGAATGAGACTAACATTTGTCTTTGTTCGTCCCAAGTTAGTCTCGTTAGTCTCATTCTAAGGTTTGTCTAAGTTCGTCCTTAGAAAGAGACTAACTTGGGACGAACTAAGACAAACCGTAGAATGAGACTAACGTTTTTCTTTGTTCGTCCAAAGTTAGTCTCGTTAGTCTCATTCTAAGGTTTCTCTAAGTTCGTCCTTAGAAAGAGACTAACTTGGGACGAACTTAGACAAATCTTAGAATGGGACTTATGTTTGTCTTTGTTCGTCCCAAGTTAGTCTCGTTAGTCTCATTCTAAGGTTTGTCTAAGTTCGTCCTTAGAAAGAGACTAACTTGGGACGAACTTAGACAAACCTTAGAATGTGACTTAAATTTGTCTTTGTTCGTCCCAAGTTAGTCTCGTTAGTCTCATTCTAAGGTTTGTCTAAGTTCGTCCATAGAAAGAGACTAACTTGGGACGAACTAAGACAAACCTTAGAATGGGACTTATGTTTGTCTTTGTTCGTCCCAAGTTAGTCTCGTTAGTCTCATTCTAAGGTTTGTCTAAGTTCGTCCTTAGAAAGAGACTAACTTGGGACGAACTTAGACAAACCTTAGAATGAGACTAACATTTGTCTTTGTTCGTCCCAAGTTAGTCTCGTTAGTCTCATTCTAAGGTTTGTCTAAGTTCGTCCTTAGAAAGAGACTAACTTGGGACGAACTAAGACAAATCTTAGAATGGGACTTATGTTTGTCTTTGTTCGTCCCAAGTTAGTCTCGTTAGTCTCATTCTAAGGTTTGTCTAAGTTCGTCCTTAGAAAGAGACTAACTTGGGACGAACTTAGACAAACCTTAGAATGAGACTTAAGTTTGTCTTTGTTCGTCCCAAGTTAGTCTCGTTAGTCTCATTCTAAGGTTTGTCTAAGTTCGTCCTTAGAAAGAGACTTGGGACGCACTAAAACAAACCTTAGAATGAGACTAACGTTTTTCTATGTTCGACCAAGGTTAGTCTCGTTAGTCTCATTCTAAGGTTTGTCTAAGTTCATCCTTAGAAAGAGACTAACTTGGGACGAACTTAGACAAACCTTAGAATGAGACTTAAGTTTGTCATTGTTCGTCCCAAGTTAGTCTCGTTAGTCTCGTTAGTGTCATTCTAAGGTTTGTCTAAGTTCGTCCTTAGAAAGAGACTAACTTGGGACGAACTTAGACAAACCTTAGAATGAGACTTAAGTTTGTCTTTGTTCGTCCCAAGTTTGTCTCGTTAGTCTCATTCTAAGGTTTGTCTAAGTTCATCCTTAGAAAGAGACTAACTTGGTACGAACTTAGACAAACCTTAGAATGAGACTTAACTTTGTCTTTGTTCATCCCAAGTTAGTCTCGTTAGTCTCATTCTAAGGTTTGTCTAAGTTCGTCCTTAGAAAGAGACTAACTTGGGACGAACTAAGACAAACCTTAGAATGTGACTTAAGTTTGTCTTTGTTCGTCCCAAGTTAGTCTCGTCAGTCTCATTCTAAGGTTTGTCTAAGTTCGTCCTTAGAAAGAGACTAACTTGGGACGAACTTAGACAAACCTTAGAAAGAGACTAACATTTGTCTTTGTTCGTCCCAAGTTAGTCTCGTTAGTCTCATTCTAAGGTTTGTCTAAGTTCGTCATTAAAAAGAAACTAACTTGGGACGTACTAAGACAAACCTTAGAATGTGACTTAAGTTTGTCTTTGTTCGTCCCAAGTTAGTCTCGTCAGTCTCATTCTAAGGTTTGTCTAAGTTTGCCTTAGAAAGAGACTAACTTGGGACGAACTTAGACAAACCTTAGAATGAGACTTAAGTTTGTCTTTGTTCGTCTCAAGTTTGTCTCGTTAGTCTCATTCTAAGGTTTGTCTAAGTTCATCCTTAGGAAGAGACTAACTTGGGACGAACTTAGACAAACCTTAGAATGAGACTAATATTTGTCTTTGTTCCTCCCAAGTTAGTCTCGTTAGTCTCATTCTAAGGTTTGCCTAAGTTTGTCTGTAGAAAGAGACTAACTTGGGACGTACTTAGACAAACCTTAGAATGAGACTAAATTTGTCTTTGTTCGTCCCAAGTTAGTCTCGTTAGTCTCATTCTAAGGTTTGTCTAAATTCGTCCTCAGAAAGAGACTAACTTGGGACGAACTTAGACAAACCTCAGAATGAGACTAACGTTTGACTTTCTTCGTCCCAAGTTAGTCTCGTTAGTCTTATTCTAAGGTTTGTCTAAGTTCGTCCTTAGAAAGATACTAACTTGGGACGAACTAAGACAAACCTTAGAATGGGACTTAAGTTTGTCTTTGTTCGTCCCAAGTTAGTCTCATTAGTCTCATTGTAAGGTTTGTCTAAGTTCGTCCTTAGAAAGAGACTAACTTGGAATGAACTGAGACAAACCTTTGAATGAGACTAACGTTTTTCTTTGTTCGTCCAAAGTTAGTCTCGTTAGTCTCATTATAAGGTTTGTCTAAGTTCGTCCTGAGAAAGAGACTAACTTGGGACGAACTAAGACAAACCTTAGAATGTGACTTAAGTTTGTCTTTGTTCGTCCCAAGTTTGTCTCGTTAGTCTCATTCTAAGGTTTGTCTAAGTTCGTCCTTAGAAAGAGACTAACTTGGTACAAACTTAGACAAACCTTAGAATGAGACTTAAGTTTGTCTTTGTTCGTCCCAAGTTAGTCTCGTTAGTCTCATTCTAAGGTTTGTCTAAGTTCGTCCTTAGAAAGTGACTAACTTGGGATGAACTAAGACAAACCTTAGAATGAGACTTAAGTTTGTCTTTGTTCGTCCCAAGTTTGTCTCGTTAGTCTCATTCTCAGGTTTGTCTAAGTTCGTCCTTAGAAAGAGACTAACTTGGGACGAACTAAGACAAACCTTAGAATGAGACTAAAGTTTTTCTTTGTTCGTCCAAAGTTAGTCTCGTTAGTCTCATTCTAAGGTTTGTCTAAGTTCGTCCTTAGAAAGAGACTAACTTGGGACGAACTTAGACAAACCTTAGAATGGGACTTAAGTTTGTCTTTGTTCGTCCCAAGTTAGTCTCGTCAGTCTCATTCTAAGGTTTGTCTATGTTCGTCCTTAGAAAGAGACTAACTTGGGATGAACTTAGACAAACCTTAGAATGAGACTAACATTTGTCTTTGTTCGTCCCAAGTTAGTCTCGTTAGTCTCATTCTAAGGTTTGCCTAAGTTCGTCTATAGAAAGAGACTAACTTGGGACGAACTTAGACAAACCTTAGAATGGGACTTAAGTTTGTCATTGTTCGTCCCAAGTTAGTCTCGTTAGTCTCATTCTAAGGTTTGTCTAAGTTTGTCCTCGGAAAGAGACTAACTTGGGACAAACTTAGACAAACCTTAGAATGAGACTTAAGTTTGTCTTTGTTCGTCCCAAGTTAGTCTCGTTAGTCTCATTCTAAGGTTTGTCTAAGTTCGTCCTTAGAAAGAGACTAACTTGGGACGAACTAAGACAAACCTTAGAATGGGACTTAAGTTTGTCTTTGTTCGTCCCAAGTTAGTCTCGTTAGTCTCATTCTAAGGTTTGTCTAAGTTTGTCCTTAGAAAGAGACTAACTTGGGACGAACTAAGACAAACCTTAGAATGGGACTTAAGTTTGTCTTTGTTCGTCCCAAGTTAGTCTCGTCAGTCTCATTCTAAGGTTTGTCTATGTTCGTCCTTAGAAAGAGACTAACTTGGGATGAACTTAGACAAACCTTAGAATGAGACTAACATTTGTCTTTGTTCGTCCCAAGTTAGTCTCGTTAGTCTCATTCTAAGGTTTGCCTAAGTTTGTCTGTAGAAAGAGACTAACTTGGGATGAACTTAGACAAACCTTAGAATGGGACTTAAGTTTGTCATTGTTCGTCCCAAGTTAGTCTCGTTAGTCTCATTCTAAGGTTTGTCTAAGTTCGTCCTCAGAAAGAGACTAACTTGGGACGAACTTAGACAAACCTTAGAATGAGACTTAAGTTTGTCTTTGTTCGTCCCAAGTTAGTCTCGTTAGTCTCATTCTAAGGTTTGTCTAAGTTCGTCGTTAGAAAGAGACTAACTTGGGACGAACTAAGACAAACCTTAGAATGGGACTTAAGTTTGTCATTGTTCGTCCCAAGTTGGTCTCGTCAGTCTCATTCTAAGGTTTGTCTAAGTTCGTCCTTCGAAAGAGACTAACTTGGGATGAACTTAGACAAACCTTAGAATGAGACTTAAGTTTGTCTTTGTTCGTCTCAAGTTTGTCTCGTTAGTCTCATTCTAAGGTTTGTCTAAGTTCATCCTTAGAAAGAGACTAACTTGGGACGAACTTAGACAAACCTTAGAATGAGACTAACATTTGTTTTTGTTCGTCCCAAGTTAGTCTCGTTAGTCTCATTCTAAGGTTTGCCTAAGTTCGTCTGTAGAAAGAGACTAACTTGGAACGAACTTAAACAAACCTTAGAATGAGACTAAAGTTTGTCTTTGTTCGTCCCAAGTTAGTCTCGTTAGTCTCATTCTAAGGTTTGTCTAAATTCGTCCTCAGAAAGAGACTAACTTGGGACGAACTTAGACAAACCTTAGAATGAGATTAACGTTTGACTTTCTTCGTCCCAAGTTAGTCTCGTTAGTCTCATTCTAAGGTTTGTCTAAGTTCGTCCTTAGAAAGAGACTAACTTGGGACGAACTAAGACAAACCTTAGAATGGGACTTAAGTTTGTCTTTGTTCGTCCCAAGTTAGTCTCGTTAGTCTCATTGTAAGGTTTGTCTAAGTTCGTCCTAAGAAAGAGACTAACTTGGGACGAACTGAGACAAACCTTAGAATGAGAGTAACGTTTTTCTTTGTTCGTCCAAAGTTAGTCTCGTTAGTCTCATTATAAGGGTTGTCTAAGTTCGTCCTTAGAAAGAGACTAACTTGGGACGAACTAAGACAAACCTTAGAATGTGACTTAAGTTTATCTTTGTTCGTCCCAAGTTTGTCCCGTTAGTCTCATTCTAAGGTTTGTCTCAGTTCGTCCTTAGAAAGAGACTAACTTGGTACGAACTTAGACAAACCTTAGAATGAGACTTAAGTTTGTCTTTGTTCGTCCCAAGTTAGTCTCGTTAGTCTCATTCTAAGGTTTGTCTAATTTCGTCCTTAGAAAGTGACTAACTTGGGATGAACTAAGACAAACCTTAGAATGAGACTTAAGTTTGTCTTTGTTCGTCCCAAGTTTGTCTCGTTAGTCTCATTCTCAGGTTTGTCTAAGTTCGTCCTTAGAAAGAGACTAACTTGGGACGAACTAAGACAAACCTTAGAATGAGACTAACATTTGTCTTTGTTCGTCCCAAGTTAGTCTCGTTAGTCTCATTCTAAGGTTTGTCTAAGTTCATCCTTAGAAAGAGACTAACTTGGGACGAACTTAGACAAACCTTAGAATGAGACTAACGTTTGACTTTCTTCGTCCCAAGTTAGTCTCGTTAGTCTCATTCTAAGGTTTGTCTAAGTTCGTCCTTAAAAAGAGACTAACTTGGGACGAACTTAGACAAACCTTAGAATGAGACTAACATTTGTCTTTGTTCGTCCCAAGTTAGTCTCGTTAGTCTCATTCTAAGGTTTGTCTAAGTTCGTCATTAAAAAGAGACTAACTTGGGACGAACTAAGACAAACCTTAGAATGTGACTTACGTTTGTCTTTGTTCGTCCTAAGTTAGTCTCGTCAGTCTCATTCTAAGGTTTGTCTAAGTTCGTCCTTAGAAAGAGACTAACTTGGGATGAACTTAGACAAACCTTAGAATGAGACTTAAGTTTGTCTTTGTTCATCTCAAGTTTGTCTCGATAGTCTCATTCTAAGGTTTGTCTAAGTTCATCCTTAGAAAGAGACTAACTTGGGACGAACTTAGACAAACCTTAGAATGAGACTAACATTCGTCTTTGTTCGTCCCAAGTTAGTCTCGTTAGTCTCATTCTAAGGTTTGCCTAAGTTCGTCTGTAGAAAGAGACTAACTTGGGACGAACTTAAACAAACCTTAGAATGAGACTAAAGTTTGTCTTTGTTCGTCCCAAGTTAGTCTCGTTAGTCTCATTCTAAGGTTTGTCTAAATTCGTCCTCAGAAAGAGACTAACTTGGGGCGAACTTAGACAAACCTTAGAATGAGATTAACGTTTGACTTTCTTCGTCCCAAGTTAGTCTCGTTACTCTCATTCTAAGGTTTGTCTAAGTTCGTCCTTAGAAAGAGACTAACTTGGGACGAAATAAGACAAACCTTAGAATGGGACTTAAGTTTGTCTTTGTTCGTCCCAAGTTAGTCTCGTTAGTCTCATTGTAAGGTTTGTCTAAGTTCGTCATTAGAAAGAGACTAACTTGGAACGAACTGAGACAAACCTTAGAATGAGAGTAACGTTTTTCTTTGTTCGTCCCAAGTTAGTCTCGTTAGTCTCATTCTAAGGTTTGTCTAAATTCGTCCTCAGAAAGAGACTAACTTGGGACGAACTTAGACAAACCTTAGAATGAGATTAACGTTTGACTTTCTTCGTCCCAAGTTAGTCTCGTTAGTCTCATTCTAAGGTTTATCTAAGTTCGTCCTTAGAAAGAGACTAACTTGGGACGAACTAAGACAAACCTTAGAATGGGACTTAAGTTTGTCTTTGTTCGTCCCAAGTTAGTCTCGTTAGTCTCATTCTAAGGTTTGTCTAAGTTCGTCATTAAAAAGAGACTAACTTGGGACGAACTAAGACAAACCTTAGAATGTGACTTACGTTTGTCTTTGTTCGTCCTAAGTTAGTCTCGTCAGTCTCATTCTAAGGTTTGTCTAAGTTCGTCCTTAGAAAGAGACTAACTTGGGATGAACTTAGACAAACCTTAGAATGAGACTTAAGTTTGTCTTTGTTCATCTCAAGTTTGTCTCGATAGTCTCATTCTAAGGTTTGTCTAAGTTCATCCTTAGAAAGAGACTAACTTGGGACGAACTTAGACAAACCTTAGAATGAGACTAACATTCGTCTTTGTTCGTCCCAAGTTAGTCTCGTTAGTCTCATTCTAAGGTTTGCCTAAGTTCGTCTGTAGAAAGAGACTAACTTGGGACGAACTTAGACAAACCTTAGAATGAGACTTAAGTTTGTCTTTGTTCGTCCAAAGTTTGTCTCGTTAGTCTCATTCTAAGGTTTGTCTAAGTTCGTCCTTAGAAAAAGACTAACTTGGGACGAACTTAGACAAACCTTAGAATGAGACTAACATTTGTCTTTGTTCGTCCCAAGTTAGTCTCGTTAGTCTCATTCTATGGTTTGTCTAAGTTTGTCTGTAGAAAGAGACTAACTTGGGACGAACTTAGACAAACCTTAGAATGAGACTAACGTTTGACTTTCTTCGTCCCAAGTTAGTCTCGTTAGTCTCATTCTAAGGTTTGTCTAAGTTCGTCCTTAGAAAGAGACTAACTTGGGACGAACTTAGACAAACCTTAGAATGAGACTAACATTTGTCTTTGTTCGTCCCAAGTTAGTCTCGTTAGTCTCATTCTAAGGTTTGTCTAAGTTCGTCCTTAGAAAGAGACTAACTTGGGACAAACTAAGACAAACCTTAGAATGAGACTAACGTTTTTCTTTGTTCGTCCCAAGTTAGTCTCGTTAGTCTCATTGTAAGGTTTGTCTAAGTTCGTCCTTAGAAAGAGACTAACTTGGGACGAACCGAGACAAATCTTGGTGCCTTACAAGATATCAACCTCTCGAAAGTATGTAGAGCTGCTAACAATTCAGCTTTTCTCCTTACCTCGCCAGACACCACAATCAGTTCAGATTTTTTTAAGCGTGCCCTCAAAGCGGATCGCCTCGGCCTCCCAGCGCCTTGCCATGCCTGCCCCTTCCATGTTTTAGATGTTTATCGTCTATTGTATGCTTAGAGTTAATCTTAGTCTGTTCGGTGTTTTTAAGGAGTTGGGTGCTATAACCACCTCCTGGCACCTGAGGACATCTTTGTATAGCCCCGGTTCAGGCTGTTTGAACCCCTTATCAATAAAGCTGCTGGCTCCGTCCAGCTTTAATTAAAAAAAACTGAGACAAATCTTAGAATGGGACTAACGTTTTTCTTTGTTCGTCCAAAGTTAGTCTCGTTAGTCTCATTCTAAGGTTTGTCTAAGTTCGTCCTTAGAAAGAGACTAACTTGGGACGAACTAAGACAAACCTTAGAATGTGACTTAAGTTTGTCTTTGTTCGTCCCAAGTTTGTCTCGTTAGTCTCATTCTAAGGTTTGTCTAAGTTCGTCCTTAGAAAGAGACTAACTTGGTACCAACTTAGACAAACCTTAGAATGAGACTTAAGTTTGTCTTTGTTCGTCCCAAGTTAGTCTCGTTAGTCTCATTCTAAGGTTTGTCAAAGTTCGTTTTTAGAAAGAGACTAACTTGGGATGAACTAAGACAAACCTTAGAATGAGACTTAAGTTTGTCTTTGTTCGTCCCCAGTTTGTCTCGTTAGTCTCATTCTAAGGTTTGTCTAAGTTCGTCCTTAGAAAGAGACTAACTTGGGACGAACTAAGACAAACCTTAGAATGAGACTAACATTTTTCTTTGTTCATCCAAAGTTAGTCTCGTTAGTCTCATTCTAAGGTTTGTCTAAGTTCGTCCTTAGAAAGAGACTAACTTGGGACGAACTTAGACAAACCTTAGAATGGGACTTAAGTTTGTCATTGTTCATCCCAAGTTAGTCTCGTTAGTCTCATTCTAAGGTTTGTCTAAGTTCGTCCTTAGAAATAGACTAACTTGGGACAAACTTAGACAAACCTTAGAATGAGACTTAAGTTTGTCTTTGTTCGTCCCAAGTTTGTCTCGTTAGTCTCATTCTAAGGTTTGTCTAAGTTCTTCCTTAGAAAGAGACTAACTTGGTACGAACTTAGACAAACCTTAGACTGATACTTAAGTTTTTCTTTGTTCGTCCCAAGTTAGTCTCGTTAGTCTCATTTTAAGATTTGTCTAAGTTCGTCCTTAGAAAGAGACTAACTTGGGACGAACTAAGACAAACCTTAGAATGTGACTTAAGTTTGTCTTTGTTCGTCCCAAGTTAGTCTCGTTAGTCTCATTCTAAGGTTTGTCTAAGTTCGTCCTTAGAAAGAGACTAACTTGGGACGAACTTAGACAAACCTTAGAATGAGACTTAAGTTTGTCTTTGTTCGTCCCAAGTTTGTCTCGTTAGTCTCATTCTAAGGTTTGTCTAAGTTCGTCCTTAGAAAGAGACTAACTTGGTATGAACTTAGACAAACCTTAGACTGAGACTTAAGTTTGTCTTTGTTCGTCCCAAGTTAGTCTCGTTAGTCTCATTCTAAGGTTTGTCTAAGTTCGTCCTTAGAAAGAGATTAACTTGGGACGAACTAAGACAAACCTTAGAATGTGACTTAAGTTTGTCTTTGTTCGTCCCAAGTTAGTCTCGTTAGTCTCATTCTAAGGTTTGTCTAAGTTCGTCCTTAGAAAGAGACTAACTTGGGACGAACTTAGACAAACCTTAGAATGAGACTTAAGTTTGTCTTTGTTCGTCCCAAGTTTGTCTCGTTAGTCTCATTCTAAGGTTTGTCTAAGTTCGTCCTTAGAAAGAGACTAACTTGGTATGAACTTAGACAAACCTTAGACTGAGACTTAAGTTTGTCTTTGTTCGTCCCAAGTTAGTCTCGTTAGTCACATTCTAAGGTTTGTCTAAGTTCGTCCTTAGAAAGAGACTAACTTGGGACGAACTAAGACAAACTTTAGAATGGGACTTAAGTTTGTCTTTGTTCGTCCCAAGTTAGTCTCGTTAGTCTCATTCTATGGTTTGTCTAAATTCGTCCTCAGAAAGAGACTAACTTGGGATGAACTTAGACAAACCTTAGAATGAGACTAACGTTTGACTTTCTTCATCCCAAGTTTGTCTCGTTAGTCTCATTCTAAGGTTTGTCTAAGTTCGTCCTTAGAAAGAGACTAACTTGGGACGAACTTAGACAAACCTTAGAATGAGACTGACATTTGTCTTTGTTCGTCCCAAGTTAGTCTCGTTAGTCTCATTCTAAGGTTTGTCTAAGTTCGTCCTTAGAAAGAGACTAACTTGGGACGAACTTAGACAAACCTTAGAATGAGACTTAAGTTTGTCTTTGTTCGTCCCAAGTTTGTCTCGTTAGTCTCATTCTAAGGTTTGTCTAAGTTCGTCCTTAGAAAGAGACTAACTTGGTATGAACTTAGACAAACCTTAGACTGAGACTTAAGTTTGTCTTTGTTCGTCCCAAGTTAGTCTCGTTAGTCTCATTCTAAGGTTTGTCTAAGTTCGTCCTTAGAAAGAGACTAACTTGGGACGAACTAAGACAAACCTTAGAATGGGACTTAAGTTTGTCTTTGTTCGTCCCAAGTTAGTCTCGTTAGTCTCATTCTATGGTTTGTCTAAATTCGTCCTCAGAAAGAGACTAACTTGGGATGAACTTAGACAAACCCTAGAATGAGACAAACGTTTGTCTTTGTTCGTCCCAAGTTAGTCTCGTTAGTCTCATTCTAAGGTTTGTCTAAGTTCGTCCTTAGAAAGAGACTAACTTGTGACGAACTAAGACAAACCTTAGAATGAGACTAACGTTTTTCTTTGTTCGTCCAAAGTTAGTCTCGTTAGTCTCATTCTAAGGTTTGTCTAAGTTCATCCTTAGAAATAGACTAACTTGGGACGAACTTAGACAAATCTTAGAATGGGACTTATGTTTGTCTTTGTTCGTCCCAAGTTAGTCTCGTTAGTCTCATTCTAAGGTTTGTCTAAGTTTGTCCTTAGAAAGAGACTAGCTTGGGACGAACTTAGTCAAACCTTAGAATGTGACTTAAATTTGTCTTTGTTCGTCCCAAGTTAGTCTCGTTACTCTCATTCAAAGGTTTGTCTAAGTTCGTCCTTAGAAAGAGACTAACTTGGGACGAACTAAGACAAACCTTAGAATGGGACTTAAGTTTGTCTTTGTTCGTCCCAAGTTAGTCTCGTTAGTCTCATTCTAAGGTTTGTCTAAGTTCGTCCTTAGAAAGAGACTAACTTGGGACGAACTAAGACAAACCTTAGAATGAGACTAACGTTTTTCTTTGTTCGTCCAAAATTAGTCTCGTTAGTCTCATTCTAAGGTTTGTCTAAGTTCGTCCTCAGAAATAGACTAACTTGGGACGAACTTAGACAAATCTTAGAATGGGACTTATGTTTGTCTTTGTTCGTCCCAAGTTAGTCTCGTTAGTCTCATTCTAAGGTTTGTCTAAGTTCGTCCTTAGAAAGAGACTAACTTGGGACGAACTTAGTCAAACCTTAGAATGTGACTTAAATTTGTCTTTGTTCGTCCCAAGTTAGTCTCGTTACTCTCATTCAAAGGTTTGTCTAAGTTCGTCCTTAGAAAGAGACTAACTTGGGACGAACTAAGACAAACCTTAGAATGTGACTTAAGTTTGTCTTTGTTCGTGCCAAGTTTGTCTCGTTAGTCTCATTCTAAGGTTTGTCTAAGTTCGTCCTTAGAAAGAGACTAACTTGGGACGAACTAAGACAAACCTTAGAATGTGACTTAAGTTTGTCTTTGTTCGTCCCAAGTTAGTCTCGTCAGTCTCATTCTAAGGTTTGTCTAAGTTCGTCCTTAGAAAGAGACTAACTTGGGACGAACTTAGACAAACCTTAGAATGAGACTAACATTTGTCTTTGTTCGTCCCAAGTTAGTCTCGTTAGTCTCATTCTAAGGTTTGTCTAAGTTCGTCTGTAGAAAGAGACTAACTTGGGACGAACTTAGGCAAACCTTAGAATGAGACTAAAGTTTGTCTTTGTTCGTCTCAAGTTAGTCTCGTTAGTCTCATTCTAAGGTTTGTCTAAATTCGTCCTCAGAAAGAGACTAACTTGGGACGAACTTAGACAAACCTTAGAATGAGACTAACGTTTGACTTTCTTCGTCCCAAGTTAGTCTCGTTAGTCTCATTCTAAGGTATGTCTAAGTTCATCCTTAGAAAGAGACTAACTTGGGACGAACTTAGACAAACCTTAGAATGAGACTAAAATTTGTCTTTGTTCGTCCCAAGTTAGTCTCGTTAGTCTCATTCTAAGGTTTGTCTAAGTTCGTCTTTATTAAGAGACTAACTTGGGACAAACTTAGACAACCCTTAGAATGAGACTAACGTTTGTCTTTGTTTGTCCCAAGTTAGTCTCGTTAGTCTCATTCTAAGGTTTGTCTAAGTTCGTCCTTAGAAAGAGACTAACTTGGGACAAACTTAGACAAACCTTAGAATGAGACTAACGTTTGTCTTTGTTCGTCCCAAGTTAGTCTCGTTAGTCTCATTCTAAGGTTTGTCTAAGTTCGTCCTTAGAAAGAGACTAACTTGGGACGAACTTAGACAAACCTTAGAATGAGACTAACATTTGTCTTTGTTCGTCCAAAGTTAGTCTCGTTCTAAGGTTTGTCTAAGTTCGTCTTTAGAAAGAGACTAACTTGGGACAAACTTAGACAAACCTTAGAATGAGACTAAAGTTTGTCTTTGTTCGTCCCAAGTTAGTCTCGTTAGTCTCATTCTAAGGTTTGTCTAAGTTCGTCCTTAGAAAGAGAATAAATTGGGACGAACTTAGACAAACCTTAGAATGAGACTAACGTTTGACTTTCTTCGTCCCAAGTTAGTCTCGTTAGTCTCATTCTAAGGTTTGTCTAAGTTCGTCCTTAGACAGAGACTAACTTGGGACGAACTTAGACAAACCTTAGAATGAGACTAACATTTGTCTTTGTTCGTCCCAAGTTAGTCTCGTTAGTCTCATTATAAGGTTTTTCTAAGTTTGTCATTAGAAAGAGATTAACTTGGGACAAACTTAGACAAACCTTAGAATGAGACTAACTTGGGACGAACTAAGACAAACCTTAGAATGGGACTTAAGTTTGTCTTTGTTCGTCCCAAGTTAGTCTCGTTAGTCTCATTCTAAGGTTTGTCTATGTTCGTCCTTAGAAAGAGACTAACTTGGGACCAACTTAGACAAACCTTAGAATGAGACTTAAGTTTGTCTTTGTTCGTCCCAAGTTAGTCTCGTTAGTCTCATTCTAAGGTTTGTCAAAGTTCGTTTTTAGAAAGAGACTAACTTGGGATGAACTAAGACAAACCTTAGAATGAGACTTAAGTTTGTCTTTGTTCGTCCCCAGTTTGTCTCGTTAGTCTCATTCTAAGGTTTGTCTAAGTTCGTCCTTAGAAAGAGACTAACTTGGGACGAACTAAGACAAACCTTAGAATGAAACTAACATTTTTCTTTGTTCATCCAAAGTTAGTCTCGTTAGTCTCATTCTAAGGTTTGTCTAAGTTCGTCCTTAGAAAGAGACTAACTTGGGACGAACTTAGACAAACCTTAGAATGGGACTTAAGTTTGTCATTGTTCATCCCAAGTTAGTCTCGTTAGTCTCATTCTAAGGTTTGTCTAAGTTCGTCCTTAGAAATAGACTAACTTGGGACAAACTTAGACAAACCTTAGAATGAGACTTAAGTTTGTCTTTGTTCGTCCCAAGTTTGTCTCGTTAGTCTCATTCTAAGGTTTGTCTAAGTTCTTCCTTAGAAAGAGACTAACTTGGTACGAACTTAGACAAACCTTAGACTGAGACTTAAGTTTTTCTTTGTTCGTCCCAAGTTAGTCTCGTTAGTCTCATTCTAAGATTTGTCTAAGTTCGTCCTTAGAAAGAGACTAACTTGGGACGAACTAAGACAAACCTTAGAATGTGACTTAAGTTTGTCTTTGTTCGTTCCAAGTTAGTCTCGTTAGTCTCATTCTAAGGTTTGTCTAAGTTCGTCCTTAGAAAGAGACTAACTTGGGACGAACTTAGACAAACCTTAGAATGAGACTTAAGTTTGTCTTTGTTCGTCCCAAGTTTGTCTCGTTAGTCTCATTCTAAGGTTTGTCTAAGTTCGTCCTTAGAAAGAGACTAACTTGGTATGAACTTAGACAAACCTTAGACTGAGACTTAAGTTTGTCTTTGTTCGTCCCAAGTTAGTCTCGTTAGTCTCATTCTAAGGTTTGTCTAAGTTCGTCCTTAGAAAGAGACTATTTTGGGACGAACTAAGACAAACCTTAGAATGTGACTTAAGTTTGTCTTTGTTCGTCCCAAGTTAGTCTCGTTAGTCTCATTCTAAGGTTTGTCTAAGTTCGTCCTTAGAAAGAGACTAACTTGGGACGAACTTAGACAAACCTTAGAATGAGACTTAAGTTTGTCTTTGTTCGTCCCAAGTTTGTCTCGTTAGTCTCATTCTAAGGTTTGTCTAAGTTCGTCCTTAGAAAGAGACTAACTTGGGAAGAACTAAGACAAACCTTAGAATGGGACTTAAGTTTGTCTTTGTTCGTCCCAAGTTAGTCTCGTTAGTCTCATTCTATGGTTTGTCTAAATTCGTCCTCAGAAAGAGACTAACTTGGGATGAACTTAGACAAACCTTAGAATGAGACTAACGTTTGACTTTCTTCGTCCCAAGTTTGTCTCGTTAGTCTCATTCTAAGGTTTGTCTAAGTTCGTCCTTAGAAAGAGACTAACTTGGGACGAACTAAGACAAACCTTAGAATGGGACTTAAGTTTGTCTTTGTTCGTCCCAAGTTAGTCTCGTTAGTCTCATTCTAAGGTTTGTCTAAGTTCGTCCTTAGAAAGAGACTAACTTGGGACGAACTTAGACAAACCTTAGAATGAGACTAACATTTGTCTTTGTTCGTCCCAAGTTAGTCTCGTTAGTCTCATTCTAAGGTTTGTCTAAGTTCGTCCTTAGAAAGAGACTAACTTGGGACGAACTTAGTCAAACCTTAGAATGTGACTTAAATTTGTCTTTGTTCGTCCCAAGTTAGTCTCGTTACTCTCATTCAAAGGTTTGTCTAAGTTCGTCCTTAGAAAGAGACTAACTTGGGACGAACTAAGACAAACCTTAGAATGGGACTTAAGTTTGTCTTTGTTCGTCCCAAGTTAGTCTCGTTAGTCTCATTCTAAGGTTTGTCTAAGTTCGTCCTTAGAAAGAGACTAACTTGGGACGAACTAAGACAAACCTTAGAATGAGACTAACGTTTTTCTTTGTTCGTCCAAAATTAGTCTCGTTAGTCTCATTCTAAGGTTTGTCTAAGTTCGTCCTCAGAAATAGACTAACTTGGGACGAACTTAGACAAATCTTAGAATGGGACTTATGTTTGTCTTTGTTCGTCCCAAGTTAGTCTCGTTAGTCTCATTCTAAGGTTTGTCTAAGTTCGTCCTTAGAAAGAGACTAACTTGGGACGAACTTAGTCAAACCTTAGAATGTGACTTAAATTTGTCTTTGTTCGTCCCAAGTTAGTCTCGTTACTCTCATTCAAAGGTTTGTCTAAGTTCGTCCTTAGAAAGAGACTAACTTGGGACGAACTAAGACAAACCTTAGAATGTGACTTAAGTTTGTCTTTGTTCGTGCCAAGTTAGTCTCATTAGTCTCATTCTAAGGTTTGTCTAAGTTCGTCCTTAGAAAGAGACTAACTTGGGACGAACTAAGACAAACCTTAGAATGTGACTTAAGTTTGTCTTTGTTCGTCCCAAGTTAGTCTCGTCAGTCTCATTCTAAGGTTTGTCTAAGTTCGTCCTTAGAAAGAGACTAACTTGGGACGAACTTAGACAAATCTTAGAATGAGACTAACATTTGTCTTTGTTCGTCCCAAGTTAGTCTCGTTAGTCTCATTCTAAGGTTTGTCTAAGTTCGTCTGTAGAAAGAGACTAACTTGGGACGAACTTAGGCAAACCTTAGAATGAGACTAAAGTTTGTCTTTGTTCGTCTCAAGTTAGTCTCGTTAGTCTCATTCTAAGGTTTGTCTAAATTCGTCCTCAGAAAGAGACTAACTTGGGACGAACTTAGACAAACCTTAGAATGAGACTAACGTTTGACTTTCTTCGTCCCAAGTTAGTCTCGTTAGTCTCATTCTAAGGTATGTCTAAGTTCATCCTTAGAAAGAGACTAACTTGGGACGAACTTAGACAAACCTTAGAATGAGACTAACATTTGTCTTTGTTCGTCCCAAGTTAGTCTCGTTAGTCTCATTCTAAGGTTTGTCTAAGTTCGTCTTTATTAAGAGACTAACTTGGGACAAACTTAGACAAACCTTAGAATGAGACTAACGTTTGTCTTTGTTCGTCCCAAGTTAGTCTCGTTAGTCTCATTCTAAGGTTTGTCTAAGTTCGTCCTTAGAAAGAGACTAACTTGGGACGAACTTAGACAAACCTTAGAATGAGACTTAAGTTTGTCTTTGTTCGTCCCAAGTTTGTCTCGTTAGTCTCATTCTAAGGTTTGTCTAAGTTCGTCCTTAGAAAGAGACTAACTTGGGACAAACTTAGACAACCCTTAGAATGAGACTAACGTTTGTCTTTGTTCGTCCCAAGTTAGTCTCGTTAGTCTCATTCTAAGGTTTGTCTAAGTTCGTCCTTAGAAAGAGACTAACTTGGGACGAACTTAGACAAACCTTAGAATGAGACTAACATTTGTCTTTGTTCGTCCAAAGTTAGTCTCGTTCTAAGGTTTGTCTAAGTTCGTCTTTAGAAAGAGACTAACTTGGGACAAACTTAGACAAACCTTAGAATGAGACTAAAGTTTGTCTTTGTTCGTCCCAAGTTAGTCTCGTTAGTCTCATTCTAAGTTTTGTCTAAGTTCGTCCTTAGAAAGAGAATAAATTGGGACGAACTTAGACAAACCTTAGAATGAGACTAACGTTTGACTTTCTTCGTCCCAAGTTAGTCTCGTTAGTCTCATTCTAAGGTTTGTCTAAGTTCGTCCTTAGACAAAGACTAACTTGGGACGAACTTAGACAAACCTTAGAATGAGACTAACATTTGTCTTTGTTCGTCCCAAGTTAGTCTCGTTAGTCTCATTATAAGGTTTTTCTAAGTTTGTCATTAGAAAGAGACTAACTTGGGACAAACTTAGACAAACCTTAGAATGAGACTAACTTGGGACGAACTAAGACAAAACTTAGAATGGGACTTAAGTTTGTCTTTGTTCGTCCCAAGTTAGTCTCGTTAGTCTCATTCTAAGGTTTGTCTATGTTCGTCCTTAGAAAGAGACTAACTTGGGACAAACTTAGACAAACCTTAGAATGAGACTAACGTTTGACTTTCTTCGTCCCAAGTTTGCCTCGTTAGTCTCATTCTAAGGTTTGTCTAAGTTCGTCCTTAGACAGAGACTAACTTGGGAAGAACTTAGACAAACCTTAGAATGAGACTAACATTTGTCTTTGTTCGTCCCAAGTTAGTCTCGTTAGTCTCATTATAAGGTTTTTCTAAGTTTGTCCTTAGAAAGAGACTAACTTGGGACGACCTTAGACAAACCTTAGAATGAGACTAACATTTGTCTTTGTTCGTCCAAAGTTAGTCTCGTTCTAAGGTTTTTCTAAGTTCGTCTTTAGAAAGAGACTAACTTGGGACAAACTTAGACAAACCTTAGAATGAGACTAAAGTTTGTCTTTGTTCGTCCCAAGTTAGTCTCGTTAGTCTCATTCTAAGGTTTGTCTAAGTTCGTCCTTAGAAAGAGACTAACTTGGGACGAACTTAGACAAACCTTAGAATGAGACTAACGTTTGACTTTCTTCGTCCCAAGTTAGTCTCGTTAGTCTCATTATAAGGTTTGTCTAAGTTCGTCCTTAGACAGAGACTAACTTGGGACGAACTTAGACAAACCTTAGAATGAGACTAACATTTGTCTTTGTTCGTCCCAAGTTAGTCTCGTTAGTCTCATTATAAGGTTTTTCTAAGTTTGTCCTTAGAAAGAGACTAACTTGGGACGAACTTAGACAAACCTTAGAATGAGACTAACATTTGTCTTTGTTCGTCCAAAGTTAGTCTCGTTCTAAGGTTTGTCTAAGTTCGTCTTTAGAAAGAGACTAACTTGGGACAAACTTAGACAAACCTTAGAATGAGACTAAAGTTTGTCTTTGTTCGTCCCAAGTTAGTCTCGTTAGTCTCATTCTAAGGTTTTTCTAAGTTCGTCCTTAGAAAGAGAATAAATTGGGACGAACTTAGACAAACCTTAGAATGAGACTAACGTTTGACTTTCTTCGTCCCAAGTTAGTCTCGTTAGTCTCATTCTAAGGTTTGTCTAAGTTCGTCCTTAGAAAGAGACTAACTTGGGACGAACTAAGACAAACCTTAGAATGTGACTTAAGTTTGTCTTTGTTCGTCCCAAGTTAGTCTCGTTAGTCTCATTCTAAGGTTTGTCTAAGTTCGTCCTTAGAAAGAGACTAACTTGGGACGAACTTAGACAAACCTTAGAATGAGACTTAAGTTTGTCTTTGTTCGTCCCAAGTTTGTCTCGTTAGTCTCATTCTAAGGTTTGTCTAAGTTCGTCCTTAGAAAGAGACTAACTTGGTATGAACTTAGACAAACCTTAGACTGAGACTTAAGTTTGTCTTTGTTCGTCCCAAGTTAGTCTCGTTAGTCTCATTCTAAGGTTTGTCTAAGTTCGTCCTTAGAAAGAGACTAACTTGGGACGAACTAAGACAAACCTTAGAATGGGACTTAAGTTTGTCTTTGTTCGTCCCAAGTTAGTCTCGTTAGTCTCATTCTATGGTTTGTCTAAATTCGTCCTCAGAAAGAGACTAACTTGGGATGAACTTAGACAAACCTTAGAATGAGACTAACGTTTGACTTTCTTCGTCCCAAGTTTGTCTCGTTAGTCTCATTCTAAGGTTTGTCTAAGTTCGTCCTTAGAAAGAGACTAACTTGGGACGAACTTAGACAAACCTTAGAATGAGACTGACATTTGTCTTTGTTCGTCCCAAGTTAGTCTCGTTAGTCTCATTCTAAGGTTTGTCTAAGTTCGTCTGTAGAAAGAGACTAACTTGGGACGAACTTAGACAAACCTTAGAATGAGACTAACATTTGTCTTTGTTCGTCCCAAGTTAGTCTCGTTAGTCTCATTCTAAGGTTTGTCTAAGTTCGTCCTTAGAAAGAGACTAACTTGTGACGAACTAAGACAAACCTTAGAATGAGACTAACGTTTTTCTTTGTTCGTCCAAAGTTAGTCTCGTTAGTCTCATTCTAAGGTTTGTCTAAGTTCGTCCTTAGAAATAGACTAACTTGGGACGAACTTAGACAAATCTTAGAATGGGACTTATGTTTGTCTTTGTTCGTCCCAAGTTAGTCTCGTTAGTCTCATTCTAAGGTTTGTCTAAGTTTGTCCTTAGAAAGAGACTAACTTGGGACGAACTTAGTCAAACCTTAGAATGTGACTTAAATTTGTCTTTGTTCGTCCCAAGTTAGTCTCGTTACTCTCATTCAAAGGTTTGTCTAAGTTCGTCCTTAGAAAGAGACTAACTTGGGACGAACTAAGACAAACCTTAGAATGGGACTTAAGTTTGTCTTTGTTCGTCCCAAGTTAGTCTCGTTAGTCTCATTCTAAGGTTTGTCTAAGTTCGTCCTTAGAAAGAGACTAACTTGGGACGAACTAAGACAAACCTTAGAATGAGACTAACGTTTTTCTTTGTTCGTCCAAAATTAGTCTCGTTAGTCTCATTCTAAGGTTTGTCTAAGTTCGTCCTCAGAAATAGACTAACTTGGGACGAACTTAGACAAATCTTAGAATGGGACTTATGTTTGTCTTTGTTCGTCCCAAGTTAGTCTCGTTACTCTCATTCAAAGGTTTGTCTAAGTTCGTCCTTAGAAAGAGACTAACTTGGGACGAACTAAGACAAACCTTAGAATGTGACTTAAGTTTGTCTTTGTTCGTGCCAAGTTTGTCTCGTTAGTCTCATTCTAAGGTTTGTCTAAGTTCGTCCTTAGAAAGAGACTAACTTGGGACAAACTTAGACAAACCTTAGAATGAGACTAACGTTTGTCTTTGTTCGTCCCAAGTTAGTCTCGTTAGTCTCATTCTAAGGTTTGTCTAAGTTCGTCCTTAGAAAGAGACTAACTTGGGACGAACTTAGACAAACCTTAGAATGAGACTAACATTTGTCTTTGTTCGTCCAAAGTTAGTCTCGTTCTAAGGTTTGTCTAAGTTCGTCTTTAGAAAGAGACTAACTTGGGACAAACTTAGACAAACCTTAGAATGAGACTAAAGTTTGTCTTTGTTCGTCCCAAGTTAGTCTCGTTAGTCTCATTCTAAGGTTTGTCTAAGTTCGTCCTTAGAAAGAGACTAACTTGGGACGAACTTAGACAAACCTTAGAATGAGACTAACGTTTGACTTTCTTCATCCCAAGTTAGTCTCGTTAGTCTCATTCTAAGGTTTGTCTAAGTTTGTCCTTAGAAAGAGACTAACTTGGGACGAACTTAGTCAAACCTTAGAATGTGACTTAAATTTGTCTTTGTTCGTCCCAAGTTAGTCTCGTTACTCTCATTCAAAGGTTTGTCTAAGTTCGTCCTTAGAAAGAGACTAACTTGGGACGAACTAAGACAAACCTTAGAATGTGACTTAAGTTTGTCTTTGTTCGTCCCAAGTTAGTCTCGTTAGTCTCATTCTAAGGTTTGTCTAAGTTCGTCCTTAGAAAGAGACTAACTTGGGACGAACTTAGACAAACCTTAGAATGAGACTTAAGTTTGTCTTTGTTCGTCCCAAGTTTGTCTCGTTAGTCTCATTCTAAGGTTTGTCTAAGTTCGTCCTTAGAAAGAGACTAACTTGGTATGAACTTAGACAAACCTTAGACTGAGACTTAAGTTTGTCTTTGTTCGTCCCAAGTTAGTCTCGTTAGTCTCATTCTAAGGTTTGTCTAAGTTCGTCCTTAGAAAGAGACTAACTTGGGACGAACTAAGACAAACCTTAGAATGGGACTTAAGTTTGTCTTTGTTCGTCCCAAGTTAGTCTCGTTAGTCTCATTCTATGGTTTGTCTAAATTCGTCCTCAGAAAGAGACTAACTTGGGATGAACTTAGACAAACCTTAGAATGAGACTAACGTTTGACTTTCTTCGTCCCAAGTTTGTCTCGTTAGTCTCATTCTAAGGTTTGTCTAAGTTCGTCCTTAGAAAGAGACTAACTTGGGACGAACTTAGACAAACCTTAGAATGAGACTGACATTTGTCTTTGTTCGTCCCAAGTTAGTCTCGTTAGTCTCATTCTAAGGTTTGTCTAAGTTCGTCTGTAGAAAGAGACTAACTTGGGACGAACTTAGACAAACCTTAGAATGAGACTAACATTTGTCTTTGTTCGTCCCAAGTTAGTCTCGTTAGTCTCATTCTAAGGTTTGTCTAAGTTCGTCCTTAGAAAGAGACTAACTTGTGACGAACTAAGACAAACCTTAGAATGAGACTAACGTTTTTCTTTGTTCGTCCAAAGTTAGTCTCGTTAGTCTCATTCTAAGGTTTGTCTAAGTTCGTCCTTAGAAATAGACTAACTTGGGACGAACTTAGACAAATCTTAGAATGGGACTTATGTTTGTCTTTGTTCGTCCCAAGTTAGTCTCGTTAGTCTCATTCTAAGGTTTGTCTAAGTTTGTCCTTAGAAAGAGACTAACTTGGGACGAACTTAGTCAAACCTTAGAATGTGACTTAAATTTGTCTTTGTTCGTCCCAAGTTAGTCTCGTTACTCTCATTCAAAGGTTTGTCTAAGTTCGTCCTTAGAAAGAGACTAACTTGGGACGAACTAAGACAAACCTTAGAATGGGACTTAAGTTTGTCTTTGTTCGTCCCAAGTTAGTCTCGTTAGTCTCATTCTAAGGTTTGTCTAAGTTCGTCCTCAGAAAGAGACTAACTTGGGACGAACTAAGACAAACCTTAGAATGAGACTAACGTTTTTCTTTGTTCGTCCAAAATTAGTCTCGTTAGTCTCATTCTAAGGTTTGTCTAAGTTCGTCCTCAGAAATAGACTAACTTGGGACGAACTTAGACAAATCTTAGAATGGGACTTATGTTTGTCTTTGTTCGTCCCAAGTTAGTCTCGTTACTCTCATTCAAAGGTTTGTCTAAGTTCGTCCTTAGAAAGAGACTAACTTGGGACGAACTAAGACAAACCTTAGAATGTGACTTAAGTTTGTCTTTGTTCGTGCCAAGTTAGTCTCGTTAGTCTCATTCTAAGGTTTGTCTAAGTTCGTCCTTAGAAAGAGACTAACTTGGGACGAACTAAGACAAACCTTAGAATGTGACTTAAGTTTGTCTTTGTTCATCCCAAGTTAGTCTCGTCAGTCTCATTCTAAGGTTTGTCTAAGTTCGTCCTTAGAAAGAGACTAACTTGGGACGAACTTAGACAAATCTTAGAATGAGACTAACATTTGTCTTTGTTCGTCCCAAGTTAGTCTCGTTAGTCTCATTCTAAGGTTTGTCTAAGTTCGTCTGTAGAAAGAGACTAACTTGGGACGAACTTAGGCAAACCTTAGAATGAGACTAAAGTTTGTCTTTGTTCGTCTCAAGTTAGTCTCGTTAGTCTCATTCTAAGGTTTGTCTAAATTCGTCCTCAGAAAGAGACTAACTTGGGACGAACTTAGACAAACCTTAGAATGAGACTAACGTTTGACTTTCTTCGTCCCAAGTTAGTCTCGTTAGTCTCATTCTAAGGTATGTCTAAGTTCATCCTTAGAAAGAGACTAACTTGGGACGAACTTAGACAAACCTTAGAATGAGACTAACATTTGTCTTTGTTCGTCCCAAGTTAGTCTCGTTAGTCTCATTCTAAGGTTTGTCTAAGTTCGTCTTTATTAAGAGACTAACTTGGGACAAACTTAGACAAACCTTAGAATGAGACTAACGTTTGTCTTTGTTTGTCCCAAGTTAGTCTCGTTAGTCTCATTCTAAGGTTTGTCTAAGTTCGTCCTTAGAAACAGACTAACTTGGGACAAACTTAGACAAACCTTAGAATGAGACTAACGTTTGTCTTTGTTCGTCCCAAGTTAGTCTCGTTAGTCTCATTCTAAGGTTTGTCTAAGTTCGTCCTTAGAAAGAGACTAACTTGGGACGAACTTAGACAAACCTTAGAATGAGACTAACATTTGTCTTTGTTCGTCCAAAGTTAGTCTCGTTCTAAGGTTTGTCTAAGTTCGTCTTTAGAAAGAGACTAACTTGGGACAAACTTAGACAAACCTTAGAATGTGACTAAAGTTTGTCTTTGTTCGTCCCAAGTTAGTCTCGTTAGTCTCATTCTAAGGTTTGTCTAAGTTCGTCCTTAGAAAGAGACTAACTTGGGACGAACTTAGACAAACCTTAGAATGAGACTAACGTTTGACTTTCTTCATCCCAAGTTAGTCTCGTTAGTCTCATTCTAAGGTTTGTCTAAGTTTGTCCTTAGAAAGAGACTAACTTGGGACGAACTTAGTCAAACCTTAGAATGTGACTTAAATTTGTCTTTGTTCGTCCCAAGTTAGTCTCGTTACTCTCATTCAAAGGTTTGTCTAAGTTCGTCCTTAGAAAGAGACTAACTTGGGACGAACTAAGACAAACCTTAGAATGGGACTTAAGTTTGTCTTTGTTCGTCCCAAGTTAGTCTCGTTAGTCTCATTCTAAGGTTTGTCTAAGTTCGTCCTTAGAAAGAGACTAACTTGGGACGAACTAAGACAAACCTTAGAATGAGACTAACATTTTTCTTTGTTCGTCCAAAATTAGTCTCGTTAGTCTCATTCTAAGGTTTGTCTAAGTTCGTCCTTAGAAATAGACTAACTTGGGACGAACTTAGACAAATCTTAGAATGGGACTTATGTTTGTCTTTGTTCGTCCCAAGTTAGTCTCGTTAGTCTCATTCTAAGGTTTGTCTAAGTTCGTCCTTAGAAAGAGACTAACTTGGGACGAACTTAGTCAAACCTTAGAATGTGACTTAAATTTGTCTTTGTTCGTCCCAAGTTAGTCTCGTTACTCTCATTCAAAGGTTTGTCTAAGTTCGTCCTTAGAAAGAGACTAACTTGGGACGAACTAAGACAAACCTTAGAATGTGACTTAAGTTTGTCTTTGTTCGTGCCAAGTTAGTCTCGTTAGTCTCATTCTAAGGTTGGTCTAAGTTCGTCCTTAGAAAGAGACTAACTAGGGACGAACTAAGACAAACCTTAGAATGAGACTAACGTTTGTCTTTCTTCAGCCCAAGTTAGTCTCGTTAGTCTCATTCTAAGGTTTGTCTAAGTTCGTCCTTAGACAGAGACTAACTTGGGACGAACTTAGACAAACCTTAGAATGAGACTAACATTTGTCTTTGTTCGTCCCAAGTTAGTCTCGTTAGTCTCATTATAAGGTTTTTCTAAGTTTGTCCTTAGAAAGAGACTAACTTGGGACGAACTTAGACAAACCTTAGAATGAGACTAACATTTGTCTTTGTTCGTCCAAAGTTAGTCTCGTTCTAAGGTTTGTCTAAGTTCGTCTTTAGAAAGAGACTAACTTGGGACAAACTTAGACAAACCTTAGAATGAGACTAAAGTTTGTCTTTGTTCGTCCCAAGTTAGTCTCGTTAGTCTCATCTAAGGTTTGTCTAAGTTCGTCCTTAGAAAGAGACTAACTTGGGACGAACTTAGACAAACCTTAGAATGAGACTAACGTTTGACTTTCTTCGTCCCAAGTTAGTCTCGTTAGTCTCATTATAAGGTTTGTCTAAGTTCGTCCTTAGACAGAGACTAACTTGGGACGAACTTAGACAAACCTTAGAATGAGACTAACATTTGTCTTTGTTCGTCCCAAGTTAGTCTCGTTAGTCTCATTCTAAGGTTTGTCTAAGTTCGTCCTTAGAAATAGACTAACTTGGGACGAACTTTGACAAATCTTAGAATGGGACTTATGTTTGTCTTTGTTCGTCCCAAGTTAGTCTCGTTAGTCTCATTCTAAGGTTTGTCTAAGTTCGTCCTTAGAAAGAGACTAACTTGGGACGAACTTAGTCAAACCTTAGAATGTGACTTAAATTTGTCTTTGTTCGTCCCAAGTTAGTCTCGTTACTCTCATTCAAAGGTTTGTCTAAGTTCGTCCTTAGAAAGAGACTAACTTGGGTTGAACTAAGACAAACCTTAGAATGTGACTTAAGTTTGTCTTTGTTCGTGCCAAGTTAGTCTCGTTAGTCTAATTCTAAGGTTTGTCTAAGTTCGTCCTTAGAAAGAGACTAACTTGGGACGAACTAAGACAAACCTTAGAATGTGACTTAAGTTTGTCTTTGTTCGTCCCAAGTTAGTCTCGTCAGTCTCATTCTAAGGTTTGTCTAAGTTCGTCCTTAGAAAGAGACTAACATGGGACGAACTTAGACAAACCTTAGAATGAGACTAACATTTGTCTTTGTTCGTCCCAAGTTAGTCTCGTTAGTCTCATTCTAAGGTTTGTCTAAGTTCGTCTGTAGAAAGAGACTAACTTGGGACGAACTTAGGCAAACCTTAGAATGAGACTAAAGTTTGTCTTTGTTCGTCTCAAGTTAGTCTCGTTAGTCTCATTCTAAGGTTTGTCTAAATTCGTCCTCAGAAAGAGACTAACTTGGGACGAACTTAGACAAACCTTAGAATGAGACTAACGTTTGACTTTCTTCGTCCCAAGTTAGTCTCGTTAGTCTCATTCTAAGGTATGTCTAAGTTCATCCTTAGAAAGAGACTAACTTGGGACGAACTTAGAAAAACCTTAGAATGAGACTAACATTTGTCTTTGTTCGTCCCAAGTTAGTCTCGTTAGTCTCATTCTAAGGTTTGTCTAAGTTCGTCTTTATTAAGAGACTAACTTAGGACAAACTTAGACAAACCTTAGAATGAGACTAACGTTTGTCTTTGTTCGTCCCAAGTTAGTCTCGTTAGTCTCATTCTAAGGTTTGTCTAAGTTCGTCCTTAGAAAGAGACTAACTTGGGACAAACTTAGACAAACCTTAGAATGAGACTAACGTTTGTCTTTGTTCGTCCCAAGTTAGTCTCGTTAGTCTCATTCTAAGGTTTGTCTAAGTTCGTCCTTAGAAAGAGACTAACTTGGGACGAACTTAGACAAACCTTAGAATGAGACTAACGTTTGTCTTTGTTCGTCCCAAGTTAGTCTCGTTAGTCTCATTCTAAGGTTTGTCTAAGTTCGTCCTTAGAAAGAGACTAACTTGGGACAAACTTAGACAAACCTTAGAATGAGACTAACGTTTGTCTTTATTCGTCCCAAGTTAGTCTCGTTAGTCTCATTCTAAGGTTTGTCTAAGTTCGTCTTTATTAAGAGACAAACTTGGGACAAACTTAGACAAACCTTAGAATGAGACTAACGTTTGTCTTTGTTCGTCCCAAGTTAGTCTCGTTAGTCTCATTCTAAGGTTTGTCTAAGTTCGTCCTTAGAAAGAGACTAACTTGGGACAAACTTAGACAAACCTTAGAATGAGACTAACGTTTGTCTTTGTTCGTCCCAAGTTAGTCTCGTTAGTCTCGTTAGTCTCATTCTAAGGTTTGTCTAAGTTCGTCCTTAGAAAGAGACTAACTTGGGACAAACTTAGACAAACCTTAGAATGAGACTAACGTTTGTCTTTGTTCGTCCCAAGTTAGTCTCGTTAGTCTCATTCTAAGGTTTGTCTAAGTTCGTCCTTAGAAAGAGACTAACTTGGGACAAACTTAGACAAACCTTAGAATGAGACTAAAGTTTGTCATTGTTCGTCCCAAGTTAGTCTCGTTAGTCTCATTCTAAGGTTTGTCTAAGTTCGTCCTTAGAAAGAGAATAAATTGGGACGAACTTAGACAAACCTTAGAATGAGACTAACGTTTGACTTTCTTCGTCCCAAGTTAGTCTCGTTAGTCTCATTCTAAGGTTTGTCTAAGTTCGTCCTTAGACAGAGACTAACTTGGGACGAACTTAGACAAACCTTAGAATGAGACTAACATTTGTCTTTGTTCGTCCCAAGTTAGTCTCGTTAGTCTCATTATAAGGTTTTTCTAAGTTTGTCCTTAGAAAGAGACTAACTTGGGACGGCCTTAGACAAACCTTAGAATGAGACTAACATTTGTCTTTGTTCGTCCAAAGTTAGTCTCGTTCTAAGGTTTGTCTAAGTTCGTCCTTAGAAAGAGACTAACTTGGGACGAACTTAGACAAACATTAGAATGGGACTTCAGTTTGTCATTGTTCGTCCCAAGTTAGTCTCGTTAGTCTCATTCTAAGGTTTGTCTAAGTTCATCTTTAGAAAGAGACTAACTTGGGACGAACTTAGAGAAACTTTAGAATGAGACTTAACTTTGTCTTCGTTCGTCCAAAGTTAGTCTCGTTAGTCTCATTCTAAGGTTTGTCTAAGTTCGTCCTTAGAAAGAGACTAACTTGGGACGAACTAAGACAAACCTTAGAATGGGACTTAAGTTTGTCTTTGTTCGTCCCAAGTTAGTCTCGTTAGTCTCATTCTAAGGTTTGTCTAAGTTCGTCCTTAGAAAGAGACTAACTTGGGACGAACTAAGACAAACCTTAGAATGAGACTAACGTTTTACTTTGTTCGTCCAAAGTTAGTCTCGTTAGTCTCATTCTAAGGTTATTCTAAGTTCGTCCTTAGAAAGAGACTAACTTGGGACGAACTTAGACAACCTTAGAATGGGACTTCAGTTTGTCATTGTTCTTCCCAAGTTAGTCTCGTTAGTCTCATTCTATGGTTTGTCTAAGTTCGTCCTTAGAAAGAGACTAACTTGGGACAAACTTAGACAAACCTTAGAATGAGACTTAAGTTTGTCTTTGTTCGTCCCAAGTTTGTCTCGTTAGTCTCATTCTGAGGGTTGTCTAAGTTCGTCCTTAGAAAGAGACTAACTTGGCACGAACTTAGACAAACCTTAGAATGAGACTTAAGTTTGTCTTTGTTCGTCCCAAGTTAGTCTCGTTAGTCTCATTCTATGGTTTGTCTAAGTTCGTACTGAGAAAGAGACTAACTTGGGACGAACAAAGACAAACCTTAGAATGTGACTTAAGTTTGTCTTTGTTCGTCCCAAGTTAGTCTCGTCAGTCTCATTCTGAGGTTTGTCTAAGTTCGTCCTTAGAAAGAGACTAACTTGGGACGAACTTAGACAAACCTTAGAATGAGACTTAAGTTTGTCTTTGTTCGTCCCAAGTTTGTCTCGTTAGTCTCATTCTAAGGTTTGTCTAAGTTCGTCCTTAGAAAGAGACTAACTTGGGACAAACTTAGACAAACCTTAGAATGAGACTAACATTTGTCTTTGTTCGCCCCAAGTTAGTCTCGTTAGTCTCATTCTAAGGTTTGTCTAAGTTCGTCTGTAGAAAGAGACTAACTTGGGACAAACTTAGACAAACCTTAGAATGCGACTAATGTTTGTCTTTGTTCGTCCCGAGTTAGTCTCGTTAGTCTCATTCTAAGGTTTGTCTAAATTCGTCCTCAGAAAGAGACTAACATGGGACGAACTTAGACAAACCTTAGAATGAGACTAACGTTTGACTTTCTTCGTCCCAAGTTAGTCTCGTTAGTCTCATTCTAAGGTTCGTCTAAGTTCGTCCTTAGAAAGAGACTAACTTGGGACGAACTTAGACAAAGCTTAGAATGAGACTATCATTTGTCTTTGTTCCTCCCAAGTTAGTCTCGTTAGTCTCATTCTAAGGTTTGTCTAAGTTCGTCTTTAGAAAGAGACTAACTTGGGACGAACTTAGACAAAACTTAGAATGAGACTAACGTCTGTCTTTGTTCGTCCCAAGTTAGTCTCGTTAGTCTCATTCTAAGGTTTGTCTAAGTTCGTCCGTAGAAAGAGACTAACTTGGGACGAACTAAGACAAACCTTAGAATGAGACTAACATTTTTCTTTGTTCGTCCAAAGTTAGTCTCGTTAGTCTCATTCTAAGGTTTGTCTAAGTTCGGCCTTAGAAAGAGACTAACTTGGGACGAACTTAGACAAACATTTGAATGGGACTTCAGTTTGTCATTGTTCGTCCCAAGTTAGTCTCGTTAGTCTCATTCTAAGGTTTGTCTAAGTTCATCTTTAGAAAGAGACTAACTTGGGACGAACTTAGAGAAACTTTAGAATGAGACTTAACTTTGTCTTCGTTCGTCCAAAGTTAGTCTCGTTAGTCTCATTCTAAGGTTTGTCTAAGTTCGTCCTTAGAAAGAGACTAACTTGGGACGAACTAAGACAAACCTTAGAATGGGACTTAAGTTTGTCTTTGTTCGTCCCAAGTTAGTCTCATTAGTCTCATTCTAAGGTTTGTCTAAGTTCGTCCTTAGAAAGAGACTAACTTGGGACGAACTAAGACAAACCTTAGAATGAGACTAACGTTTTTCTTTGTTCGTCCAAAGTTAGTCTCGTTAGTCTCATTCTAAGGTTTGTCTAAGTTCGTCCTTAGAAAGAGACTAACTTGGGACGAACTTAGAGAAACCTTAGAATGGGACTTCAGTTTGTCATTGTTCGTCCAAAGTTAGTCTCGTTAGTCTCATTCTATGGTTTGTCTAAGTTCTTCCTTAGAAAGAGACTAACTTGGGACAAACTTAGACAAACCTTAGAATGAGACTTAAGTTTGTCTTTGTTCGTCCCAAGTTTGTCTCGTTAGTCTCATTCTGAGGTTTGTCTAAGTTTGTCCTTAGAAAGAGACTAACTTGGCACGAACTTAGACAAACCTTAGAATGAGACTTAAGTTTGTCTTTGTTCGTCCCAAGTTAGTCTCGTTAGTCTCATTCTAAGGTTTGTCTAAGTTCGTCCTTAGAAAGAGACTAACTTGGGACGAACAAAGACAAACCTTAGAATTTGACTTAAGTTTGTCTTTGTTCGTCCCAAGTTAGTCTCGTCAGTCTCATTCTGAGGTTTGTCTAAGTTCGTCCTTAGAAAGAGACTAACTTGGGACGAACTTAGACAAACCTTAGAATGAGACTTATGTTTGTCTTTGTTCGTCCCAAGTTTGTCTCGTTAGTCTCATTCTAAGGTTTGTCTAAGTTCGTCCTTAGAAAGAGACTAACTTGGGACGAACTTAGACAAACCTTAGAATGAGACTAACATTTGTCTTTGTTCGTCCCAAGTTAGTCTCGTTAGTCTCATTCTAAGGTTTGTCTAAGTTCGTCTGTAGAAAGAGACTAACTTGGGACAAACTTAGACAAACCTTAGAATTAGACTAATGTTTGTCTTTGTTCGTCCCAAGTTAGTCTCGTTAGTCTCATTCTAAGGTTTGTCTAAATTCGTCCTCAGAAAGAGACTAACATGGGATGAACTTAGACAAACCTTAGAATGAGACTAACGTTTGACTTTCTTCGTCCCAAGTTAGTCTCGTTAGTCTCATTCTAAGGTTCGTCTAAGTTCGTCCTTAGAAAGAGACTAACTTGGGACGAACTTAGACAAAGCTTAGAATGAGACTATCATTTGTCTTTGTTCGTCCCAAGTTAGTCTCATTAGTCTTATTCTAAGGTTTGTCTAAGTTCGTCCTTAGAAAGAGACTAACTTGGGACGAACTTAGACAAACCTTAGAATGAGACTAACATTTGTCTTTGTTCGTCCCAAGTTAGTCTCGTTAGTCTCATTCTAAGGTTTGTCTAAGTTCGTCTGTAGAAAGAGACTAACTTGGGACGAACTTAGACAAACCTTAGAATGAGACTAATGTTTGTCTGTGTTCGTCCCAAGTTAGTCTCGTTAGTCTCATTCTAAGGTTTGTCTAAATTCGTCCTCAGAAAGAGACTAACATGGGACGAACTTAGACAAACCTTAGAATGAGACTAACGTTTGACTTTCTTCGTCCCAAGTTAGTCTCGTTAGTCTCATTCTAAGGTTTGTCTAAGTTCGTCCTTTGAAAGAGACTAACTTGGGACGAACTAAGACAAACTTTAGAATGAGACTAACGTTTTTCTTTGTTCGTCCCAAGTTAGTCTCGTTAGTCTCATTTGAAGGTTTGTCTAAGTTCGTCCTTAGAAAGAGACTAACTTGGGATGAACTAAGACAAACCTTACAATGAGACTAACGTTTGTCTTTGTTCGTCCCAAGTTAGTCTCGTTAGTCTCATTCTAAGGTTTGTCTAAGTTCGTCTGTAAAAAGAGACTAACTTGGGTTGAACTAAGACAAACCTTAGAATGAGACTAACGTTTGTCTTTGTTCGTCCAAAGTTAGTCTCATTAGTCTCATTTTAAGGTTTTTCTAAGTTCGTCCTTAGAAAGAGACTAACTTGGGCGAACTTAGACAAACCTTAGAATGAGACTAAAGTTTGTCTTTCTTCGTCCAAAGGTAATCTCGTTAGTCTCATTCTAAGGTTTGTCTAAGTTCGTCCTTAGAAAGAGACTAACTAGGGACGAACTTAGACAAACCTTAGAATGAGACTAACGTTTGTCTTTGTTCGTCCCAAGTTTGTCTCGTTAGTTTCATTCTAAGGTTTGTATAAGTTCGTCCTTAGAAAGAGACAAACTTGGGACGAACTTAGACAAACCTTAGAATGAGACTAACGTTTGTCTTTGTTCGTCCCAAGTTAGAGAAACTTTAGTCTCATTCTAAGGTTTGTCTAAGTTCGTCCTTAGAAAGAGACAAACTTGGGCGAACTTAGACAAACCTTAGAATGAGACTTAAGTTTGTCTTTGTTCGTCCCAAGTTAGTCTCGTTAGTCTCATTCTAAGGTTTGTCTAAGTTCGTCCGTAGAAAGAGACTAACTTGGGACGAACTAAGAGAAACCTTAGAATGAGACTTAAGTTTGTCTTTGTTCGTCCCAAGTTAGTCTCGTTAGTCTCATTCTAAGGTTTGTCTAAGTTCGTCATTAGAAAGAGACTAAATTTGGATGAACTTAGACAAACCTTAGAATGAGACTAATGTTTGTCTTTGTTCGTCCAAAGTTAGTCTCGTTAGTCTCATTCTAAGGTTTCTCTAAGTTCATCCTTAGAAAGAGACTAACTTGGGATGAACTTAGACAAACCTTAGAATGAGACTAACGTTGTCTTTGTTCATCCCAAGTTAGTCTCGTTAGTCTCTTTCTAAGGTTTGTCTAAGTTCGTTCTTAGAAAGAGACTAACTTGGGACGAACTAAGACAAACCTTAGAATGAGACTTACGTTTGTCTTTGTTCGTCCCAAGTTAGTCTCGTTAGTCTCATTCTAAGGTCTGTCTATGTTCGTCCGTAGAAAGTGACTAACTTGGGACGAACTTAGAGAAACCTAAGAATGAGACTTAAGTTTTCCTTTATTCGTCCCAAGTTAGTCTCGTTAGTCTCATTCTAAGGTTTGTCTAAGTTCGTCCTTAGAAAGAGACTAACTTTGGCGAACTTAGACAATCCTTAGAATGAGACTAAAGTTTGTCTTTGTTCGTCCCAAGTTAGTCTCGTTAGTCTCATTCTAAGGTCCATCTAAGTCCGTCCGTAGAAAGTGACAAACTTGGGACGAACTTAGAGAAACCTTAGAATGAGACTTATGTTTGTCTTTGTTCGTCCCAAGTTAGTCTCGTTAGTCTCATTCTAAGGTTTGTCTAAGTTCGTCTTTAGAAAGTGACTAACTTTGGCAAACTTAGACTAACCTTAGAATGAGACTAACGTTTGTCTTTGTTCGTCCCAAGGTAGTCTCGTTAGTCTCATTCTAAGGTTTGTCTAAGTTCGTCCTTAGAAAGAGACTAACTTGGGACGAACTTAGACAAACCTTAGAATGAGACTAACGTTTGTCTTTGTTCGTCCCAAGTTTGTCTCGTTAGTTTCATTCTAAGGTTTATCTAAGTTCGTCCTTAGAAAGAGACAAACTTGGGACGAACTTAGACAAACCTTAGAATGAGACTAACGTTTGTCTTTGTTCGTCCCAAGTTAGAGAAACTTAAGTCTCATTCTAAGGTTTGTCTAAGTTCGTCCTTAGAAAGAGACAAACTTGGGCGAACTTAGACAAACCTTAGAATGAGACTTAAGTTTGTCTTTGTTCGTCCCAAGTTAGTCTCGTTAGTCTCATTCTAAGGTTTGTCTAAGTTCTTCCGTAGAAAGAGACTAACTTGGGACGAACTAAGAGAAACCTTAGAATGAGACTTAAGTTTGTCTTTGTTCGTCCCAAGTTAGTCTCGTTAGTCTCATTCTAAGGTTTGTCTAAGTTCGTCATTAGAAAGAGACTAAATTTGGACGAACTTAGACAAACCTTAGAATGAGACTAATGTTTGTCTTTGTTCGTCCAAAGTTAGTCTCGTTAGTCTCATTCTAAGGTTTGTCTAAGTTCGTCCGTAGAAAGAGACTAATTTGGGACGAACTAAGACAAACCTTAGAATGAGACTTACGTTTGTCTTTGTTCGTCCCAAGTTAGTCTCGTAAGTCTCATTCTAAGGTTAGCCTAAGTTTGTCCGTAGAAAGTGACTTACTTGGGACGAACTTAGAGAAACCTTAGAATGAGACTATTGTTTGTCTTTGTTCTTCCCAAGTTAGTCTCGTTAGTCGCATTCTAAGGTCTGTCTAAGTTCGTCCGTAGAAAGTGACTAACTTGGGACGAACTTAGAGAAACCTTAGAATGAGACTTAAGTTTGTCTTTGTTCGTCCCAAGTTAGTCTCGTTAGTCTCATTCTAAGGTTTGTCTAAGTTTGTCCTTAGAAAGAGACTAACTTGGGCGAACTTAGACAAACCTTAGAATGAGACTTAAGTTTGTCTTTATTCGTCCCAAGTTAGTCTCGTTAGTCTCATTCTAAGGTTTGTCTAAGTTCATCCTTAGAAAGAGACTAACTTGGGTCAAACTTAGACAAACCTTAGAATGAAACTAATGTTTGTCTTTCTTCGTCCCAAGTTAGTCTCGTTAGTCTCATTCTAAGGTTTGTCTAAGTTCGTCCTTAGAAAGAGACTAACTTGGGACGAACTTAGACAACCTTAGAATGAGACTAACGTTTGTCTTTGTTCGTCCCAAGTTAGTCTCGTTAGTCTCATTCTATGGTTTGTCTAAGTTCGTCCTTAGAAAGAGACTAACTTGGGACGAACTTAGACAAACCTTAGAATGAGACTAACGTTTGTCTTTGTTCATCCTAAGTTAGTCTCGTTAGTCTCATTCTAAGGTTTGTCTAAGTTCATCCTTAGAAAGAGACTAACTTGGGATGAACTAAGACTAACCTTAGAATGAGACTTACGTTTGTCTTTGTTCGTCCCAAGTTAGTCTCGTTAGTCTCATTCTAAGGTTTGTCTAAGTTCGTCCGTAGAAAGTGACTAACTTGGGATGAACTTAGAGAAACCTTAGAATGAGACTAAAGTTTGTCTTTGTTCGTCCCAAGTTAGTCTCGTTAGTCTCATTCTAAGGTTTGTCTAAGTTCGTCCTTAGAAAGAGACTAATTTGGGCGAACTTAGACAAACCTTAGAATGAGACTTGAGTTTGTCTTTGTTCGTCCCAAGTTAGTCTCGTTAGTCTCATTCTAAGGTTTGTCTAAGTTCATCCGTAGAAAGTGACTAACTTGGGACGAACTTAGACATACCTCAGAATGAGACTTAAGTTTGTCTTTGTTCGTCCCAAGTTAGTCTCGTTAGTCTCATTCTAAGGTTTGTCTAAGTTCGTCCTTAGAAAGAGACTAACTTGGGACGAACTAAGACAAACCTTATAATGAGACTAACGTTTGTCTTTGTTCGTCCCAAGTTAGGCTCGTTAGTCTCATTCTAAGGTTTGTCTAAGTTCGTCCTTAGAAAGAGACTAACTTGGGACGAACTTAGACAAAACTTAGAATGAGACTAACGTTTGTCTTTGTTCGTCCCAAGTTAGTCTCGTTAGTCTCATTCTAAGGTTTGTCTAAGTTCGTCCTTAGAAAGAGACTAACTTGGGACGAACTAATACAAACCTTAGAATGAGACTTACGTTTGTCTTTGTTCCTCCCAAGTTAGTCTCGTTAGTCTCATTCTAAGGTTTGTCTAAGTTCGTCCGTAGAAAGTGAGTAACTTGGGACGAACTTAGACATACCTCAGAATGAGACTTAAGTTTGTCTTTGTTCGTCCCAAGTTAGTCTCGTTAGTCTCATTCTAAGGTTTGTCTAAGTTCGTCCTTAGAAAGAGACTAACTTGGGACGAACTAAGACAAACCTTAGAATGAGACTAACGTTTGTCTTTGTTCGTCCCAAGTTAGTCTCGTTAGTCTCATTCTAAGGTTTGTCTAAGTTCGTCCGTAGAAAGTGACTAACTTGGGATGAACTTAGACATACCTTAGAATGAGACTTAAGTTTGTCTTTGTTCGTCCCAAGTTAGTCTCAATCTAAGGTTTGTCTAAGTTCGTCCTTAGAAAGAGACTAACTTGTGACGAACTTAGACAAACCTTAGAATGAGACTAACTTTGTCTTTGTTCGTCCCAAGTTAGTCTCGTTAGTCTCATTCTACGGTTTGCCTAAGTTCGTCCTTAGAAAGAGACTAAGTTGGGATGAACTTAGACAAACCTTAGAATGAGGCTTATGTTTGTCTATGTTTGTCCTAAGTTTGTCTCGTTAGTCTCATTCTACGGTTTGTCTAAGTTCGTCCTTAGAAAGAGACTAACTTGGGACGAACTTAGACAAACCTTAGAATGAGACAAACGTTTGTCTTTGTTCGTCCCAAGTTAGTCTCGTTAGTCTCATTCTAAGGTTTGTCTAAGTTCGTCATTAGAAAGAGACTAACTTAGAACGAACTAAGACAAACCTTAGAATGAGACTAACGTTTGTCTTTGTTCGTCCCAAGTTAGTCTCGTTAGTCTCATTCTAAGGTTTGTCTAAGTTCGTCCGTAGAAAGTGACTAACTTGGGACGAACTTAGATATACCTTAGAATGAGACTTAAGTTTGTCTTTGTTCGTCCCAAGTTAGTCTCTTTCTAAGGTTTGTCTAAGTTCGTCCTTAGAAAGAGACTAACTTGTGACGAAGTTAGACAAACCTTAGAATGAGACTAACGTTTGTCTTTGTTCGTCCCAAGTTAGTCTCGTTAGTCTCATTCTAAGGTTTGTCTAAGTTCGTCCTTAGAAAGAGACTAACTTGGGACGAACTAAGACAAACCTTAGAATGAGACCTACGTTTGTCTTTGTTCGTCCCAAGTTAGTCTCTTTAGTCTCATTCTACGGTTTGTCTAAGTTCGCCCTTAGAAAGAGACTAACTTGGGACGAACTTAGACAAACCTTAGAATGAGACTAACGTTTATCTTTGTTCGTCCCAAGTTAGTCTCGTTAGTCTCATTCTAAGGTTTGTCTAAGTTCGTCCTTAGAAAGAGACGAACTTGGGATGAACTTAGACAAGCCTTAGAATGAGACTAACGTTTGTCTTTGTTCGTCCCAAGTTAGTCTCGTTAGTCTCATTCTAAGGTTTGTCTAAGTTCGTCATTAGAAAGAGACTAACTTGGGACGAACTTAGACAAACCTTAGAATGAGACTTAAGTTTGTCTTTGTTCGTCCCAAGTTAGTCTCGTTAGTCTCATTCTAAGGTTTGTCTAAGTTCGTCATTAGAAAGAGACTAACTTAAGACGAACTTAGACAAACCTTAGAATGAGACAAACGTTTGTCTTTGTTCGTCCCAAGTTAGTCTCGTTAGTCTCATTCTAAGGTTTGTCCAAGTTCGTCCTTAGAAAGAGACTACTTTGGGACGAACTAAGACAAACCTTAGAATGACACTTACGTTTGTCTTTGTTCCTCCCATGTTAGTCTCGTTAGTATCATTCTAAGGTTTGTCTAAGTTCGTCCGTAGAAAGTGACTAACTTGGGACGAACTTTGACAAACCTTAGAATGAGACTAACGTTTGTCTTTGTTCGTCCCAAAGTAGTCTCGTTAGTCTCATTCTAAGGTTTGTCTAAGTTCGTCCTTAGAAAAAGACTTACTTGGGACGAACTTAGACAAACCTTAGAATGAGACTAACGTTTGTCTTTGTTCATCCCAAGTTAGATAAACTTATGTCTCATTCTAAGGTTTGTCTAAGTTCATCCTTAGAAAGAGACTAACTTGGGACGAACTAAGACAAACCTTAGAATGAGAATAACGTTTGTCTTCGTTCGTCCCAAGTTAGTCTCGTTAGTCTCATTCTAAGGTTTGTCTAAGTTCGTCCGTAGAAAGAGACTAACTTGGGACGAACTAAGACAAACCTTAGAATGAGACTAACGTTTGTCTTTGTTCGTCCCAAAGTAGTCTCGTTAGTCTCATTCTAAGGTTTGTCTAAGGTCGTCCTTAGAAAGAGACTTACTTGGGACGAACTTAGACAAACCTTAGAATGAGACTAACGTTTGTCTTTGTTCATCCCAAGTTAGATAAACTTATGTCTCATTCTAAGGTTTGTCTAAGTTCGTCCTTAGAAAGAGACTAACTTGGGACGAACTAAGACAAACCTTAGAATGAGAATAACGTTTGTCTTCGTTCGTCCCAAGTTAGTCTCGTTAGTCTCATTCTACGGTTTGTCTAAGTTCGTCCTTAGAAAGAGACTAACTTGGGACGAACTTAGACAAACCTTAGAATGAGACTAACGTTTATCTTTGTTCGTCCCAAGTTAGTCTCGTTAGTCTCATTCTAAGGTTTGTCTAAGTTCGTCCTTAGAAAGAGACGAACTTGGGATGAACTTAGACAAGCCTTAGAATGAGACTAACGTGTGTCTTTGTTCGTCCCAAGTTAGTCTCGTTAGTCTCATTCTAAGGTTTGTCTAAGTTCGTCATTAGAAAGAGACTAACTTGGGACGAACTTAGACAAACCTTAGAATGAGACTTAAGTTTGTCTTTGTTCGTCCCAAGTTAGTCTCGTTAGTCTCATTCTGAGGTTTGTCTAAGTTCGTCCTTAGAAAGAGACTAACTTGGGCGAACTTAGACAAACCTTAGAATGAGACTTAAGTTTGTCTTTGTTCGTCGCAAGTTAGTCTCGTTAGTCTCATTCTAAGGTTTGTCTAAGTTCGTCCTTTGAAAGAGACTAACTTGGGACGAACTTAGACAAACCATAGAATGAGACTAACGTTTGTCTTTGTTCGTCCCAAGTTAGTCTCGTTAGTCTCATTCTAAGGTTTGTCTAAGTTCGTCCTTAGAAAGAGACTAACTTGGGACGAACTTTGACAAACCTTAGAATGAGACTAACGTTTGTCTTTGTTCGTCCCAAAGTAGTCTCGTTAGTCTCATTCTAAGGTTTGTCTAAGTTCGTCCTTAGAAAGAGACTTACTTGGGACGAACTTAGACAAACCTTAGAATGAGACTAACGTTTGTCTTTGGTCATCCCAAGTTAGATAAACTTATGTCTCATTCTAAGGTTTGTCTAAGTTCGTCCTTAGAAAGAGACTAACTTGGGACGAACTAAGACAAACCTTAGAATGAGAATAACGTTTGTCTTCGTTCGTCCCAAGTTAGTCTCGTTAGTCTCATTCTAAGGTTTGTCTAAGTTCGTCCGTAGAAAGAGACTAACTTGGGACGAACTAAGACAAACCTTAGAATGAGACTGACGTTTGTCTTTGTTCGTCCCAAGTTTGTCTCGTTAGTCACATTCTAAGGTTTGTCTAAGTTTGTCCGTAGAAAGTGACTTACTTGGGATGAACTTAGAGAAACCTTAGAATGAGACTATAGTTTGTCTTTGTTCGTCCCAAGTTAGTCTCGTTAGTCTCATTCTAAGGTCTGTCTAAGTTCGTCCGTAGAAAATGACTAACTTGGGACGAACTTAGAGAAACCTTAGAATGAGACTTAAGTTTGTCTTTGTTCGTCCCAAGTTAGTCTCGTTAGTCTCATTCTAAGGTTTGTATAAGTTTGTCCTTAGAAAGAGACTAACTTGGGCGAAATTAGACAAACCATAGAATGAGATTTAAGTTTGTCTTTATTCGTCCCAAGTTAGTCTCGTTAGTCTCATTCTAAGGTTTGTCTAAGTTCATCCTTAGAAAGAGACTAACTTGGGACAAAATTAGACAAACCTTAGAATGAGACTAACGTTTGTCTTTCTTCGTCCCAAGTTAGTCTCGTTAGTCTCATTCTAAGGTTTGTCTAAGTTCGTCCTTAGAAAGAGACTAACTTGGGACAAACTTAGACAACCTTAGAATGAGACTAACGTTTGTCTTTGTTCGTCCCAATTTAGTCTCGTTAGTCTCATTCTATGGTTTGTCTAAGTTCGTCCTTAGAAAGAGACTAACTTGGGACGAACCAAGACAAACCTTAGAATGAGACTTACGTTTGTCTTTGTTCGTCCCAAGTTAGTCTCGTTAGTCTCATTCTAAGGTTTGTCTAAGTTCGTCCGTAGAAAGTGACTAACTTGGGACGAACTTAGAGAAACCTTAGAATGAGACTTAAGTTTGTCTTTGTTCGTCCCAAAGTAGTCTCGTTAGTCTCATTCTAAGGTTTGTCTAAGTTCGTCCTTAGAAAGAGACTTACTTGGGACGAACTTAGACAAACCTTAGAATGAGACTAACGTTTGTCTTTGTTCATCCCAAGTTAGATAAACTTAAGTCTCATTCTAAGGTTTGTCTAAGTTCGTCCTTAGAAAGAGACTAACTTGGGACGAACTAAGACAAACCTTAGAATGAGAATAACGTTTGTCTTTGTTCGTCCCAAGTTAGTCTCGTTAGTCTCATTCTAAGGTTTGTCTAAGTTCATCCGTAGAAAGAGACTAACTTGGGACGAACTAAGACAAACCTTAGAATGAGACTTACGTTTGTCTTTGTTCGTCCCAAGTTTGTCTCGTTAGTCACATTCTAAGGTCTGTCTAAGTTTGTCCGTAGAAAGTGACTTACTTGGGACGAACTTAGAGAAACCTTAGAATGAGACTATAGTTTGTCTTTGTTCGTCCCAAGTTAGTCTCGTTAGTCTCATTCTAAGGTCTGTCTAAGTTCGTCCGTAGAAAGTGACTAACTTGGGACGAACTTAGAGAAACCTTAGAATGAGACTTAAGTTTGTCTTTGTTCGTCCCAAGTTAGTCTCGTTAGTCTCATTCTAAGGTTTGTCTAAGTTTGTCATTAGAAAGAGACTAACTTGGGCGAACTTAGACAAACCATAGAATGAGATTTAAGTTTGTCTTTATTCGTCCCAAGTTAGTCTCGTTAGTCTCATTCTAAGGTTTGTCTAAGTTCATCCTTAGAAAGAGACTAACTTGGGACAAAATTAGACAAACCTTAGAATGAGACTAACGTTTGTCTTTCTTCGTCCCAAGTTAGTCTCGTTAGTCTCATTCTAAGGTTTGTCTAAGTTCGTCCTTAGAAAGAGACTAACTTGGGACAAACTTAGACAACCTTAGAATGAGACTAACGTTTGTCTTTGTTCGTCCCAAGTTAGTCTCGTTAGTCTCATTCTATGGTTTGTCTAAGTTCGTCCTAAGAAAGAGACTAACTTGGGACGAACTTAGACAAACCTTAGAATGACACTAACGTTTGTCTTTGTTCATCCTAAGTTAGTCTCGTTAGTCTCATTCTAAGGTTTGTCTAAGTTCATCCTTAGAAAGAGACTAACTTGGGACGAACTAAAACTAACCTTAGAATGAGACTTACGTTTGTCTTTGTTCGTCCCAAGTTAGTCTCGTTAGTCTCATTCTAAGGTTTGTCTAAGTTCGTCCGTAGAAAGTAACTAACTTGGGACGAACTTAGAGAAACCTTAGAATGAGACTTAAGTTTGTCTTTGTTCGTCCCAAGTTAGTCTCGTTAGTCTCATTCTAAGGTTTGTCTAAGTTCGTCCTTAGAAAGAGACTAACTTGGGACGAACTAAGACAAACCTTAGAATGAGACTAACGTTTGTCTTTGTTCGTCCCAAGTTAGTCTCGTTAGTCTCATTTTAAGGTTTGTCTAAGTTCGTCCTTAGAAAGAGACTAACTTGGGACGAACTAAGACAAACCTTAGAATGAGAATAACGTTTGTCTTTGTTCGTCCCAAGTTAGTCTCGTTAGTCTCATTCTAAGGTTTGTCTAAGTTTGTCCTTAGAAAGAGACTAACTTGGGGCGAACTTAGACAAACCTTAGAATGAGACTAACGTTTGTCTTTCTTCTTCCCAAGTTAGTCTCGTTAGTCTCATTCTAAGGTTTGTCTAAGTTCGTCCTTAGAAAGAGACTAACTTGGGACAAACTTAGACAACTTTAGAATGAGACTAACGTTTGTCTTTGTTCGTCCCAAGTTAGTCTCGTTAGTCTCATTCTATGGTTTGTCTAAGTTCGTCCTTAGAAAGAGACTAACTTGGGACGAACTTAGACAAACCTTAGAATGAGACTAACGTTTGTCTTTGTTCATCCTAAGTTAGTCTCGTTAGTCTCATTCTAAGGTTTGTCTAAGTTCGTCCGTTGAAAGAGACTAACTTGGGACGAACTAAGACAAACCTTAGAATGAGACTTACGTTTGTCTTTGTTGGTCCCAAGTTTGTCTCGTTAGTCTCATTCTAAGGTTTGTCTAAGTTTGTCCGTAGAAAGTGACTTACTTGGGACGAACTTAGAGAAACCTTAGAATGAGACTTAAGTTTGTCTTTGTTCGTCCCAAGTTAGTCTCGTTAGTCTCATTCTAAGGTTTGTATAAGTTCATCCTTAGAAAGAGACTAACTTGGGACAAACTTAGACAAACCTTAGAATGAGACTAACGTTTGTCTTTCTTCGTCCCAAGTTAGTCTCGTTAGTCTCATTCTAAGGTTTGTCTAAGTTCGTCCTTAGAAAGAGACTAACTTGGGACAAACTTAGACAACTTTAGAATGAGACTAACGTTTGTCTTTGTTCGTCCCAAGTTAGTCTCGTTAGTCTCATTCTATGGTTTGTCTAAGTTCGTCCTTAGAAAGAGACTAACTTGGGACGAACTTAGACAAACCTTAGAATGAGACTAACGTTTGTCTTTGTTCGTCCAAAGTTTGTCTCGTTACTCTCATTCTAAGGTTTGTCTAAGTTCATCCTTAGAAAGAGACTAACTTGGGACGAACCAAGACAAACCTTAGAATGAGACTTACGTTTGTCTTTGTTCGTCCCAAGTTAGTCTCGTTAGTCTCATTCTAAGGTTTGTCTAAGTTCGTCCGTAGAAAGTGACTAACTTGGGACGAACTCAGACAAACCTTAGAATGAGACTTACGTTTGTCTTTGTTCGTCCCAAGTTAGTCTCGTTAGTCTCATTCTAAGGTCTGTCTATGTTCGTCCGTAGAAAGTGACTAACTTGGGACGAACTTAGAGAAACCTAAGAATGAGACTTAAGTTTGCCTTTGTTCATCCCAAGTTAGTCTCGTTAGTCTCATTCTAAGGTTTGTCTAAGTTCGTCCTTAGAAAGAGACTAACTTTGGCGAACTTAGACAAACCTTAGAATGAGACTAAAGTTTGTCGTTGTTCGTCCCAAGTTAGTCTCGTTAGTCTCATTCTAAGGTCCATCTAGGTTCGTCCGTAGAAAGTGACAAACTTGGGACGAACTTAGAGAAACCTTATAATGAGACTTAAGTTTGTCTTTGTTCGTCCCAAGTTAGTCTCCTTAGTCTCATTCTAAGGTTTGTCTAAGTTTGTCCTTAGAAAGAGACTAACTTGGGCGAACATAGACAAACCTTAGAATGAGACTTAAGTTTGTCTTTGTTCGTCGCAAGTTAGTCTCGTTAGTCTCATTCTAAGGTTTGTCTAAGTTCGTCCTTAGAAAGAGACTAACTTGGGACGAACTTAGACAAACCATAGAATGAGACTAACGTTTGTCTTTGTTCATCCCAAGTTAGTCTCGTTAGTCTCATTCTAAGGTTTGTCTAAGTTCATCCTTAGAAAGAGACTAACTTGGGACGAACTAAGACAAACCTTAGAATGAGAATAACGTTTGTCTTTGCTCGTCCCAAGTTAGTCTCGTTAGTCTCATTCTAAGGTTTGTCTAAGTTCGTCCTTAGAAAGAGACTAACTTCGGACGAACTAAGACAAACCTTAAAATGAGACAAACGTTTGTCTTTGTTCGTCCCAAGTTAGTCTCGTTAGTATCATTCTAAGGTTTGTCTAAGTTCGTCATTAGAAAGAGACAAACTTAGGACGAACTTAGACAGACCTTAAAATGAGACTTAAGTTTGTCTTTGTTCGTCCCAAGTTAGTCTCGTTAGTCTCATTCTAAGGTTTGTCTAAGTTCGTCGTTAGAAAGAGACTAACTTAAGACGAAATTAGACAAACCCTAGAATGAGACAAACGTTTGTCTTTGTTCGTCCCAAGTTAGTCTCGTTAGTCTCATTCTAAGGTTTGTCTATGTTCGTCATTAGAAAGAGACTAACTTGGAACGAACTAAGACAAACCTTAGAATGAGACTAACGTTTGTCTTTGTTCGTCCCAAGTTAGTCTCGTTAGTCTCATTCTAAGGTTTGTCTAAGTTCGTCCGTAGAAAGTGACTAACTTGGGACGAACTTAGACATACCTTAGAATGAGACTTAAGTTTGTCTTTGTTCGTCCCAAGTTAGTCTCATTCTAAGGTTTGTCTAAGTTCGTCCTTAGAAAGAGACTAACTTGTGACGAACTTAGACAAACCTTAGAATGAGACTAACTTTGTCTTTGTTCGTCCCAAGTTAGTCTCGTTAGTCTCATTCTAAGGTTTGTCTAAGTTCGTCCTTAGAAAGAGACTAACTTGGGACAAACTAAGACAAACCTTAGAAGGAGACTTACGTTTGTCTTTGTTCATCCCAAGTTAGTCTCGTTAGTCTCATTCTAAGGTTTGTCTAAGTTCGTCCGTAGAAAGTGACTAACTTGGGACGAACTTAGACATACCTCAGAATGAGACTTAAGTTTGTCTTTGGTCGACCCAAGTTTGTCTCGTTAGTCTCATTCTAAGGTTTGTCTTAGTTTGCCCTTAGAAAGAGACAAACTTGGTACGAACTTAGACAAACCTTAGAATGAGACTAACGTTTGTCTTTGTTCGTCCCAAGTTAGTCTTGTTAGTCTCATTCTAAGGTTTGTCTAAGTTCGTCCTTAGAAAGAGACTAACTTGGGACGAACATAGACAAACCTTAGAATGAGACTTAAGTTTGTCTTTGTTCGTCCAAAGTTAGTCTCGTTAGTCTCATTCTAAGGTTCGTCTAAGTTCGTCCGTAGAAAGTGACTAACTTGGGACGAACTTAGAGAAACCTTAGAATGAGACTTAAGTTTGTCTTTTTTCGACCCAAGTTAGTCTCGTTAGTCTCATTCTAAGGTTTGTCTAAGTTCGTCCTTAGAAAGAGACAAACTTGGTACGAACTTAGACAAATCTTAGAATGAGACTAACGTTTGTCTTTGTTTGTCCAAAGTTAGTCTTGTAAGTCTCATTCTAAGGTTTGTCTAAGTTCGTCCTTAGAAAGAGACTAACTTGGGACGAACTAAGACAAACCTTAAAATGAAACTAACGTTTGTCTTTGTTCGTCCCAAGTTAGTCTCGTTAGTCTCATTCTAAGGTTTGTCTAAGTTCGTCATTAGAAAGAGACTAACTTAGGACGAACTTAGACAAACCTTAGAATGAGACTTAAGTTTGTCTTTGTTCGTCCCAAGTTAGTCTCGTTAGTCTCATTCTAAGGTTTGTCTAAGTTCGTCGTTAGAAAGAGACTAACTTAAGACGAACTTAGACAAACCTTAGAATGAGACAAACGTTTGTCTTTGTTCGTCCCAAGTTAGTCTCGTTAGTCTCATTCTAAGGTTTGTCTAAGTTCTTCATTAGAAAGAGACTAACTTGGAACGAACTAAGACAAACCTTAGAATGAGACTAACGTTTGTCTTTGTTCGTCCCAAGTTAGTCTCGTTAGTCTCATTCTAAGGTTTGTCTAAGTTCATCCGTAGAAAGTGACTAACTTGGGACGAACTTAGACATACCTCAGAATGAGACTTAAGTTTGTCTTTGTTCGTCCCAAGTTAGTCTCGTTGGTCTCATTCTATGGTTTGTCTAAGTTCGTCCCTAAAAAGAGATTAACTTGGGCGAACTTATACAAACCTTAGAATGAGACTGAAAATTGTCTTTGTTCGTCCCAAGTTAGTCTCGTTAGTCTCATTCTAAGGTTTGTCGAAGTTCGTCCTTAGAAAGAGACTAACTTGGGACGAACTAAGACAAACCTTAGAATGAGACTAACGCTTGTCTTTGTTCGTCCCAAGTTAGTCTCGTTAGTCTCATTCTAAGGTTTGTCTAAGTTCGTCCTTGAAAGAGACAAACTTGGGACGAACTTAGACAACCCATAGAATGAGACTAACGTTTGTCTTTGTTCGTCCCAAGTTAGTCTCGTTAGTCTCATTCTAAGGTTTGTCAAAGTTTGTCCTTAGAAAGAGACTAACGTTTGTCTTTGTTCGTCCCAAGTTAGTCTCGTTAGTCTCATTCTATGGTTTGTCTAAGTTCATCCTTAGAAAGAGACTAACTTGGGACGAACTTAGACAAACCTTAGAATGAGACTAACGTTTGTCTTTGTTCATCCTAAGTTAGTCTCGTTAGTCTCATTCTAAGGTTTGTCTAAGTTCGTCCGTTGAAAGAGACTAACTTGGGACGAACTAAGACAAACCTTAGAATGAGACTTACGTTTGTCTTTGTTCATCCTAAGTTAGTCTCGTTAGTCTCATTCTAAGGTTTGTCTAAGTTCGTCCGTTGAAAGAGACTAACTTGGGACGAACTAAGACAAACCTTAGAATGAGACTTACGTTTGTCTTTGGTTGTCCCAAGTTTGTCTCGTTAGTCTCATTCTAAGGTTTGTCTAAGTTTGTCCGTAGAAAGTGACTTACTTGGGACGAACTTAGAGAAACCTTAGAATGAGACTATAGTTTGTCTTTGTTCGTCCCAAGTTAGTCTCGTTAGTCTCATTCTAAGGTCTGTCTAAGTTCGTCCGTAGAAAGTGACTAACTTGGGACGAACTTAGAGAAACCTTAGAATGAGACTTAAGTTTGTCTTTGTTCGTCCCAAGTTAGTCTCGTTAGTCTCATTCTAAGGTTTGTCTAAGTTTGTCCTTAGAAAGAGACTAACTTAGGCGAACTTAGACAAACCATAGAATGAGATTTAAGTTTGTCTTTATTCGTCCCAAGTTAGTCTCGTTAGTCTCATTCTAAGGTTTGTCTAAGTTCATCCCTAGAAAGAGACTAACTTGGGACAAAATTAGACAAACCTTAGAATGAGACTATAGTTTGTCTTTGTTCGTCCCAAGTTAGTCTCGTTAGTCTCATTCTAAGGTTTGTCTAAGTTCGTCCGTTGAAAGTAACTAACTTGGGACGAACTTAGAGAAACCTTAGAATGAGACTTAAGTTTGTCTTTGTTCGTCCCAAGTTAGTCTCGTTAGTCTCATTCTAAGGTTTGTCTAAGTTCGTCCTTAGAAAGAGACTAACTTGGGACGAACTAAGACAAACCTTAGAATGAGACTAACGTTTGTCTTTGTTCGTCCCAAGTTAGTCTCGTTAGTCTCATTTTAAGGTTTGTCTAAGTTCGTCCTTAGAAAGAGACTAACTTGGGACGAACTAAGACAAACCTTAGAATGAGAATAACGTTTGTCTTTGTTCGTCCCAAGTTAGTCTCGTTAGTCTCATTCTAAGGTTTGTCTAAGTTTGTCCTTAGAAAGAGACTAACTTGGGCGAACTTAGACAAACATTAGAATGAGATTTAAGTTTGTCTTTATTCGTCCCAAGTTAGTCTCGTTAGTCTCATTCTAAGGTTTGTATAAGTTCATCCTTAGAAAGAGACTAACTTGGGACAAACTTAGACAAACCTTAGAATGAGACTAACGTTTGTCTTTCTTCGTCCCAAGTTAGTCTCGTTAGTCTCATTCTAAGGTTTGTCTAAGTTCGTCCTTAGAAAGAGACTAACTTGGGACAAACTTAGACAACTTTAGAATGAGACTAACGTTTGTCTTTGTTCGTCCCAAGTTAGTCTCGTTAGTCTCATTCTATGGTTTGTCTAAGTTCATCCTTAGAAAGAGACTAACTTGGGACGAACTTAGACAAACCTTAGAATGAGACTAACGTTTGTCTTTGTTCATCCTAAGTTAGTCTCGTTAGTCTCATTCTAAGGTTTGTCTAAGTTCGTCCGTTGAAAGAGACTAACTTGGGACGAACTAAGACAAACCTTAGAATGAGACTTACGTTTGTCTTTGTTGGTCCCAAGTTTGTCTCGTTAGTCTCATTCTAAGGTTTGTCTAAGTTTGTCCGTAGAAAGTGACTTACTTGGGACGAACTTAGAGAAACCTTAGAATGAGACTTAAGTTTGTCTTTGTTCGTCCCAAGTTAGTCTCGTTAGTCTCATTCTAAGGTTTGTCTAAGTTTGTCCTTAGAAAGAGACTAACTTGGGCGAACTTAGACAAACCATAGAATGAGATTTAAGTTTGTCTTTATTCGTCCTAAGTTAGTCTCGTTAGTCTCATTCTAAGGTTTGTCTAAGTTCATCCTTAGAAAGAGACTAACTTGGGACAAACTTAGACAAACCTTAGAATGAGACTAACGTTTGTCTTTCTTCGTCCCAAGTTAGTCTCGTTAGTCTCATTCTAAGGTTTGTCTAAGTTCGTCCTTAGAAAGTAACTAACTTGGGACAAACTTAGACAACCTTAGAATGAGACTAACGTTTGTCTTTGTTCGTCCCAAGTTAGTCTCGTTAGTCTCATTCTATGGTTTGTCTAAGTTCGTCCTTAGAAAGAGACTAACTTGGGACGAACTTAGACAAACCTTAGAATGACACTAACGTTTGTCTTTGTTCATCCTAAGTTAGTCTCGTTAGTCTCATTCTAAGGTTTGTCTAAGTTCCTCCTTAGAAAGAGACTAACTTGGGACGAACTAAGACTAACCTTAGAGTGAGACTTACGTTTGTCTTTGTTCATCCCAAGTTATTCTCGTTAGTCTCATTCTACGGTTTGTCTAAGTTCGTCCGTAGAAAGTGACTAACTTGGGACGAACTTAGAGAAACCTTAGAATGAGACTTAAGTTTGTCTTTGTTCGTCCCAAGTTAGTCTCGTTAGTCTCATTCTAAGGTTTGTCTAAGTTCGTCCTTAGAAAGAGACTAACTTGGGCGAACTTAGACAAACCTTAGAATGAGACTTAAGTTTGTCTTTGTTCGTCCCAAGTTAGTCTCGTTAGTCTCATTCTAAGGTCTGTCTATGTTCGTCCATAGAAAGTGACTAACTTGGGACGAACTTAGAGAAACCTAAGAATGAGACTTAAGTTTGCCTTTGTTCGTCCCAAGTTAGTCTTGTTAGTCTCATTCTAAGGTTTGTCTTAGTTCGTCCTTAGAAAGAGACTAACTTTGGCGAACTTAGACAAACCTTAGAATGAGACTAAAGTTTGTCTTTGTTCGTCCCAAGTTAGTCTCGTTAGTCTCATTCTAAGGTCCATCTAAGTTCGTCCGTAGAAAGTGACAAACTTGGGACGAACTTAGAGAAACCTTATAATGAGACTTAAGTTTGTCTTTGTTCGTCCCAAGTTAGTCTCGTTAATCTCATTCTAAGGTTTGTCTAAGTTCGTCCTTAGAAAGAGACTAACTTGGGCGAACTTAGACAAACCTTAGAATGAGACTAAAGTTTGTCTTTGTTCGTCGCAAGTTAGTCTCGTTAGTCTCATTCTAAGGTTTATCTAAGTTCGTCCTTAGAAAGAGACTAACTTGGGACGAACTTAGACAAACCATAGAATGAGACTAACGTTTGTCTTTGTTCGTCCCAAGTTAGTCTCGTTAGTCTCATTCTAAGGTTTGTCTAAGTTCGTCCTTAGAAAGAGACTAACTTGGGACGAACTAAGACAAACCTTAGAATGAGAATAACGTTTGTCTTCGTTCGTCCCAAGTTAGTCTCGTTAGTCTCATTCTAAGGTTTGTCTAAGTTCGTCCGTAGAAAGAGACTAACTTGGGACGAACTAAGACAAACCTTAGAATGAGACTTACGTTTGTCTTTGTTCGTCCCAAGTTTGTCTCGTTAGTCTCATTCTAAGGTTTTTCTAAGTTTGTCCGTAGAAAATGACTTACTTAGGACGAACTTAGAGAAACCTTAGAATGAGACTATAGTTTGTCGTTGTTCGTCCCAAGTTAGTCTCGTTAGTCTCATTCTAAGGTCTGTCTAAGTTCGTCCGTAGAAAGTGACTAACTTGGGACGAACTTAGAGAAACCTTAGAATGAGACTTAAGTTTGTCTTTGTTCGTCCCAAGTTAGTCTCGTTAGTCTCATTCTAAGGTTTGTCTAAGTTCGTCCTTAGAAAGAGACTAACTTGGGCGAACTTAGACAAACCTTAGAATGAGACTTAAGTTTGTCTTTGTTCGTCCCAAGTTAGTCTCGTTATTCTCATTCTAAGGTTTGTCTAAGTTCGTCCTTAGAAAGAGACTAACTTGGGACGAACTAAGACAAACCTTAGAATGAGACTAACGTTTGTCTTTGTTCGTCCCAAGTTAGTCTCGTTAGTCTCATTCTAAGGTTTTTCTAAGTTCGTCGTTAGAATGAGACTAACTTGATACGAATTTAGACAAACCTTAGAATGAGATTAACGTTTGTCTTTCTTCGTCCCAAGTTAGTCTCGTTAGTCTCATTCTAAGGTTTGTCTAAGTTCGTCCTTAGAAAGAGACTAACTTGGGACGAATTTAGACAAACCTTAGAATGAGACTAACATTTGTCTTTGTTCGTCCCGAGTTAGTCTCGTTAGTCTCATTCTAAGGTTTGTCTAAGTTCGTCTTTAGAAAGAGACTAACTTGGGACGAACTTAGACGAACCTTAGAATGAGACTAAAGTTTGTCTTTGTTCATCCCAAGTTAGTCTCTTTAGTCTCATTCTAAGGTTTGTCTAAGGTCGTCCTTAGAAAGAGACTAACTTGGGACGAACTAAGACAAACCTTAGAATGAGACTTAAGTTTGTCTTTGTTCGTCCCAAGTTAGTCTCGTTAGTCTCATTCTAAGGTTTGTCTAAGTTCATCCTTAGAAAGAGACTAACTTGGGCGAACTTAGACAAACCTTAGAATGAGACTTAAGTTTGTCTTTGTTCGTCCCAAGTTAGTCTCGTTAGTCTCATTCTAAGGTCTGTCTATGTTCGTCCGTAGAAAGTGACTAACTTGGGACGAACTTAGAGAAACCTAAGAATGAGACTTAAGTTTGCCTTTGTTCGTCCCAAGTTAGTCTTGTTAGTCTCATTCTAAGGTTTGTCTAAGTTCGTCCTTAGAAAGAGACTAACTTTGGCGAACTTAGACAAACCTTAGAATGAGACTAAAGTTTGTCTTTGTTCGTCCCAAGTTAGTCTCGTTAGTCTCATTCTAAGGTCCATCTAAGTTCGTCCGTAGAAAGTGACAAACTTGGGACGAACTTAGAGAAACCTTATAATGAGACTTAAGTTTGTCTTTGGTCGTCCCAAGTTAGTCTCGTTAATCTCATTCTAAGGTTTGTCTAAGTTCGTCCTTAGAAAGAGTCTAACTTGGGCGAACTTAGACAAACCTTAGAATGAGACTTAAGTTTGTCTTTGTTCGTCGCAAGTTAGTCTCGTTAGTCTCATTCTAAGGTTTGTCTAAGTTCGTCCTTAGAAAGAGACTAACTTGGGACGAACTTAGACAAACCATAGAATGAGACTAACGTTTGTCTTTGTTCGTCCCAAGTTAGTCTCGTTAGTCTCATTCTAAGGTTTGTCTAAGTTCGTCCTTAGAAAGAGACTAACTTGGGACGAACTAAGACAAACCTTAGAATGAGAATAACGTTTGTCTTCGTTCGTCCCAAGTTAGTCTCGTTAGTCTCTTTCTAAGGTTTGTCTAAGTTCGTCCGTAGAAAGAGACTAACTTGGGACGAACTGAGACAAACCTTAGAATGAGACTTACATTTGTCTTTGTTCGTCCCAAGTTTGTCTCGTTAGTCTCATTCTAAGGTTTTTCTAAGTTTGTCCGTAGAAAATGACTTACTTGGGACGAACTTAGAGAAACCTTAGAATGAGACTATAGTTTGTCGTTGTTCGTCCCAAGTTAGTCTCGTTAGTCTCATTCTAAGGTCTGTCTAAGTTCGTCCGTAGAAAGTGACTAACTTGGGACGAACTTAGAGAAACCTTAGAATGAGACTTAAGTTTGTCTTTGTTCGTCCCAAGTTAGTCTCGTTAGTCTCATTCTAAGGATTGTCTAAGTTTGTCCTTAGAAAGAGACTAACTTGGGCGAACTTAGACAAACCTTAGAATGAGATTTAAGTTTGTCTTTATTCGTCCCAAGTTAGTCTCGTTAGTCTCGTTCTAAGGTTTGTCTAAGTTCATCCTTAGAAAGAGACTAACTTGGGACAAACTTAGACAAACCTTGGAATGAGACTAACGTTTGTCTTTGTTCGTCCCTAGTTAGTCTCGTTAGTCTCATTCTAAGGTTTGTCTAAGTTCGTCCTTAGAAAGAGACAAACTTGGGACAAACTTAGACAACCTTAGAATGAGACTAACGTTTGTCTTTGTTCGTCCCAAGTTAGTCTCGTTAGTCTCATTCTATGGTTTGTCTAAGTTCATCCTTAGAAAGAGACTAACTTGGGACGAACAAAGACAAACTTTAGTCTCATTCTAAGGTTTTTCTAAATTCGCCAAAGTTAGTCTCTTTCTAAGGACGAACTTAGACAAACCTTAGAATGAGACTAACGAGACTAACTTGGGACGAACAAAGGCAAACTTAAGTCTCATTCTTAGGTTTCTCTAAGTTCGTCCCAAGTTAGTCACTTTCTACGGACGAACATAGACAGACCTTAGAATGAGACTAACGAGACTAACTTGGGACGAACAAAGACAAACGTAAGTCTCATTCTAAGGTTTGTCTTAGTTCGTCCCAAGTTAGTCTCTTTCTGATGAGGAACTTTGACAAACCTTAGAATGAGACTAACGAGACTAACTTGGGACGAACAAAGACAAACTGAAGTCTCATTCTAAGGTTTCTCTAAGTTTGTCCCAAGTTAGTCACTTTCTACGGACGAACTTAGACAAACCTTAGAATGAGACTAACGAGACTAACTTGGGACGAACAAAGACAAACGTAAGTCTCATTCTAAGGTTTGTCTAAGTTCGCCCAAGTTACTCACTTTCTAAGGACGAACTTAGACAAACCGTAGAATGAGACTAACGAGACTAACTTTGGACGAACAAAGACAAACTTAAGTCTCATTCTAAGGTTTGTCTAAGTTCACCCAAGTTAGTCACTTTCTACTGACGAACTTAGACAGACCTTAGAATGAGACTAACGAGCCTAACTTGGGACGAACAAAGACAAACTTAAGTCTCATTCTAAGGTTTCTCTAAGTTCGTCCCAAGTTAGTCACTTTCTACGGATGAACTTAGACAAACCTTAGAATGAGACTAATGAGACTAACTTGGGACGAACAAAGACAAACGTAAGTCTCAATCTAAGGTTTGTCAAAGTTCGTCCCAAGTTAGTCTCTTTCACGGACGAACTTAGACAAACCTTAGAATGAGACTAACGAGACTAACTTCGGACGAACAAAGACAACCGTTAGTCTCATTCTAAGGTTTGTCTTAGTTCGTCCCAAGTTAGTCTCTTTCGAAGGACGAACTTAGACAAACCTTAGGATGAGACTAACGAGACTAACTTGGGACGAACAAAGACAAACGATAGTCTCATTCTAAGGTTTGTCTTAGTTCATCCCAAGTTAGAGTCTTTCTAAGGACGAACTTAGACAAACCTTAGAATGAGACTAACTTGGGAAGAACAAAGACAAACTTCAGTCTCATTCTAAGGTTTGTCTAAGTTCGCCCAAGTTAGTCTCTTTCTAAGGACGAACTGAGACAAACCTTAGAATGAGACTAACGAGACTAACTTGGGACAAAAAAAGACAAACTTAAGTCTCATTCTAAGGTTTCTCTAAGTTCGTCCCAAGTTAGTCACTTTCTACGGACGAACTTAGACAAACCTTAGAATGAGACTAACGAGACTAACTTGGGAGGAACAAAGACAAACGTAAGTCTCATTCTAAGGTTTGTCTTAGTTCGTCCCAAGTTAGTCTCTTTCTAAGGCAAACTTTGACAAACCTTAGAATGAGACTAACGAGACTAACTTGGGACGAACAAAGACAAACGTTAGTCTCATTCTATGATTTGTCGTTCGTCCCAAGTTTGCTCTTTCTAAGGACAAACTTAGACAAACCTTAGAATGAGACTAACGAGACTAACTTGGGACGAACAAAGACAAACGTTAGTCTCATTCTAAGGTTTGTCTTAGTTCGTCCCAAGTTAGTCTCTTTCTAAGGACGAACTTAGACAAACCTTAGAATGAGACTAACGAGACTAACTTGCGACGAACAAAGACAATTTTCAGTCTCATTCTAAGGTTTGTATAAGTTCTCCCAAGTTAGTCTCTTTTTAAGGACGAACTTAGACAAAACATAGAATGAGACTAACGAGACTAACTTGGGACGAACAAAGACAAACTTAAGTCTCATTCTGAGGTATGTCTAAGTTCGTCCCAAGTTAGTCACTTTCTACGGATGAACTTAGACAAACCTTAGAATGAGACTAACGAGACTAACTTGGGACGAACAAAGACAAACGTTAGTCTCATTCTAAGGTTTGTCTTAGTTCGTTCCAAGTTAGTCTCTTTCTAATGACGAACTTAGACAAACCTTAGAATGAGACTAACGAGACTAACTTGGGACGAACAAAGACAAATGTTTGTCTCATTCTAAGGTTTGTCTAAGTTCGTCTTAAGTTAGTCTCTTTCTAACGACGAACTTAGACAAACCTTAGAATGAGACTAACGAGACTAACTTGGGACGAACAAAGACAAACTTAAGTCTCATTCTAAGGTTTGTCTAAGTTCGTCCTAAGTTAGTCTCTTTCTAATGACGAACTTAGACAAACCTTAGAATGAGACTAACGAGACTAACTTGGGACGAACAAAGACAAACGTTAGTCTCATTTTAAGTTTTGTCTTAGTTCGTCCCAAGTTAGTCTCTTTCTAAGGACGAACTTAGACAAACCTTAGAATGAGACTAACAAGACTAACTTTGGACGAACAAAGACAAACGTTAGTCTCATTCTAAGGTTTGTCTAAGTTCGTACCAAGGTTGTCTCTTTCTAAGGACGAACTTAGACAAACCTTAGAATGAGACTAACGAGACTAACTTGGGTCGAAAAAAGACAAACTTAAGTCTCATTCTAAGGTTTCTCTAAGTTCGTCCCAAGTTAGTCACTTTCTACGGACGAACTTAGACGAACCTTAGAATGAGACTAACGAGACTAACTTTGGACGAAAGAAGACAAACTTAAGTCTCATTCTAAGGTTTGTAAAAGTTCATCCCAAGTTAGTCTCTTTCACGGACGTACTTAGACAAACCTTAGAATGAGACTAACGAGACTAACTTCGGACGAACAAAGACAACCGTTAGTCTCATTCTAAGGTTTTTCTAAGTTCGTCCTTAGAAAGAGACAACCTTGGTACGAACTTAGACAAACCTTAGAATGAGACTAACGTTTGTCTTTGTTCGTCCAAAGTTAGTCTTGTTAGTCTCATTCTAAGGTTTGTCTAAGTTCGTCCTTAGAAAGAGACTAACTTGGGACGAACTAAGACAAACCTTAAAATGAGACTAACATTTGTCTTTGTTCGTCCCAAGTTAGTCTCGTTAGTCTCATTCTAAGGTTTGTCTAAGTTCTTCATTAGAAAGAGACTAACTTTGGACGAACTTAGACAAACCTTAGAATGAGACTTAAGTTTGTCTTTGTTCGTCCCAAGTTAGTCTCGTTAGTCTCATTCTAAGGTTTGTCTAAGTTCGTCGTTAGAAAGAGACTAACTTAAGACGAACTTAGACAAACCTTAGAATGAGACAAACGTTTGTCTTTGTTCGTCCCAAGTTAGTCTCGTTAGTCTCATTCTAAGGTTTGTCTAAGTTCGTCATTAGAAAGAGACTAACTTGGAACGAACTAAGACAAACCTTAGAATGAGACTAACGTTTGTCTTTGTTCGTCCCAAGTTAGTCTCGTTAGTCTCATTCTAAGGTTTGTCTAAGTTCATCCGTAGAAAGTGACTAACTTGGGACGAACTTAGACATACCTCAGAATGAGACTTAAGTTTGTCTTTGTTCGTCCCAAGTTAGTCTCGTTAGTCTCATTCTATGGTTTGTCTAAGTTCGTCCTTAAAAAGAGACTAACTTGGGCGAACTTATACAAACCTTAGAATGAGATTGAAAAATGTCTTTGTTCGTCCCAAGTTAGTCTCGTTAGTCTCATTCTAAGGTTTGTCTAAGTTCGTCCTTAGAAAGAGACTAACTTGGGACGAACTAAGACAAACCTTAGAATGAGACTAACGTTTGTCTTTGTTCGTCCCAAGTTAGTCTCGTTAGTCTCATTCTAAGGTTTGTCTAAGTTCGTCGTTAGAAAGAGCAAACTTGGGACGAACGACAAACCATAGAATGAGACTAACGTTTGTCTTTGTTCGTCCCAAGTTAGTCTCGTTAGTCTCAGTCTAAGGTTTGTCAAAGTTTGCCTTAGAAAGAGACTAACTTGGGACGAACTAAGACAAACCTTAGAATGAGACTTACGTTTGTCTTTGTTCCTCCCAAGTTAGTCTCGTTAGTCTCATTCTAAGGTTTGTCTAAGTTCGTCCGTAGAAAGTGACTAACTTGGGACGAACTTAGAGAAACCTTAGAATGAGACTTAAGTTTGTCTTTTTTTGTCC